>CM069553.1:40162500-41362500 GCA_035773235.1 Eospalax fontanierii | reverse complement strand
ATGGTGATCTCACATGTTACCATCACTCTCTGGTAGGTTTAGAAATGACCTCCAATCCTACTTCACACATTTGGCTGCTCCAGATCTGTCCCGCAGGGCTCGTTGTGAGAACTTCTGTGTGTAGATACACACTTGCTGGTCGTGGGGTGTGTGTGTTCTGTGCTTAGTTTGACAAAAGATAGCCAGCTTCTTCCTGAAGGGTTAGTGCCCACTCCTCTCCCCACAGCCCGCATGTTGTAGGCAGAGGGTTAAGATGTGTCTCTACCTATTCTGTTTTTTTTTAAGATATTTGTGAGTGAGTGTGTGTGTGTGTTTGTGTGTGTGTGTATGTGTGTGTGTGTACATGCCACATGCATGCTGATACCTGTGGAAGCCAGAGAAGGTTATCAAATCCCCTGGAAGTGGAGTTACAGGCAGTTGTGAGCTGCCAAATGGGTGGGAAGCTGCACTCCCATCTTCTGAAGAACACAAGTGCTCTTAACCTCTAAGCCGTCTCTCCAGCCCGGATCTTACTCTTACTTTATCCAGCTTGTCAGGAGCCATAAAGTAAAACCACATCATTTAGCTTTAACTAGGAAGCCTTACCATCTTTTTTATTTTTTTCATTATTTTTATCTTATATATATGTGTGCATGTGTGTCAGTGCACCCATGTCATGTAATGCCTGTGGAGATCAGAAGAATGTGTCAGATCCCCTGGATTATAAGCCACTGTGTGGGTGCTGGGAATTGAACCCTGGTTATCTGCAAGAGCAGCCAGTGCTCTTAACTGCTGAACCATCTCTCCAGCCTCCAGATTTGGCATATTTTGGTTTAATGTGTTTGTTAATCTTATGAGTTTCCTCTTCCTTGGTTTATATTTTTGATTGTTTTGTTTTGTTGATTCTTTTGAGACAGGGCCTCCCTGTAGCCAATGCCTGGCTTGGAACTCACTATGTAGACCAGGCTGGCCTCTATCTCCCAGAGATCTGCCTGCCTCTGCCTCTGCCTCCCAGGTACTGGGATGAAGGCACCACATCTGGATTCTTTTCTTTTTGATTGGGTTTGTTTTATTTTGAGGAGTTCTACCTATTGCTCTGTGTCGATTTTAGACATACATTTCTAAGTATCTTCTGATGATGTTGTGTCTATCAACTGTCCAACTCTGTACCTCGTAGACCAGAAATCCTTTGTTTCATATATTCAAATCATCAACAATTCTTATTTACTTGTTTGTTTTGGCTTTGTGGTTTGTGCTCTTGAAAGCTTATGTAACAGTCTGTTAATTTTATCGCCAAGATTCTCACTGGAAATGCAGAGACTGCCGGCTTCCCCTCTGCCTTCTCAGACAGCAGCCTAGGAAAGCTGCCGGTGCCATGTCCCCTCAGCCCGCAGCAGTTCCTCTCCTGCTCAACTGGAGAGTTGAAGCAACACATCTCCGAGGCTCTGCACATCTCTAGAAAAGGAAGTCCTGTGGAACTGTTTAATTCAGTGAAAGGTTTCTATTCTGTGGCAGGCCGGGAAGAAGGGCACAGGTGTGGAGGCCTGGATGCAAGTGAGGGGGGAACATGGGGGGAGATGAGGTTGTCTGAGGCTTATAGTCCCCTGAGAAGTTTGGCCTCAGCTGCCATGGTGAGCAGTGCAGCTTCTGAGGCAGGGGCTGACTGTGGTCCCCAACTTTCATCCAAAGTGGTGAAAGGCTCTTTTGCTATTGAGCCTCTTTTTAATGACAGCTGAGTTTAAGGTTAATGAGCTAGACCCCGAGATAGTCTCAGGGTAGGGCCATTTAGAAGGAAGACTTAATGATTAGATTAGAGGGTCAGAGATGACATTTCTAACCTCCTCCACCCACCCTCAGGAAAGGCTGGTGGGGCTGGAGATGAAGCCCAGGACAATCGCAAACAGCACATTTGGTGAACTCTGGAGTTGCTGAGCACAGGAATGTTCCTGAGGCTCTGCTTGACCCATGCCCCATGCTAGTCCTGGGCGTTCCTTCTGATTGGCTAGTCCTGAGTAATAAAATGATATTATTACTTTGTAATAAAATAGTAACTTTTGCAGTTCTATGAATTTCTCAAAATCTCAAGAAAGAAGGGGTCATGGGAATCTCCAGTTTGTAGCTGGTCAGTTAGAAGTACAGTTGCCCAAAGTGCCAGTGTAGGCACAGTCTTGAGTTACTGAGCCTTGTAGGATACAATATATCCAGGTATGTGTCAGAACTGAATTGTTGGATGGATAACTGTCGGGATCTGGTTACTGAGCAAGCCAAGCAACTGCAGATACCCTAAAGGGATGGCAGGTGTCTGACCTGCTCTGCCTGATGTGATATGAATCTTCCTTTCCCCCACCCCAGACCAGAACCAGGTTTTTGGGTTTCATTTACTCATTCCTGAACTTCCACAACCTTCCTGCCTTTACCCCAACACCCCACCTTTCCCGCCTTCTATAACGTTCAGAGAGGCTTCCCTATATAAGCCCCTCCATTGGCTCTAATAACCGAACTACCCACCGACGTAGTCTCCTGGGAGGGAACTCCTCCCGCAGCACTCTGAGCCTCCTGAGGTCCCGTTCCATCGTCCTCCATTCTCTGGCATGGCTGGAGCACAACAGGCATGCTGGAGATGGAGACGCACCCACAAATGGCGCCCAACGTGAGTGAATAGAGACCAACAATGGCGATTGAACAAGGGACACTCCAGGACGCGCTGAAGAAGGTGAGTGCTCCCCACGAGGGACATCGGCTTCGGCCCCACCATCCCACCCTGAGGACAGGCACGGTTTCTTTCTAACTTCGGTCTTTTCTATCAAGCTGCAGGTGAGGACTGAGCTCAGTCCTCAAACCTCAGGCACCTGTAAGCACCAAACATATGTAAAAATGGCTAGCCTAGAGTTTTCATGTCTATTTTTGGTTCCTGTGTCAGATCCTGTTTCTGTGACTTGGCAATAATCCAGCTTGTGTTACTGTCTGTGTCTGTTTTGGTTTTGTCTTAAGTGTTGTGATTGCTTAGTCGTGGGCCAGAGTGAGTCCAAAAATGTCAAAATGTCGCTACTTTTAAATATATAGTGACCGACTTTTCTAAATGCCTTTATCTAGCTTGTTATCTAAAAATGTAATTGCCTCTCTACACAGAAAAAAAAAAGAAGGTTTTAAAAGTTATTTCTTTCCTTAGACTCTTTCTCCACCATGATTCTCTTCATGGATAGGGAAAAAGACCTCAGTCACCATGGTCCCAAGACAGCTGCCTTTCTAACTAGAACTAAGCATTTTAAGTTTTTGTGAACAGGAGAGTCAAATACCATGCTATATAAAACATTTAACTAAATGCCTTTAAAAGTAAAAAAAAGGTTTCTATTATATACCATGTACTTGTTCATGATCATGGCCGGTGCCCTTACTAGGAGAGAGGAAACCATGTGGTCTGGTCTCCATATCTTATGTGTGTAATTTCATCAATATGGTGACAGTCACATGGCCTGACTGCCACCTTGGACAAAAATTTTCAAAATGGTGTTGACCTGCTTGACCTTGTCGCCATCTTAATCCAGCCACATGGCATAATCCAAAATGGCCTCACTCAGGAATTTACTGGTTCTATAGAACTCCAAAAGATCATGATAATCTGGGAATTCCTTGGACCACAGACATTTAATCACATGTCCTAATTCTTTTACAATTTATGTTTTTGCTTTGGTTTTCATTTTTGGATTCTTGATGGTATCATAAAAAAGCAAACAATTTCTCACATGGTCTTTTGTCACAAGGTTAATACATTTAAAAGTATTTTAAATTTTAACTTTTAGTATGGTATTTACTGGTTTTTAAATGACTCTTTTTACATTGTCTTATGCATTTACTGGTTTTTACAAGGAACTATTTTAAATTCTGGTATTTGTTTATATAACATCTTTATCTGTTTTTAAAGGAAATTATTTTGGATTGCAACATCTTTATATGGTATATTTGCTGATTTCTAAATGTAACTATTTAAAATCTTACATTATTTTGTATAATGAATTTGTCAGTTTCTAAATGGGAACTTAAAAAGGTTTTTCTAGCCATAGACCTCTAAGACTAGCTAGGTACAAAGTGAGCTGACGTTTTGTGATGGCTAAACCTAGGAAGCTCATGTAAATTTACAATATTCCAGTACCAAACTTTACAGGAGACAAGCTGCTACCAGGAAACAGCTACAGCAATTGGGAGGTAAAGAGGAATGGATGGTTTGGGTGAAAGGTGTAAGATGCAGCCTTCACTGGTTTTAATTCCTGCTTTTTGCATTATGATTCAAAGCCTGTTTTCTGAAATACAGTGCTTCCCTTTCTGTTGTTAAGTTGCTTCAAGCTTGCTTTTCCATGTCCTGAGCATCACTGCTTTTCACTTTCTAGTTACAATGTCCTAGACAAACTAAAAGAAAAAAATATTTTTGTATCAACTCTTTCCAGGTTCCTTTAGGTATCATTATTTTCTGTGTTCTTTATTATGGCTTAATAGTAATTCTTCTGTTTTAATTAATGGAATCCTGTTCTAGATAAAGAACCTGGCTGAAGAAAAGACTCTCCTGCCTAAATAAATGTATACAAGTTATAAAAAGGACAGATGTTTTCATTTATACTAGTAATGATTAAACTTAACAGCTCTCCTGTGCAATGACTTTTGTCTAGTTTCAGGCTGGCCCCCTGACTGTGAAAAGGAGAACCATATATCCTCTGAGTAAAGTCACTGTGCTACTAAGATTAACTAAGGGATAAACTAATTTCAACAAGGTTATGATTATTCATCTTATAATTTAAAATGTCTATAACAAAAGTAACTCATAAAATTCTCTATTTTCTCACAACAGTAAAGGTCACTAACACAGACTAATGCAAATGTATAGACAGACAGCACCCTCTGTCAAAAATTCCTCAGTTAGTGATTTATACTGGAAATTCTAAACTCAAGTTGATAATGTATTACTATGTACCAACTGCTTCTCTCTATCTAGTATCTACATTCTCCAGACCTAAAGCAAGGTTTTGGTAGACCAAATCACTAAAATAGATAAAGTAAAAAGGATTTTAATGGTTTTTATGTTTTCTATAAGGTTTTACTAGAAACTTATAAAGTAAAATGTACATTATCTTATGTGTGTAATTTACATCCCATGTTCTTTATTAAGATGATGCTGCACAGCACTCCTGAGTCGAGTAACTGCCATGTTTGTGACTTCAGCTGTGCCTACTTACAGAAGTTCATCACAGTTGGGTTTGCTAATGGTTGTATTCTTCAACTGAAGGAGGAGTAAGCTGGACCCCCACCTGAGTATCCAGCTACTCTTCCCAGCCAGCTGTATGTAATTTTGCCCTAATCACAATGGTCTCCTGCATTTGGGGGGGAAATTTGGGAAAGGCTAAAAGAAAGGACTTAATCTATAAAGTTATATATTTAAAAAAAAAATCAACATCCATGCTACTACGGTGCATCTTCTCTCAGGTTACCTATATACCTGTTAGTAACACCTCACCCATCTGTATGTGTAAAGTCATTCATTCCACAGGGTGAACTTTAATATGATCAAACATTGGTTTGATACTAGAACCCTAAAAAGGGAATAAACATTACTTAATGCACCCAGGAAGAAAATTTTCTTAATGTTATTATGTCTCATAATCTTAAAAATAAAATAAAATAAAAAGGTGAAAAATATGTATATTTTATTAAAAGGGTTTTTTGTATAAGATGTCTATACAAGTGATTAAAGATCTAAATTTATATGTTATAATATAGAAAACATTAGATAAATAATGTATACATAGTCTTATAGTTTCTAAAGTAATAGTTCAGTCAAATACTTTAAGAAACAAAATATATGTCCAGTCAAGGTTTATTCAAAAATGTTTGGCTTTTGTCCAAGCTTTAGCTACATAACATATAGTAATTAACAGTTCAGTATTGGTGGAACTAACCTTCTTGGGTGTCTAACCACCATATTTAAAGGCCTCTAATCTGGTCAGAGGGACTTAAAGGGACAATTTTTTGTCTCTTGCCCTCCAAGGTCAACTAAGTTCCAGGGGACAATGGGGCATCTCTCGAAATGTCCTATAACTGTGATGTGTCACCTGTCTTCCTGTTCAGGGAGGTCATGGAGACTCCACTAGAAGGACTTGAACCAGTATCCAGTCTGCAAAGAAGAGGGTCAGCACAGGAAAATGTTTCCTTGATTTGCTTCAAAGTGAAGCTATGGTCTAGCAAGACCTTCTGACTTATCTTCACATAGATGGAACTGGTAAAACAAAGGCCTATGGAGTCAGAAGCTCCTCTCAAGCCCATGTCATCCCCCTGAGGAACAGATACTCAACTGACCTTAAGAATCAAATTAAGTTGGTTTATTTGGGCCAAATTATATGATCTTAAACACCCAAAAGGAAAGTATAACCAAAAAATTAAAGCGATTAGTATACTTCTTCAAAAGTACAGGAAATCATACTTCCCAGACATTAGGTTTAAGTTTATATAAGATGTTATTTACACAATTTCTCACTAATGATTTTGTTCTTAATAAGAAAATGCCACTCAAATTTAAGACTTCAATTCTTGGCCTATCTCAACACTGCAGTACATACCTGTGGCCAAGAAAGGCAAGCCCACCATTGTTCTAACCCCAAAATTAAATGATTTCTTTTCTCTCCCTGTCTAGAAGCCATTTGGGAGGGAACTCACCCTGATTCTAGCCACTCCAGTTATCAAGGTGCCTGAAAACAAATCCTGACTTCAAGACTCTCAAGTTCAGCCTTGGCAGTCAAAAAAAAAAACAAAGAGGAACCCAAAAGATGGAAGCCTTTGAAAGTCCTTAAGCAAGAAATTCTAATGGACTTTGAATTGGACATTTGAACTCTTCCCTGTTGTGACTATTTTAATTTCATCTTCCAGGGACCAGTCAAGGACTTTCTTTTCCCCTACAGCTAACAGTTATGCAATTCAGGGGTCTTTTAGTTAGACTCACTGAAGGGGTACCCCTATTGCCACAATCTACGACCCTATTCAGCCTTGAAGAAGCCAGAGCGGTCAGCGCCCCGATTCCCTATTGGCAATTAGGGTGACCTCTTCAGAGGGTGATGTGATGAGAATAGGAGGTAGAATTTGCCTAGACAGTTTAGGGTAAAAAGACCCCAAAAGACCAAAAACTGTCCTTATGTCCTTCAGCAGCCTACTCTATATCAAAGGCCAAATATGTTTAAAGTATTTGGGGGCTCTTATCTAATTCCTAAAAGGTTTTAGTGTTACCTCTTCAAGAGAGGAATGTGAAAAAACAAATAGCTAACTGAGAGACTATAAATTCTCTCACTTATACCTTTCATAATCTCAAAAATGAACTTAAAACTTAAAAATTATCCCCCCTGGTTTGCCAATCCCCTCATGGCCTGGCTCCTCCCTTTACTGGGCCCTTATATACCTCCCCATTATATATATAAAAAAAGGGGGAGATGTGGGGATCTGGTTACTGAGCAAGCCAAGCAACTGCAGATACCCTAAAGGGATGGCAGGTGTCTGACCTGCTCTGCCTGATGTGATATGAATCTTCCTTTCCCCCACCCCAGACCAGAACCAGGTTTTTGGGTTTCGTTTCCTCATTCCTGAACTTCCACAACCTTCCTGCCTTTACCCCAACACCCCACCTTTCCCGCCTTCTATAACGGTCAGAGAGGCTTCCCTATATAAGCCCCTGCATTGGCTCTAATAACCGAACTACCCACCGACGTAGTCTCCCGGGAGGGAACTCCTCCCGCCGCACTCTGAGCCACTTGAGGTCCCGTTCCATCGTCCTACATTCTCTGGCATGGCTGGAGCACAACAGCCGTGCTGGAGATGGAGATGCACCCACAGATAACCAGTCAGTACTGGATGATGAAAAACAAAAGGTGAAATGCTTATCACTTGTCCCCCCACAGAGAGGTCAACCAGTGCTGTGAGCTCACCTGTTGTTGACTAGGATGACTCAGGAAGTGGTGTAAACCAAAGATGCTAACTTGTTCAAGCCTGGGGCACAGGGGAGTCCAAAGCGGTTGACACTAGTTCACAGGGGCCCGATTCTTCTATTTAAGCTAAACTCTGTGTTCTTGTATTTTCTATTACTATTTCAGAATTCCTGACACTATATGATCTATAAGGAAAACAGGAAACACTGTAACTCATTTCTTTTTTCTTTTAATTTTTAAAAATACTTTATTGTTTTTATTTTTATGTGTACAAGTGAGTGTATTGCCTACATGTACATAAGTGCACCCACATCATGAAATGCCTGTGGAGATCAGAAGAGGGTGTCAGATCCCCTAGAACTGGATTTTTGAACCTCTGAGCCATGTCTCCAGCCCCATAACTCATGTTTCAGAAGGCTGGAGTCCAAAGCCAGGCTGCGGGTGGGCATTCACCGCAGGGTCCTGAGACAGTGCTGTGCCTCGCTAGCGAGAGGGGTTCATCCAACAGACACAGCCAAAGTGACTGTAGTAACATCTGCTCTCAGGGTGACCCAGTAAGCACTGATCCCTTTATCTCCGTGAGGATTAGTCCATTCATGACTCAACACCTCTTTTTGGTCCCATCTCTTAACACCTCAGAGTGGAGATTCAATTTCATTGTAAGTTTTGGTGGGAACATTCAAACCACAGCACCTCTGAGAGCAGAGATCTGCTAGTTCCAGCTCGGAAATGCAGTCTTAAGGCTTTGGACCCTGTGGGGCCGAGGCAGACAAGGACAATGGGAAGACATGTGGATAAGTGTCAGAACATCCCATTCTTCTTCTTTTTTTTTCTGCGAGTGCTGGTGGTTGAATCCAGAATGTTGAGTGTGCTAAGTAAGCACCCTGCCACTGAGCTCCCTCCCCAGTGTCTTGGTTCTTCCTCTCAGCTATGTGAGTTTCGTAGTGGATTTCTCTTCTCTAAAGTGGGAGCATTGGAAAGGGTGGTCTCTTGTGTGTGAGTTTTCAGCACCTCAGCTCCTGCCCAAGCCTCTGTCTGTTTCTAATCTTCCATTGTATCTCAGTATGTCTCTCAAACTAATTTTACAGCCAAGGCTAAGTTTGTTTGATGACTCTTATTCTCCCTCACAGATCCCACAGATACTTTGGGGATTGGGGTTAGACAACTAATCTTGTAGAAAGATAGATCTGGCATTCTGGAAGGTACCTCCATATTTTGTCTTCAAGTGAAAGGGTCCGCAGGGTACTCCTTGAAGAGCTGCCTTCCTAGTGGTAGAAATGGCGAATGAGGAACAGGAGGCGGCTCCTTTGACTGTTGGCTTTAAAGTCATTGTTCAGCCCACAGATCTCCCCTCAGCACTTTGTGCCAAGTACTGAAGACGGTATACAGAAGCTAGGGTGAAACTTGACGTTCGGAATATATTTGAGGGGGCAACTGCATTCAAGTCCTCTCTAACCACGTACCAAGGCTGAGTAAGAGCTCTAAAAGACAGAGCATGGAGCCAGCAATATGGCTCAGCTGATAAAACACTTGAAGGACAAGCTTGCCTAATAACACAAGTTTCAATCTTCTGACCTCCATAAGCATGTCCACATCATATACACACATCATATGATGATTTGACACAGAGACAGGCAGGCATAGGCACACACACACACACTGAGAGGGAGAGAGAAAGAAAGAGAGAGAGGGGTGAGAGAGAGAGAGAGAGAGAGAGAGAGAGAGAGAGAGAGAGAGGAGAGAGAGAGATTCAAGTGCTCACCAGACCTCTCTTATTAAAAGAACTCACAGCTAGAACAGGGTTTGAGCAGAACAGGGTCTGAGAGAGAGAGATTGATTGATTGACTGATTGATTGATTGAGTCAAGTCCTCACCAGGTCTCTCATATTAAGATAACTCGCAGGCAGAACAGGGTTTTGTAAATTAGCAGCCCTAATTTGAGAAGCATGTAACAGACCTGGAAGACAGTATGATCTGCTCCCACCTTGCGGCGTGCCAGGAACCAAACCCAGATAATCATTGTTTTAATGAAAAATATGAGGGCCAGTGAGGTGACTCAGTGGGTAAAGGTGTTTGCTGTCATACTTGATGACTGAGTTTGATTCCCAGGACTCACATGGTGAAAGGGAAGAACCGACTCACTCAAGTTGCCCTCAGACCTCCACACGTTGCTCACACATACATTATACCTATACCATAAATAAGTGTTTTTTAAAACTAAGTAATTTTTGCTAGAGTCTAATTTGTACAAGCGGTATTTGTGGTGTTGCTGATTGGGAGGATGGATTCTCAAGACTTGGGGCTGAGCAGAGAGCCCCAGTATATGCGAAGCTGTGGCCACAGTCTCTGCTCTGTCGGTCTGAGTCCCAGTCTAGAATGGGGCTTGGTGACGTGGGCTAGGTAGCTGAAGGAAGGAGCAGAGGCAGCTTCTTGGCTCGCCTGACCTTTCCTATCATCTGTGTTTTGTTAACTGAAAATTGGAAAGAACCAAACAAACCACACATCTTTTTGGCAGCTTTCTGTACTTTGTCTTAACTTTTTTCTTAAATATCCCATATTTTAAATTTCTTGGTATTTGTGTATTCCTCCATGAACAAAATGAAGGCTATGAAATAGCCCTTATCTGATTCAGATATAGCTATCCTCTGATAGCCCAGTTATATTGAATGTCCAGCACAGAGACTTTTTGCAAGGTTCCATCTGCTTCCTAATTTCCATTCTGAAATCAAAGTAATGTTCACAGGCCCACACCCGAGACACACACAGAACAATTCAACTAATTGTTTTTATTTTGAGACAAGGAGGAACTGTGTATGCCAGGCTGGCCTTCAGTCCAGCTCTTCCTATCTCAGCCTCACAAGTGCTGGAATTACAGATATGTACCACCATGTCCTGCTTCAATCTTTTCAAGTGTGTTCCATTCATAAACAAGTGCCAGGGAGATAGCCACAAACACATGAAGGTAACTTGTAAATTAAAGCCTAAGAAATGAAAACACAAGGACTTGGTAACTGTCTAGAGAGGAGCTGGTGCAGGGTGGTCAGGTTGGGGAGTGGGATGGTCAGACTTGGGGGTGGGGAAGAAGTCAGTTGAATTTTTCACCAGGTTCCTAGCAATTTGATTTGTCTCATTCTATAACAGAACCATCATTTAAGTACTATTTACAAAGTGTGTTTCATATTCTGCCTACTTATGAAGTTATAATGGCTCACATGCAGAACTGAGCAAAATGGAAGCCATTTAAGAGCATGTGAAGGAAGTGGTTCTGTTACTCAGTAGTAGACACTGATGTGACTCATCTGGTGTCACCAAAGGCACAAGGGCAGCTGATGTGTAAATACACAGCCCTGGCAAGGACAAGTGCCACGGGAGATGTGCTCAAGGCCTAGGGACACACTGGAAAATAGAGGTCTGCAGGGGACCTGTCCCTGAGGCATTGTAAGCAGCTCTGTACATCTAGGGGACTTAATGTTCCTGGAGTGGAGGGCACCTGAAGGTTTAGTAGAATGAATTATGCAGCTAAGGACATCACCAGGAGAGCAGGGAGGGTCTGCATGGCATCCAAAGACACATGACATGAAAATGGCTACAGGAAATAGGGAGTTTTGGGTATATTTAACTCAGGGGCAACAGGTAGACGGGGTGTTTGGGCAGCTCAGACCGGTGGCTTGCAGTTTGCAGACGAAGCTGTGCGGGGCTGTGGCTGAAGACTATGGAGTGGTCCCACAGCGGGCATGGTGTACATGGCACTTAAGATGACGGGTGTGGTAGAGGCGGAGAGCAGTGGGGGCAGTGGAGCAATGTCACTCCGCTGGAGGAATGAGATAGGGCTGTCCAGTGTCGTCTTGCTTCTCAGTGTTTCCCATACCTGAGGCCAGGTCTCCTCCTCAGCGGCTCAGTCACTGGGTCCCCGTTCCATGGTGGCTGACTAGCAAGGGCAGCACTGGGCTATGGGCTGTGGGGATGTGGGGGAGATGGAGCAATGATTGCCAGAGTGCTGATTCCATAGTGTCTCCTATCTTGACCCCACCCGTGACCCACTTTACTTCCTTTCAAGCTTGATAGGACTAAACAGGAGAGGGAGTCGTCCACATATTTGGCAAAAGCCTAAATTTTCTGGTACCCGTGGAATAAAAATACACCCAGTAGGGCTAGAGATATAGATGAGTCAGTAGACCGGTGGCTCAGAATGCACAAAGCCTTGAGTTTGATCCCCCAGCACCCATAAACCAAGCATGGTGGCAAATGCCTGTAATCCTAGTACGCAGAAGGTAGAGGCAGGAGGATCAGAAGTTCAAGGTCATCCTTAGCTACTTAGCATGTTAAAGGCCAGCCTGGGCTACATGAGACGAGAGAGGAGAGAGGAGAGAGAGAGAGAGAGAGAGAGAGAGAGAGAGAGAGAGAGATTCTCCAGTAAGTAGTCGAGGCACAGTGACCAGCAACCAACCTCCAGTGCCACCTCAGTAATTCCTGAGAGCAGACCACTGAGACAGGCTGTGCACCTTTTTAAAGCTGTGGTGACTGTCTTGACCAGAACTTTCAGCTCTGGGGACTGTGTTTGCCTTGTCTTTTGCTGCTGAAATGACCGCTCTGTGCTGCCGGTGCTCTTTCACAGCAGAACTCTGTCAGCTCAGTAGCTTGGTCACAGACAGCTTTGTGACCTTTTCCTCTTTATAGCACGTGTAGAAAATGATACAGAGAATTCTAGCTCTCATAGATGAAGCCACCTGGGACAACTGGACCAGTAACTCCAAATCTCGGAGTTGGTGTAGTGATTCTTTCTTTTTTCTTTTTCCTACCAGCTATTTATTTATTTCCTCAATCACTGAGAATTTCCTTCTGTTATATACATTTAATGGGCTATAGGAATAAACCAATGTACGTTGTTTAACTGTTGAATAACGGAAATCGCTTTGACCAGTCAGTTTTAACTGGGGGAATCTGAATGTAGAAGCATTCTCCAAACTATTCCAGAATAATCAGAGTCCTTTTGGAGGGCCATCGGATAGCCACTGACGTCAGTGTCCCTTCCCACAGACAGTGCGGTTGCTCTTCCATGTAAGCCACCACCCTGACTTGCTCTTGTGTACAGTTGCTGCTGTCTCAGGCACTCCCTGAAGAGCATCCTCACTGTTGCCTCCACTCTGTTTACTAAGAACCAGCTAGAGCATTTGTTCATAGGTAAAAAGAGCGAAGCAGTGCGTGGCAGCTCCAGGAAGCTATGTTGGCACGCTGCTCAGAGATCGGCCAGCTGCGCTTCAGTCTGAGCCTCGCATTCAGATTGCCTCGACATCAGTTGTGATACAGAGAGAAAAGTCAAAAGGATTCGCTTTGCTTCAACTTCTTTACTTTTTCGTCTTTTTGAGACAGAGTCTCCTATAGCCCCAGCTAGCCTGAAACTCACTATGTAGACCAGGCTGCACTTGAACTGACAGAGGTCTGCCTGCCTCTGCCTCCAGAGTGCTAGGATTAAAGGTGTGTGCCACCACACCCAGCAACTTATTTTTAATTTTTAAAAGTTTACCTATTTTATTTTCTGTGTATGAGTGTTTTGCCTGCATGTATGTAAGTGTACCATGTGTACGTAATGCCTGCAAAGACCAGAAGAGGGTGTTGGGTCCCCTGGAACTGAAGTTAGATGGTTGTTAGCCACCACATTAGTGCTGAGAATTGAACCCGTGTCCAGCAAAAGCAGCCAGTGTTCTTAATCACTGAGTCGTCTCCCCAGCACTGGAATCTAATTTAAAATTATGTCTTTGACATTTTTTACTTACTAAAAAATGTATATTAGTGTTTATAAATAGATTCCATGCTTATAATTGCTATCTTAGTGAAAGAATATGAAGTAGTTTCCTCTAAGTGCCATGTCTAGTAGATTGACAACTGTTCCCCTCCTTGCAAGGATACGAAAGATGTTGAGGCTTGATCTAAATTCAGTGAAAATGACCAACTTGGATTGGCGTCTGCCGCAGACAGGGAAAGGGGCCCTGGAGGGAATCTCATTATGTCACTGAGTATCTGCACCTCGCGACTTGAGTGGATACTAGCTATCGCCCATTTCATTTGGTGTCCAAAACATGATAGTTGAATACCATTTGAGATTCTTTCTATGTATAGTGTATTGGAAATAAATAAGTGAATAGAGATGGGATCACTTCATAATTACCTGAACTTTTTTTTCAAGTATAGACATTGCTTTTTCCCAGAAGGGAAGTAGCCTTGGCCTGGAACAGAGTACAGGTGAATTCCAAGCCAAACTTTAAACACAAGTTTTCCATCACCCCTAATTGCTGGGTGTTTTTAATATCCAAAACAAGAAACTTGGATCAGGAGCCTTAAAAATATCTTCATTCCTCAGTTGCTGACTCGTATGACCCTCCGGGCCTTACCTACAGTCAACACAGGTTCCCCCAAACCAAAGGCTTTTGAAATTCATCTGCATGGCCAGGGTAAACATTAAATACCTACAGAAGGAGAGAGAAAGACAACTGTACTTCTCAGAGTTCATTTAACAGCCATGGGATTCTGAGTCATAGAGGAACTGGGTCCTTCATCCCTAACATGACCTTAAATGACAGGCAGTGTTTCAGGAGTGGAAGTGTCAAACATTCTGGACAAGATGGAGAGTAATTATGAAGTATGCGGGGTGTTGATCTGTGCGTTTTGTTTGTTTTAAGGTTCTCTTCCAAAATAGAAAGTTGGGGGAGGGCGTGCATGAGGAGGGGAACTAGGCCAGTTGCTGACATTATAGTCCCATGATTGTGATGTTGGAGATGCTCATCTCTCTTAAATTACAGAAAAGTGAATTTGGTGGAATTCAGTGCCATAGTAAAACTATACAAGATCGTCATAGGCCTGGGATTCATGAATAAATGGCATAAATGAATGAGTGAGCCCAGTTTGCACAGTAAAAGATGAGAGAGAGAATGTAACTTAGAACTGGGGCAATTTCTGGCCCAAGATAATGGCTAAACCTTAAGTGACAAGTAACAGTTTGGCTCTGTCAAAGTGAAATAACATCTCCGCTTTAAGGGAAATAAGAAAATAGTTTATTCTGAACCAAATAGGAGCAATGAGGGCCTGAGGAACATGGATTCAAGTTACACTGAATAACATGTTCCACTGTAGAAGAGACTGCAAGATCTTTTTTAGTCATGGAATTAATTAAAGTCATAAATCAGTGTGTTTACAAAGTATGTGAATGGGGTTCCTCAGGTAGGTGACTATTACAGAGTAGGAAATCTCTTCTACTGGATTAAGAAGTTATGTTAATGCTAGACATGATGCTTAGTCTGTAGCATATTTGCCCAACATGCATAAAGTTCTGGGTTCTCTTCCCAGAGACATATAAATCAGGTGTGATGGTACATGCCTGTAATTGCAGTGCTCAGGGAGATGACTGCCAGTGACTACATCTCCAAGGGATTCAACACCCTCTTCTGGCTTCCTTAGACACCTGTATGAATGTGGCCTATACTCAGAGTATAAATACAAGTAAATTTAAAAACATGAACAGAGATTAAGGAAGACACTCAACCTCTGGCCTGAGAGAGATAGATAGAGAGAGAGAGAGAGAGAGAGAGAGAGAGAGAGAGAGAGAGAGAGGGGGAGGAGAGAGAGAGAGAGAGGAGAGAGAGAGAGAGAGAGAGAGAGAGAGAGAGAGAGAGAGAAATCTGTGATGTTACGTTGACATAAGTTGACATAATGTGCCTCAGGCAGGCTTGGAGCAGTGAGAATATCTTGCCTTTATGGTTTTCTTGGTGAAAATCTCCAGCTTCAGTCTAATCACAAGAAAACTCAGACAAATCCAAATGAAGAAAAGTATACAAACGTATACCAGTAACTTTAAAAATGCCAAGTCTCAGTGGGTAAAAGTATTCACCACCAAGCCTGATGACCTGAGTTCCAACCCTGGGGCCCGCATGGTAGAAAGAGAAAACAGACTCCTACAAGTATGTCTACACACACATAATAAATAAATAAATAAATATAATTTTATTAAAAATTTAAAGTCAAGACAACAGAAGACAAAGAGACTGAAGAAGCATTACAGATGAGAGGAGGCTAAAACTGTGTGAACATTCACACAACTCAGTGACTAGAATTGATCCTGGAACAGAAATTAGCGGAATGACCAGTGAAATTCAAATAAGAATTAGAAGTACAGCATTGCATGCATGTTAGTTTTTTAGTTCAACAGTTACATAGGCTGAGGGCCGGAGGGACGGCTTAGTCAGATTCTCGGTGTATGAGGAACTGAATTGGGTCCTCAGCGCCCACGTAAAACCTAGGTGTGACACCAACCTCAAAACACCACACGCGCACACACAAATACACACACACACACACACACACTTTATATAAACTGTCAACAGAGAAGACGAGAGGAGAAATCTACTCCTTGGCAATTCCTCTGTAAAGTCTAAAATGAGGGGTTTTTTTCTTTTAAAAAATAATGCAAATAAGACAAAAGGAACAACAAAAATTCAACGTCTAGTGACAGTGCGGGGGTGTGTGTGTGTGTGGAATAAAACCTTACAAGGCTAACCCTCAGAGAGTGTTTCAGAAACAAGGGTTTTGTGTGATCCCAGGCTTTCCTAATCCATAGTGTGTTTCCTACACAATTCTCTGAGCCTTAAACTCTATATCTTCAAAATATGGTTGCTGGAGGATGTCATTAAAAAAAAAAACGGTATCAGGAAAACTGGATATTCATATGTAAAACAATAAATTTGGACATTGCTTTGTGCTATATTAAAAGTTAACTTAAAACATGAGCTGAGGGCTGGAGAGATAGTTCAGCAGTTAAGAGCACTGGCTGCTCTTATCTGACCTCTGTGTGTATTGTATGACATGGGTGCACTTACATAAAAACAATACACTCATATGCAAAAAAACAAAAATTAAAATAAGAATTAGAGATAGAAATAGCCTCATGAATAAAAAATTTAAATTAAAAAAAATGGGGACTGGAAAGATGGCTCAGCAGTTAAGAGCACTGGCTGCTCTGGCAGAGGACCCAGGTTCAATTCCCAGCACCCACATGACAGCTAACAACCCATCTGACTCCAGTTCCAGGGGATCCAACACCATCTTCTGGCCTCCATGTGCATTATATACACATGGTTCATTTACATACCTGCAGGCAAGATACTCTCACACATAAAATAAACCAATGAAAACAATCTTTAAGACTTTCTTAAAAATTAGCTTCAAATGGATTGCAGATCTAAATGTAAAATCTTAATTACACTAATTATTATTCTTATTAATTAAATAAAACTTTCAGAAGGAAACATCAGAGGATGGACTCCAGCCGTCATATTTGGCAATGATTTCCTTGTGAAAGATTTATTTACTTAATTTTATATGTGTGCCTGAGCATATGCATATGCATGCAGGTGCCTGCAGAGGCCAGAAGAGGGTGTCAGATCTCCTGGAAGTGGAGTTACACTCAGAGAAACTTCCCAAACTGGGCTCCTCTGGAAGAACAGCAAGTGCTCTTAACTGCTGAGCTGCCTCTCCAGGTCCTTGGATATCACATCAAAAGCACAATCAGTAAAAAAAAAACAGAAATAAATCATACTACATTAAAACTAAAGGTCTTGGGGTGGGGTGTGGCTCTGTGGTAAGGGACATGACGAACATACACATATGTAAGACTCTGGGTTTAATTACCGCACTAGCAAGAACAATGAAAAAAAAAAACACAAGTGTTTATGCATCAAAGCCCCTTATCAGCAGGGAAAAGCAAGCCATTTGCAGCATCCGCAATGCAGCTGTGCAAAGGCAAGGCAGGAACATACCAGAGGCCATGTGTGAGAAGTCAAGATTCTTGAAGTTTTCTTGTTAATGGTGACAAGACTAAGCAAATAGGCAGCATGGGGGACCGGTGCCTACACAGAAAACTCCCCCAGAGTTCCCACCATGCCTGTCTGCACATAACACAGAAACCTCCCCCAGAATTCCCGCAGCACATGTCTGCACATAATGCCAGTGCTGACTAGCTTGAACAAGGGCATGCTCTCACAGGGTGGTTTAGTGTCTTAAGGAAGGTCTGGTGGCAACAAACCAGACTTGCATTTATAGTGCTTTGTTTCACCCTGTTTACCACAAGGACAAGAGCACTATATGTTAGACTGCTGAAGCAGTGACATCACTAGCTCAGCACCTCAAGGAGTATCGGACTTAGTGCACATGCAAGAAGCAGGCTCTCTTCTGGATAACACTGTTTTGTCCAGTCCCAGCGCTCCTGAGAGGGACTCGGTAGTCCTCCAGATAGTCCTTATGGAGATGCTCTTATGTCTTTCAGTCTGCTTTCCTTTTCCCCTTGAATTGGCAAGAGACTTGGGAAAAAAAGGGGGTATTTCAGGACATGTGGACGCTCTGTTGTCCTGCAGGATCATTCTCCTTTGGATGTACAAGAATATTTTCAAATGATATGTCTGCATATACATAATTCATATAGGGCTTGGGATGCAGTTCAGTTGGTAGAATGATTGCCAAACATACAGGAAGCCTGGGTTCAATCCCCAACACTGCATAAACTGGTCGTGTGGAACATACTATAATCCCAGCACTAAGGAGATGGAGACAAGAGGATCAGAAGCTCAAGGTCATCCTGGGATACATAATGAATTTGAGGCCAGCTTAGGCTACATGAAACCCTGTCAAAGTGGAATGGGGAAGAGAGAGAGATAGAGAGATAGAGGGAAGGAAAGAAAAGAGAAGAAAGAGAGGGGAGGGGAGGAGAGGGCTGGGGAGAGGAGGAGAGGGCTGGGGAGGGGAAAGGAGGGAAGACTCACAAGAAAGCTCAAAGGATAAAGGTGCTTGACAACATGATGACCTAGTTCTGTCCAACTGGACTTACATGGTCTACATGGTGGAAAGGGAGAACCAACCCCCAAAGTTGTCTTCTGACCTCCACAAGCATGTCATGACACACACAAAATAATGTGATTTTAACGGTATAAAGAAATGTCTACAAGACACTGTGCTTGGTGGTGCACACCTTTAATCCCAGCACTTGGGAGACAGAGGTAGGTAGATCTCTTAGAGCTCATGGCCAGCCTAGTCTACACAGTAAGTCCCAGGACAGCCAGGGATACAAAGTGAGACTCAGTCTCAAACAAAACAGAACAAAAAAAGAAGAAAAGAAATGTCTACAAGAAAACATATAAATGATCAATAACCTCATAAAAAGATGTTCAGTGTTTCTAATCAATAGGGAAATGCAAATAAACACTACAATGGGAGACCATTTCACACTCCTTAAAGTGGCAGTCATTTAGAGCAAACAGTAAAGAGCTGGAGAGATGGCTCAGTGGCTGGAAGCACTGGCTGCCCTTGCAGAGGAACTGGGTTTGGTTTGTAGCACCCACATAGAAACTAACAGCCACTAGTAACTCCAGTTCCACGAGGTCCAGTGCCCTTTTGGCTTCTGTGGGCATTGCACAACCTTGGTGCACTTACGTACATGTAGGCAAAACACTCATACACATAAAATAAAAATCAATTAACAGAAAAGAAGCCTTGTGCACAGAATCCGTATATTGCAGGTAACAATGCAAAATGGCACTGCCATTAGGAAGAAGGTGTGGTTATTCTTCAAAAAATTAACATGGAGCTATCATATGATCCACCAATTTCACTACTGAGCATACAGCAAAAGAAGCAAAATCAAGGACTTTAATAGTTCTTTGTACACCCATGCTCAAGCAGCGTTATTCATAAGAGACAAAAGCAGAAACAGAGCATATGCACTTAGAATGAAACGGTGTTCAAATTTTGAAAGGAAGGGAATTCTGACATACTGGATCTTGAAGATATTAGGTCAACTGAAATAAGCCAGTCAGGAAAGGACAGATATGAAGTGCTTATAATGATCAAATTCATAAAAATAGAAAACACAATGTTGGTTGCTAGGGCTAGGAAAGAAGGAAATGCAGAGTCATTGTTTTTGTTTTATGGGCTTTGGTGGGAGGTAGTTTTTTCTTTAGGGGCTTTATATCTTTTGTTTTGTTGTCATCATTGTTGTTTATGAGCACTTGACTAAGGCGTCCCAGGAACTCACTATGTGGCTCAGACTGGCCTTAAACTTTATTTTCCTGTCTGGTCCACTGAGAGTCACTGTTTAAAGAATGTTATCTTGGGAAAATAAGGTTCTGGAACTGAATGGTGGTGAATATATTTAGTACTACTAAACTGCATGGTTAAAATGATAGTTGATGTATGTCATGTAATTTATATGATGTATATTTTACTGCAATTGAAAACTTAGTTGGGACCTGAGTCAGGGTCTTGCTATGTAGTCCAGGCTATCGGTGCACCGTTGGCTCTCCTGCCTCAGCTGCCTCCGTGCTGGTATTGGAGATATGCCCCAACGTGAAGTGCGTGTGCGTGTGTGTGTGTGTGTGTGTGTGTGTGTAAAATAAGACTGGCCTAATGCATTCGGGAGATGTGTGAGGATTAAATGCGTCTTCTATATAGTGCAGGACATACCCGGTGGGGGATCCAAACTAATTCTCTTTCCTCTCCCTTCCTAAAACGCACGCGCATACACACACACACACACACACACACACACACACACACACACAAAACATCTTCATTATATTTCAATCATTAAACAGAAAATTCTGCAACGGTTTAATGTCGATGAGTATTGTTGCTAAACGTTCTGCATTTAAACACATACTCATGCACCCCACACTGAAAAAGAACAGAAAGTGCGGCTGGAGAACCCCCCTTAGCAGTCAGAGGTTTCTCCCTCAAGGATCCCGGTTAGCTTTCCAGCAGCTCAGGCGCCTCCGCGGTTTTCTGTTTGTAAGTAAATCAAAGTCTGTATCCCACAGGTTTCTTGGCTTCTGAGATTCCAAGTCGGATCATCCTGGAACCTAGCTTCAGGTCTCACCCTGTGCTCCTGGGGGCACCGCGGGAACCGCAAAGCGCTCTGGACTCCCCTCCCCTTGCTGGCCTTCCTTCCCACCCAGGCTCCTTGCCCCTTTCCTGTGCGGAGATCGCTTAACCACAGAACTGCAAGAGCCATACGCTCTTCTAAAGGACTCGATGCCCCTGAGGTGCTGACCAGTCAGGCGGTCCCTCCCATGGCTCCCCAGGGACTGCATGCGCCCAGGCTCCACTCTGCGCCCAAACAGCCTCCACATTGTTCCCACAGGCAGCGGGTGCCAGGCCAGCGGCGCCCGAGTGTCCCTGGGTACCAGGGTTGCATCAGGTGACTTGGGGAGAGTGCGTGGGGCTGGAGATAGGCCCCAGGCAGCGCCGCACCCAGGTGGCCGCTGCTCCTGCTCAGAGCGCTGCTACTGCTGCTGCTATGGTACACAGCTGGCGCCTGGGAGCTCACTATCCTGCACACCAAGGACGTGCATAGCCGCCTGGAGCAGACCAGCGAGCGCTCCACCAAGTGCTTCAACGCCAGCCTCTGCGTGGGCGGGTGGCTCTGCTCTTCACCAAGGTGCAGCAGATCCGCCGCGAGGAGCCCAACGTACTGCTGCCGGACGCCGTCGACCAGTACCAGGGCACCATCTGATTCACCGCGTACAAAGGCCTGGAAGTGGCACACTTCATGAACATCCTGCGTATGATGCTATGGTAAGGCAAGGGCTCCCGGGGTAGGGGCTCCAGACCTAGACAGAGAAGCCATCGGTAGCCTGGCTCCGCAAGCCAAGTAGACTCTGGCCAGTGCGCCGAGCGGTCGCAGATGGGCGCGGCTGGAATAATCATCTTGTCTTAAACTGATGCTACTGGGCTTCTCACAGTATGCTCCTCGCTCGGCATACGTGGAACTTCAGCTGGGGTGTGTAGGAGAACTGAAAGTTCTCGAGGGCGAGAGACACCTGAACTAGGTCTCCCTTGCAGCTCTCATTTGCAGGTCATTTGGCACCTATTTTGCTGAAAGGGAAACTGAGGGTCAAAGAGTTAGAGGGGCTGGAGAGATGCCTCAGGTGATAAGAGCACTCCTTGCTCTGGCAGAGGACCCTGAACTGATTCCTAGCACCCACATGGTGGCTAAGTTACAGAAGATCTGACACCTTCTTCTGTCTTCCGCAGGCACTGCATAGTGCGCTTGCATACATGCAGGCAATACACTCATACACATAAAAAATTAAAATAATAAAAATTTTAAAAACAAAGAATAGCAGTGAGTTATCCAGGTAGGGAAAAGCAATCAGATCCGGTTTACCCTGAAGCCTGAACAAAATTAACTCATAGCCTTGGACAGATATCCAGTGTGGGTAATTTTCTGTGACCTTGAGCAAGTCATTTATTCTGCCTCAGTGTTATCCTCTATAAAATTGGAATAAAAATAATTACCTCAAAGCATTGTCGGAGCTGGAAAGAAAGCCCGGTAGCCAAGAGCACTTGCTATTCTTGCAGAGAACTGGAATATGATTCCTAGTACCCACCTTGAGTAGCTCATAACCCCCTATAACTCCAGCTCCAGAGGATCTCACGCTCTACTCTGGCTTCTGCAGGCATTCATTTACATATGTGCACACAAAGAAGGACACACACACACACACATACACACCCACACACAAATAAAAGTAAAATAGATCTTTAAAGAGCCAAACTTAAGAGAGAAAGGGCTATAGTTGTAGCTCAGTGGGTAGAGTGCCTGCCTTGTATGCACTAAACCCTGGATGTGATCTCCAGCACCATGTAAACTGGGGACACAATGCAAGCTTGGAATCCTAGTGGTTGGTGGAGGCAGGAGGATCAGGAGTTCAAGGTCATCCTTGGCTACATAAGGCCAGCCTGGGCACTATGAGACCCTATCTCAAAAGAAAAAAAGTTGAGAGAGAGATAGAGGCAGAGAGAGAAAGACAGAGAGAGAGAGAGAGAGAGAGAGAGACAGAGAGATTCAAATGTTAAAAGTAGTTTAGTCTACACTCCACCAATACTCTGTTGGAGACAGTGCCTTGTTGATTGGATTAAATGCTAGAGTAGGGGGAAAGATGGTCAAATACTATTAATAAATACTAACTACTATTAAGAGATGTAACTGAGATGTATATAAATCAAACCACCACCCACGTTCAACCCTGTGCAGACACCTAGAGTGAAAGGACTCAACCAGATTGTACAAAAAGTTGAACAGAAAAACATAAGAGCATTGGAGGGGAAAAGACAGAGCATGGTTCCAGGAATCTGTGTAACCAGAGGGAAGGAAAAAGACGCCGAGGTCAGTGCTAGGCGGCCAGAGGAGGCTGACAGCACGATTTGTACAAGAACAGCTCAGAGGTCAGGGAAAGGAAGAGAGTTCCCTTCCATCAGAACATTGGTTTAGGGATTCTCAAAGCAGCAGTTCTAACAGGTCCTCACTCCTCCAGAGTTGATGGAGGGAAGCAGAGCTCAACAGCATCTGGCAGAAGAGCCACCGTTCTCAAGAATGCTGCTGTCTCTTGGCCTTCTTTCTCCACAGCTAGACCTGCTTGAAGTTTTGAAAGCAGGAAAGGCAATACAAATATTTATGTAATTGAATTGTTAGCTAGCTTGAGCCCTCACTTCCTCCTAGAAGGGTAGGATAAACCTTGTCTGAATTCATTTTTAATTTCATGTATAAACCACATTGTGTTTTGCAGCATTTTGTTTTTTTGTAAGACCGCTTCCTTCTCATTTGTGTAATCTCATATATATAGAAAGAGAGAGTTTCCTTTAGTAAAAATATGTCCGTTAAGGCAAAAGGAGCTATGGTGTAGATGGATGGGGTCTGAGCTACAGCAGGTCTCCTCCGTGAATATTTAGAATACTTTCTGTTGGGTGAGGTGGAATTGCTTTTTTAAAAATTTTGCTTGAAGTAACTAGAGTAGGGCCTGAGAAAGAGTAAGCTATACCCGCTGGAGTCAAGGGGAAGGAGAAGGAATGACAAGGTCTGTCGCTATGCTTTCGGTAGCACCTCGTCAGTACTTATTCCTGGGGTGAATCTTCGGCGAGTTTAGCTAATGATTTGACCTGCATGAAACCCTAGTTCTTACAGCACTAAACCCTAGTGCTACAGCTCCAAGGTCTTTCTGTCTTACAGAGCATTTTCAGTGTCATTGTGCTTATGTTATATTAAGCCTCAGGGGAATTTATTGCTGTTCGGTGTCCTTATCACAACCACGCGCTGGGTACTGTAATAAGCAGCTATTTGATCAGCTGTACAGGGCCATCTCCATTTGCTGCAGACGAATGGACCTTGGCTTAGAGGAACATCGTCTAGATCTGTTAGTAGCTTAGCCTTGAGAATTAGAGTAGCAGCTGAGGAGGTGGGTGCTACTTTCTAGACCTGCCACACCTCCTAACCTCCCATAGGAGGACCCGGGTGAGTTTGAAGACGCCTTGGGTCCTGCTGGGGAGGATAGCAGAAGCCGCCAGGTGGTATGCCTATCCCACTGGAAAGACTGGCGTCCCTGAGGGTATGAGGAGGAGGTGACCTCTGGAAAGTAGGAGGAAGGAGGACAGGAAAAGATGACAAGAGGTCAGTTGTTTAGAGTTCTCTTCTTTTCTTTTTGCCTGGTTATTCCTGAGTCTCATGTTCCTAACTGTGAACAGCACATGACATAGTGAGAAAATCCCTAGTTCTGCAAAGTGACAGTTCCCTGAAGGTTAGTTCCTTATAACCTGGGAGGAGCCCGTGGGTGAGAAAGGGAACATTTCATTTTGATACCTGTCAGCATATGCGGTTCTCAAAATCTAGCACAGACCAGCCTCTCTTCCATATGAATTTACAGCAGTTATTACTCTATGTGTAAGACCTACTTAAGCTCAGGCCAAACAAACTCCCAGCATAGGACCAGCGATAGGTAAGAAGCACCAACCCTAAGTGAGGAAGTACTGTCAGCTGATACTTGCTGGAAGAAGAAGTCGGTTTTCTATAAGAATGTGATGCTGTGCAGGTTTACTAGGCTCCAGGGGATGAACCTGCCATGAAGTACATTTCAGAACACAAATCATACTACATAGACTTTCAAAGTAGCACAGGACATGAAGTTGGGTAGAGATTAGGGGGTGCAGAGAGTGGAGGGGTCTGAATTTGATCAAAATACATAGGAAAGTCTCAAACTTCATTAAAAATCTTTACAAATAAGTATGATAGATTTTCATAAGGAATCAAGCAGAATGATGTGCTAGGAAGTGACTAGGTGAATGGCTAAGGTTAAGTAGTGAATGTAAGCCTGATGTGATGACACACAGCTGTAACCCAATACTTAAGAAGCTGGAGGAGGACCTTCACTGGTTTTGGCCGTCATGGGGTACAGGGCAGGATCCTGTTACAAAAAGAAAGCGGAGGCGCAGGTAGATCTCTGAGAGCTTGAGACAGCCTGGTCTACCTAGTAAGTTCCAGGCTAGCTGGAGCTACAGGGAAACCTGCCTCAACCTGCTCCACCCAAAAACAAACCCGAAACAAACACAACAAAAAATCAAAGGCTGCTCCTTCCCAGGTCCCCTTCTGACTCCCTGTCAGTGGACTTTGTACAAAAGTTACTTTTACCAAGGCCTGCAATGACTAATGGGAGGAATTGTTGGAATCATCAACAGGGTGAAAAATTCCCCATGGAGGGGAAGGGAGTTTCCCCAAGTACAGTGTCCCAGGCAAGACCAATAGGGAGTGGGAGTGTTAGGAATCTTTCGCTGTGCTAATCTATCTCATAGGATACTTTCTGCATGTCCCTTGCCTCATCTTTGGCTTCTGTGGTCACTGTGTGTGCCTCATAGGCTTTTCTACTCACCGCTGCTGCTGATCAGGCTTCTGTCCTGCTGCTTCTGCGCTCAACTCTGGTGTTTCTGTGCTTGTCTTGACCTCCATTTGGCTTCTACACTCCCCGATTGTGTTCTTTGCTGACCACTTGGGCTCTGGGGGTCACTGATGCAACTTCTGGGGCTTTTGTGTTTGCCACTTGGGCTTCTGTGGTCTCTAGGGCAGTGGCTTTGGCTTCTGTGATTGCCCTGGCTCCTGTGGTTGTCATGGTTTCTGTGGTCACAGTGGTCTCTGTGCTCACCAGGGCTTCTGTGTTCTGTGACAGGGCACCCCCCTCCCTGGGGCAGAAGGTCTGAGCCACTGATTCCCAGCCATCCCTCAAATGCTCTCCTCTCCCTCCCTATCGACTTCTTTCTCTGACCACTTGCTCCTACACCACAGATCTCCCACTCTCACTGACTTGTCAGGCCCCTCTTGCTCATCTCGTGCTATCTTTCCCCTCTTCCTGCTTGCCTCTTTTCATTCTTCTGGGCTTTGGTCTTCTGCCTCTCTCCAACTTTCAATTCATCCTTGCTCCCACCAAACCACCTGGAGAGTACATCTCACCCTCAAACCGGGCAACAAAGGAAGCCATTCATATTCTTTTGTTGATGGTGTGGAATTGGCTTTGGGACACTGAGCTGAAGGAAGGGCGATGGGAGCAGCTTCTCTGGATCTCTGGCCCATGTGGAGTGACATGAGAGGCCCGGGTAGGCATCAGAGTGGTGTCTAGGGTATTGAAAAGGAGAGAGGGCATCAGGAAGAGATGGGGATCCTAGGCAGGAAATATCCCAAGGGTTTTGGAATGATGTCAAAGTGGTGGGGCAGTCAACTTGAGTCTCTAGCCCTGTGGAGCCGATGAAGATTACCTACCTGGTTTGCAGCTGGCTGGGGTTTGAACGATGCCAAAGGGAGGGAGGGGGATCAGAAAGAGTTGGGCATGCCTGGCAGAATGGCATGGGCAAGGGTAGCCATGTTTCTCTGAAGCAGCTATGGTAACTGGAATATTACCACTGGAGAGCAGAGTGGCTTCTAGAGTACTCCAAAGGGAGAGGAAAGGGTCAGAACAACAAAGGGATCCCTGGCAGTGGGTAGCGTCTGTGTTTCCAGGTGATGGAAAGAGGTAAGGGATGCCTACCTGAATCTCTGTACTCTTGGATGAGTGGAAAGTTCCTAGTGAGCAGCTAGGTGGGGTCTGGGGTACCATCAAATACTAAGGCAGTCAACAGGAGGCTGAAAACCCTGGCAGCCTGACAGGCCACTGTGAGCAGCACACCTGGGTCTACAGGACACAGAGAAGTAATGGAGATTCCCTAGTTAGCTGAATGTTTGAATTTTCAGCATCCCAAAGGAGGGAAGAGGTCAGAAAGAAGTGGGGATCCTTGGCAGGGTCCAGTGGCCGGGCTCTCAGTTTGGCTGGAGGGCTCAGGAAGCCTGCCTAGGTCCCTGGAACGTGGAAGGGTTTGCAGAGGCAATCACGGAGTCTATGTGGGCATCATGATGGAAGAGGCAGTGTGTTAGAAAATGTGGGGGACCTTGGCAGTGGGCAGTGCTGGGGTTTGTGGTCTTGGCAGGGAGGTGGGACTGCGTAACTGGACCTCTGGGCCATGAGGGTAATATGAATGTCCCTGGTGTGCAGGTGTTCATGGTCTGGAGTATAGCAAATTGAGCAAGTGGGGTCAGAAGAAGTTAGGAATACATGAAAGGATGGCAAGGGGCATGGCAGCCTACCTGAATTTCTGACCCAAGGCTAGGGGTGACTCAGGATTACCTACTGAGTAGTGAGCTGGTGTGTGGTGCATCCCAAAGGGAGGTAATGTGTCAGGGGGAGAAAGAGAACCCTAGCAGGATGGCACAGTAGTGATAACATCTTACCTGAGTATCCTAATCCTTTCCTCAACTGAAAAGTTCCTGATGTTTTCCAGGTGGGCCTGGGTCTATTCAGAAGGGAAGACAGGGCTCAGAAAGAGGCAGGTGAGGAGCTATGCCACTGGAAGGCAAAAACACTTTGGTTGTAATGGCAGGGAGGAGAGAATACTCCCTGTGTCTGGGCTTTGGGGTATCTGGAAAGTACTGTGGGGGTGATGTGGGATCTGGTGTATTCCAAATGGAGGATGGGTGTAAAGAAGGGATGGGATCGTTGATACCCAGTGGTGATTTTGCTACAGGATAATGGCAGGGAAGTGTTCTCCAGTTCTCTGACCCAGGACTGTACAGTCCATTGTCTGCAGTATTCCAAAAGGAGGGAGGAATATTAGGAAGAGGTGGAGATCCGAGGCAGGGTTGCAGAGAGTTCCCTGGAATTCTGATGACTAGGAACTGCATGTTCTCTTTCTGGCCTCTTAAACGCTTTAAAGCTTCTTTGGTATCTGTTCTCCAACCTGTCTTGTCTCTCCTTCTACAGTCCTGCTTCCTTCCTGGCTACTCTGCAACAGTTTAGCCATTTCACCTTCCACTGACAACATTTAGCTGTTTTACTTGACCTGCTGGCTTCCACTGGGATGCTCCTGTCTTCATACTTTGCTGCTGCTTTGTGTTACCAGCTCAGCCTGCACCACTAAATGTAGGTAAGAGGAGGCCACTGGAGAAAAGTCATTCATGAGTTCCAATGTTATAACAGTATAAGAAACAGCATAGCAGAGTTTCTCCCAGCCAATTCTTTAGTGAGCCGGAGAAACCTATTTATTTAGGCAGATGTATTAATTGTGTTTTGGACCTTAGAGACTTTCATCTAAGAATCAATGATGCTTCATTTTCTCAACCACCAGAGGGCGAGCTCCCCCTGTGGTCTAGGTAGAAATGTCTGTATTTCTAAGGTTCAGGAAGGCTTGTGCTAGGAAATCAGGTGGTGCCAATACAAACAACCCTGGAGGCTGCTCAGCCTTTAGGATCAAGTGAAATCAGCTGGCACCATCTTAGACTTTCCTCAATGAATTCCTGATCGGTTCCAGAGTTCTGCTGCTGACATAAGGGTAGTCCAGCTGGCTGTGTGACTCACAGTCCTTTTGGTTAAAACAGCAAGGAGAGTCTAACATTTGAGAGTTAAGGACTCAAATTGCCCAACCTCCCATTCTCTTTGTTTATGTACAAGAGAATAAACATGACATGGAGTGCTCACAATAAAAACTTGAAAATTTATCATTAATACTGATAGAGATGTTAACAGTGTTTGACACTTGTCCAGTGCCCAAAGTTCAGGTCAGCCCCTGTCCTCTCCCTGAAATATACGTTGTTTGAGGAACCCTCCTGAGGATCATTAGACTCCCTTGGTGAAGGAATCTGACACAACTGTATGTGGGTGATTCAATATGTTTTGAAAATAGAATAAGGAAAAAATTTTCCCCCAGGAAATTTTCCTCCAGGGCACATTCATTCTTGGTTTAACTCTGCTATGCAGATACTTGGAAAACTAAGTAGCATGTAAGCCTCCAAATAGATTCTTCCTTCTTAAGGATATTTCTCACATAATGGCAGAATCCATGTGAGGGTATCAGTGCTACCCAACCACAAGGTCTCCCCAGTAAGTACAACCTCTAATCTTGAGTTACTCCAAAATTCCAGGACTCCCACGTTTGCTGGGATGATCTTATGAAATAATTGTGTGTTCAGTGATTTTGAAGAGAACATAAATGGTTCACATCATGGAACTGTGCACCAGCAGTTGATGCGCAATCTCAATTAGAATGTTTTGAATTATCCGATTTGATGTTTTGTTAATCAGAAAATCAGCACTACAGCAGGCAGTCTAATTCAGTATGCTTCAGATCACTTCTGAATCAGCTGGAGGGGAGCGGGTTAAAGCAGAGATCAAAGGGTTCGGACTCGTCTTTGAGTTGTGGGAGTGGCTCCCAAATTCAGACTTCTAGTAGATAACATCTAGAAGATGCTACTATTACTGATCTTGGCATCACCCTCGGAGACCTGTTAAGTAATCTGAACTAAGTGAACACGAATGTCGGATTGGAGTCCTGGATGCAATATCTGGTCAGGGTGAGAAATAGTTCCTGCATTAACAGAAAAATTTAAAATATATTTATTTATTATTTTTGTGAGAGTGGCTGATGTGTTTGTGTGTGGAGTGTGTGCACAACACAGAGAGAGATCCTGTCCCAAAACAGTAAAATCAGAAAACAGTAGAAAAGTTAAGCTTAAATATTAAGTAAGGAAAATATAAAAACTGGTTTATTTCTTTCACTTAAAGTATTTCGTTTCTGTAAATATGATTGATAAAGTTATTTTATCTGTTATATTGTTCACGAGTGGAATGATAATGTGATTAAACTCAAGATAAAAAACATCCTAGCTAAACACACACAAAAGTACATTTGTTGTTTTTACCAACCTTGTTTGAGATATCCTTGGGAAAATGGGCATTATCTTAAGTAAGCAATTTGCATTTTCTCAATTCTGCTGAAGTTTCTGACTCTCAACCAGTAGAGAATGTAAACGGATTTGGAGTGAGGTGCTTCTTCCCATCAATAATAATAATAATAATAATAATAATAATAATAAGAGATCAGTGGGTTCCAACCACAGTCATATTCAGTTATAGGAGTGACTACCAAATCTAGCTTCTCATAAATAACAAGAAGATGCTAATAATACTGATCTTGGGATGACATGAAGAGAGATGTTTCTTTACCCTAATCTGAATCAAGTTAATTTGAATGAATGTCTAACTCAAATTTCTGTCCTTGGTCAGAATGCTTCCTTAGATTAATAGAAAAATTTAAATTACTTTTTATTATATTGTGTGTGGGTGTATGTAAAGCACAGAGAATAGTGTGTGGTGATCACAGGATAGATTTTTGTAATTAACATCAGCTCGTCTGACTTGTGCAGTAGGAGGGTTTTTTTGTTAAGCCATCTTTCTGGCCCTTAACAGTAATTAAATATATATATATATATATATATATATATATAAATGGAAAAATGAAATTATTTGGAGTTGTGTTCAGAAGTAGGGAGTGAAAGTTTCTCAGTCTTTCTGGACTTACCAACAACATTGTTATAACTCGTATAAGGGATAAAAACACATCTGCAGATTTAGCTGCCCATAGTGAGGGAAGGAGGCCGGGAGACTCAGGACTATATCTACTGACAGGTTTAGGAGTCTTTTTCCCTGTAGGAATTTCTACTCAGGTAATGGCCGTTCCTTAATTGAACTAGAAATATAATTTCAGGAGAATCACGAGTGAAACAAAGTTAGTAAGTTGATTTATTGTTTAGACAGAGAGCCATGGGAAAAGATAATGATACAAAGCAGAGACATGACTATGGAAATCTCAAGGGAGAATTGCCCTAATCTGTCTTTACAATGGTTGTCCTAGAAGAATGTAATTTACAAGAAGATATATAGATTAAGCAAAGCTTATAATTAAAATATTTTTTTCCTTTTGGATTTTGAGGCAGGGTCTCATGTTACTCAGGCTGGCTTGCACTTCACATATATCCACAAATGTACCTTAACCTTGTACCCTCTGTACCCACTTCCTAAGTGATGAGCTCCCAGGCATGAACTCCCAGTCAAAAACACAGGTGCTGGCTGGGTTGGGCGGTGCTGGCCCTGTAGAAGTCGGATTCGCAGCTCCCCTGAACTCCACTCTCTCGTTTGCCTTCCTTTTCCTCTCCATTTCTTCTTTGTTCACCGTCTTCTCTCTTTCCTCCTTTTCCCTCTTCCTCCTTCCTCTCTTTTCCCTTTCCCTCCCTCCTTCCTCTTTCATCTGTTCTTTTCTTTTGAGACAGGCTCTTGTTATATATTCTACTTCAATTTCCCAAGTGCTAGGTGTGGGTCACCACATAAGACATAGATTCACACTCAGCCTTAGCCAAACATCTAGTCACTTCCTAGTACATTATTCTGTTTGATTCTTTATCTGAATGTATCATGTTCATTTATTTTATTTATTTTAAAAATAATTTTTTGACATTTTAGTTTCCTACAATGTATTTTGATCATACTCAGAACAGCTCCCCTGTCTGCATCCCCTCATATTACTGGCAACCAATTTCATGGCCTATATTATGTTTTTAAGACTATAGAGTCTAATTCTTTTTCCCAAAAGCACTTCATTTTGGGTCATTCCCCTGGATTTTTGTCAACCTATCCAGCATCGCATCCTTAAAGAAAACGGACTCACCCTTTCCCAGAAGCTATTAGTCAGTAGTTCCTGTGTTGGGTTATAGGGCTTCTTGCTCACCTCCCATCCTATGCTGGGAATGTATCTGTTTTGAGGTTGCATATGTCCTGCATATACTGTCACAATCACTGTAAATTTATATGAGTAAATGAGATGCTGTTTGGAAAACACTTTCCTTGTAGTCATCTGGCTCTTACACGCTTTCTGTTCCCATTTCCACAATGATCCCTGAGCCTTGGGGGACCAGGGTTTGGTATAGGTGTTCTATTCAGGGCTAAGTACTCTACAGTCTCTTATTGTTACACACTTTGGTCAGTTGTGGGTCTCTGTGTTACCATCTGCTACAAATATATTTTCTGGTGAGGGTTGATAAATGCTTTAATCTATGTGTAAAACAAATGTTCATTAGGATGTCTGTTTAATACTATGTCCATTTAGCAGAATAGTAGTAGTAGATTCTCCCCCATGTACTGTCACCTGTCTAGTCCCAGGATCCTAGGCCTGGTATCATTGTCAGGTATGGGCTTCATCTTGTGACACAGGGTTTAAATTTCATCAAAAAGTAGTTGGTTACTCCCCAAATTTCATGCCAGTATTGCACCCATAGGTATATCTTGCCAGGTCAGTTGCTATTGTACTCACAGAGTTCTTAGCTGGGCAAGGTTGCTGATTACTTTTCTCTTCTGGTAGCGTATACTGCCGGAGCCCACCAGCAAAAATCGAACTGCACCCGAAGCGGGGGTGAGGAAGAGAAAATGGGGAGAGAGAGAGAGAGAGAGAGAGAGAGAGGGAGAGAGAGAGAATAGGACAGACTCAAGAGGACTGTCAGTCACACTGAAGCAACTTGCCTTTATTAAGTCCCCCCTATTTATATTATGAAATGAGCAAAACAATGGGTCAGATGTTCAAAAACAATACTAACACAGGCAAAATAACTTTAGATATGATTGCCTTCCTTCAAAGATCTCCAGGTGACCTGAGTCTTTCGTGTAGAATAAACTTCTCCTTAGGTGTAAATAATTTACATAATGAAAACTCCTGCTTCCAACAGCACTTCTGTGCACGAGATTGACTTCTGCCTGATCCAAAACTAGGGCATAGTTCAAGGCAGGCAAATGGCTCCCGACAGTGTCCAGTAATTTGCAGCACTGTGAAAGCTAGGCCTTAGAGATGAGACTTTGAGGTCCATAACAGCCTCCCCTCACCTTGTTTGATCTATGACTTGTGTAATGTAGTGTTTGAGATATAGCTTGTGTATGTGACCCTACAGAGGATCACCAGACTGCCTTGGTGAAGGGATCTAACACAGCTCTTTATGGGTGATTCATCCTTTGAAAATAGAGTAAGGTCAAAATTCTCTCTGTAGAAAAGTTTCCCTGTTCATTCTGAGTGTAGCTTCCTTGTACAGATACTCAGAGAACTAAGTAGCATGTAAGGTCTGAACTAATATTTTTCCAGATGAGAGGATTGTCCATGTAATGGCAGAATCCCAGTGAGGGAATCAGTCAGCCTTACCCAACCACGAGGTCTTCCCTAGAAAGTTCAGCCTCCAAATTGAGCTACCACAAACTGTAGGACTCCAAATTTTGCTGGCCTGAGCATAGGAAATGCTTTTGTGTTCCTTCATTGATCAAGTAACATGTGATTTGACCTGGAAGGAAGATGTAGGAAAATGCTCAACAAATGACAAAGGGATAGGCCTGGCACTTCATGTATTTTAGCATATATTTCCCCTCAAAGGTCAATGATGGCAGGCCAAGGTAGAGAACACCTGGGTGTCCAACTTTGGCTGCAGGTCACAGGGGAACCAGTGAGGGCAGGGGTGTATGGATTGCAGGACTATTCTCCCAGGCACTGTGTTCTGTGAGGCAGGGCAAGGATGCAGCCTGCTTCTTTGGTGGTTGACATTTTCACAAGCCTCCTGATGGTGCAGCCAGTGCAGTTACTGCTGCTTCCCTGGGGCAGGGCTGGTCCATGGCAGGACAAGGCTGAGGATCCCAGCACCTTTTACCAGCTCAAGGCAACATCATCTGGCACACACAGGCAAAGAGACCGTAGTGGGGAGTGATCATAAGAAGGAGAAAGGGGCCTGGGAACACAGTGTGGGTGACCTTTGATGATGTCACTGTGGGGGAAGTTTCTAGTACATTGATGCAGAAATTGGTGCCTCTTTGGGCTATTTAATGGGGGTGTGGCAAGTGGGATCAAAGGAGGGTGACAAAGAGATGAAGGGAACATAAATTGTATAAAAGAAACTGAATCTGGCAGGAACCCACTAAGCAGGGTCAGGGCTGGATGGGATTAATTTCCTGGTGTCGTCTGACTCCTTGATTCCAAGTCTAGATTCTAGCTACCAGAGACATGGAAAGATGGGCACCAGAGTGCAAGAAGGCTAGGAGTAGCAGGAGGAAATCAGAGAGTGCTCAGAATACCTGTGGCCATTAATGAAGTCACTAATGGAGAGTGGATGTTTCTAATGATTTCCCATGGAGACTGGAGTTTTGGGGGATAGTTTAGATGTTGACAACTGGTGAGATTCAGTGGGGGCAGTGAGAAAACAAAGGGAGGATAAGGAAAGGTACTGTTGACCTGAATTCACATAACCAGGTATCATCGGACCAGGTGAATTCTGTTGCATGAGCTGTACCTTCCGTTTCAGATTCTACTACTGGTGAGTAGGATGATATGTTTTAAAAAGTACTAAGTGACAAATCTGCTGATTTCTAAATACTGCATTGAAAATTGTGGATGAGCATAGGAATTAACACTTTTTACCTTTGAAAAACTGCCAGTTGACAGGTGATTTGCATCAAAAGCTCTCACAATGATTTGAGGTCAGATCCATCTTGTGTCATAAAAACACAAAACTGGGACAGGCTTTTTGGCATGATGTATAAACATATTTTGGAGATAAAAGATGTCTAAAATGTTCCTTCAGTAGGTTTCTTACAAGTTTAGTTTCCTGTGCACCTGCTTGTAGAGATAGGGTGTACTTTTGTCCCAAATCAATTTAATCCAGATCAGAGCATTTGCCAAGGAGAGAACGGCACCTCTGTGGGGGATGGATGTTATCTGATGACAATGTTGCTCCCTTTACATAGAACATACAATCTATGATTAGGACACCAATAAATACATACACTCAGATGATACATTTTTATTGTCAATTTTTTTGAGACATAGTCTTTCTATGTAGCCCTGGTTGACCTGGAAATCACTATGTAGAGCAGGCTGGCCTGGAACTCAGTGTGCTGCTCTCCTCTGCCTTCAGAGTGCTGGGATTAAAGGTGCCTCCCCACCATCTTGTCCAGATAGTCGTGTTATAACTTAAGGAAAAGTTGAAGCAATTCTTAGGATATATGTGTGTATAGCTATGTTCATAGGTTGAGGTGTGGAGCAAATTTAGGAGATCTGAGAACTAAGCCTTCCTCCTGGTGCCTTATATGGAGAATGGGAAGCAGACACATTCTCACCCCAAACATGGCATTTTCTGTGGGGATCCGAATTCCTGGGGATCCGTAATAATGGGAATCTGTAAGAAGGATAGAACTGCCCCAAATTGATTCTGTTTGTGTGTGTTTTCTGTGTGTTGTGTGTATTGTGTGTCTGTTGTGTGTATTGTGTGTGTTGTGTGTATTGTGTGTGTTGTGTGTGGTGTGTTGTGGTTCTGTTATGTGTGTGTTGTGTGTTGTGGTTGTGTTGTGTGTGTCTTGTGTATTGTGTGTTTTGTATGTTGTGTGTCTATTGTGTTGTATGTGTTGCTGTGTGTGTTGTGTGTGTTAAGTTTGAGTGTGTTCTGTGTGTTGTATGTGTTGACTTTGTGTTTTCTGTGTTGTGTGTTGTGTTTGTGTGTTGTATTGTGTGTTGTGTATTGTGTGTGTTATGTTTCTGTTTTGTGTCTTGTATGTGTTTTGTGTGTTGTGTGTGTGTTGTGTTATGTTATGTGTGTTGTGTTCCTTTGTGTGCAGTGTTCGTGTGTTGTGTGTTGTGTGTGTTTTGTGTGTGTTGTGTTGTTTGAGTTGCATGTTGTGTGTTGTATGTGGTGTGTGTCGTGTGATGTGTGTTTGCTGTGTTGTGTGTGTATGTGGTTGTATGAGTGTGGTGTGTGTGTTTGTGGTATATAGAGTGTGTGTGTATGTGTTCTGTGTGTATGTGGTGTGTGTGGTGTGTGTATGTTGTGTGTGTGTGGTGGCTGTGTATGTGGTGTGTGTGCTGTATGTGGTTCGTGTGGGGTGTGTGTGTGGTATGTGTGTGTGGTGTGTATGTGATGATTCTTTTATAGTCTTTCTTACATGTCATAATGCTCCATTGTGACCTCATTATCTTCATGATGTCACAATGTTTCCTTTATACTGTTTCCAAATCTCATAATGCTCCATGTGAAGTAATAATATTCATGATGTCACAATGCTTGTGTCACAAATGTTCATAGTTCTCATAATTCTGCATTGTGAAGTCATTGTACTCCTGATGTCAAAATGTTACTTTTATAGTGTTTCCAAGGTGTCAAAATTCTCTACTGTGATATCATAATCTTCATGATGTCACAATGCTACATTGTGGTATCATAATCTGCATGATGTAACAATATTACTTTTATAGTGTTTCCTAGATGTCAAAATGCTCCATTGTGATGTCATAATGTTCATGATGTCACAATGATTTTATAGTGTTTTCAAATGTCATAATACTCCACTGTGATGTCATAATCTTCATGTCACAATGCTTCTTTTATCGTGTTTCCAAAAGTCATAATGCTCCATTGTGTTGTAATAACCTTTACCATGTCACAATTTTTATTTTATCCTCTTTCCAAATGTCATAATGCTCCACTGTGATGTCAAAATTTTCATGATGTCACAATGTTTCTCTATAGTGTTTCCAAGATATTAAAATGCTCCATTGTGATGACATAATGTTCAGGATGACAGAATGTTTCTTTTATACTGTTTTGAAATGTCATAATGCTCCACTGTGATGTCATAATCTTCATGATGTCACAATGTTTCTATTATAGTGTTTTGAAATGTCGTAATGCGACATTGTGATGTCATAATCTTCATGATGTCACAATATTTCTTTTACAGTGTTTCCAAGATGTCAAAATGCTCTATTGTGATGATATAATATTCATGTTGTCACAATGTTACTTTTATAGTGTTTCCAAATGTTATAATGCTCCATTGTGATATCATAATATTCATGACCTCACAATGTTTCTTTTATAGTTTTTCGAAATGACATAATGTGCCATTGTGATGTCATAATCTTCATGATGTCACAATGTTTCTTTTATAGTGTTTCCAAAATGTCAAAATGCTCCATTGTGATACCATAATGTTCATGATGTCACAATGTTACTTTCATTGTTTTTCCAAATATTAAAATGCTCCATTGTGATGTCATAATCTTCAGGATGTCACAATGCTCCATTGTGATGTCATAATCTTCAGGATGTCACAATGCTACATTGTGATATCATAATCTCATGATGTAACAATGTTTCTATTATTTTATTTCAAAATGTCATAATGCGCTACTGTGACATCATAATCTTCATGATGTCACAATATTTCTTTTATAGTGTTTCCAAGATGTCAAAATACTCCACTGTGATGTCATAATATTCATGATGTCACAATGTTACTTTTACACTATTTCCAAATGCCATCATTCTCCATTGTGATGTTATAATCTTCATGATGTCACAATATTTCTTTTACAGTGTTTCCAAGATGTCAAAATGCTCTATTGTGATGTCATAATATTCATGTTGTCACAATGTTACTTTTATAGTGTTTCCAAATGTTATAATGCTCCATTGTGATATCATAATATTCATGACCTCACAATGTTTCTTTTATAGTTTTTCGAAATGACATAATGTGCTATTGTGATGTCATAATCTTCATGATGTCACAATGTTTCTTTTATAGTGTTTCCAAAATGTCAAAATGCTCCATTGTGATACCATAATGTTCATGATGTCACAATGTTACTTTCATTGTGTTTCCAAATATTAAAATGATCCATTGTGATGTCATAATCTTCAGGATGTCACAATGCTCCATTGTGATGTCATAATCTTCAGGATGTCACAATGCTACATTGTGATATCATAATCCTCATGATGTAACAATGTTTCTATTATAGTATTTCAAAATGCCATAATGTGCTATTGTGACATCATAATCTTCATGATGTCACAATATTTCTTTTATAGTGTTTCCAAGATGTCAAAATACTCCACTGTGATGTCATAATATTCATGATGTCACAATGTTACTTTTATACTATTTCCAAATGTCATCATTCTCCATTGTGATGTTATAATCTTCATGATGTCACAATATTTCTTTTATACTGTTTCTAAATGTCATGATGTTCCATTGTGATATCATAATGTTCATGATGTCACAATGTTTCTTTTATAGCGTTTCCAAATTTCATAATACTTCATTGGGATGTGATGTAATGTCATGTTTATGATGTCATAATGTTTCTATTATAGTGTTTCGAAATGTCATAATGCTCCACTGTGATGTCATAATCTTCATGATGTCACAACGTTTCCTCTATAATGTTTTCAAAATGTCAAAATGCTCCATTGTGATGTTATAATCTTAATGATGTCACAGTGCTACAGTGCTACATTGTGATATCATAATGTTCATGATGTCACAATGCTTCTTTTTTTGTGTTTCCAAATATTATAATGCTCCATTGTGATGTCATAAATTCATGAGGTCACAGGGTTTGTTTTATAATTTTCCAATGTCATAATGCTCCATTATGAAGTCATAATGTTCATGATGTCGCAATGTTTCTTTTATATTGTTTCCAGAATGTGAAAATGCTCTATTGTGATGTCATAATCTTCATGATGTCACAATGTTTCTTTTATAGTGTTTCCAAATGTCATAATACGCCATCGTGATATCATAATGTTCATGACAACACAATGATTCTTTTATAGTTTTTCAAAATGTCATAATCCTCCACTGTGATGTCATAATCTTTATGATGTCACAATATTTCTTTTATAGTGTTTCCAAGATGTCAAAACATTCATTGTGATGTCAGAATGTTCATGATGTTACAATCTTTCATTTACAATATTTCCAAAAATTATAATGCTCCACTGTAATGTCATAAATTCATGAGGTCACAGTTTGTTTTATAATGTTTCTATATGTCATAATGCTCCATTGTGATGTCATAACCTTCATGATGTCACAGTGTATCTTTTATACTTTTTCCCAATGTCATTGTGCGCCATTGTGATGTCATAATAAAATTTTCTTTTATTGTGTTTCCAAATGTCATAATGCTCCATTGTGATGTCATAATATTCATGATGTCACAATGTTACTTTTATAGTGTTTCCAAGATGTCAAAATGCTCCATTGTGATGTCATAATCTTCATGATGTCACAATGTTTCCTTTATAGTGTTTTGAAATGTCATAATGCTCCATTGTGATATCACATTGTTCATGATGTCACAATATTTCTTTTATATTTTTTCAAAATGTCATAATGTTCCATTGTGGTGTCATAAAAGTCATGAGGTCACAATGTTTCTTTTATGGTGTTTCTAAATGTCATAATGCTCCATTGTGATGTCATAACCTTTATGATGTCACAATGTTTCTTTTATAGTATTTCTATATGTCATAATGCTCCGTTGTGATGTCATAATCTTCATGATGTCACAATATTTCTTTTATATTTTTTGAAAATGTCATAATGCTCCACTGTGATGTCATAAACGTCATGAGGTCACAATGTTACTTTTATAGTGTTTCCAAATGTCATAATGCTCCATTGCGATGTCATAATCTTCATGATGTCACAATGTTTCTTTTATAGTGTTTCTAAATGACATAATGTGCCATTGTGATGTCATAATCTTCATGATGTCACAATGTTTCTTTTATAGTAATTCCAAATATTATAATGCTCCACTGTATTTTCATAAATTCATGAGGTCACAATGTTTCTTTTCTAGTGTTTCCAAATGTCACAATGCTACATTGTGATATCATAATATATATGATGTCACAATGTTTCTTTTATATACCATGATTCCAATTGTTATAATGCTCCATTATGATGTCATAATCTTCATGATGTCATAATGTTTTTTATACTGTTTCCAAATGTCATAATGCCCCACTGTGATGTCATAATCTTCATGATGTCACAATGTTTCTTTTATAGTGTTTTCAAGATGTCAAAAACATCCATTGTGAAGTCAGAATGTTCATGATGTCACAATGTTTCATTTATAATATTTCCAAAAATTATAATGTTCCACTGTAATGTCATAAATTCATGAGGTCACAATGTTTGTTTATAGTGTTTCTATATGTCGTAATGCTCCATTGTGATGTCATAACCTTCATGATGTCACAATGTATCTTTTATTCTTTTTCAGAATGTCATAATGCTCCACTGTGATGTCATAAACGTCATGCGGTCACAATGTTACTTTTATAGTGTTTCCAAATGTCATAATGCTCCATTGCGATGTCATAATCTTCATGATGTCACAATGTTTCTTTTATAGTGTTTCTAAATATCATAATGCTCCATTTTGATATCGTAATGTTCATGATGTCACAATGTTTCTTTGATAGTTTTTCTAAATGACATAATGTGCCATTGTGATGTCATAATCTTCATGATGTCACAATGTTTCATTTATAGTAATTCCAAATATTATAATGCTCCACTGTATTGTCATAAATTCATGAGGTCACAATATTTCTTTTATAGTGTTTCCAAATGTCATAATGCTACATTGTGATGTCATAATTTTCATGCTGTCACAATGTTTCTGTCATAGAGTTTCCAAATGTCATAATTCTGCACTGTGATGTCAAAAATCTTCATGATGTCACGATATTTCCATTATAGTGTTTCAAAATGACATAATGCTCCACTGTGATGTCATAATCTTCATGATGTCACAATATTTTTATAGTCTTTCCAAATATTGTAATGCTCCTTTGTGATGTCATAAATTCATGAGGTCACAATGTTTCTTTTATAGTGTTTCCAAGATAGCAAAAAGCTGCATTGTCATGTCACAATGTTCATGATGTCACAATGTTTCTTTTATATAGTTTCCAAATGTCATAATGCTGTACTTTGATGTCAAAATCTTCATGATAAAATAATGTTTCCTTTATAGTGTTTCGAAATGTCACAATGCTCCACTGTGATATCATAAACTTCATGAGGTAACAATTTTACTTTTATAGTGTTTCCTAGATGTCAACATGTTCTCTTGTGATATCATAATGTTCATGATGTCATAAAGTTTCTTTTATCTTGTTTTCTAGATGTCAAAATGCTCCATTTTGATTTCATAATGTTCATGATGACAGATAATTTCTTTTATAGTGCCATAATGTGTTGGGTTTGTGTGTTGTGTGAGTGGTGTGTGTGTTTTTTTGCATTGTATTTATTGTGTATTTTGTGTGTTGTGTGTTTTGTGTTGTGTGTGTTGTGTTGTCCTGTGTGTTATGTGCCTTGTGTGTTGTGTGTTTTGTTGTTTGTTGTGTTATGTGTTGTGTGTTGTGTGTGTTTTTGTGCATTGTGTTGCATTGTGCATTGTATGTGTTGTGTGTGTTCTGTTTTTGTGTTGTGTGTGTTGTGCTTTGTGTGTGTGAGTTGTGTTTGTGTATTGTGTTTTGTGTATGTTCTGTGTTGTGTGTGTTGAGTTGTGTTTTTTATGTTGTGTTGTATGTGTTGTGTGTTGTGTTTGTGTTTTGTTTGTGTTGTGTGTGTTGTGTTGTTTTCTGTGTGTGAGTTTTGTTTCTGTGTTGTTTGTGACGTGTGTTGTTTGAATGTAGTATGTTGTGCATTGTGTGTGTTTTGTGATTTGTGTGTTGTTTATTCTGTATGTGTTGTGTTTCTTGTGTGTTGTGTGTTGTGTTTGTTTGTTGTATTGTGTTGTGTGTGTTGTGTGTGATGTGTGTTGTGTGTGTGTTGCATTGTTGTGTGTGTGTTGCATGAGTGTTTTCTGTGTTGCGTGTGTGTTGTGTTTTGGTTTGTGTGTGTTGTGTTGTGTGTTGTGTTTGTGTGTGATATGTAGTGTATGTTGTGTGTGAGTTGTGTGTTATGTGTGTTGTGTCTTGTGTTTGTTTTTTGTGTGTTGTGGGTTGTGATTGTGTTGTGTGTGTGTTGTGTACTGTGTGTTTTGAGTGTGTTGTGTTTCTGTGTTGTGTATGTTGTGTGTGTTGTGTTTGTGTGTTGTGTTGTATATGTTGTATGTTGTATGTTGTGTGTGCTGTGTGTGTTGTTTGTTGTGTGTTGTGTTGTGTGTTGTGTTTCTTGTGTTGTGTGTGTTTTGTGTGTTGTGTTTGTGTGTTGTGTGTTTTTGTTTGTGTGTCTTGTGTGTGTTTTGTGTGTGTGGTGTTTGTGTGTTGTGTTGTAGTTTTCTGTGTTGTGTTGTGTGTATTGTGTGCTGTGTGTTGTGTTTTATGTGTCTCTTGGTGTTGTGTGTTGTGTGTGTTCTATATGTTGTGCATTGTGTGTTGTGTGTTGCGCGTTTGTGAGTTGTGTTTGTGTGTTGTGTGTATGTCATGTGTTGTGTGTATGTAGTTTGTTGTGGATTGTGTGTGTTGTGTGTTGTGTGTGTTGTGAGTTGTGTGTTTTGTGTATGTTGTGTTTTGTGTGTGTTGTGTTGTGTGTTAAGTGTGTTGTGTTTGTGTGTTGTGTTTGTGGATTTTTTGTAGTCCTTTCAAAAATCCTTTCTAAGCGGGATTCTGGCACACATTTTAAATCCGAGCACTCTCGAGGCAGAGTCAGGCAGATCTCTGTGTTACAGAGACCATCCTGGCCTAAATAATGTGTTCCTACGTCAGCTAGGAAAAAGTAAAAAAAAAAACATTTTTCTTTCTTCCCTCTTTTTCAAAATTCTGTGTGTGTGTGTGTATGTGTCTGTGTGTGTGTGTGTGTGTGTGTGTGTGTGTAGGTATGGATGTCTGTGATGTACATGTGGAAGCCAGAGAGAACTTGCTTTTCAGTCTCCCTTTTTCTTACCCTAATTTTGTCCCTATTAGAGGAGGAGGACAAGCAGGAACGCATCCAAAAAATATTCACAGACTTTGCCATAAATATGAGCTATGCTGACTGTTTCCTTGCTGCCCTCAAACAAAAATTTTCCTATACGGAGGCATCCAGCCTTTTCCCTCCTCCTGAAATATTAAGCTGAACTTATGGACTGCCCCTGGTAGAGAGGCCATTTCTAATGGTTTGATTCTAGATGTCAAGAACCTTCTCATCCATCAATTATCATTTGAAGATCAGAGATTGGCCACTTGGTCACTTGTATCCCCACCTCATGTGGGACACTGAGAGACAAAGTTAATGAGGATAACTCTTTAATGTCATGGTTAATATTAATAAATTATTAATATTCATATCAGTGAGGTGAACTACAACTGTGCTATTGGCTGAAATGTATACCAGAGTCCTGCTGAATATCTGTTGGGCCTTAAGAAATTGTAATTAACTGGCTGGCACCTTGTGTCCTCGGCAAGATGGCGCTGAGAGGAGCTAAAACAGACTGGCCAGAGGAGATAGGCACATACCACACATACCATGATAATTAGGTGAACTAGGAACTTAAGTGCCACTGGAGGAAATTGCCACCTCCCTTGTGAACAATGCGTGGACGGTAGTAGCCTCAATGTAAAGTAAAAGCATGATTAGAGTGACTAGTAAAGTGATGGATAGAAACTTCCTGCTGTATGATAATACCTGTAACTTTAAACCTTTATAATGTGTCTGATAAGTTCAGTAAACGGCTCCCTGTGGTACCATTGAAGAAGTAACATTAATAAAGCTATATCATCATAAGAGCTGGCTAGCTGCACGCTTCTTTGGTCGGACAAGGAGCCCGGCTGGGGCCCAAAATTAGTCAAATATTCAGTCACTGAATGATTGCCATGGGAATAATAATGGAGCACCATCTTCCTTGTCTGACAGACAGATACTTGCACTTTTACTGTGTGCTTTGAAATCTTATTAACAGTTTCCTTACCTGTATAAGACATGCTGGTGTTGAGGGATTTCCCTAATTCTTCAAATAGCTAGTTTTCTTTGTATTCCTACTGTAATGAAGAGGTCATGACTGATAATCAGAGGGCTTAGACTATGCTAAGGCTAATACTGAGATTCAACATGAGCTCTTGAGGGCCCTTGGTGCTAGCTGGTGTCTCTCCTGCTAGTATTTCAAGACTTCCCTCACGTACCATTGAGTTGTATTCACGCATTGAATTTATCACAGAAACTACTAAAATATTGCAAATATTGAGGCTGGAGAGCTGGCTTAGTAATTAAGCATGGTTACTGCTGTTGCTGAGGACAGCAGTTCTGTGTCCAGCCCCCACTTGGGAGGCTCATAAACACCAGAAGACCTGATGTCTTCCTCTGTCTCTTGTGACTCATATACAAAGACACGTAAGTACAAGTAAAACAAGAATTCCTTAATTTTTGATATATTTATTTTTAGTTTATGTGTATGAGTGTTTTGTCTGCATGCATGTAAGTGAACCTGAGTCATGCAATGCTCAAAGAGGGCAAAAGAGGGCACTGGATATCCCTAACTGGAGCTATGGATGTTTGTTACCTGCCATGTGAGTGCTGGGAACCAAATCTGGGTCATCTGGAACAGCAGCCAGTGTTCTTAACTACTGAGCCCAACCCCTGAAGCCAAATCTCTAAAAATAAAAACAAGGTCACACATGGTGATGAATGTCTTTACTCCCAGTACTGGGGCAGCATGGGCAGGCTTGTGAGTTTGAGGACAGGCTGGTCTACAGAGTAATTTTCAGGTTACTCAGGGTTATATGATGAGATCCTGTCTCAGAAGAAGGGGAGGGGCGTGGAGAGATGGCTTAGCGGTTAAGAGCACTAACTGGTCTTGCAGAGGATCCAGGTTCGATTCCCAGTACCCAGATGTCCACTAACAACCATCAGTAAATCCAGTTCCAGGAGATTTGACATGCGGGCATTGCACGACAGTGGTGCACTTACATTCAAGCATTTATATTCATACACAGAAAATAAAAGTAATATTTTTTAAAATCTCTATTAATGGGAACATCCCTCTAGTGACAGTCTGATGAAGTAAGAATCTTTCTACCCACATTTCCACTTTGAATTATTTCTTAAAGATTAATTATCTCATCTCAGCAGATGTAGGCAGTCTTCTCAACTTTACAATAATCCTTTTGCTTTCCTTGATAATTAAACAACTTCTAAACATTTATCCATTTGCCAGGGACAGATCTCCAAGAGTCTCCAGGGAAGAAATGGACATAAGGACATACTCAAGATGCCAGGCAGGTGGCGGGTGTGGAGTCCAGGGCCTCAGAAGGCCCGTGAAACCCCGCCCCCCTGCCCTGTCCCGGAGCTGATTGGATGATAGGTAAGGGCACCTTCCACGGGTCTGGACGGCCGGTCCCTCGGCCCTGGTGACCCGCGGTCCTCCGACACCTCCGCCTCTGCCACCCCGAACGTTCCCGCTCTGGAGCCCGGTTCTCTGCCGTGGCTTCCCTCGCGCTGAGCCGTGGTGTCTGCACATTTCTGGCCGGGAAGATGCTGTGTGTAGGAATCCCGACATGGTGAGTGCGGCGAGCGCAGCGGGAGGGAAGCCGGGACTGGGCGTGGCCGCTCTGCTGGGCCGCGTGGTGCTGGGGACGCCGCCATGGAAACCCGTGGAGACCCCGTGGGGTCCTGGGAGCTGGGCGAGGGGAACGGCGGACTCCAGGAAGGGCGCGTGGCTCTGGAGAAGCCGAAGCGGCTGCGGAGTCTTCCGGGCTCCCGGTACTTAGCGCTGTGGACCCTGGGGAGGAGGACGGAGGGCCGCGGCTCTGGAAGGTGGCGTCCAGGCGCCTGTTGAACTGAGGGGATTTCTCCGCCCAGAGACCGATTTTCTCCCAGACTCCTGCGGCCTCAGCTCTGACTGGAGCCTCTTGGTTTGTGTTTCCACGTGTCTCTGAAGCCCCTGGCTAAATGGGTGAGTCTAGGTCTAGGCCTGTGAACACCACGTGCCCTCTGCTGTTGTGGACCATCTTCCCGCGTCTGTGGGACCCTCAACCATCTCTTCTCCACTACGCATTTCCTTGAGACCCTGTGGTGTCTAGGACATAGAAGGGACCCAGATTCCCACTTTCCAGTCGGATGCCCTACATTTTTCTCTTAGACATTTCCGTGTGTGTGTGTGTGTCTGACTAGTGATGGAACCTACGGATTCTGACATGCTAGCTCTACCAGTTAACTATGGCTCTAGTCCTGTCTTTTTTTTTCCCTCCTCCTCGTCCCCCCCCCCCCTCCGTCCTCCTCATCCGTCCTTCTCCTCTTCTTCCCTTTTCCTTTTCCTTTTCCATTTCTTCCTTCCATATAGGGTCTGACTGTAGTCAGGCTGATCTTGAACTTGGGATCTATCAGCCATTCCACAAATAACTGAGATTACAGGACTGCACCATCAGGGCTGGCCCTGTGCCTCTCTTGGTGGAAGTGAATTGAGGAGCCCAGGGCAGCAACTGGCACTTTGCAGGCACCCAGGCACAAGCTACCCTTCTGCCTCCTTGCCTCCTTTGTGCCTCCTCACATGATTCCCCGTGGGTGAAGGACCAGGGGTGAGTTGGGGATGAGCAGAAAGGCTAAGTATGTTTCTCCTGCAGGATCCCTGCACCAAGCCAGATTCCTTGGAGCACAAGGTGGTGCTTGAGGAATCTCAAGGTACACATAAGGAAAGAAACTTGGAGTTATGTACAGAGATCCTGTGAGACAGAGACAGGAATGGCACCTGGAGGAGTGTAGGTTCATGCCCTCTGCTCCCCCAGCATCCCTCCCAGCCCTGTGAGTGACTGGCAGGTAAGGAATAGGCCTAGCTGGTTTGGGAGGTGATTCAGAAGCACAGGAGCTAGGGAGTCCCCCAGATGCAGTCTCCTCCTGTTCACTTCCTGTGCAAGGTCCTCAAGTCCTGCCTTTTCCTGGTTTCCCTCCAGACAGGGCCACTACTGATGTTGAGTCCTGGTCAGTATGTCACAGGAGAAGAGGGGAAGCCTTTGGATACCCTGAGGGATACTGCACAGAAGGCTCTTAGGAATAGGATGGCTGAGAGCTTCTGGGGGTGGATGGATAAATTCAAAGTGACAGGCCCTGTAACTTCACTGCCTTTGAAGACATAAGAACGAATAGATGTGGTCCATTCCAGACAGCCTTCAGTGACCATTTGTTCTTTATTTTTTGTAAGACAGAGCTGGAGCTACAGACGGTTGTTAGCTGTCATGTGGGTGCTGAGAATCGAACCTGGGTCCTCTGCAAGAGCAGTCAGTACTCTTAACTGTTGGGCCATCCCTCTTCTCTGAGATTTTTTAAATATAGGCACTTATAATTGTAAACTTCCCTGTTAGGTCTGCTTTCATTGTATCCCATAGTTTTAGAATGTTAAATCTTCATTTTAACTCAATTCTAGAATTTTTTCTTCTTTTTGATTCTATGAGTGATCCTTTCATAATTCAGTAGTGTTTTCTTTAATCTCCATTATCTTCTTAAGTTTTTATTATTTCTCTTGCTGTTGACTTCCTGGTTATTCTCTGGTTAGCTGTTAGAATGTAAATAATTGTTTCAGTTTTTCTATATTTGTCCCTCTCTTTCGAGGCGGACCGGCAGGCACCAGCAGGCACACCCCCTCACCAGGTCCTCTGTCTCCCGGCCAGCAGGATGGAACTGCGAGTGGGATCTGGTACCAAGCTCGTGTTCCACTTCCCTTGGATTGCCCCAGCCCCCTCCCCGTGGTAGAAGAGGGCCTTTCAGGGGATCAAAGGGACATCGGGTTGCTGTGGCCTGCCAGTTCTCAGCCTCCTGGCCCGCTCCAGAAAATAATTAGGCCTGGCGGGGGTCCCCGTCTTGACCAAAGAAGCGTGCAGCTAGCCACTTCTTATGATGATATAGCTTTATTAAAGTAACTTCCTCAATGGTACCGCAGGGAGCCCTTTACTGAACTTATCAGACACATTATAAAGGTTTAGAGTTACAGGTATTAGCATACAGTGGGAAGTTTCTACAAATCATTTTACTGGTCAGTCTGATCATGCTTTTTACTTTACATAGAGGCTACTACTGTCCACGCGCTGTTCAAGAGGGAGGAGGTAATTTTCCTCCAATGGCACTTAAGACCCTGGCTCACTGAATTACCATGGTATGTGTGGTATGTGCTTATCTCTTCTGGCTAGTCTTTGTTTTAGCTCCTCTCATCGCCATCTTGCCCAGGCCACAAGGTGCCAGCTGGTCAGTTAGGATTTCTTAAGTCCCAACATGTATTTATGAGATTTGTCTTCTATCCTTATATAATCTATTTTAGAGAGAGAGTTTCATGAGATGTTTAGAAAAACATATTCTCTGATGTTCAGGTGAAGTGTTCTGTTACATCCATTTCATGTATGATATCCTTTACTTTTGACATTTCACTTTCTGTCAGGAGGATCTGTGCATTTGCCTGAGTTGGGCATTGAACTCACCCACTGTTACAGGGTTCAGGTTAGTCTGTGACTTTATATCTAGTCTCGTCTGTCTATTGGTTATGTTCACCAATTTTCGATGCATATAAGTTTAGATTGTAATGTTTTCTTGATGAATTGTTCCCTTAATCAGTTAGAAGTGACTTCCTTTATCTCTGCTGGGTAATTTGCCTGTGATGTCTGTTTTGTGAGCTGTTAGGATAGTCCTTTTCTTGTTTCCTAGTTCTATTTTCTTAGAATACATTTTAAAAATTATTTTTATTTTATATGTATGAGAATTTTGACAGCATTTATGAAGGCATATCAGTGTATGGCTTGTATGTAGGTAGGTGCACCTGTGTTGTACAGTGCCCATGGAGGTCAGAAGAGGGCATGGGATCACCTGGAACTGGACTTGCTGGTGGTTGTTAATTGCCATGTGGGCACTGGGAACTAAACCTGGGTCCTCTGCAAGAACAACCAGTGCTCTTAATTGCTGAGCCCTCTCTCCAGTCCTAGAATACATTTTTTTATACTTAAAATATCTCTTTTATGAAGAGGTATGTTTCTTGGAGGCAGCAAATTGATGTGTTTTGTTTTTAAAAATGCTTTTTGATTTATTTATCTTTATTTTATGTGTATGAGTGTTTTGCCTGCATGGATGTAAGTATACCTGTGTCGTACAAAACTGTGGAGGCCAGAAGAGGCCATCAAATTCCTTGGAACTAGAGCTATGGACATGGCAGTTGTTAGCTGCCATGTGGATTCTGGGGACCAAACCCTGGGTCCTCTGGAAGAGCAGCCACTGCTGCCCCATGATTTGTTTTGTTTATTCAGGAAGGTTGTCACTATGTAGGCCTGGAACTGAAAGACATTTGCCTACCTCTGCCTCTTGAGTCCTGGAATTAAAGGCATGTACCATCACACCCAATTGGATTCTGATTTTTTGTGTTTGTTTATTTTTTGAAATAGGATCTCCTTGTAGTCCTAGCTGGCCTGGAGCTCACTCTGGAGCCCAGGCTGGCCTCAATCTCACAGAGATCTGCCTGCCTCTGGCTCCTGAGAGTGCTGGCATTAAAAGCATGTACCACTCTACCTGGCCTTGGATTCTGATTTTTAACAGTAGTCTTTTTGTTTTGATGGAATTGAGACCATTAATTTTCCTATCATTTATGTTGACTGTATTTAGTGTTTTCCTAATTCCCTTTTTAAATATTGTAGAATCTTTTATTTTTCTTGGTGAGCTTTTTGGTATGTTTGTCATTGTCTTCAGCTGGAAGAATTCCTTCCAATATCCTAAATAGAGTTTTCTTAGAGATTATAGCTTCCAATAGCTTGGTTTTATCATGTTACCTCTTTATGTCTCCAACACTTATAGTAGATTGTTTTTTTTTTTTGAGTGTAGTGTCCTGAGTTGACATTTATTGCCTTTCAGAACTTGAAATACATCTTTCCATGCTCTTCTGGCTTTTAAAGGTTTTGTTGAGAGATCAACTATTACTCTGATGAGCCGTCTTTTATATGTGACTTGTTTATATTTTTTCTTTCAACTCTCAATACACTTCCTTTATTCTGTATATTTTGTGTTTAACTATAATATAATGTTGGGAACTACTCTTTTGGGTTTGTTTATTTGGTGTTCTATATACCTATTTTACTTGGCTGGGCGTCTATTCTATTCTACTACATTCAGGACGTTTGCTGATATGGTTTATTTAAAATATGCCCTTGACATGGAATTCTTATACCAGGAATTTGTAGCTTTGATATTTTCATATGATTTTTTTTTGGTCTTTTTGAGACAGGGTCTCCCTGCAGCCTCAGCTGGCCTTGAACTCACAGAGATCTGCCTTGCCTCTGCCTCCCGAGTGCTGGGATTAGAGGCATGTGCCACCACGCCTAGTTTATATTCGCTTTTTTAAAACTTTATTTTGATGCATGTCTGTGTCTACCTTGTGTGTAATGGTACCCAAGGGCACCAGAAGAGGGAATCGGAACCCTATGTGCTGGTCTTATAATAGGCAATTATGAAGCCCTTGGTATGGATTCTGGGAACTGAATGAAGGTCCTCTGGATAAACAGTAAGCTTTCGTGATCATTAAGCATTGCTCTATCCTTTTTCTTTCTACATTTGCCTTGGTTTAGTGCACCAATTCCTCTGTCTTGTCTCTTTTGTTTGTTTGTAATTTGCTTTTTGAGATAAGGCCTTACGATATACTATAACGGGTCTGGAATTGACTGTATAAACCAGGCTAGCCTCGAACTCACACACATAGACGCCCACCTACCTCTAACACCACAGTGCTGGGATTACAGATGTACACTAGCACACGAGGCTCAATCTCCTCTTTAAGCCCTGATATCTGTCCTCCCATTGAATCATTTTAGTAGTGAGGCTTCCCACTGAGTTGTTTTGTTTTCTTTTGTTTTTTACCTTAATGATTTTTTCATTTCCAGCATCATTTCAGTTTGGGTTTTTTTAAAAAATCTTTTATTTATTTATTTATTTTTATGTGTGTGAGTGTATTGCCTCTGTGCATGTAAGTGCACCCATGTTGTGCTATACCTGAGGAGGTCAGAAGAGAGAATCGGATCCCCTGGAACTGGAGTTAAGACAGTTGTTGGCTACCAGGGGGTGCTGGGAATTGAATCTGAGTCCTCTGCAAGAGCAGCCAGTGCGCTTAACTGCTGAGCCATCTCTCCAGCCCTCCTTATTTCTTTTTATTGAATTTTGTTTTCATATCCTGCATTGCCAATCTTATTTCACTTAGCTTTTTGTGTGTTCTTTTGGAATTTATTATGAGAGGTTTACTCATGTCCATTTTCATTTCTTTAAACATCATCCTATTGAATGCTCTTTCTGGAATCAAGGAGTCACTTCTGTAGGGAGTCATTCCACTGGAATGTTTGCATCTGAGAGATATGTCTTAGTTTTTAAGTGACTTCTGTTTTTGTATTGGTACTACTTGTGCATCAGGATTTGGTTACATCAGTGGTTTAAATATTATTTATACTGCCTTTCTTTTTTTAACATAGATGTATTTGCAATGTTTGGGAGGGGCTAGGTTGTTATAGACATGTTATGTCATTTTTCTCTCTTAGACCTGTTTTTCAGGCAGCATGTCTGTCCCCGGCCCTTTCGCTTCCACAATATCACTGTCCCGTGCTAGACTCACTATGAAAATACTGTAATAGTAGCCAAGTATAGCACATGCCTTTAATCCCCACACTCTGGAGGCAGAGTCAAGTGAGTCTCTGTGACTTCCAGGCCAGCTGAGGCTAAAGGGAGATATGTCTCAAAAAGACAAAAGAAAAGAAAAGTAAAATCATAGTATAATACTCAGTTATGCACTAATCAGCTCTTTAAGCCCTAAAGACTTTATGGAATAAAGGGACTTTGGTAGTACTGTGTGTAATGTATTAGTTATTGTGAGCATAAATGAAAAAAAAAAGGAAAGAAAAGATGGACTAGCGATTAGTGTTGGAATGACAGAACTCAGAAAAGGGGAAGGGGAACTGGAGAGAAAAAAATATGGGACTAGTGAGCAGTTCCACATTTAAGATCACTTGTTACCCAGTCAGGAGGAATGAAGCTTGGAGTTCATCATCCATATAATACAATGTTCCAGAAACACCTGTAATTCCTGGTTTCAGGAATATGACATCCCCTTTTGGTTTTAATTTTTGTGCACAAGCATGTAAGCATGTGCAGACTCATACATGTGCATACAGTCACATAGATACAAAAATGAATGAATGAAGGAAGAAATCAATAAAACCTTTTCAAGAGTCAGGGATGAGAGGAAATTTAAGTAAATGTAGACTGAGGAGAGAGAGGTATCGATACTATCCGGTAATGGACGGGTCCCATCTCTAGGGCCACTGCGAGCACAGAGCACGCGTAAACCAGGCCATAGTCTTCATTGGAGGAAAAAAAAACAACAACAAAAGAACAAGTAGAGAGATTAAAAATGTACAAGATAGGGCAGGAAGAGAGCAAGACTGAGAGGCCAGGAAGATGAGCTGGATAATAAAGAGATGTATAAACACAGAGGACGGGGTGAGTAGAGATACAGGATATGAAAACTGGCTGGCTTTCCTGGACTGGAATCCTCCTTCTCTGGATCTAGGGTGTCTTCCGAGGTAGGCTGTTCCATTCTCCTCTCTAAGTCTCTCTTTGGATGTCTGAATTGCCTATGGTGTGAGGACCGTGCTTCACAAGTAGAGGGAGTCTCAGATCTGGTCACACCTCGGAATTTCTTCCTAACTCTGATTTCATATGCCCTGCTCCCAGGCAGCTCCTGCCAGTATCCTGCCACTTGTCAGGGCATTGACAATTCTGTGATGACAGAGTGGAAATTCTGAGAAGTCAGTGTGAAAATTCAGGTTATACTTCGGTTCCCACCAGGCTTTGCTGTCTGGTTCAGATCGGAGGTGCCGATTCTTTGTGCAGTCCTGCAGTGTTCCGGTCTTCAGGTTTCATGTTTAGTCCTGCTGCACTTGTCCGTGATTCCTCAGAGTGTGGTTCTCTGAGGGTCTGGAGCCTCAGCTGCCTCAGCAGCAGTGTCTCTTGGAAACAACATCGTGTTTTCTGATGTGTTGCTTGGTGGTTCCAAACACCCAGTGCCAAGAAGAGTGGTTTCACAGCTCCTCCTGTTGCTGCTGCTGGGATTAAAGGCATATGCCACCACGCCCAGCAAGATTTTAAGATTTCCTAAGTTTCATCGTTTTTATACCTTAAGAATCCTACTCAGACTTGCAAAATTTCTTTTTTCTTTTCCATTCTGGAAATATCCAACCATCTTAATCTTTATATACAAATTCTTTTTCACTGAAAGAAATTTCCGTTCTTAAATACTTTGAACATCGTACCTTCACATTATTTCCTTCTTATTACCATGAATTCACCTTATTTAAGTCCTCATCACTTGCGTAGGGTGTTCAATATTATTATTATTATTACTATTATTATTATTATTATTATGGAAGTACCCAGAATCACATCCAGAGGCATAAAGAATCACACAAATACTTACACATTCACACACAGAGATGAAACTCTCCACAAGTGAAGAGGCAACCCATAAATCTCAATCTGCGGTTCAGAGGGGAGAGCCAGGATTTTAAGGGCTTTAGTGATTCTTATCCTCTGGTTTTGGATTGGTCAACTTAAAGAAATGGATACTGACAGGGCACAACCCCATACTGAAGTACCCTTGGGTTTGTAACTCTAAGCAGGTCAGTTGAAGTGACCTAGTTGAACTGGCTTCCTGCCAGACCAAGAAGAAATTGGAAGTGTGCCATCTTCATTACTCTTCAGTGACCTGTTTGCGGTTTAGTCCCCTGGACCCTGGTCAGGAATATCAACAAATTCCCACAATTTTACCTCACTGTAATCATTCCGATGCATAAGCAGAATGTGATCAAGTTTTAGTTCCTCCTGTTATATTTCAAACAGAGAATAATTTGTTATTTTATTCTCTGAATCCTGGAGCAATACGGTATTTTAAAAACATAAGGGGTTTTGGTTTGTGTTTTTTTGTTGTGGTGGTTTCTTTGTTTGTTTCTTTGTTTTTTGGGACAGCTCTCCTATAGCTCTAGGAGGCCTGGAATTCATTTTGTAGTCAAAGCTGGTCTGTATCTCAGAGATCCACCTGCCTCTACCTCCCAGTGTTGGGATTAAAGGTGTGTGCCACCATGCCCTGCCCATGTTTTTACTTTATGTTTTGTGTATGTGTGTCTGCCCAGTTGTCTATATGTGCTTCACATGAGTGCATGTACCTGAGGTCTTCAGAGGGCATGGAATGCCCTTGACTAGAGTTACAGTCAGTTGTGACTAGGGAAGAGAAAGATCCTATCTACCGTTTCCTCTCACTGGTGTTGTCTGGGAGGCTTTAACTTGGGTGGGCTCCCATTCCCTCAGGCAGGTTTTTCAAACCTGACTGTTGGTTATCTGCAAGAACTCTTCCCCCCACCCATTGCAGAGCTTTGTAAAAGTAAGTGTTGCAGAAAGTCCACTAAAGGGAAGCCAGAGGGGGCCTAGGAGCAAGAAGCAGCCTTTTCTGAAACAGCCTGTTTTCCCCATCAGCCTCAATTTCCCTAAGTATCCCTGACTCCTCCTTTTAGAGATGAACCCCTTCTGTTGGGGATGGAGCAGTGACTCTTCTGTCTACTTCTGAGGAGGAGTAGTGTTGCAGAGTATGGATGAGACGGGAGCAGTGCTGTGGGAGTGTTGACCCCAGAGGAGAGTCGTAAAGTGATGAGTCTCTAGTGCTGATTCAGAGGGCTAAGATAAGTCTTGGTGGGTCAGGGAGATCGGGGGCTCAGGACAGCCTGTTGATGATAGCATGCATCCTTGGAGCTTCTTGTGCAAGTTACACATATAACATATGAAAAGTCAAACTGTTAAGACAACTATAATTAATATTGCATAAATGGTTGTAAAAAGAGTGTTGTCCCCATTAGAGGAGGAGGACAAGCAGGAATGCATCCAAAAAATATTTACAGACTTTGTCATAAATATGAGCTATGCTGCTTGTTTCCTTGTTGCCCTCAAACAAAAATTTTCCTATATGGAGGCATCCAGCCTCTTCCCTCCTCCTGAAATATTAGGCTGAACTTATGTCCTGCCTCTGATAGAGAGGCCCTTTCTAATGGTTTGGTTCTAGAGGTCAAGAAGCTTCTCATCCATCAATTATCATTTGAAGATCAGAGATTGGCCACATGGTCACTTGTATCCCCACCTCATGTGGGACACTGAGAGACAAAGTTAATGAGGATAACTCCTTAATGTCATGGTTAATATTAATAAATTAATAATATTCACATCAGTGAGGTGAACTACTACTGTGCTATTGGCTGAACTGTATACCAGAGTCCTGCTGAATATCTGTTGGGCCTTAAGAAATCCTAATTAACTCGCTGGTACCTTGTGGCCTGGGCAAGATGGCGCTGAGAGGAGCTAAAACAAAGATAGCCAGAGGAGATAGGCACATACCACACATACCATCATAATTAGGTGAACTAGGAACTTAAGAGCCACTGGAGGAAAATCACCATCTCCCTCATGAACAGTGCGTGGACATTAGTAGCCTCAATGTAAAGTAAAAGCATGATCAGAGTGACCAGTAAAGTCATTGTATGATAATACCTGTAACTTTAAACCTTTATAACGTGTCTGATAAGTTCAGTAAATGGCTCCCTGTGGTACCATTGAAGAAGTTACATTAATAAAGCTATATCATCATAAGAGCTGGCTAGCTGAATGCTTCTTTGGTCGGACTTGGGGCCCCGACTGGTCCTGAGAGTCTTCTGAAGCAGGCCAGGAGGCTGAGAACGGGCAGGCCACAGCACCCGACATCCCTTTGATTCCCTAAAAGGCCCTCTCCTACCATAGGTAGGGGGCTGGGGCAATCCAAGGGAAGTAGGACACGAGACTTGTGCCGGATCCCCCTCGCAGTTCCCTCCTGCTGGCCGGGAGACAGAGGACCTGGTGAGGGGGTATGCCTGTTGGTGCCTGTCGCTCCACCTCGAGGGAGAGCGACAAATATAGACAGTAGTTAGAACTCACTCAAGAAATCAGTGACAGTAACTGTGTCATTAGACATTCCTGCTCAGCAGAAAACACCACTTCCTTAATGGGACTGGACACCAGGGGCAAGTCTGGATGAGGTCAGGATCATTATCCTACTGGGCGCAAAGCCAGATGTAACTTTCTAATTTGCCGACAATACCATTTGATTTTGGCTCTCAGAATTGTCCCCTAATGTCCCAGGCTTAATACAGGTGTCCTGAACAATTTTCCATAATCCTGTAAGCTTGAGAACCAGGAAATTTAATTCTTTCACAAAAACAAGCAATGTGAGCAGTTAGTCACAGGCTGTCATGTTACAGTTATGGGATGCTATTTCCAGAGAGGAAGTGAGCTGTAAGTAACAAAGATATGTTTGGAATTTGCCTCTGCATTCAGAAGGGTGGATCATTGGCTCACAGACCACTTAGATCCCACTTGAATTAGGATGTTCAACAGACTCTTCTGGACCTGAGTACAAACATTCTCCCAAGTCATGGTAGAGGCAAATTTCTGAAAAAAACTTTTTCATGGTCCATTCCTCTAGCCCTAAATTATCCTACACTAAGGCATTACAGGCTTTTCCCTCCTCCTGAAATATTAAGCTCACCTTATGTCCTATTCCTGATGGAGAGGCCTTTTCCAGTGATTGTCTCTCTTCCAATGTGTTCCATTCTAACTGTCTTGAACTCCCTAGGCCTGTACAGATTCCTCCCGGTAGGATCTTCTTGCTTCAGGGAGATACTAGACCTGTGGAGGACTCCTGATCTTAAATCCAGGATCAAGATAGCCACCAAAGACACTGACTCTGTTGAAGGATTTGTGGCCTGGGTACAGTTAGGGAAAAAGTGATGGATCAAGAACCTGGAAATAGTCTACTGTCAGTTCTACGCCTACAGAACTAGTAAGGAGCCATGAGAGGAAGTCTTGTTGGGTGAGGATAGAATCCAGTGATATAAAGGGAGAAAGGGGAGTGACGGGGTATGACGGGGTAGGACGGGCTATATTGAGTGGGGAATGCGAGGGCACAGCAGAGGAGAGGTATGGGGAAACAAACCATGTACTGATGTTAAAGATTTTTTTTAAAAATGTTGTTGAAACTTGCTTCTTCAGAAGCATCTTAACATGTACATATACAGGATAAAAATAGTTTGAATGGAGCTGCACTAAAACTGGGGGTCTGGACCCCCATGAGACAACATAGACTAGCAAATGAAAAACCCAATCCTAGGATAGTGGGATGAGCTAACTTTTTTGAAGCTGTTGACCAAGGATACCATAAACCATCAGAAAATAGTGACTACTGTACTTTCTCTTTGTTGCCTAGCAAACTTCATGACAAAATCCTATTACTAAAGACACTGCATATGTGAGTCACAGAACAAATAAGGAGATATCAAGCTGGTACTGACCACAGAGTTCAATATCTACTGTTAGCTTTCATGGTGCTGAAAGGCCCTATGTATGCTAACAGAAAAGTATTCATCAACCTTACCCAGCTGTAAGTCTTCAAACTTTAATACTAACTGGCTGAGAAAGATAGGCCTACAGTATAATAGTGGCATAAATGTTATGGGAGGAACCAACTAGTTTCTATTGGATTTAAAATCTTATTCACATGGTGGAGTCCATACCTCTCACTGATATTCAGGTCTAGGATCCTGAGGCTAGACAGGTCACAGGACAGAGCAGAGAACCAACTATCCCTTATTCCACTAAATTGATATAGTATTAAACTGACTCCTAATGAATTTTTGTTATACCCATACATTAATGCATCTTTCAACTCTCACCAGAGAATCTTCTTGCAGCAGACAATAATTAACCGAGAAACGCATAACTGGCCAACATGCAGAGAATTAAGAGGCTGCAAGATAACACTCTCCCTGAATGGGACAACTATATTAAACCCTTGCGTCCACTCTGCCCATGTTCCATTCTATCAGGCATCCCCAACTCCTGATCCCCCTCCCTCCCTTTGGAATACTTCAGACCCCAGCCAGCTTCAAACCAGGTAATCTCCATTGGCCCCACAGGGCTGGAGACCCAAGTTGACTGCCCCACCATTTTGACATCATCCCAAAACCCTTGGGATATCTCCTTTCTGGGATCCCCATCTCTTCCTGATGCCCTCTCTATTTTTCAATGCCCTAGACCCCATCTTAATGCAGGGTAGTTACTCATATGAATTTACAGCAGTTCTTACTGTATATGTAAGACCTATTTAAGCTCAAGCCAAACTAACTCCCGGCATAGGACCAGCCATAGGTAAGAAGCACCAACCCTAAGTGAGGAAGTACTGGCAACTGATACATGCTGGGAGAAGTAGTCAGTTTTCTTTAAGGATGTGATGCTGTGCAGGTTTACTAGGCTAGATAGACTTTCAAAATAACATGGACATGAAGTTGGGTGGAGATCAGGGGGTGCAGATAGCGGAGGGGTCTGATTTGATCAAAATACATAGGAAAGTCTCAAATTCCATTAAAAATCTTTATAAATTAGCATGATAAATTTTCATAAGGAATCAAGCAGAATGATGTGCTAGGAAGTGACTAGATGAATGGCTAAGGTTAAGTAGTGAAAGTAAGCCTGATGTGATGACACACAGCTGTAACCCAGTACTTGAGAAGCTGGAGCAGGAGCTTCACTGGTTTTGACCGTCATGGGGTACAGGGCAGGATCCTGTTACAAAAAGAAAGCGGAGGCCCTTAAGAGAGGAGAGTGGGGAAGAAAAGGGAAAGGGGCATGGGAGTAGAGAGGAAGTGGAAGGGAGGAAAGAAGAGAGGAGAGGGAGAAGAGAGGAGAGGAGGGCGGGCAGAGAAGAGAGGACGGGAGTGTGCGGGATGGACAGGAAAGGGGAGAGGGGATCGCTGAGGTGGCCCTGCTGGTTTCTGAGGTTTCTGCTGGTGCTTCTGTAGCCACTGTGGCCTCTGCTGGGTCTTCTGTGGTCACCACAGATTCACTGGCAGCTGTACGCCCTCCCATCTCCTCTGGCCAAAGGTCTGAGTGATAGCGTCCCAGCCATCTTTCAACTGCTGTCTCCTCTCTCCCTGCCCATCTGTCTCATTCCTCTGACTTGCTGCTGCTGCAGCGTGATGGCCTCCTCTAACTGGCCTTCGAAGCAGCACTTGCAGTCAGGTGGGGACTGTTGTACTCACAAGGAAAGCCAAGAGTTAGCAGCAGAAGGAGAACACGGGCAGCATGGTATGAAAGCTGTGTCATCCCACCTGAGTGTCCTAACCACTGGGAAATCTTTGCTGGGAGCAAGGTGGAGGCTCCTTCTGAACACTGTTCCCTCTGAACAGTTGGCATACAGAAGTCACGACCCCCATCTTCAAGAGATATCCATTCTAAGAGGAGGAATGAGGGAGATTTAGGGGAACTAAGACAGATGGGGAAAAGTTCTTTTTTTAAAAGCCTGCTTTTTAGCCTGGTCTAGTGGAACATGCCTTTAATCCCAGCACTTTGCAGGTGGATCTCTGAGAGCTTGAGGCCAGCCTGGTCTACATAGTAAGTTCCAGGCCAGCTGGGGCTACAGGGAAACCTGCCTCACCGCCCCCCCCCAAAAAAACCCAAACAAAGAAAACAAAAATCAAAGGCTGCTCCTTCTTCCCAGGTCCCCTTCTGACTCCCTGTCAGTGGACTTTGTGCAAAAGTTACTTTTACCAGGGTCTACAATGACTAATGGGAGGACTTGTTTGGATCATCAACAGGGTTAAAAATTCCCCAGGGAGGGAAAGGGAGTTTACCCAAGTACAGTGTCCCAGGCAAGACCAACAGGGAGTGGGTGAGTTAGGAATCTTTCTCTGTGCTAACCTCTCCAATAGGATACTTTCTGCATGTCCCTCCGCCTCGTCTTGGGCTTCTGTGGTCACTGTGTGTGCCTCTTCGGCTTTTCTACTCACCACTGCTGCTGATCAGGCTTCTGTCCTGCTGCTTCTGTGCTCAGCTCTGGTGTTTCTGTGCTTGCCTTGACCTCCATTTGGCTTCTGTGCTCCCTGATTGTGCTTCTTTGCCGACCACGTGGGCTCTGGGGGGGTCACTGAGGCAACTTCTGGGGCTTTTGTGTTTGCCACTTGAGCTGCTGTGGTCTCTAGGGCAGTGGCTTTGGCTTCTGTGATTGCCCTGGCTCCTGTGGTTGCCATGGTTTCTGTGGTCACAGTGGTCTCTGTGCTCACCAGGGCTTCTGTATTCTGTGACAGGGCACCCCACTCCCTGGGGCAGAAGCTCTGAGCCACAGCTTTCCAGCCATCTCTCAAACTCTCTCCTCTCCCTCCCTATCGACCTTATTTCTCTGACTACTTGCTCCTACACCACAGATCTCCCACTCTCACTGACTTGTCAGCCCCCACTTGCTCATCTCGTGCTATCTTTCTCCTCTTCCTGCTTCCCTCTTTTCATTCTTCTGGGCTTTGGCCTTCTGCTTCTCTCCAACTTTCAATTCATCCTTGTTCCCACCAAACCACCTGGAGGGTACATCTCATCCTCAAACGGGGCAACAAAGGAAGCCATTCATATTCTTTTGTGGATGGTGTGGAATTGGCTTTGGGACACTGAGGTGATGGAAGGGCGATGAGAGCAGCTTCTCTGGATCTCTGGCCCCAGTGGAGTGACAGGAGAAGCCCAGGTACATATCAGAGTGGGGTCTAGGGTATTGAGAGAGGGCATCAGCAAGGGAGGGGGATCCCAGGCAGGAGATATCCCAAGGGTTTTAGAATGATGTCAAAGTGGTGGGGCAGTCAACTGGATTCTCCAGCCCTGTGGAGCAGATGGAGATTACCTACCTGGTTTACAGCTGGCTGGGGTCTGAAGGATGCCAAAGAGAGGGAGGGGAATCCGAAAGAGTTAGGGATGCCTGGCAGAATGGCACATGGGCAGGAGGAGCCATGTTTCTCTGAAGCAGCTATGGTAACTGGAATGTCACTACTGGACAGCAGAGTGGGTTCTAGAGTACTCCAAAGGGAGAGGGAACGGTCAGAAAGACAAAGGGATCCCTGGCAGCTGGCAATGTCTGGGTTTCCAGGTGGTGAAAATAGGTAAGGGAAGTCGACCTGAACCTCTGGATTCTTGGATGAGTGGAGAGTTCCTAGTGAGCAGCCAGGTAGGGTCTGGGGTACCATCAAATACTAAGGCAGTGAACAGGAGGCTGAAAACACTGGAGGCTGACAGGGCACTGTGAGCAGCACACCTGGGTCTGCAAGACACAGAGAAGTAATGGAGATTCCCTAGTTAGATGAATGTTTGAATCTTCAGCATCCCAAAGGAGGGAAGAGGTCAGAAAGAAGTGGGGATCCTTGGCAGGGTTCAGTGGCAGGGCTTTGAGTTTGGCTGGAGGGCTCAGGTAGCCTGCCTAGGTTCCTGGGACATGGAAGGATTTCCAGAGGCAATCAGAGAGTCTACTGTGGGCATCATGGTGGGAAGAGGGAGTGTGTTAGAAAATGTGCGGGACCTTGGCAGTGGGCGGTGCTGGGATTTGGGGTCTTAGCAGGGAGGTGGGACTGCCTAACTGGACCTCTGGGCCATGAGGGTAATATGAATGGCCCTGGTGTGCAGGTGTTCATGGTCTGGAGTATACCAAATTGAGCAAGTGGTGTCAGAAGAAGTTAGGAATACCTGGAAGGATGGCAAGGGGCATGGCAGCCTACCTGAATTTCTGACCCAAGTCTAGGGGTGACTCGGGATTACCTACTGAGTAGTCAGCTGGTGTCTGGTGCATCCCAAAGGGAGGTAATGGGTCAGGGGGAGAAAGAGAACCAGGATGGCACAGTAGTGATAACATCTTACCTGAGTATCCTAATCCTTTCCTCAACTGAAAAGTTCCTGATGTTTTCCAGGTGGGCCTGGGTCTATTCAGAAGGGAAGACAGGGCTCAGAAAGAGGCAGGTGAGGAGCTATGCCAGTGGAAGGCAAAAGCACTTTGGTTGTAATGGCAGGGAGGAGAGAATACTCCCTGTGTCTGGGCTTTGGGGCCTCTGGAAAGTACAGTGGGGGTGATGTGGGTTCTGGTGTATTCCAAATGGAGGATGGGGGTAAAGAAGCCATGGGGATCATCGATACCTGGTGGTGATTTTGCTACGGGATAATGGCAGGGAAGTGTTCTCCAGTTCTCTGACGCAGGACTGTACAGTCCATTGTCTGCGGTATTCCAAAAGGCGGGAGGAATATTAGGAAGAGGTGGAGATCCCTGGCAGGATTGCAGAGAGTTCCCTGGAATTCTGATCACTAGGAACTGCATGTTCTCTTTTCTGGCCTCTTAAAGGCTTTAAAGCTTCTTTGGTATCTGTTTTCCAACCTGTCTTGTCTCTCCTTCTACAACCCTGCTTCCTTCCCTGGCTACTCTGCAACAGTTTAGCCGCTTCACCTTCTGCTGCCAACATTCCGCTGTTTTGCTTGACCTGCTGGCTTCCACTGAGATGCTCCTGTCTTCATTCTCTGGTGCTGCTTTGTGTTACCAGCTCAGCCTGCACCACTAAATGTAGGTAAGAGGAGACAACTGGAGAAAAGTCATTCATCGGTTTCGATGTTATAACATAAGAAACAGCATATGAGAGTTTCTCCCAGCCAATTCTTTAGTGAGCCGGAGAAACCTATTTATTTAGGCAGACATGTTAAGACTTGTGTTTTGGACCTTAGAGCCTTTCATCTAAGGATCAATGACAGTTCCTTTTCTCAACCTGTGGTCTAGGTAGAAATGTCTGCATTTCTAAGTTTCAGGAAGGCTTGTGCTAGCAAATCAAGTGGTGCAAACACAAACAACCCTGGAGGCTGCTCAATTTTCAGGATGAAGTAAAATCAGCTGGCACCATGTTAGACTTTCCTCAATGAATTCCTGAACAGTTCCAGAGTTCTGCTGCTGTCATAAGGGTAGTCCAGCTGGCTGTGTGACTCACAGTCCTTTTGGTTAAAACAGCAAGGAGAGTCTAACATATGACAGTTCAGGAGTCAAATTGCCCCACCTCCCATTCTCTTTGTTTATTTACAAGAAAGTAAACATGAGATGGAGTGCTCACAATAAAAACTTGAAAATTTATCATTGATACTGATAGTGATGTTAACAGTGTTTGACACTTCTCCGGTGCCCAAAGTTCAGGTCAGCCCCTTTCATCTCCCTGAGATACATGTTGTTTGAGGAACCCTCCTGAGTATCATTAGAGTCCCTTCGTGAAAGAATCTGACACAACTATATGTCGGTGCTTCAATATGTTTTGAAAATAGTAAGGGAAAAATTTACCCCCAGAAAATTTTCCTCCAGGCCACATTCATTCTTGGTTTAGCTCTGCAATGCAGATACTTGTAAATCTAAGTAGCATGTAAGACTCCAAATAGATTCCTTCTTAAGTGTATTTCTCACATAATGGCAGAATCCATGTGAGGGAATCAGTGCTACCCAACCACAAGGTCTCCCCAGTAAGTACAACCTCTAATCTTGAGTTACCACAAAATTCCAGGCCTCCCACGTTTCCTGGGATGATCTTATGAAATAATTGTGTGTTCAGTGATTTTGAAGAGAACATAAATCGTTCACATCATGGAACTGTGCACCCAGCAGTTGTTGCGCAATCTCATTTAGAATGTTTTGAATTATCTGATTTGATGTTTTGTTAATCAGAAAATCAGCACTACAGCAGGCAGTCTAATTCAGTGTGCTTCAGATCACTTCTGAATCCGCTGGAGTGGAGCGGGTTGAAGCAGAGATCAAAGGGTTCCGACTCCTCTTTGAGTTGTGGGAGTGGCTCCCAAATTCAGACTTCTAGTAGATAACATCTAGAAGATGCTACTATTACTTTTCTCAGATGGCAACAGAGTGGAGCTCTCTAAGGGCAATGGGATTCTTGCTTTATTCAGTGTCATGAGAAATGTCACAGGACCCTATGAGTGTAGACCTGAAACCCAGGGTATACCGACTGAGGTGACACAGGCTACCTGAAAGTTACCTGTAAGTAACTTCTACTCCTTCATGGCTGCAACTGCCTAACACACAGGGCTAGAGCCAGGCCAGTCAGTCCCTCTTGGATTCAAAACCCAGACCCACCACCATGGACACCTAGACTGGCCTTGGGAATTTCCTCTAGTCCAAGTACATGCAGCAAGGCCCAGCCTAGCACTAAAAATGAATGGAAGGACTTCAACTCTCCAGAAAGTGTCAGGGTTTCCACCTGTGTCAGAGAAACAGAAAACATCTCTGGCTCAGGCTCAGTAAACACATGAGAGTTGGGGACTCTTTACTATGTGACCTGTGCTGGTGCAGGAACTCGGGCCATGTGTATGCTAGCACGTGCTCTTCTACTGATCCACACTCATTTCCTTGGTGGGGACTTATTTAATACAGGTTTTAGCAAGCAAAGCTCATAGATAAACTAAGGCCTCTACAAAGTAGCAGCTTCCCTTTCTTTAATGAGGTCCCCCGTGCATTTATTGTTTGCATCAGATGGCCTGGATGTGCATTTCATATCTCCCCAACTCATCTCCAACCAGGGACAAACACCAACCTCTCCTACCGTGCAGCCTCTATCCCGCCCGCATACAATCTTGAGTTACCAAGGGCAAACACGTCCATCCACACAAGAGTTCTTTGTCCCCATCATCACTAGTAATAATAGAAGATGCTCAACTTGTCTTTCCAATACCTCATTCACTAGCCTCATTGTAACCACAGTCAAGAAAATGCAGTTCTTGATAAGTGGATCTCTGAAATATCAGCACAAGAGGTTTTGGTTGAGTCTTTTGGTTTTCTAGAAAGATACAGAAGTTAATTTCCAGCTTGTGGTCATGGGTACAACTAGGAAATTCCACAGATAGGAGAGAAGCAGCTCAGAGCTCTGCTCCAAGTTTAGTTCCTATCTCATAGGGTGACTGGCCCTGTTCTGACTCCACAGGGACCAGACATGGTTGGTGGAGAAGATGCCTGGGAGGCCTGTTCAGAATCAAGATCAGGCATCTCACTAATTATTTAATGTAGCTATTTGCTTCCTCTTCACATTGTTTAAAAAATAAATCTTATAATGTGGGGTCATCCACTGGAGCCTGTTCAACATACTAAGAGTCTTACTGTTAAACATGTCTGAATCTCACCTCCCAGCAATCATGGATTTCCAGTAGTTCTTCAGGCAGTTTTGGGGTTTCTTACCCAATTCCTCATGTCTCTGCTGGAGTTTTGTCTGTCTTGAGCTCATGTGGGACTTGTTTGTGCTGTCACAATTGCTGTGAGTTCATATGAGTAACTTTCCAGGTGTCTGGAAAATTCTGTTTCCTTGTGATTATCACCTCTTCTGGTTGAAATGATCCTTCTGCCCCACATTCACATAAATAATGGTGTCTTTCTATAAATCTTTTTTTTATGTGCCTGCAAGTATGTAAGTACACCCATGTTGTGAAATAGCCGAAGAGGTCAGAAGAGAGCATCAAATTCCCCCAGCTGGAGTTGTGGATGGTTGTCAGCCACCATTGGATGCTAGAAACCAAAGCCAGGACTTCTGCAAGTGTGGCGCAGTGCTCCTAACTTCTGAGCCAGCTCTTCAGTCCCCTGGTGTCATTTGATATACAGAAACCTTTTAGTTTCATGAGGTTCCATTTGATATACAGAAGCCTTTTAGTTTCATGAGGTCCCATTTGTCAATTTTTGAACCTAATGATGAGCTACAGAAGTTTGTTTCAGAACATCCTTTCTTATGCCTTATTCCTTATTTTCTCCTCTATCAGAGTCAATGAATCATATCTTGTGTTTCAGTTCTTGATTCTTTTGGAGTTGAGTTTTGTGTATGGTGAGAGATAGGAATCTAATTTCTTTCTTGTGCTTGCTGTTGTCCAGTTTCACAGAACCATATGTCAAGTGTGGTGTCCTTTCTCCCATGTGTATTTGTTTTCTTTTGTCAAAAATAGGAGGCTATAAATGCGTGGATTTAAATCAGTGTCCTTCATTCTATTCCATTGAGGGGTGTGTTTGTTTTTATTCCAATCCCCTGTTATGCATTTTTTGGTCCTTTTTTTTGAGACAGGGTCTCTCGGTATCCCCACCTGGTCTGGAACTCACTATGTAGATCAGGCTGGCCTTGGCTCACAGAGATCTGACTGCCTCTGCCTCCAGAGTGCTGAGATTAAAGGTGTGTGCTACCACACCTAGCCCCATATTGTTTTTATTACTGTAGTGCTGTAGTACAATTTGATATCAGAAATGGTAATGCCTCTAGTATCCTTTGTCGTTCAGGATTGATTTGGCAATCCTGGTTGTGTGTGCGTGTGTTTCTAGTTGAAATTTGAGATGAATTTTTCAATTTCTGTGAAGAACTGTGTTAGAATTTTAGTGGGTATTGCATTCAGCTTATAGATTGTTTTCGGTAAGATGACCATTTTCGCGGTATTAATTATACTAATCCTCTATAATGAAATGTCTTTCCATTTTCTAATATCTTCTTCAGAGTCTTAGAATTTTTATTATACAAGTCCATTTCTTCCTTGGTTAGATTCATTCCAAGATATTTTATAGTTTCTGAGGCTACTGTGATTGGAATCATATCCCTGATTTTTTTCCTCAGTATTTTAGGTGCTGGTATGTAGAAAAGCTATTGGTTTTTGTATGTTAATTTTATATCGTGCTAATTTTCCGAGTGTGTTTGTCAGCTCTCTGTCCTTTCTGGAGTCTTAAAGGTCTTCTATCTATAGAATCATACTGTCTACGAAAAGGGTGCTTTGACTTCGTCCTTTCCAATTTGCTCCTTTTTCTCTCCTTCTTTTTTCTTACTGCGGGAGCCAAGACTTCAAGTACTGTATTCAACAGGATGGAGAGAGTGGATATCCTTATCTCGTTCATGATTTTATTGAGAATGCTTTGAGTCTTACTCTGCGTGATGTTGGCTGTGTGCTTGCTCTATATTGCCTTTATTATGCTGAGATATGTCCCTAGAACCCCTAGATTCTCCATGACTTTTATTGTGAATGGATGTTGACTTTTGCCAAATGCCTTTTTCAAGGCCCGTTGTGTTAAGCTAGTGCCCCACAATGTTCCTCAGTGCAGTTCTTCCACTGGTGTCTAGTCAGCCCACTCAGAGCCCCTCCCCCTAAGAAAATCAGCTCATCTTCACCCAGCACTAAGAATTCTTTGACTAAGATTGAGGCCTGCTACTCAATGGGCTGGGTATGTAGCCTTCTGCTATATACTTAAGGATTCATGTAGCGATATTATATGTGTGATTTCTCAGTAGCTTTTTGGACTAATATGATTCCCTTGAATTTTTTTTACATGAACTGGATATTACTTATCTCTCCTGTCTTTCTCTCCCTGTCTAACCCTTCCTCCATTTAAAGTATCCCCATTCCTCCTTTGATAATACCTGTTTCCTATGGCCCGTCTCTCTTGAGCTCTGTCTTCCTCTTTATCCCCATAGTTCCTTGTATAACCCTCTCCTTCACCATTCCATTTAAGTACCCCTATTTTATCTATTTCTCCTTTAGTAACTGCTGTCTCCTACTATTCTATCTCAGGTTTCTTCTTTTCCTTTATCTCCATGGTTGCTTTCCATTTTCTGTGTTCCTGCAGTTTCATCAGGGTATATACTCACCTATAAGAATTTTGTGTTAGGAATCACAAATGAGGGAGAACATAGGTTGTTTGTTTTTCTGAGTTTGTGTTACTTCACTTTGTATAACTATTTCTAGTTTCATCCATTTACCTGCAAAATTCATAATTTCATCTTTCTTTACCATTGAGTGAACTTCATTGAGTAAATGTACCACATTTTCAATATCCACTCATCAGTTGAAGGACACTTTGGTTGCTCCCATCTCTTAGCTATTATGAGAAGAACAACAACAAACATAGATGTTCAAGTATTTCTGCAATAGGATGAGTCCTTTGGATATATGCCAAGGAGTGGTATAACTGGGTGGTATGGTAGGTTCATTTTTCCTTAATTTTTTTGAGATTTTGTACATTTGTACGGTTCTTAATCAAATTTAGACCCTCCTTCCTGTGTCCACGCCCATACATTTAGTTTTCAAAGGTTTCTCCATACTCCTTTCCCTAGGGGTTGCACAAGTTTGCAACCCCACAAGCAGTGAATGAATAATCCCCTTTGTCCACATGCTCTCCAACATTTGATATCACTTGTTCTCCTGATCTTAGCCACTCTGACTGGGGAAGATGCAATCTTAAGGTGGTTTTAATTTGTATTCCCTTAATTACTGATGATTACTTGTGTTTCTTAGCCACCTTTATTTCCTCTTTTGAGAAATCTCTGTTCAGATCCATAGTCCAATATTAATTGGGTCATTTGTTTTCTTGATTTTTTTGAGATCTTTATGTATTCCGGATATCAGACGTATGCTAAATTTGTCACTAGTGAAGATTTCCTCTCACTCTGTGGGTTTTCTCTTCATTTCCTTGGTTGTTTTTTGCTGTACAGAATCTTTTTAATTTAATCAGTTCCAACTTGTTGACTGTTGACCTTAATTCCTGAGAGACTGATGTCTGATTTAGAAAGTCCTTCCCTACAACTAGGATACTGCCCATGTTTTCTTCTAAGAGTTTCCGAATGTCAGGTTTCACATTGAGGTCTTTGATCCATTTGGGATCAAAGGTTAAGATAAGGGTCTAGTTTCATTTCTCTACAGGTTTTTGCCAGCATCATGTGTTGAAGATGCTGTCTTTTCTTCATTGTGTGTTGCTGGCACCTTTGTCAAATTGGATGAAATTGGGTGTACCCGTGCTTTGGTCTTCAATCATGTTCCATTGATTTATGGGCCTATTTTTGTGCCAGTACTATGCTGTTTTTATGACTGCTGCTCTGAAACATAGACCTGCTATACCAATCACTCCAGCAGGCTCTTTGTGCTTGGATTGCTTTGGCTATCTGTTTTGTTGTTGTTGTTGTTTGTTTTGTGTGTGTGTGTGTGTGTGTGTGTATGTGTGTGTGTGTGTTTCTATATGAATTTTAAGATTTTTTCCCCAATTATGTGAAGAATGTCATGGGGTTTTTGATTGGAATTGCATTGAATCTATGTAGATTTGGGGAGAATGATTATTTTTACAATGTTAATTCTAATACATGAGCATGGGAAGTCCTTCTGTCTTCTCATGTCTTTGCTAATCACTTTTTAAAGATTAAAAGTTTTCATTGTGGACATATTTGGTATCTTTGGTCAGGTTTATCCTGAGGTATTTTATTTTTTAGGCTATTGTGTTTGGGAGGCTTTCCGTGTACTTTTTCTCCATTTGCTTGCTATTGGTATATAGAAAAGTTACTGTTTCTTATAGATTAATTTTGCTACCTGCCATGTTACTGAAAGTGTCAAACATTCCTGGGCATTTTGTGGTGAAATATTTGGGATCTTCTAGATGTAGCATCTTATCATCTGCAAAAAGGGATAGTTTTACCTGCTTTTTTTCCAGTTAGTATTCTTTTAATTTCCATCTCTTGTCTTATTGCTCTAGCAAGAGTTTCATGCCTTGTATTAAAATGGAGTTGTATTAAAAAATCATTACCTGTTTTTTTATTTTATTGGGAATGCTTCCCATTTTTTCCACTTAGAATGATGTTACGTGTTTTTTGTATATATCTTTGATGATGAGATATGCTCTCTCCAGTCCAATTTTCTCTAAGGCTTTTATCATAAATACATGTCGAATTTTGTCAAAGGCCTTTTCTGCATCTGTTCAGATGACCATGTGATTTTCATCTTTGAATCCATTTATATCCTTTATGACATTTATTGACTTACATAAATCAAACCATCGCTGCATCTCTGGAATAAAGCCAAATTGATCATGGTGGCTGATCTTTTTGATGTGAATTTGTATGTACTTTGCAAGTATTTTGTTGAGAATTTTTGCATCTAGGCTCATTATGAATATGGATTTATAGTTTTCTTTATTGATTGTATCTTTAGTGGTTTTGGTATTAGGATGATGCTGATTTCATAGACGGAATTTGGGGGTTTTCCCTCTGTTTCTATCCTTTTGAATAATTTAAGTAATATTGGTTGTAGATCTTCTTTAAGTATCTTCTAGAATTCTGTTATGAATCCCCCTGGGCCTGGGAATTTTTGGTCAGGAGGTTTTGTGTTAATGTTTCAATTGCTATTTTCAATTGCATATTTAAGGTGTTGATCTCGTCTTGGTTTAGTTTTGGTGATTCTCATGATTTTAGAGATCTATCCATTCCTTGTAGGTTTTCAAATTTAATAAGAGTATAGGTTTTTAAAGTATTCCCTTATAATCTAGAAATTTTTGTTGTCTGTTGTGATGTCTCCCCTTTTTGATTTTGTTGATTTGGAGTTGTTCTTTCTTTTGGCTAATTGAGCCTAAGGTCTGTCTATCTTCTTCATCTTAGATTCATTGATTCTTTGTATTCTTTCCCTTGATTCTATTTCATTAATTTCTGTTCTGATTTTTGTTATTTTTTCTTGTCTGCTGGATTTGGGTTTCCTTTGTTTCACCTTCCCAGAGTCTTGAGTAATAATGATATTTATTTGTATTCTCTGATTTTTAAATATAGACTCTTAGAACCATAAAGTCCCCTCTTAGTACTGCAAAGTGTCCCCGAATTTCTGTTGTGTTGTATTGTCCATTTTGTTTAGTTCCAAGAAGACTTTATTTCTTTGTTAATTTCTTCTTTCACCCATTGATCATTCAGGAGTGTGTTTAATCTCTATGAGTTTGAGTAGTTACCAGAACGTCTTTTGGTGTTGATTTTCAGCTTTATTGCATTATGGTCTCATAGCATTATTTTAATTTTTGTATTTTTTCTGGTTTGTTTTGTGCCCTGTATGTGGTCAGTTTTAGAGAAAGTTCCATGAAGTCTTGAATAGAATGTGTATTCTTTGGTGCTTGAGTGGAATATTTGGTAGATGTCTGTTAGGTCCATTTGATGTATTGTGTCATTTAATTTAGACGTCTCGTTATTCTTTGTCCAATAGACTTGTCTAATGGAGACAGTGGGGTGTTGAAGTTCCCTACTATTACTTAGTTGGGGTTAATATGCGTTTTAAAGTCCTTTTTATGAAACTGGGTACAGCAGAGTTTGTTGTACCCAATTTGTGTCTTAAAGTTCATGATAGTAATATATTTGCGTTAAGGAATAACAATATGGTCAATTGTTTCTTTGATCAGAATGAAGTGACTGTCTTTTATCTGTTCTGATGATTTTAGTTTGAAGTCTGTTTTGGCAGATTTTAGCATTTTATCTCTGCTTATTTCTTAGTTCACTTTGCTTTGCAATTTTTTTCCATCCTTGCACGTTAAAGGGAGTGCCCGTCCTTGAAGGTGACATGGGTTTCTTGTAGACAACGAAAAGATGGACTTTGTTTCTTAATCTATTCAACTAGCTTGTGTGTTTTGATTTGGGAGTTCAGCCTATTGATATTTAAAGTTATTAATGGAAGATGTATATTGGTTCCCATCATTTAAATTTCTATTTGCACTCTTAGTCTAACTTTGTATTTCCACAGTCATATCTTCATTTAGTTTCTTTCTGTTGACCCTTGGGTCAGCTTCTGTTTCTGTCTTCTTTTCCTTTTTTTCTTTGTATTGATTCAAAGTTCTCTGAAGGGCTGGTTTTGTGGACATCAGTTCTTTCAACCCATTCATGTTGTAGAAGTTTTTCTTTCCCTTTCAACTATCATAGACATTTTTGCTGGGAAAAGTATTCTAGGTTAGCATCTGTGGTCATTTATAACTGGGAATACTTTGGTCCAGGCTCTTCTGGCTTTCATAGTTTGCACTGTGAAGTTATTTGTAATTCTGATGTGTTTTCCTTTATATGTGACCTCTTTTTCTTTTGTAGTTTTCAGTATTCTGTCTCTGTTCTATACATTTGGTGTTTTTACTTTGATATTTTGTGAGGAATTACTTTTCTGGTCCTGTCTATTTGTTGTTCTATATGCTTCTTGTATTTCTTGTATTTGTAATCCATTCCAGTGCTTCACGTTCATCATCCATTCTTGATATTATGTTATTGATTCACAGCTGGATAAGGTTCATGCTATACTCTCTCTCTAGGTACCTTTCATAGCACATTTTAACAACTTGAAATCTAGACAGAAAATATGAGGCTTTGAAATCAGCACCAAATTGAATTGTTTTTCTTACAATTTCATATATGTATTGTCTTCAACATTACAGTCGTACTGAGCGTAAGCAAGAGCAGGGCATGGAAGGCATTATTTAGGGTCTATGTAAACCCTGGTCAACAGCTTCAAAAGAGGGAATACATTCCCGACCTTGGGCTTTTACTTTAAAATCCTATGTCTTCTAGTAGTGGCAACGGTCCCTGTTATAAAGTAATTACTTTTAATATATTATTACTATCATTAATATTATTTTGCATACATTAGGTATTGTCTATTGCAGTAGATTTTCATATAGAAAATATGAGGTTTCCAATAGAAAGTCCTTTCTTATCCCTGTGTCTTGGAGGGTAATGCCTATGTTTTTTTCTTCAAGCAACTTTGGAGTTTCAGGTTTCATATTGGGCTGTTTGATCAAGTTGGAGTTGACTTTTGTGCAGGGTGAAAGTTAGGGGTCCAATTTCATTCTTTTCCAGGTGGAGATCCAGTTTTGACAGTGCTATTTGTCGAAGATGATGTCTTTCTTCCGTTGTGGGTTCTTGGCACCTTCATTAATTCCAGGTGTCTGGAATCGCATGTGCTCATGTTTAGGTCTTCTACTGTGTTTCATTGATCTATGTGTCTCTCTTTGTGACAGTTCCAAGCTGTTTTTATGAGTATATTTCTGTGATAAAATCTAAGAACTGGTGTGGTGGTCTCCTCCCCATTGTTCTTTTTGCCCCAGATTGCTTTGTCTATCTGGGGTCTTTTGTGATTCCAAAGAATTTTAGGATGATTTTTCTAGCTCTGTGAAGAATGTCCTGTGTATTTTGATTGGCATTGAATTGAATCTGTAGGTTGCTTTTCTTAAGATGTTCATTTACACAATATTGATGCTACCAATCCATGAGCATGATTGGTATTTCCACTTCCTAGTGTCTTCCTCTATTCCTTTCTGTAAAGGTTTGAAAATATCATTGTAGAGATATGTACTGTCTTTGATTAGATTCATTCCTAAATATTTTTTTCAGGTTATTGTGAACGGAAGGCCCTTCTTGATTGCTCTTTGATTGGTTGTACTCCTTGATTGCTTTTTTTGATTGATTGAATGTTCATTTTTAATCTGTCCCCAACATATTTCTGGTAGAATTTTGGAGATTTCTTATATAGAATATCATATTTTCTGCAAGTGGAGATAAGTTGACCTCTTCTTTTCCAATTAGTACTCCTTTAATTTGCCTCTGTTATTGATCTTACAAGACTTTCAAGCACTATATTGAATTGAATGGAGATAGGAGATAGCCCTGTCAGGTCCTTGATTTTAATAAAAATCTTCCCTGTTTTTCTTCATCTAGAATGATGTTGGCTATGGGTTTGCTGTATACTGCTTTAATTATGTGGAGATATGTTGCCTCCCAACCAGTTCGTTCTAGCACTTTTAAGGTGAATACATGTTGGACTTTGTCAAATGCCCTCTCTGCATCTACTGAGATGACCATGTGGGTTTTGTTTCTAAGTCCATATTTTATCATACTTATTGACTTATGAGTATTGAATCATCCCTGCATCTCTGCCTACTTGATCATGGTACATGATGTTTTGGATATGTATGTGGTTTGCGAATATTCTGTTGAGTAATTTGGATCTATGATTTTTTAAGGATATGGACCTATAGTTTTATTTTGTGGCTGTATATTTACATGGTTTTGGTAGTAGTGTGCTACTGGCTTCATAGAAAGAGACTGGAAGTTCTCCTTCTGTTTCTATCTTTTTGAATAATTTGAGCAATGTTGCCTGTAAATCTTTGAATATCTGTTAGAATTCTACTGTGAATCCATCTGGGACTGGGCGATTTTAGTCATAAAATTTTTTTGTTCCTCTTGGACCCTGATAAAGTATTATGGTTGACATCCATGTTCATGTAGAGCTGGGAAATACTTTTCTCTGGGATCTTCTGCTTGTCATAGTTACACTGAAGTGTCAGCTGTAATTTTGAAGGGTTTTTCCTTTCTATGTGGCTTGTTTTTCTCTAGCATCTTTCAGTACTTTCTCTTTGTTCTGTATGTTAATGATTTTACTATGAAATGCCACCTATAGGTTTGGTTCTGGTCATATCTAATTGGTGTTCTATGTACTTTTAAAAGACTTTCCTTAATTTAAGGCAGGTTTCGTTCTTCTACAATTCTTTTGAAGATTTGTTCAATGGCATCAGCCTGAGATTCTTGTTCTTCCTGTATGCTGTAATTCTTAGATTTGGCCTTCTGATGTTGTCCCACTTTTTCTGAGTATTCCATTCCTCTGTTTTTAGAAAAAAATTTACATAACCTTGCTTGAGGAGTCCAAATCTTCAATTTTGTCATCCAGTCACGATATTCTGTTTTCTGTTTCTTTCTCTCTCCTCCCGAGACTTTCTGCTGTTGTTTCCAATGGACTTGGTGAGATTTTCAATCCCATGTTCATTTCTCTTTGCTTTTACTTCACTATTTCTATATCTTTAGTGAATACAATTTTCAAGTCATGAATTAGCTTTGATATTTTATTAAGACACAGATTTGTGTATTCAAGGACTCCATCACAATCTTATGCCTTTTCTCTTTGAGTTCTTTCATTTGGTTGTCTGTGTTTTCTTTATGTTCTTTGAATTTGTTTATAATTGTTCTTTTAAATTCTCCATCCTGGGGTTCCTCGGGATATTTCTCCTTGAAATGCACTTCTGTAGGACTAGTGGGTTTTGTTGGGGACATATGCTTTTGGTTTTCTTATTATTTGCATATCTGCTCTCTAGTTTGGGCATTTGGATGTTCTTTGTTGGTTATCTGTGTGGTAGGAACTTCTGCTCTGATTTTGTTCAGTTTAGTATTGGTTCTGTTTATATTGTTTATGTAGCTTTATTGTTTTTTGTTTAAGAATGAACAATAAATTTGAGTGCATTTCAGGTCCTTGCAGGTTAGTACACTGGCCTGTGTGGCCAGTAGGACAGGGTAGTAGGTAGGCTGGTCTGTGTCAGATACATCAGAAGCCAGTGTAGTCTCTGCTAGGTAGGTTAGCTACTCTTGGTTAGGAAGGTAATCCAGCAGTCTGAGGGAGAGAAACTGAACTGTGCCTGGGGGCAGGGCTGGCATGGGACACAGTGGGTATAGACCAGTTAAATGGAATTGAGATGCAGTGCGTGGGATCAGACTTACCAGAATCCTAGGTAGGCACGTCTGTCCAGCTGTTCAGAGGCCTGGGGAAGATTGGCGTAAGGAAACCACCTGAGGAAGGACTTAAGTTCGATCCTTGGCTATTTAGCTAGTCTGGGTTAGGAAACCATTCCAAAGATTTTGGGGTGGAGGAACTAGAGTTTGGCTGTGGGATGGAGTGTCAGTGGTCAAGGTTGGGTTGATGCAGAGGAATGGAATAGAGATTTGGTGGGCAATATCTGACTTACCTGAATCTTGGGGAAATGGTGACAGGGGAACTGCATGAGAAGGGCTTAGGGATCTATGCTAAACTCTTTAGCTAGTCTTGGTAATAAATCTAGTTCAGAGATCTAGCGGGGAGGAACTGGAGCTTGGCTGACAGGCAGGGCTGTCATAGGTAGGCTGTGGGTGCACAAGAGGAATGGAATAGAGACCAACGTTGGTTTACCTTATTCAGGATCATTTTTCTATTTTCATCCATTTACCTGAAAATTTCCCATTTTCATTTTTTATTAATAAATGTTATTCTATTTTGTTTACTTATCACGGCTTCCTTATCATTTCATTACTTGATGAAAAACTAGGTTTTTTGAAACTTCCCGTCTAATATGAAACTGTAGCAATGAACTTGGATAGACTTCTGTAATAGGATGTAGAATATCTTGGATAAATGCCAAGGGTTGTATGGCTGGATCATATGATTGATTAATTTCTTCCATTTGGGGGAATCTTCGCATGATTTCCATAGCGGCTGCACCAATGTCTACTTCTACCAGCACTGTAGAAGAGTTACCTTTCTCCACACCCTCACTAGCTTTTGTCATTTCTCGTTTTCTCTATCTTAGCTCTTCTGGGTGGAGAGAGATGAAACCTCAGTCGTGGTTCTTACTTTGTGTCACTGGTGACCCCTCGGAGGTACTGGGCATGTCGCACATCTCTCCCTGTCATTTCCTTTTCATATTCTGTAAACTCCCTGTTCAGCTTCTTCTCCCATTTTTATTTTGTTATTTTATATTTAATTTTATTTTCCTTATGTATGAGCTATGTATGTTTATTTACTTCCATGACCTTGGAGGCTGAGAATTTCAATAGTGTTATGGTAGAATGCCACAGCCTCCATGACATGGTATCATATAATAACAAAACTGAAAGTATGCATGTTGGCGACAAAGAGAAAAGAATAAGGCTTAAGCTACTTGACCTCCTTGAAAAATCAGAAACCAAACCCAAAGTAACTGATGTAATCCTGCAGTAGTGACCAGAGCCACCATGCCTAATCCACTCTCGAATGAAACCTTGCCACGCTGTCACAATAACGATGCAGTTTCAGCGTAAGTTTTGGAAGGAATATTCAAAGCATAGCAAGGACAGCTTAGTAAAATACAGGCAGTACAAACACTTGTTGGAGAGATACCACTAGATTTTATGGACGATGGTATGTGGAACTAGACATCCCCAAGCATGTGTCATCAGTATAGATTTTGGAGGAGTTCCATCATGGAATGGATATTGGAGAGAGGTAGCTTAGCATAAAGACCAAGACACCTTTCAGTCGATCAGAATTTAGTATTTCTCAGGATCAAATATTTAGAATTCTGAACGCTTTCACGGATGTAGAGGAGAGAGAAAGTTGCTGGTCATTCTGTGGCTTTTGTTTATCCTTTTTTTTAAGTTCTTTGTATATTCAAGAAACAAATCCTCTTTCAGATTTATATTCGGTAAGTTTTTCCCATTCATTGCCTATTCACACGAATAGTGTCTGTGATTGTCCAGATTTTAAGTTTCATGAGGTCCAACTTGTTGGTTATTGGACTTAAGGATGGCACTATAGATTTCAGTTGAGAAACTTCTTTCCTTTGTCTATAACTGTATTCCCTGCTGCTTATTTCATTTTATGGAAAAACTTGAGGATTATTGGTATTAGTTTGTTTTTTGAAAGGTGAAATCTATGTTGTATCCATATGATTCTGGGATCCTTTTAGGTGGGGGTTTTAATTACTGCATGTATGTCACTAGCTCCTATGAGTGCATTTAAATCTTTTGTGTCATTATGATTTGCCTTCAGTAGACCATACTTATCTAGGAATTTATCCAATTTTTTAGATTTCCCATTTTTGTGGGATATATATTTTTAAAATGTGGTTTTGGGCTATCAAAATCCCCTCATGGTTAAGAGCATTAACTACTCTTCCAGAGGGTTGAGGTTAGGTTCCCACGACCACTGTGGCATCTACCCACCTGTCCTTAATGCCAGTTTCAGGACTAGAAAGGCCTCTTTCTGGCCCACACTAGACAAGGCACACACATGGTGCATTTACTTACATGTATCACATACCTAAAATAAAAATAAATAAAGTATGCCTTTATGATTTTCTGTATTTCCTCACAGTCTGTTTTAATGTTTCACTTTTCATCTCTGAGTTTATTATCAATTCTCTCCAGCTTTGTTTTGGTTAATTTGTCTAAATGTTTTTCAATTTTGTTAATGTTTTCAGAGAACCTAGTCTTTTTTTTTTCTTTACTTGATTCTTTGTATTTATTCCTTTGTTTGTACTGTCTGAATTTCAGGCATTTTTCTATTTATTTCTTCTGGTCTTGTATTCTTAATTATTGTTTGTTCTAGGGTTTTTGAGACTTTCAGGTGCATTCTTCCTTCCATTTGATGAAGTATTTCTAATTTTCTGGTGGACACTTCATGCTTGGACGGCCCTTAGGACTGCCTTCATTGTATGTCGTGTATTTGGTATGTTGCATTTTGATTTTCATATGAATTTCCCTTTTGATCCAACTTTCATTCATTAGTGTGTTGTTTAACTTCCATGAGTTGGTGTACTTTTTCTTGTTGCTATTTTTTTAAATCTAGCCTTTTCCTTTGTGGTTACATAGAGTACTAGATGTTTTTTTTTCTATTTTCCTCTATTTGTAGAATCTTGCTTTGTGTCTTAATATGTTGGTAATTTATCTCTAGTTTTTTTTTTTCTGTGGATCTGTCTTTTGGTGACAGTATGGTATTATAGTCAGATACTGTTACTGTGTTGGAATCATTACGTGATTTAGATTAGATGGTGTTTCATTTATGAAATAGCATCCACTGTATGTGGTGCATAGATTTTCAGAACTCTTATATCTTTTGTTGATATATTTAATGACTCTGAAGTGGCCTTCCCTATATCTTCTGACCACTTTTGGTGTGGATTCTATTTTCTTAAATATTAGAATAGGTGCACCAGCTTGTTTCTTGTTTGTTAGTTCTGTTTGCTTGGAATAGGTCTTCCTATTCTTTTATCCTAAGGTGATATCCAACATTGATAGTGAGATGTGTTTTCTGGAGACAGGAAATCAATGGATTTTGTTGACTCTTCCAGTTTATTAGTGTGTATCTTTTTTATTGAGAAGTATACATAGTGTGAAAATGGCTACATCTCCAAAATCAACATACAGTTTTAATTAGCTTCCCTGCACATTTCCATTGCATTTTTCAAGGAGTAGAAAACACATTTCTAACAGTCATTTGACAGCCAAAAATATCCCACAAGCATAAGAAATCCTGAATAGAACAAGAACGCTGGAGGAATCAACATACTTGATATCAAGTTCTGATTCAGAGCCATAATGAGAAAAATATCATAGTACTGAAACAAAACAGATATGTCCTTTAATGGACCTGAACTGAAGTTTTATTTATATATCTACGCATATATGGCCACCCAATCTTTCAGAGGAAAGCTCATAATACTGTGTAGAAAGGCCAGATTGTTCAAGAAATCCTGCTTGGAAAATGGATATCCACAAGCAGAAGAAAGAAGCTAGATTCCTGTCTATCATCCTGCTGTCAATGACAAATATATGAGAGACCTAAGTGTAATGCCTGGAATTCTGAAACTATTACAGGGAAAATGAAAAACAGTTCATGGATTGACAGGGAAGAAATGAGGAGAATCCAGTCCGTCAAGAACTGGCAACAACGAACAGTGTGATGGCAGCACAGTCAAACAGCTTCTGACAGCAAAGGGATCAGCCAGGTAAAGGCCCAGCCAAGGGAGTATGACAGAAACCTTTGATAGATGCATCTGAGGATTACAGTGTGGCTTTACACGAAGTACAATAGAAGGTAGAGCACCCAGTTTGTAAACGAAAAGCAGGTGTCATGGAAAAATTATAAATGTCAAAAAACCCTACATAGTAATGTCGACAGTCAGAGGAGTTAGAATATTTCAATTAAAATCAGCACAAAATTACATCAGTTCAGTGAGATGGCAGTCAGTAAGAAAACAACAACAAATGCTGGTGTAGATGCTCTCAACAGAGAAACCATGTACACTGTTGATTTGAAGGTAAGCTATTCAGTCCTCCATAGATAAAATTATGAAGTGTTCTCATAAAAGCAGAACTAGGTCTCCGCCATGACTCTGCTTCACTTTTCCAAAGGACTCAGCAATTTAGAGAGATTTGTTTATATCAGTGATGAGTAGTTAGGAAATGGAACCCAGTGTAATGTCTGTTCCCACAATAACCAAGCTTAGGGTCTAATCCTAGAATAACTAGGAAATGGAAGCAAGCTTAGTGTCTATAGGAAAAATGGATGAGATTAAGGTGATCCTTACACTCAATGGAAATATTTTCAGTCATAATGAATAGCTATGCAGTTTGTTAAAATACAGATGTAACTGAATATAATCATATTAGCCAAATTGAGCCAGTCTAAGAAAGGAAAATATCTTTTTTCCCCATGTGGTTACTAGATTATAAATACACACAAAGTCCTGTTCCTTGACAGTAGAATGACAGATATGCAGAGGGACAGTCATGACTAAGGGACAGGGCAGGAGGTGACAATAGTGAGGGTCAGGACGGGATGGGGGGTTTGAGCTCAGTGTCCAGTAGGAATTTAATCAGAAATGCCCTGAACAATGAATGGGGCAATGAAGACCAAAGTCCAGAGGAGAAATGATTTTTATTAACTGTTTAAATACTACTCAAATATATCCAGAATTTTATTTCATATGAGATTGTTTTGAAGCTCAAATTAAGAACATGTAAATTATGAGAAAAAAACAACAGATCAGCTTACCAGAGAAGGAACAAAATACATCACGATGGCCAACTTTGTACCTCTTGCAAATATTACATAGACTTACTGTATCTTTACAGTTCTCTACATATATCTATATATTTCCCAAAACGTCTACACATTTACTTATGAATCTACAGGTTTTTGGTCTTTTTTATGTCCGATTTATTTGAAAATTAAGTTAATAATATCAAGGTTTAAGAAAAAAACTATATTACTCAACAATTGAATAACTGAGTTATCTATTATTAAATTGTATAAATATTTAAGCTAACAAAAATTTTTCATATATTTAATCTACATATTTTTCTACTTAGCTACATATTTAAATCAATGTCTCATATTTATAAATCTCTCCCTATGTATTCAGTCTACATGCATCATTCTATAATGCTTTGTTTCTATATGGAGAGCCATTTTTCTCCCAAAGTCTCTGCAGATCTTACATGACATAGCCATAATAGTGAGAAATTTCCATGTCTTCTTCCCTCTGAAGGAAAACCTTCAGTGTCCTCAGTGCACGGTCGTTGGCAGTCCTCTCCCGCTCTTGTTGAGCCTGCCTCTTCATGGCTTCCCGCTCTGGCCTCTGTGCAGTTGTAATGGGATGTGATATCACTGGTCCAGGAATGGTGACTTAACTCCATGGAATTGGTTGGCAACTGAAGTCTTGCAGGTTATTCTGGGATGGAGACTTCGGAGGTGCTCGGTCCTTGCTCTGATCACCAGGGCCAGGCTTCTTCTGGAGGGACTTGTAAGATGGCATTTTGTATGGTGCAGGCCTGGAAGCAGCCAAGTGAGACACAGAGCTGGAAAGGGTGGGGTTTGCCACACTGGGTCTGGTGGCACTGGCAGATATTGTCTTAGGTAGTTTCTGGGGACCCATCACTGTTGTGTTGGCAGGAGCTGGCTGAGCTGGCTTGACTGTGGGAGACTGAGCTGAGTTGGCGTTAGGCGGGGCAGGAGAAGCTTCAGTGAACCCGCCTGAAGACAGTGACGGTGGCCTTCGAGAAACCAGACACACTTGAGGCTTGTCGAGGGCTAGGAACGGCAGAGGCACTAATTTGAACTTCCCTGATTGGTGGGGGGGGGGGTGGTCGAGGCATGGAATGGAACACTTCTTTCTAGCAGTGCTCTCTGGGCCCTGGGCTTTGCCTTGGGGTTTCTGCGCCACTTTCCTGTCATGTGAGATATCCAGTTGTCATGTGATGGCTGGGTGTGCCCTCAGCTCTGCGATGCTGCCAGTATTTTGAACAACACAGAATGAGGACATCCTAGTTTTCTTCCGAGGCTTCTTTCCCAGTGCATGGAAGACCTGCACGGACTGCAGCATGGTGCACGCCCAGGTGTGTTCTCGGCTTTCTATAATTCTCCTTGCTGAACTCTGATAGACACTTCTTCCTCTTTCTTTGGGCAGTGGATGGCTTCTCTTCTTTCTTGTCCCTGGTCCTTGCCTGCTTGGGTTCTTTGTCTTTCCTGTTGTTATTTTCCATTGCTCTTTTGGGCTTTCCTTGCCTGTGACCATCAGCTTTGCCAGACCTGTTGGGTGCAGCTTTCTGAGCTGAGCCACCAGTGTGCTTGCCTGTGTTCTCAGGTGGCCTATTATTGTCCACAGAAGTGTTTTTGAAGCCTTTCCCTTCTCCTAGGCTTGCTGGGCCATGGTGTTGGATGTTGCCCAGAGGAGGAGCGCCACCAAGGAGGATGGGACCTTGGAATTGGGGTACATCTGTAAGGGACTTGAGCAGGGGGGCATGTGTATATCTGCCACCAGTGCGTTGATGTCTGCAAAGTCAGTGCTAAACTCAACCCCATTTTCAGGTCTCCTTTTCTCCTCCACACTCAGGCTGTTCTTTCCCATGCTGATGTTGTAAGACACAGGCCTCTTCTTTTGGCTCTCTGCATCCCAACAGCAGAGAGACTGTGGAATATCAGTAGTTGCTAAAGGAAGCAGTGATGGGACTTGGTTTTCTTTTGGGATCTTGTATCAATCAAGACTCTCGGAGTTCTCACAAGACATTTGGTTGTAGCTTTCAGAAATGCTGACACGTGGTTGTACATCTTTGGACTGAATCTCCTTTAGCCCCATGAACAACTAGGGTTGCAGTTCAGAAGCTCTCCTCCCTATGTAAGACGCGGAGCCGTAAGGCTTCCCACAGGGCAGTAGTTCTCCAGGTCTTAGAGATTTCATGTTGTTGTGATGGTAGTAACAGAGCTGGCTGCCTTTATGGTAGGAAAGTGACTGTTTGTGTCCTTGACTTGTCCTCTGAGATGCTGCTCTCTGATCAAGGCTGGCAGACAGTGCTGGATACAGAGGGACTATGGTTTTCCTCTCTGAAACCTGATAACACTGGGCTATCATAGACAGGTAAGAACCTGTGATGCCCCAGCCAATGATAGGGACAGTGAATTGACCAAGAACATCCAATCTACAGTCAGTACTCCCTGTGAGATCCCACTCAGAAACACCTGGATAGGAGTCTGCTGAAGTGCAGATCTGCCTCTGTTCAGGAAACACAGACAGCGCGTTGTTGCCACTATGCTTGTAAACATAGGCACCAGCCATGAGGGGCTGCAGAGAGCTGCTGGAGGCTAAGGGAAGGAGGCACGGTGAGCTCCTGGCTGGGCTGTAAACTGTGGAGAAGCTGCACCCATTTCCTGGCAGGGGTGTGGCACTGCTCAGCACAGGAAGGCAGAGCTTCAGATCATCTACTCTCTGAAGCAGAGCTGTATCTTGGAAACTGTCTGTAGAAGCAAGAGAAGAAAGAAAACGTTCTAGATCAGTGATGACAGTGTTAATCTAGGTTGTGCAGATATGAAGCCACTGGGACCTGTATTCCTTGACATACACCAAGTCTGTATTAGTATGTGCAGGAAGGTGTCACATATTCTGAAAGATCAGCGTTGATGAATCCCAACACCTCTCCATGAAAGAGAAAAGTATTTAATTAGTGTCTGGCCTAGGGTACTTAGTTGGTTTTATGACACGCCTTCATGTTGGTTCCTATTCTGTTTAAAAATTCTTAAAATCATATTTTTGAGCTAGAAATTAGTAATTTCTTCAGGGTAGGCTACATGCTGCAATCCACTTACCTCAGCCTCCCTCATACCTGGCATTCAAGAACCATGACAGCCACCTAGGCTTGATTTTGAATGTATTATGTCAGTCCTTTAGATAGGGAAATTGTAGGAAATGTGCAGGAGAGGCCACTCAGTGCAGTAATGTGGGAGCCAGCCTACCCATCCTTGGTGTCAGCACATATTTCCAGAAACTGTGATGTTGACTCAGGGAAAGTCTTCTACCAGACTTGGAATGCTGAGGCAGGAGAATGGGTTGAATGCAGCTGTTTTAGGCCAGCTTGGGAAACTAGGAGGATCTTTCCTTCAGTGAAACTAAATACAAAATGAAGCATGGCATAGTATGAGTTAAGTGGTGATGCTTAGCACCTCCAGCACTGTGCTCATTTGTACTTCCGTAATGTCACCTGGTGTGTAGAAGATGGTAATTTCCATAGAAGTACTGGTCAGGTACCATATATCTATGCCGGGTGTAAGAACACTTCAAGGATTTTCTCATATTTCTGGTGTTTATTCTTCCTGTTTGGAAATGGGGTCGCACTGTGTAGCTTTGCCTCCCCAGGAAGTCACTGTGTAGAGCAGACTGGCCTAAGCTCGCTGATATTCTCTTGTCCTGGCCTCTAGTACTGGTATTAAATCTGAAGCACACCTCCCTGCAAATCTAGTGTGTGTATATTTAACCTTAAATTCTAGTTTGTCATTTTTGTCAACCATCAGGAAATTGTCTCAGTCCTAACTGTGCCATCAGAATTAGAACAATATTTAAAAGATTTTAGGTTGGCTCTGATGCATTGGGTTTAATCAAAATCTTTGCATGTGATCACCTCACATTCTGCCCTCCCAAGCTTCAATTCACCCTAGAATTCCCAAAAAGGACTGCAGAATAATGTCAGATAAAATTCAAATTAAAGGTGTGGCCTTGAGTGTTTTTAAAAGAATTTTATTTCATGTATATAAATGTGTTGCATACATGTTTCTAAGTACAATGCCTGAAGAGGCCTGAATTGAGCATCATATCCCTGATTTAGAGATGGATGTTAGCTGCCATGAGACGCAGAGAAAGGAAACCTGCATCCACTTGACGAAACCCGTGTTTGTAAAGGATGAGCCAACTCTCCAGTGCAGAATGTTTAGTTTTTGAGTTAGGTCTTTCTTTTCATTTGTAGACCTATAAACCCTGAATCAATATTAATATGTCCTCTCTCTTAGAAAAAATGTATTATAAAGATGTAAATTAATATTCACTAAAAACCTAATTCTTATGCATGATAGGTCCTGATAATACTTTTCAAAAATATTTTTGGAATTTTGTGTGTTTCATACAAAGCATCTTAAGCATCTTTACTGATATAGATTCGTATGAGCAAAGTCCTTGTTGCCTGTAATACTACTTTTGTCGGTTTTAGAAATCAGAATGAAATAAATCACAATCATCATTTTCCAGTGTACTCTGTCATGCATTCCTTAAGAGATTTTATTTTGTGAAAGCTTAGCATTTTTTCTCAGGGAGTTTCAACTATGTTCTCAAGATTGACCTGGAAATCACTATGTAGCCCAGGCTAGCCTTGAACTAAAGTTGATCCTCTTGATTCAACCTCCCAAGTTCAATGATTAGAAGCAGGAGCCACCACACTTAGCTATGAATGTCTAACATGTATTCTTAAAGTCCATATTTGAATCTGTTGGGCATCCTCTGTGGTGTATGTAACAGAGAAAATACCTGAACCAGGAGAGGTGTCTGAGAAGTTCGTGGCCTAGGTAGATTCCATGCCAGCCTCAATTTGCCTCCCACTGCCTCCACGTGTGCCATCCAGAAATCTACTGTCTTTTCCCTCCCCCAAGTGTTTTCCCTTTTGGCTTTTGGTGTTTGTGTGTTATTTTAAAATCAGATGCTGTGTACATCCCTCAGTTCCAAAGTTCCTCTGTATTTACATAGAAACTTCTGTATTTTCTTTATTTTATTCTTATGTTTTCATACTCTACATAGCTCTTTCTTTACCTTTTCTCTTCCTGATGGCTTGTGTGTAAAAAGTCACAGTTTCTTCCCCTGGCATAACTGACTTCCTAGAGACATGGCCATTTGGTTTTTTTTTTTGTAATTCTTTTTTCTTGTATTTAAAGAGTATACTCCAAAACATGGGACTACTTCATTTTTTAAGTGTATATTTATACATATATATATATATATATATATATATATATTTCATCTGAGAGAGAGAAAAGAAAAAGAATCAAAGGTAGACAGTGTCTAATTCAACATGGGTTCACCTAAAAAGAAGATCCCCTTGTCTCTATCTCCAAAGTACTTAAATGATTGGCATATCCTTAAGACTGGTGTGAATACTTTTTATATGAAACTAAAACTGAAATACTAGTGTGTAAATTTTAGTTCAGGTGGAGCATTATAGATGGAGTGCCATGTTATATCATCCTATATTTTTATATTCCCAGTTTATTTCTCTTTTGCTGTTGAAACAAGCTCTCATTTAACTCCTACTTTCATTATCTATGCACATGCCAGTTTTATACCCAACAGTAGAGAGCGCAGACCCTATCTGTCTATTTTCTCATGAGAAAGATGAAGAACTGCTTAGTGGGAGAGGGAATGATCTGCCCAGATTCACAGAGAGTGAATAGGAAAGCCAGAGGAGAATCTGTACCTCAAGATTTCAAGGTCAATATTTTCTCAATTATTATGATTCTTTAAATCTTGGCAAAATTAAGGGGAAATGTTATGAAAACACCTTTAAAGTTTCTTTCCTTACCTGACATTGTCAGTGGTGAAATTTTAGTAACCAACTCTACCACTGAGGTAGATAAACGATTGGTGTTTTCTGAGCCATTCACTGAGGAGCGTGTGTGTCCAGTATCAGACAGTACCTACTGGTCACTGGTCAGTTTCAGTAATCCAAATTTGTTTACAGGAAGCTCCACGGAAACCCCAAGATTCTATCAGGTGCTGGTAGATTTGGTGGTAGAATGAGGTCATAAGTTTGAAAGTAACCAATAGGATGAGCAGATTCCCAGGCAATCTAATGGGATTGGGTACGGAGGATGCCAGGAGACCAGCAGCTGTCCTGAGTGGCTGGCATCTGGGCAGGTGAATGTTGGCTAGACTGAAGTTCCTCTCTCCACTCCACCAGACTCTGACATAGAACATCTTTACTGCTTCTTACAATTGTTTGTAATTAAGTTGCTCTTGGTTTGTATGTGAGACTTCATATTCAATCGAGCATATATCTCTGCTACATATTATATGTACAGTTAGTCTTCTGTGGGGAGAGAAAAGAGATGTGTATATTTACCCCTTACATCTTTCTTTAACCCATTTCAGTTGGAGTGATTTATGACCTGTCAGCAGTTTCCAAGTGTCTAGGGACAGGATCAAAAGCTCTGTTGTATCAGGATAGAATTACAGGCTGAGGTAATTAGGGGACCTTCTTATGGGATCATGTGGACAAAGTCAGTTGTCTGTTCATTTCTTCTCCCTGAGCCTCCTTCCTTGCACTGGCCTGGGCCCGGACTCTCTCACATCTCTTCTCTTTCCTCAGCTGTAGGATTTGTGTCTCGGACCAACCGTGGTTGTGCATTCTTATACTTATGGCTGTAATTGCTGTCAGCTTCAAGAAGCAAAGCTCTTCCTGTCAAGGTCCAGTTGGTCGGAAGGTGGATTCTGCCATTAGAAACCAATCTCTGAGAGGATGGAAGATGCAGCTGACTGTGAACTTTCCCTCCTTCAGGTGTGGTTCAAGTTCATTTGCCACATTGGGCTAAATTTGCTGTTTTCCATATTTTTATAGGGTCTAAGTCTTGCTGATGCTGCTCTGGGACTCACTAGCTTTCCCCATCTCAAGTTCACACCACGGGAAGTTTTTCCTGTCTTAGCCTCCAAAATATTGGGGTCAATTGTCGTAGCTCTCTTTTCTGGCTGCCTTCTCTCTTCTTTCTGGAGTGAATCAGTGCAGCAGTTACTGAAGATTCCCCATGTGCAGCAGCCTCCCTGGAATCCTGGGCCTCTGGCATTCTCTGCTCTGCTTGTTTCTAAGGCCAGTGGAATGGCATGGTGGAAAGTGATGGAAGGAAGGAGGGAAGTCATTAGTCAAGCGTGAGGTGCCTGGTTCTTTGAAATCAGGAGATGTGGTATATTTTGTTGTGTCTGAGTGAAAAAGGGAATAGCCATTCTGTCATTTCAGTTCATCTACCTTGTCTTGAAACTGCTTATGTTTTGAAAAAATCTAGGAAACATCCTCAACATCTCTTGCATTGTTTATCATGTTCTATATCTCATCAGTAGTTTTACTGACTACAGATTATTGCATGCGTCCTACATGTACTTATAGACATTTATCAATTTAATACATTTTTCCAAGCAGTCACATATATGGTTCGATCTTGGATTCCTTAATTCACAACTGTAATCAATTTGTTACATTTTTCCATAAAAATTATTCAAGGCATTACAGATTTGTTTCAGAACCTCAGGCACACCAAGCAAGTGTTCCAGCACTCAGCTGCATTTCCAACTCAAGAAAACTTTCCTTACAGAGAGACATCTGTGTTACGGAGGGCGGAAAATTGCAACATGAATGCTTTCATTACAGGAAACCGGGAATGCTGTCATCCCTCACCTCACAGTATTCTCTCCATGCCCACCAGGACTCTGTCCATGAGGCCTGGTTTTGGTCATTGGTAAATATTCTTTTATTTCTTTGATGTTTCATGTCCTGTATTTTGATCATGGCAGTGTGTTTTGATCACCGGCTTCTCATAGAACCACCCAGCGAGTTTCATATCCTCCTCTTTTTTGAAGTTATTTTACTTGTTATTTTCACTTTACGTGTATGAGTCTGTTGCCTGCATGTCTGTAAGTGCATCCGTGTCATATTGCCTGCACAGGTTAGAAGAGGGCTTCGTATCCCTTGGCACTGGAGGAATGGAAGGATGCCAGCCCCTTTGTGAGGGCTAGTAATCGAATTCAGGTCCTCTGCAAAACGAGACAATGTTCTTAAGCAATCAGGCCACTCTCCAGCTCCCTTTCTTTCTTTAAAATCCCACTGAGTCCAGTTTCTTTTTCCCAAATACTCTTTGGTGTCAGGCTATGCTTTGTGGTGTGGTCAATCCAGAAGTATCCCCAGGTAGTCCCAACTAGCATTATCTTCTTGTATCAATGTTCCCATGTGATGAGATTACAGAGAAGAGCCACAACATTGAGCTAGGCATGCTGTCTAAAGTATGTTTCTAAAATGTTCATATTCCAAACTCTTGGGCATGGTCTGTTTTCTTAGTGTCAATAAAGAAAACCCCTAATACACCAATGAAGCTGTTGTTCCAGTTTCCAACCAGCTCTACCTCAGTTTTCTTCCTGATGCTTCTTATAGTCTTTCTGTCACCTCCTGGCATGAGCTGTGAGCTGCTGAAAGTAGAAATTTGATATAGGTGTCTAATTCAGGGATCAGCTTTCTGCAATCTCTTATGATATATACGTTGGTCTTTTGTGAGTTTCTGTATTAATCACTATCTGCTATATAAGGAAACGTCTGTGGTCAGAGGTGAATGTTGAATCAATGTATGTGTTTAAGAACACATGATCATCACTCACTTAATCCTCTCTATATTTAGCAGAAAAATGTTATTAGCCTCTCCCCTGTTGCTCCTGTTCTTGTTGGGCACATAATACTGTCTGATATCAAGTCATTCATGGGCTTCATGTCCTGAAGTGGTCCTTACTTGTACTAGAATTTGATTGGTTACTCCCTTAATAATACTGATGCTATTGCAGTCCAGGTTTTATCTTTCCAGTCCAATTTTTGTTGAAGCATGCAGGATTCACAGCTGGGAAAGGCTGATGATTGGTATATCTTGAAGTAGCATGCTCAGCTCCTTCATGCTCTATGAAATCTAACCGGGAGAGATGAAGCTTTGAAGTCAGTAGCCGCTTGATTTTCTTTCTCATAGCATGAACTTGTATCGTTTTGAAAATAGAGCATCACTGTCAAGTTCCTGTTTGTAAAAGCAGTGGGGGGGGGCATTGACTAGTATTGTTGAGGGTCTGTGGGAAACCTAGTCAGCATCTTCAGAAGATGGAGCCTTCCCCTGACATTGGAATTTCACTTTGTTCACCTATGATTTGCAGTAGGGAGAATGTCCCACTGTTATAAGTTACTTTTAATCTCCCGTAGAGGTACATTCCCATGTGGATTTACTAAAGGCCTTTTCATCTGTTATTCCATCTCATACTCCCTCCTCTTCCTTGGCCTCCTACTCCCCACCCACTCTTACCCTTCCTTATCCATCATTCCGCTTTCCCCCATTATACCACAGCATTCTGTGTCCTGTTCCATGAAGCCCCCACTCTGTCCATTGATTTTATAAAAGTTTTGAATTTTCCTTTTAAATCTGTATATCTAAGAATTAGTTAGCATCCAGCTAACTAAAGACCTTTGTATTTCTCCAATTTGGGTTATCTCACACTAGGTGATTGTTCTAGATCACTCATTCCGTGAGAATTTCATAATTGTGTTTTGTGAAAGCTGAATTATCCTCCACTGTGGAAGCATACCACACTTTTATTATCTGCTCATCAGTTGATGCATACCTAGGTTGTTTCCATTTCCTAGCTGTTGTGTAAAGGACAGCTAAGAAGATGGTTGAATAAGAATTTGTCTGGTATGAAAGGATTGTGTGTGTATATACCCAGCAGTGGTACGGTGGGTCCTATGGTGGACTGATTTCTAGGTTGCTGAGCAACTTCTGCTCTCCAAACTGCACCAGCTTTTGCTCCCAGCTGCAGTGGATAAGATTTTCCTTTTCCTGTCATCCTTGCCAGCATCGATCCTTGTTTGTTTTCTGAATCTGAGCCATTCTGCTTCGAGTAGAATGAAATCTCAAGGTGGTTTTACTTTGCATTTCCCTGCTGACTGAAGCTGTTGAACATGTTCTTAGGTATTTCTCAGCCAATGTGTTTAATCTTTTGAGAACTCCCTGTTCAGCTCCTTGTGGCATTTCTTCATTGGGTTGTTGTTTTCTGTTGTTTAGTTTTTGACTTCTTAGTTTGTCATGGATACTAACCCTTTGAGGTTTAGCTAGTTCAGATTAACCCTTGCTGTTGATTGTCTCTTCACTGAAATGTGGTATAATGGGGGAAAGTGGAATGATGGATAAGGAAGGGTAAGAGTGGGTGGGGAGTAGGAGGCCAAGGAAGAGGAGGGAGTATGAGATGGAATAACAGATAAAAAGGCCTTTAATAAATCCACATGGGAATGTACCTCTATGGGAGATTAAGAGTAACTTATAACAGTGGGACATTCTCCCTATGGACTTAGGTCCATTTCTTAGTTTTGTGATGTTCTGTTTGTGTGTTGCTGAATTCGGGGACTGTTTTATAGAATCCATGTTTAGAAAGTCCTTTCCTGTGCCAATAAGTTCTAGATCATTCTTCATATTCCCAGCTATCAGTTTCAGGATAGTGGTATGAGGCTGTTGTTTCTGATGCATTTAAAGTTGAATTTTTGTGCTTGGTGCAGAATAGAGAGCTGACCTGATGCTTCTGTACACTGCTACCCATTTTACGGACTTTCCTTTTACCAGTGTGTTTCTTTGTCCCCTTTGTCAAAAACCAAGTGACTGGGCATGCATGAACTTACATCTGGGTTCTATATTGTGTTCCACTGATCATTGTGCCCGTTTATGTGCCACTGCCAGCTGTTTTGTTACTGCATCTCTTTATCACAATTTGAGACATGGGATGGTAATGTATCTACCAGTTATTTATTGTTAAGAGGTTTCCTGTGTTTCCACATGCATATTTAGAGTTTGAGAATATTATTTTAGTGGTTCTGAACAATTGGTATTGCATTGACTTTGTAGATTACTTTATGTAGGACATCTGTTTTCACAATATCGGTCCTATCAATTCACGAACGTGAGAAAACTTGTCCATCTTCTTATATCTTCTTTGATTTCTTTCCTTAGTGTTAGAGAATTTAGATCCATTTCTTCCTTAGTTAGATTTATTCTAACATATTTTATAGTTTTTAAGCCTGTTGTGATTAGGTCCATTTCCCTAATTTCCTTTTTTGCTATTTTTTTTTTTGGTACATTGAAAGTCTAGTAATATTTTGGTGTTTAAAAGATTCATTTTATTTGTTTTTATGTCCTTTTGTAAAATTTTAAAAGTTTTATTGAATTTTGTACATTTAATTGAGTGGTTTAGGCCAATATAGGCCCCCTTCCCAGCCATGCCCCCCCCCACTGTACCTCATGCATTCTACCATGCATATTAAGTCCTATCTAGTCAAGCATTTGTATCCAGATGTTCTTTAATACAAGTTCATCCACTGGAGTATGGTCAGCATATCTAGAGATCAAAAGTAAGGCCCACTCTCTCTTTCCCCGTAGTAATCAGTCACGAACAATTCCCAGGCCAGGTTTGGCCTGCTGCCCATTCCCCTTGCTCCGCTCTGGACCCTGTCTGATTGAGTTGACGTGGGTTTTTGCTTGATGCCACCATTGCCCCAGTTTCCTCTGTGGAAGCTTCCACTGGCCTGAAAGCCTGTTTCTTTATGTTCATGGACGAACCCTGGCTCCTACACTTTTCTGCCCCTGCTTCTGCAGCGGTCCCTGAGCCATGGGTGTGTGAGGTGTAATATAGGAGTCCTGTCCAGAGACACACTCTGCAATCCCTTATTCTCTATTGGTCAGTTGGGCTTTGTGTATCACACTGTTGTTTAAGGAAGCACCACTGGTGAGAACTGAGTGGTGCACTGGGTTTCTCTCGACCCTCTTTCTGCTGTGTGTTGTGAGACTTAAGTGCAGAGTTACTAGTAGATATGTCACCGTCGACTGGTATGTCTCAGATGTATAGTCTCTGCATGTGACCTGTTGTGGAACTCTGTAGCGCATCCATGTACTGCAAAAAGAAGCTTCTTTGATGAGTGGCATGTGGTATAATTGTGTGTGAATATAGCAATCCATATTTGGTCCATGGGAAGAAATTACATTTTTCCAGAGATGTGATAGAGGTAGGTTTCTCTAGGACCTACGATTTCTCCAAGCATCTGTATTTGGCTGTGTTTACAGTTCCACCCATGAGTTAACTCCCACTGGTGAGGCTTTAAGTCAAATTATATAGCTGTTGTTACCCTCACACACACCTGCAAGATGCAGTTTCACTACTACAGAAATAGTGGTAGTTTGCTGTGTCAGTGGATATTAGGTTTCAGATTTGGGTTGTACCACTGATTTGTTTTCTCTCCTGGTACATTGAAGTAGGCTCTAGGACTACAAGAACCCGATTACCTGTAGAAGGCTTCCAGGTCAGTTCCTCCTCCATCGCTGCAAGTACTGTGTATGAAGTACATCCTGTCTTCAGCAGTAGGGTTTTATCTCAAGTTCTGTGAAATAACCAAGAATTGGAGCAATAGCCTGTGTTATTTTGGGAGTCTCCAGGAGTACTCCACTAACCACTCAAGGGAGGTCTCTCCTGTCTGCCACAGTGCTCACTGCCATGTAGCTCCCAGGCATACACAAAGCTCTAATGTTTAGATATAGTGTGAGCATTTCTCAGGGGCTTCTGGCAAAGGTCTGCTTGTCACATCACATAGCAGAAGGTACCAGGGCACCTCACCCACGAGAGCCATTTCTTCATTCTTCCTGGCATGTGGCCTAGCTAGGCCCACTGTGCATTATACCCAGCATGTTTTGAAGTTTTTTTGGTAAGATATCAGAATAACTAAGCTTGCTTGTTTCTTTGTTGCTTTTGCTTCAAACATCTTTTCAGTCCTTTTACCCTTTTGTGGAGTCTATTTTTGATGGTGTGGTGGTATGTTTTGGAGTCAGCAAAAAGATGGAACTTGTTTTCTAAACAAATCTGTTACTCTGTGTCTCTTTAGGGAATGGAAACCACTAATAGTAGAGTTATTAATGACCTATGTATATTCCTGTTACTTTGTGGTCGCAGTCCGTTTTTCTTAGACGTGTTTAGATTAACTGTCATGAAATTATTTACCTCTTCCCCATTCTCTTTTTGGTGTATTTTTGCTTCTCTTCAGAGCTCCAGGATTATCTGTGCATCTCTATTACAACTCTCACTACAAACCACTGGTAAATATGCCTGAACCCAGAAAGACAGGTAGATTCTTGGCTCCAGCACCTCACCGGAGTCCAGACTCTGCCTCTTTCCTCTGCTCTCCCTCTTAAGACTGCTCTATGGCAGCTATAACTCTAAACTGCAGATAGATAAGCAGTTCTACAGCTTCTTCCTGAAGCTAAACAGTGACTGCGCCCTCAGCGGCAGTGCAAGGACTAAGCAGGTGAATCCTCAGAGCTCTGGCCTCCAGGAAGAAGGGGAACTGCAGAACCCACCCCTGAGCCCAGACAGAGACTCCTCCGTCTGCACCACTCCCAGAGCCAGGAATTCATGGCTGTTAATGAAAGCTCTAGAATACAGGAGAAGATTCAAAGGCCATATGTGCTTGTAGTATAAGAATTCATATTGTAAAAATGGTGCACAACCAAAATCAACCTTCAGTTGGAATACAAACCCAAATACATTTCCAATACCATTTTGCCCAATGTAGAATTAACATTCTTATGGAAGCACAGAATAAGAGAGGCTATATAAGCTACCACAAGAACATAGAACAGTGTTGAAGGTATCAACATACTTGATGCCAAGTTATACTTAGGACCACAGTGGCAGTAACAGTGCATTACTGGCAGATCTCAGACATGTCTGTCAATAGAACTGGACTCAGATTTCAGTTATGGAACCACCTAGCTATGGCTACATGAATTTTCAGAACAATGCCAAAACTGTACTGTGGATGAAGGCCAGCCCTCTTAACAAATAGTACTAGGAAAACTGGATTTGCATATTCATAAAAAAGAAACTAGATTCCAAAGTCTCACTCTGTACATAAGTAAATAGCACAAAGGAATCACTGTACTATTTGAGACTCTGAAGCAGTTACATGCAAGGAATAGTGACAGGCAGTTACTGAATAGGACTTTAGTCACTCAAGAAATCCTGGAATATGTGCCAAAGGATGTCTCATTGATTAAGAACGTTGGGTGTTCTTTGCAGTACCTGTGTTCAATTCCCAGCACCCATATGATGGCCAACAACCATTCGTAACTCCAGTTCCAGGGAATATGATGTAAGTGTCTTGCATGACACTTACATACAGGCAGGCAGAATAATTTAAATTCATAAAATTTTTAAAAAGAAATCCTGTCAATGGTTGACAAATTGAACCTCATGAAAATAAAAAGCTCTGTACAACAGAAACTGTTAACTGAAAGCACAACCTACATAGTGAGGGGAAATATTGGTAGTTTTACATCTGACTGAGTATTATTATCTGTATTGTACAAGAAAGTAAAAGTTCTAAGCCTTAAGAAAGCAACCTAATCTATAAATGGACAAATGAAAAGACAGTTCTCAAACATGAAATACAGATGCCAGAAAACTTCCAAACTGGATCCACCGTACTGTTATGTTGACACTCAGAGGAATTAGACCGTTTTAATTAACACTTGAAATTCTATCATTTCCGTCTTAATGGCAATCTTTAAACAACAGTAACAAAAACTGGGCATGGGGGGCCCACCAGTTTAGTCCTTCACTTGTGAAGTAGAGGCGGGCAGATCTCTGTAAGATAGAGGCCAGTCTGGTGTCCATATTGCGTTCCTGGCCTGCTGGGATTACAAGGAGGCACTGTCTCAAAAAGATGAAAAAAGGAAAAACTGCTGGCAAGAGAGTGCACAGAAATGAAACCTTTGTACAGTAACGGTGGGAATGTAAACTTTTCCAACTGCCATGGAGATCATTTAAGAGGGCCCTCAAAAGCAGAGCAAGGTCTACAATCTCACACAGCTCTTGTATCCCCAAGGACTCAGCATATTACAGAGGTTCTTGCACATCAGTGTTGGTTCTAGCACTGTTCACAATAGCTAAGGTATGGCACTAAACCATCGTGTTCAACCACAGAGGAGAGGGTATTGAAAATATGGTGTGTGTACACAGTGGAAATATTTTCAGCCTGGAAATATTGCTTGAAAGAAAATGGATGCACCTGCATGTAATTCTGTGTATCAAACTAAACCAGTCTCAGAAAGACAGATGTCCTCGCATATGTTCTCTCAGGTGTGGTTCTTAGCACATATTTTTATACAGGAACTCTGTGTGTGTATGCTCCATTTAATTAGAATCAAACCTGTGCCACAGAATAATGATGAGCAAGGGCTGGGAGAGAGGTGTCAAAAGGAGGGCCAGGGAAAGGGAAGAGAGGATTGCTGTCATTATTCAGTAGCTCTTTAATAAATCCTGTCATGAACAAATAGAGACAATGAACATTAAAGTGCTGAGGAGTATACCATTTTATTAACTGGTTACATATAACAAATATTTCCTGTTTTATTTCATGTGATATTTCAGTGAAACAAATTAATAGTGTGAAAGTTATGAAAAAAGAACAAATAATTTCATCACTGAAATTAATTACATTTCTATAGTCATTTTGTTACCTCTTCAAAATATTTAGAATTCAGACTTGTTTTATGTTTTTGACTGATAAATTTATTTTATTGAGTTTTTGTGACTTTGATATAATGCATCTTAATCAAATTTAGACACCCTCCCCTCCATGCCCCCTAGAGTCCCCCCTAAATTTCAGATATTCTGTCATATCTGTATACTTGTATTCAGATGACCCTCAGTGCATATCATGCACTGGAGACTAGTCAGCCTACCTAGTCACTCCTTAAAGAAGATCTACTCTCTCTCTCTCACCCCCTCCTAATCATTTACCAGTATTTCCTTAGCTAGGGTTGGAGCCTGCTGCCTGTTTCTCCCCGTTCTGCTAGGTTTTTGTCTGATTGAGTTGGCGTGGATCTTGTACGTGCTATCAGCATTCTTGTAAGTTCCAAGAGGCCTGAAAGCTTGTTTCCTTATGTTGATGAGCCAACCCTGGCTCTCACAATCTTTCCATCCCCTGTTCTGCAGTCGTCCTTGAGCTGAGGATGGGTGAGATCTATTCAGGGATGTGAACTGTACACTTTCTTATTCTCTAAAACTTAGCCAGTTGAGAACTTCTGTGTGCATCATGCAGTGTTCTATGAGGAAGGTTCACTGTTGAGAATTAGGGGATGTATTAGTATTCTCTCTACACCCCTTTCTACTATGCTCCATGAGTCTTAGGTGTAGAGTTTCCACTGTAGATGTTTCATTTAGGGCTGGACATTAATCCGATATGTGTTCTCTGGTTCTGACCAGTTATGGAACTCTGTAATAGCCTCCATCTATTGAGAAAAGAAGCTTCTTCGATGAGTGATATGTGGTCTGCTTGCCTGTAAATAAAATGATCCATTATTAGCATAACAGGAAGAAATTTCATTTGTCTAGAAATATGATGGACATAGTTTTCTCTGGGAATTATGACCTCTCCAGCCATATATATTTGACTGTGTTTGAAGTACCGTTCATGAGTTCCCCCCTATTGAGAGGGACTGAATCTTATTACATAGCCATTGATTAGTCACTATATAAATGTGCCATTATTGCACTGCCATGGTTTGTCGTGTCAGCCATTGCTGTGGTTGTTAGGTTTTTAAGCTGCAGTTTGACATTTAATTGGTTTTCTGTCCCTTAGCAGCTTGCATAGGATCCCCTAGAACTATGAGACCTAGTCTTCAGAGAGAAGGACTCCAGGTCAGTTCCAGCTTCATTGCCCCAGGTCCTGTGTCAGATATATGTCCTGTCTTCAGCCATAGAGTCTTACCTTCAAGTGTTAGGAAGTAATCAAGAGCTGTGAAGTAGTCTGTATTATTTTGGGAGTCTCTTGATCTACCCTGACCAACAACTCAAAGGGAAGGTTTCTCCTGTATGACACTGTGTTTCTTATTAAGTAATCTTCATATATACACAAGTACTCACGTTCAGATATTGTATGTGTATTTTTCAGGGGGAGGGGAGGTTCAGCTAATACGTTTCCCTCTGCTTTTTTCAAGCCATCTAAACTTTATTTATCTCTCCAGTCTCTCTCCCTGTCTAATGTCTCTCCTTCCTCCCTGGTTTAATTACCCTTATTTCCCCCTTGATTAAAAACTCTCTCTGATCATTTCCCCCTTGAGTTCCTTCTCTTTCACCCCCATGGTTTCTGGTATGTCTTCCTTCCTTCCTTCTCAGTTGAATAGGCCATTTCCTCCATTTCCCCATGGTAAGATCTGTTTCCTATTACTCCTGTCTTGGATAATAGGATACACAATATCTCTTTCTTCACCTCTGCTTTCATGCTTCCTTTCCATTTTCCTGACTCCTGATGCTATATCAGGATATACATTCACGTACGCAAGACTGGTGCTAAGATCCTCAAATAAGAGAGAATAAGTTACTTGAATACATATGCACAAAACTCTGGTGCACCAACTTCATAAAATCAGTACTACAGGACTTTAAGACACAGATTAATCCCAACTCACTAATAGTAGGGGAATTCAATACTCCCTTTCTCCATTAGACAGGTCAACCAGACAGAGAATAAACAGAGAGACATCTGAATTAAATAATACCATGCATCAAGTGGTTCCAACAGACATACCAAGTATTCCACCCTAGCACCAAAGAGTATACATTCTATTCAGCACCCCTTAGAACTTCCTCCAAAATCAATCTCATACTGGTGCACAAAAAAAACTTCAACAAATACAAAAACATTGACATAATTCCATGCAGCCTATCAGACCCCAATGCAATAAAGCTTACAAATCAACACCAGAAAAATCCCTACTAATTTCATGAACTTACGGAGACTAAACAACATACTCCTGAATGATGAATGGGTCAAAGGATAAATTAAATGAGAAGGACAATACAACCCAACAAAACTTCTGAGGCACTATAAAAGCAGCCCTATAAGAGGGAAGTTTATAGCTCTAAATGTCTACATTAAAAAACAAAAAAAATCACAAATAAATGACTTGACATTGGAACTCAAGAATCTTGAAAGTCAACAACAAATGTATCCTCAGCCAGTCTGACTAGTGTAAGAGAAAATCTTAAAAGTGATTTTGATGTGCATTTCTCTAATTACTAAGGATGGTGAGCGATTTTTAGGATGTTTCTTAGCCATTTTTATTTCCTCATTTGAGTACTCTCTGCTCAGGTCTGTAGCCCACCTTTTTTATTGAATCATTTATTCTCTTATTTCTTGTTTTTTTTTCAGTTTTTTGTATATTCTGGATATTAATCCTCAGTTCGCTGTGTATCAGCATCCAAAATTGGGTGGGAAGAGACGTAGAGTGGAGTACTAAGGAGAGAGAGAGTTAATATGCTAAGAATAAGTGATATGAAATTCTAAATAATTAATAAAAATACTGTTTTTTTAAAATTACCAACACAGCAGCTTTATGGACAGACAAGTGGCAGGCAAGAGAATTCTTTGAGATGAAGGACAAGGACATCTCAGGATTTCTGTGAATTCTGAACATTTTCACTGTAGTGTTCTGTCCACAACAACACAATGTAAATATCTGTGTGTAAAAAAAAAAATTCTATTGAACTGGACATGCAGCCGAGCGGTGGACAACTCACCTAGTATACATGGCTTGATTGTAGCTTTTAAGTAGGAATAGCAGACATTACCACATTTCTTCTTCCTTTGGTAAGATAGATGGGCAAAACAAGAGATGTTCAAATATAGACACAGAAGTCATGTAATGATTTATATATACCCACTAAGAGAGTTACAGTGTAAAAGAACTGGCAAGGAATGAAGAGAGTCCAGTCAGTCAGGAAACCCCAGCAACAGCTGACTATGTGAGGGCTGGAAAGTAAAAAGCTTTTGCACAGCAAAGGAAGCAGTCAGTTGGAGTCATAGCCTGTGGCACGTGGGAGAAACCTTTGCCAACTGCATCTAAGGATTATAATCTGCACTTGAAGATGAACTAAAATCTCATCCATTCAAAATAAATCAGCACAGTTTGTAAATGGGTGAATGAAAACAGTTGTCAAAGATGAAATTCAGATCCAAACATAATACAGAAATGTTCGCAATCAAAGGAATTAGATTATTTCAATTAAAACTATATAAAATTACATCAGTTTGGTCAGGATGGCAGTCAGTAAGAAAACAAGTGCACCGAGTGCTGGTAAAAATGTTCACAAGAAGACAGCTCTGTATACTACTGTTAGGATTGTATGCTGTTCAGGCCTCTATAGCTATCAGTACGAAGCTTCCTCAGAAAGGCAGACCTAGGTCTATATCATGACCCTGACATACTGTTCCAAAGGACTGGACATGTTAGGGAGATACTTGCACATCAGTGTTGACTGTAGCATTGATCAGAAGAGCTAGGAAATGGAGCCAAGCTTGGTTCTCTGTCTAAGAGAGAAATCGATGAGGACAATGTGTCTTATCTACATAATGGAAATATTTTCAAAATGAAAAAAGTTATTCTGTTTATAAAAATAGATGCAACTGGAGATAATCATATTAATCAAATTAATCCAGCCTAGAAAATCACATAACTTGCATGTTTTCTCTCTTATGTGGTTGATAGATTATACATACTTACAGGATGTCTTGGGACTTCCTGTGTATGTTCCATGAAATTAGAATTACAGCTGTGCAGAGGAACAATGATTACTAAGGGGTGGGTCAAGAGGTGACAACAAAAAGGGTGAGGAAAGGGGGCTGCGGTCAGTGTCCAGTAGGAACTTTAATAGGAAATGCCTTGAACAATGAACGGGGCAATGAAGACCAAAGTACGGAGGAGGAGTTTTAATGTAAGTAAATCATTTTATTAATACCACACAAATATTTCCTGAGACTTATTTCGTATGAGCTATTTCTTTGAAATATAATCTAAAAAAGTTATGAGGAAAACAACAAATGATTTGACCATTGAAATAACTGAAACATAGTAGCATAGTCGATTTTTAAGTCTTCCAAATATTTAAAATACAGAATTGTTGTTGATTCATATTTCTCTACATATTTCTATATATTTTCCTACATATCTACATAATTACTTATGTATGTACATATTTTATGAGGTTTTTTTATGTGAGAAACTGATTTGAATCAAACTTATAATATCAAAGTTTTAGGAAAAACAGTCTCTATATCTCTCAACCATGAAATCAATAAATTACATTACTCTAGTCAATTTTAATAACTCTTCAAAATATTTTAAATTACAGAAATTTTATGTATGTACATTTATCTTCACATATCTATGTATGTGCATATATTTTAAGAAAAGGAGTCTCTGTATTACTCAGCAGTGAAATAAATGAGTTAAATTGTTCTAGTCAATTTTATTAACTCTTCAAAATATTTAAGATTACCGAAATCTTATTTATATACATTTTCTAAAAATTTTACATATTTTTTACATATTAACTTGTATATTCGCATCTCTCCATCTGTCTATATATACATCTGTGTGTGGATCTCTATATATCTTTCTATATCAGTTTGAAGAACCACTTTGTTCCCACAGTCTTGGTAGCACTTACATTGCATAGCCATAATAAAGGGAAATTTCCACATCTCTTCCTCTGAAGGAAAAGCTGCATTTCCCCAAAGCAGTGTACTTGGCAGCCTTCTTGTGTTCTCTTTGAGCCACCTCTTCTTGGCTTATACATTTGGCTTCTGGCTTTTGTGATGGGATGTGGTATCACTGGTTCAGGAATTCCTCCATGGACTTGGTTGGTGGGTGAAGTCTAGCAGAGATATAGTGATTGAGGCTTGGGAGGTGGCAGGTCCCTGTTCAGTGCAGCACAAACAGGCTTCTTCTGACGGGATATACAAGATGATGTTTTGTAGGGTGTGACTGTGGAAGCAGTCAGTTGAGGGACAGGGTTGGACAGGATGAGATTGGTCACACCAGGTCTGGGGCACTGTTAGAAACTGTGAGTACGGGTTCAGCAGGACCCAGATGTGCTGGCTGAAGCTGGTTGAGATAGACTGACTGTGAGGATGAGCTGAGTTGGAGTGAGGCCAGGCAGGGTAAGCTGTAGGGGGCCTGAGTGAACTCAGGGTTAGTGATCTTCAGAAACAGGTCACGCTTGCGGGTTGTCCAGCGAAGGGAAAGGCAGAGGTGCAAACTTAACCTTCCCTGGTAGGGATATGTTATCTTCAGATGGAGTTCCTTTTCAGCAGTGCTCTCTAGGTTCTGAGCTGTGCCTTGGGTTGTATCTGCCTTCCCCCTCGTGTGAGATATCCAGCTGTGAAATGATGGCTGCGCGTGGGCACGGCTTCTGCTCTGTGGTGTTGCCAGGGATTTCCACAACACGGGAAGAAGAGAGCCCAGTTTTCTTGTCACTCTTCTTACCCAGTACATGAAAAGCATGCACTGACTCCGACATGCGCATGCCCAGGTGAGTTCTTGGCGTTTTAAAGCTGCCCTGGCTAGTTTCCTCTTTGTGTTCATCTTGGGAATGACTGGCTTCTCTTCTGCCTTGACTTCAGTTCTTGCCTGCTTATGCTTCCCGATTGTCTTGGTTTTGTTTTTACTCAATCTTTTGATTCTTTCCTTCCCATGACCCTTAGCTTTCCTAGACCTTCGGGATGCAGCTTTCTGAGTTTTAACGTCAGGGTGCATGGCACTCTCAGCGGGCCTATCACTGTCGGCACTGCCTTTAGCCCTTTCTCCTTCCAGGCGAGTGTCATCATTGAACTCAAAAATACCCACAAGGAAACCACAGAAGTAGAAATCTGGTTCTGGTCAGGAAATACGGACAGCGTGGTGGTGCCCCATCTTGATATGATAGGCACTAGCCATGAGGGGCTGCAAAGATCTGCTGGAGGCTGAGGGCAGAAGCCATGCTGAGCTCACAGCTGGGCTCCAGATTGTGGACTGTGGAAAAGATGCACATACTTCCTCCTAAGGCCAGGGCACTGAGTAGCACTGGAGGGGAAAGCCTCAAGCCTTCTTCTGTCCCAAAGAAAGGTACATTTTGGGAATCGTTTGTAGGAAGCAAGAGGACAAACTTGGGTGAAATGACACGTCCTACATTATGTGAGGACAGTGTTTTCACAGACAGGAAGACACTGCCAATAATGTCCCCTACTGTACTCACAAGTCAGTGTTATGTGTACGAAGGTGTCATATCTTCTGAAAGTTGGGCATTAATGACAAACCAACTCTCAATGAAAAGGGGTAGATATATGTTAAGGAAATGTTAGTATGTGACAGTTAATCAAAGCATGGTACATTTACTGCTTTAGGAAGTTCTTCTTTGCAATAATGGAGAAGTCACCATTTCCTGTTTTGGAGAATATAGCTAACAAAAATAATTCCTGAAGGTGATTTAGAATAAAATTGGTTATTCCAGCCAGCCAAGGGGTCAGATTGCTGTGATGCCAGCAGTAATGAGTTTGACCTAGAACAGTATTGAGACTAGTTGGGGCTACACAGTGAGTTCTAGAACATCCTGAGATATAGCATGGTAACAAATTTTTGAAAAAAAAAAAACAACTCTAATTTCTGATATCATGTATTGCTAATACGGTAAAGCTGGCCATCAAGTTGTGATCCTCCTGAATCAGCTGTAGTATTTATTTGAACCCTTCTCCTGATTGGGGACAGAACACAGCCATTCTTTAACTCACGGTTCTTCAAAATTAGAGTAAAATAAAGGACTGAAATTTGTTTATTCCCAGCATTTTTATAACTTACTGTAGGAAGTGTTTTAGGAAGTAAAGTTTATCTTTTAACATATATTTTTAGGTAGGATATCCCCATAGAGTTCCAACTGGCACTATTGTCCTGCACCAATTTCTCAAGTCATTAGGTTATGGACACAAGCCACAACACAGAGCTAAGAATGATGTGTAAACTATGTTTCTAAGATGTTCATATTCCACACTGTGGGACATTACCTGTGTTCTCAGAATTAATAGAGAATAAACCCGAGCCAACGAAGATGCCTGAACAATGTTAGGTCCCTAAGATGGTGGCACAGCTACCCGTGCCTTAAAATGACCACACAGGCCTTTACCAGGAACAGAGATGCTTAAACCTAGTATTTCTTAGAAACCCTATGACTCCAGGGCATTGCTTCTCAGGAGGCTGAAGCCTCCTCATCACTAATGGATACCTGCCCCAGGCAATAAACCAGTCTCCGTGCTACCACCAAACCATCCAGGCGTCCGAAGGGCCTCTAAAACCTGCTGAACTTCGCCCTCTGGGCTGCTTCTCTCTGCTCCAGTGAGACAGCCCAGAGTTTTGTCCATAGACTGCTTTTCTACCCACAGTGGTTCCTCGTCTTTTTCAGTAGTGCCATTGTACACTTGCATACAAGAAGCAGATACTCCTCCTCCCAGCCTGCTCCTGCCTGTTTATTTCCCAGTCACTTCATGTGAACTTTTCAGAAATCCCACTGCGTTTCTCTGCTCTGGGACTGCTTCTCTCTCCACTTTTGTGTGTTCATTTAAAATGGACGGTGTACTTAGTTTAGCTTCAATTGCTGTGACAAGCCACTCTGATCAGTATCAACTTGGGGAGGAAAGGTTTTATTTCACTTACATCTCCTGGGACATACAGTTCATCACTTAGGAAGTGCAAGGTAGAAACTCAGGGCAGGAACCTGGAGGCAGGAGCTGAAGCACAGGCCACGGAGGAACACCAGTTACTGGCTTACTCCTCTGGCCCATGCTCAGCCTAATTTCTTATAACAAAACACAACCTGTCCAGGGTGGAACCACCCACAGAGGGTTGAGCCCTTCCACCCACTCAGTCATCAAGAAAATACCCCCACAGACATGGCCACATACCAGTCCAATGGAGGTAATTCCCTAGTTGAGGCTCCCTCAACCCAGGTGTGCCAAGTTGACACCAAAAGCTCTCCAGCGCACATGGCTTTGTGTACAATTCAGTTCCCAATTATGCCTGAATTTCCTTAGGAACATCTGTGTGTTCTCCGTTTCTCTCGTTCTGATGTTTTCTCCTTCCTCAGTTTGTAATTTATTTATTCTCTCCAGTTTGGGTGACCTGTGATTCTAATAAGTCCCAATATTTCTTCCCTGGAATGGTCTTCTTAGAACCCAGTCCCCTCTTCCCCCTTGTCTCTAATTTTCTTCTCGCTTGGGATAGAATGCTCAACAACATGGGAGTACTACCTTTTGTGCAATTTGTAATTATTTGGGATATTGTGTCCAATAACCCAGTGCACATGGATTCGCTGTTCAGCTGAGGCTGATTTTGAACACCTGATTTTCTTGTGTCTGTCTCCACATTTCTGGGATTTTAGGAATGTGTGACTGCATTCGGAGTACCTATTACTTTTGGAACTGCAGTAAATTTTAAAACACTGGCAGGAGGCTACAACAGATAGTATCTTAGTAGTATCAGTGTGCCACACCACTATGTTTAGGAAGAAACGCCTCAAGAATTGCTGATTTCATTTTCTGTACAGACTCAAAGATTCAATACTACAAAGAACCGTGAGACTAATTGTTTTGTAATTTTCCTGAGATGTTTGAAGACACATCTTGTGAGAGAGGAAAATGTAATGAAAGCACCATTTTGAAATTTCTTTCCTTTCCTAACATGATCAGGGGGAATTAATAGTAATCCAATACACAACAAAGCAGGATAAGTGGTGGTTGTTGTCTGAGCCATTGCCCCAACCAGTGCCTGTGCCTAGTGTCAGACAGCATGTACTGGTGGCCGGTCAGTTACAGTGATTCCAATTTGTTTACAAGCAACTCCATGGAAACCCCAAAATTCCACCAGGTGCTACTAGGTTTGGAAGAATCGTGACGTCAGAAATCTTGGAGTAGCCAATAGGAAGATGAGATTCCCACATGAAAGATGGAGTTGCCTGGAGAGGGTACCAGGAGACCAACAGCTGCCCTGAATGGCTGAGATCTATGCAGGTGAAAGTGGACAAGACAGACATGATTATCCCCCAGTCCATCCTCCAAGGCTCTATGTAGGATATCAGTGCTTCTTATAACTGTTCAAAGTAAAGTTGTTTGTGATATGTATGTGACCTTCATATTCCAAGCATATTACATTAGCATGATTAAATGAATGCTTATTATCCTCAGGGAAGAAAGTGGAGTCATCTACATTGAGCCCATTCTGTTTTGAAACCAGACTGGATTTCACTTGTTGCACCTTGTAGTCGGGATGCTGTGGTCCCAGGCTCTGTTATTTCTCTGCTCCTGTTAGTTACTTGCCCATGAGTCCTGACTTTCTGTTTTCTCCTTCCTCTGTAGGCTTTATGTCATCTTATTGGCCTTGGTTTTGCATTTTTATTTTACACACGAACATTACTTGCTGTCAACCTCTAGAAACAAGGCTCTTCTTGCCAGTGACCAGATGTTTTTAAGATTGATTCTGCCATTTGAAGCAAACAGCACAGAGGTAAGAGGCCGTAGCTAACTGCAGACTTTGCCCATTCAGACTTTGCTTGCAATCCTACCATCTGTTTCTACCTTCGATGTTTTCTCTCTTGTTTTGTTGTTTTGTTTGCATGTTTGTTTTTAAGGATAGGTCCAAGTCTGCAGTTCATGCTGTTCTGTGTCTCACTAGTTATCCCAAGCTGAACTTCAACCCATGGGTAGTCCTGTCACAGCCATCCAAGCGCTCAGGCCAAATTGTGAGCCGTCAAGTCTGGCTGCCTTCCTCCCTCCTTCCTGGAGTGAGCCAGTGTGGCAGTTACTGCAGCCTCCTCCCCTGTGCAGCAGCTTCCATGGAGTCGGGGAATGTAAGGGAAGGAAGACATTAGGAGCATGAGGTGTTTATTAAGGAACAGAGGTGATTTTACATCTGTTTCTTTGAGAAAGGTAAGTGCCAATCCCACATTTCAGTGTGACCACTTTGTGTAGAAACTGCTTGGATTTTTCACAACTGCTTCAAAAATCTTAAACCTCTCTCCTAATTTTCTTTTAGGCATATGAAGATTATTACATGGCTCCTGTGTCTATACTCAGACATTTCTTACTTTAACCATCTTACTGAAACAACAACAAAGATATCAATGTCTAGTGTGCGTGCTTACGGACCACCATCAAGCCAGTTAAATTCACCATCATACAGTCATGCGAGGCACTGTGGTTCAACCACATGCACACCAGCTGAGGGGTCCACCTCTAGACGCATGTCCAGTTCAGCAGATATTCGTTCACACACAGATATTTACATTATGGAGTTGTGGACTGAACACTGCAATCAGAATGTCCGGAATTCACAGAAATCCTGAACTGTTGTTGTTCTTCACCTCACAAAATCATCTTTTTGCTGGCCACTCGTCTGTCCGTGAAAGCGGCTGTGTAGGTAATTTTTTATTCATTCTTTGAGAGTTTCGTGCCATTGTTCTAATCATATCAGCTCCCTCTCCTCGCTCCTCACAGATCACTTCTGCTCCCTGCATACTCTCTTTTGGATCCTCTCTCCATTTTCAAAGCCTGTTGAATCCAGTTCCTTTCCCCCAAATGTTCTTGGGGTACCGTGTGGTCAACCTACTAGGGGTCCCAGCCTTAACAAATATTCAGTCATCCTCTCTTGGCAGCTATCGTTTGTCAGTATCGCCTCAGCTATGGGTAGACCTTCATGCCATCCTCTCTATTGCTGTGGGAAAGTTTTCTGGCTTGAGCCTGCCAAAATCATTTTCATACTGTCACCATATTTATGAGTTCACATTTGCAACTGCCCTGTTGTATCTAGAAAATGGTGTTTGGCAGCAGTCATCCATGACTTCTGCTGCTTCTGCAATAATCACTAAGCCTCGGAGGGAGGGTTGGTATACAGATGGTACCATTAGGGCTGAGCATGCCACAGGCTCTCTTTAGAAAACATGTTTTGTAATTTCTTTGAGAATCTCATACCATGTGTTTTGATATCATGTTCAGATCCTGTCTGTGAATCCACCCCTGCCCAACAAGCTGCCGGTGATGGCTAATCACCTTGACTGGAACTCGAATGAACTGAAGTGAGAGCCATCTTTTTGATTGGATCATTTGAAGCTGGAAGACCCACACTAAATGTGGGTGTCACCTTCTGAGCAGCCCGTATGAAAAGCCGTGGCAGGAGGGGGCTCGCCCTTTTGCCACTTCCCTTCTCTCTCACCGGTGAGTTCATCTTGCTGCTGTGACCAGCTTCTCCAGATTCCAACATAGACTGAAGACTAGTGAATCTCCTGGAATCTTTCAGGCCAGACGGAGAATGCTAAGACATCCTGCCTTGTGGCCTGAGCAAGTACCGGTTTCTCAGCCTATCCAGTGTGGTGCAGCCATGGACTACTCAGACTCTATTCTGTAAATTAATCTAATCTAATTATATATATATATATATAAAATACTCATATGTTATATATTATTTTCATATATATGAATATTATATATCTATTCATTTTATGGATTCTGTTTTTTAGAGAACCTTGTCTAAAACACTGCCTTCTATTATTATGCTGATGAATATATTTTTCCTTTTGGTTGCATTTTGAGAATTTCATAAATGTAGTTTGATGGTACTCGGATTACGTTCCCATTTGTATCCTATCTTACACTTCTCTACACTATTTCATGTTCTCTCTCTCTCTCTCTCCATATATATCTATAATATACATACATACATACATACATACATACATACATACAATATCTTAGGGCCTATACAGTGAAATTTTCAATGTGATATCCTTCAATGTGTGTCTGTCCACTGGAACCTGATGACTGTACCAGGAGTCACACCCTTAAAATAAACCGACTCTCCCCTTCCTAGCATCCGTTGATTGGCAGTAGTTCCTTAGGTCTTGATGGGGTTTCTAATCCACTTTCCCATGTCTCTGCTGGGTTTTATCTGGTTTGAGTTTATCTGAGACTTGTACATGCTGTTACTGCTGCAGTGAGTTCATATGAAAAACGTCCTTGCTTTCTGGAAAACTCTGTTTCCTTGTGGTCATCTACCACCTCTGGATCCTACAGTATTTCTTCTACCTGTTCTTGACAGATCCATGATCATTTGGAGGTAGAAATTTGAAATAGGTGTCCAATTCAAGAATAAACACGCTGCAGTCTCTTACTCTGCGTGTTGGCCAGTTGTGGGTTTCCCGTAATCACCCTTTACTGCATATGGAAGCTTCTCTGTTCAGAGCTGCATTAACCTAGGAGTATAACAGTACAACATCAGTAGTCACTTTAATGCTCCTGCTGCTTAGTAGAAAAGTCATTTGGGCTCTCCCCTGTGGCCTGCGATCTGCCTAGCCACGTGGCCTGTGATCTGCCTAGCCACGTATCCCTCTGTCTGCATTCAGTGTCTTATGGACTGTATCTTATGAGGTAGATATTAACTAGAATTAGATACGATTGTTTACACCCATAATATTCATGCCACTATTGCACCAGAGGCCATATCGTGCCAGGAGAGTTATTGAAACTTGCAGGACTGACAGCTGATTAACTATTTTTTTTCTTTTAGTAGCATGGATATCTACCCAGGAGAGGTTAAAGTTTGAAGTCAGTACCAGCTTGATTTCTAGTGTTTTTTCCTATGTCATATATATGTAGTATTTTTAACAGTTGAGTGTTACTGTAAAGTTTTACTGAATAACCAAGAGGAGGGCCAATGACCAGAATTAATTGAGGATCGTGGAACTCCTAGTCAACAACTTCAAAAGAGGGAGTCTACCCTTGGCATTGAACTTGTACTTTTCTATCCTATGCTGTCTAGTAGGGGCGGTGTACACTGATGTATATACTTTGGGAAATTCTATGTGGTAGGTTTCCTTATGGCTTTTTCATTCTCCCTCCTCTGCCTTGGCCTCCTACTCCTCACCCACGATAACCCTTCCTAATTTATTATTCCTATTTACCCGTTTATACCACGATATCCTGTCTTCTATTCCAAGAAGACCCTTTTCCTGGGGTCTTTGGCTTTTCCCATTGAAATGTGTATCTAATTCAAAGCTAGCATCCAGCTAGGAGAGACCTCATGTGACATTTGTTTTTCTGGGTTTGGGTAACCTCACACAGGATTGGTCTCGTTCCACTCTTCCGCCTGTAGATTTCATAGATTCCTTTTTGACATCTGAATAGTACTCCGTCATTTAATGGATCATACTCCCATCGTCCATTCATTGTTTGAGGCACATAAAGGTTTCTTCCGGTTCCTGGCTACTGTGAAAAGGGCTACATTAATGATGGATGAATAGGTTCTTCTCTAGTAGGATATAGGGCTATTTGTATCCCAAGACTTGTATGGCTGGGTCATATGATACGTTTAATTCCAGGTTTCTGATTAGCCTCCGCATTCCAGACTGTGGCAGGATTTGCTGCCCCTGGCATCTGATAAGAGTTCCCCTTTCCCCACATCATTTCTGGCATTGGGCCTTTTTTTGAAACTTAGCCATTCTGAATGGAGTGAAATGAAGTCTCAAACTGGTTTTAATTTGCATTTCCCTCGTGAGTAAAGATGTTGAACAATTTCTTAGGTTCGGCCATTTGTGTTTTATCTTTTGCGAACTCCCTCTTCAGCTCCTTTTCCCGGTTTTTAATTGAGTTGTTGTGGGTTTGATGGTTAGTTTTTTGAGTGTTTGTATATTGTACATACTAACCCTTTGTTAGAGATAGAGCTGGTAAAGATTTTTTCTACATTCCCTAACTTGTCCCTTCACTCAAATGATGGTATCTTTGGTGTACAGACATTGTTTTTTTCTTTTCATGAGGTCCCATTTGTCAAATGTTGGACTTAGTGACCACTCTATAGGAATCTTGTTCATAAACTTCTTTTATATGCCATTAAGATCCACCTCATTGTTTACTTTCTCTGCTGGCAGATTCAGGGTATTGAGACTGATGTTTAGTCTTTGGTTCATTTGGACTGGAGTTTTGTGCAAGCTGAGAGACAGGGTTCTAGTTTCATGCTTCTGCATTCCACCATCCAGTTATAACACCACCATTTGTCCAACATGCTCACATCTCCACAGTGAGGCCCACTGTACATTATGCCCGACAGGTTTGTCCATTCAAAAGAACAGATTGGCTGGCTAATGGGACAAGGCGAGTGAGAAAAATGCATCTTATAGGATTGTAGGTAAAATTCCCTTTGGGAGGGAGATAAATTGAATAGTCTTATGTTGTTTGGGGACATCTTCTGTCTAGTCTTTTTGCTCATAGTGTTCTGTGAGACTTGAAGTGGCATGTTTGTGGGCATCAGACATACCACAACTGGCCGCTGTTGAGTTTCTACACTGGGGGATTGGATTTTTCCCATGACTGAGGGAAAGATGTTGAGAGGGAAGGGACAGTCCAGAACCACCAAAAAGGAATGAGGTACTTGCTTGTGGTACAAGTTTTGGTACATTCAGTAATAAGTTCATTCCCTGAGTATGCTGCTGGCCATCTGAACAAGTACTGTTGGGGTGACAGTGACAGTGGTTCTAACTGGATCTTTAGTAGAGATCCCTTTTCAAGTATCCACTGAATGTTGGACATGCTGATTTCCTACAGATATTTTGATAATGTGTAGCCAGAGACGGAAGACAGTAGAGCCCCACCCCTTTCAGTCTGACCCATATTCTGACCATCTGGTTCATGGAAGGATGAGGACCTTTTAGGGACATTTGAAGCATTTGGTTTTCCTGTGTCTCTTCTATTCAGACTGAGTACATTAATGCTTTATGTAATGGGGTCTGGCCTCCTCTCCCTTTCATTTTCCTCTGGGCTCGGCTGACTGTGGTCTGGAATAGGACAACTGGAAGATGGCAGGCCTGATTTTAGCCTGTCCACATTTGCCTGGTCTGTGGTCCGGTTGCCAGGTTTTGTTTTTCAATGTCTTCATTATTAAACACTTTCTGGGCCACATCAAGAACTTGGAAAATGTGCAAGCCTGTGAAGTTCTCAAGGTTTTGCAGCTCCTTTCAGATGTTGTGAGTGAACTGGGTGGCCAAATGTAAATACAGAGCCCAGTATTCTCTGGGGTCAACCAATAGGCCTGTATGTCTGGAAGGCTTCCTATAAGCATTTGAGAAGCATGTTAGGGGACTCCTGTGTCCCCAGAAGGACCTCGGTGCTTTCTGGTAGATTTGTGGGCTTTCGGGATCCCTCCTGATTTTCCATACAAGAGTCCTTTGAAAGGGGTTCCATACTTAAGATTCTACAGAAGTGTTAGAATCACATTCAGGGTGGACTTAGGGGAAAATTTCCTAGAGCTGGAGTCATTTCTTGCCCTATGTTCTTGTGGCCATCGCCAAGTAGGGTTTCTTAGCTTCTGCCCTAAATGCTCATATTCCTTAGGGCTGAGCAAGGTCAAAAGCAATTGTTTGCTGACACCTCAAGTGTGGGTGGCGTGGGTTAGCGTAATGAAATGATTAGGACCTGTGTCGCCTCAAAACAGATGGGGCTTTGTTGAGCTTTCAGTTCTGGAGGTCCTGATAAGAGGAGGGCACATAAACTAATGCTGGGCATTCCCTTTCATCTGAATCCTGGAGCACAGGGGTGGCTATATGGAGAGGAGAAGGTCAAAAGGTTGACCGTATTCAGTTTCATGCTGTAATGAAGGCAGGAGCTTCGAGGAGAGGAGGAATGGGAAGCATAGAAGCAGAAGCCAGTTTGGTAGAGGAGGAAACATGGGGAAGAGGGAACCCAGTGAGGATTGTATGCTGGAAGTGGGAGGGGATCATCAGTGCATGGAAGCGGCCAAACAGGGCCCTCTGAAGAATCCTTGTCAGATCTTGATGAACAAGATTTTGATACCAGGCTCTTAGGAGGATAGTTGAGGGTGCAGATCCACAACAGTGCTGGAGAATTTTGGAACAGTACTAACCACTAATCAGTACAGGGAAATTGGTCCGGGTATTAGGGGTCCTTGTGACCTTGAGCCAGACCACTTGACTGACATCAGAGTCCAAAGACCTGGTTGAGGTTCAGCCTACATGAAAAGGTGAGCAATCCATTTTACAGAATGTATAGAGAAACCATCTCCATTGTCATCTCTGAACTCCAAAGAGAAAATGTTTAACATACATTGAAGTGGATTTAATTTAGACAGTCTGACCCACATGTCAGACTGATATCAAATGAGGAATCAGATCAGTTAGGTGACAGCACAGGAAAATAGGAAATGCAGATAGCAAAGAGAAGGAGAGGCCAGGTGAGAGTTGTGGATGTGAGTGAGTGCATTCATGTCAGAGAACGACTCCGGTGGGTCCTGAAATGGAAAGGAGTAAAGACCCCTTTGTCTTTGCTGGGTTCCCCGCTCAGACTGTGGAACCTTCAGCACAGTATACACCAGATAGGACTTCTCATTTATTCATTCACGCATTTATTCATTCAGTTATACTCTCAGTAATACATATAGAGTTTGGAGTAATTTGATAACTTCATAGCGAGAAACTTCTTAGTACAAATTTTGAGTCTTAGGCAAATGTTTAGAAGAGTAATCCCCTTCAGATCTCAGTCCTGTCATGAAATATCAGAGCGGACTGGAAATATCAGACCTTACCTCCTTGGAGGACCAGGAGGATTTGGTCACTATAGATATCTTGAAATGAAGGGGTCATACCAGTATTCTTCAAGGCCAGTGTGACAGTCACAGGGACAAGGAATGTGCCTCCCATAAACAGTTCAGGAAGCCAAGGAGACCCAGAGAGAGACTGAGTCCATGAATGACTAACTTCATGGATCCTACAAAATGTGAAGCCCAGTGCAAGATGAGGAGGAGTAAAATACAGTTGGGGCCAAATTAAAAGTCTTTATTGCTTGCACTTTACCATCATACTTTCTCCTGAAAGAACTCTCAACCCAGAGTAGAGGCTGCATAGTCTTTATAAAAGCCAAAACCACATCACCAGGTTGCCCAGGTCAGCAGGACAACAGCGAGGGCATGGATCTCAGGTACCTGGAAAAGAATAGGGACAGAAGGCGGAGGAGAGAAACGGCCAGCAAGTCTGAATATTCTGATCAAGCCAAGCCATCTTTATTGAATTTCCACAATCTTTTTATACGAAGGAATTTTAAGACACTGAACCGCAGTGGAAGCTTTACAGAGGAAGTTGGGAAGGGGGATCAGAGTCACAAGTTGTTTTTCTTCAACCTTATCTCTTACAACATATCTTTTTCTAACAGCTTTACATGGCATAACTGGTTTACTTTCCAGACTGAGAGTCAGCATGTTTCCTGTCGTCAATGTCTAAAAAGCAACCTCTTTAGGAACTATTTCTTCTTAGCTTACTCAAGCTGTCTCCACAGGATATTCTGCAAGTTGCAGAGTTATTTTAAGGTATTGTTTGGTCCTCAGCACCAGATAGCACATTCCAGGGAAGGTCGGACAACAAAATATCAGTTAGGCAAAATGTTTCAGAAAATACAGACTTCCTGAAACTTCATACGTAGCTGGATAAGAATGTTCTGCCCAGCAGGATTTGGGGATTTAGTTAGCAGGAGTGGGAGAAATTGGCTGGATGAAGGCCAAAATGAAGTCACTTTGAACAGTTCAGCATTGTGACCACAACCTCCTGGAGGACAAAACTTTGAGTCTTGTTTGTCCTTCTTTGGCGGGGTTGGGGGGTCCTTATGAGTCACGGTCTCCCTGTAGCCCCAGTTGGCCTGGAATTCACTACATAGACCACGCCTTGAACTCACAGAGATGCCTCCTGAGTGCTGCAATTAAAGGTGTGTTCCACCATGCCTGGCTGGTCCTTTTACCTTTCTATCATTGCTAGTCCAATGAATTCCCAAGTAACCTATTGAGGTCAATGATTTCCCTGCTGGGATGACTTTGACCTGCCTAACATTTTTGTACATTGATTATTCCAATGACCAGTTTCCTTGTAGTATGTTCATTGATTCTGGTTGAAATGGAGGTCTTCTTTTAACTTTTTTTTTTTTGTCCTGTGGATGGGGGAGTCTGAACATAGCTGCCATCAAGGACATTTCCTTCATGTACTTGTTTGCTATTTTGTTTTCTAGTTTGTTTGATCCTCTTTTAAAAACGCTTTGTAGGCGAGATCCAGACCTTATGTCACATTCAATCCAAAGAAGCTCAAGGTTTTGAAGCTTACAGCCGATACAAGACTGTGACTGAGACAAGAAAGCTGTTTTCTCCATGCACTGATTTCTCTCACCTCTGGATTAAAAGGAGTGTGTATCCAGAGTGCTTTCAAGAATCTCATAATACTCTGTGCTGAATCATCAGGCTTTGGAAAGAGGTTTGCTATATTTGAAATGTTAATCTCCTCCGTGCCTTTGATTTTACTCTTTATATTAGGGCCTGGCGATATCTCTCGAAGAGCCTCATTTCTAGTCTCATCAGTAAAGTCACATTGTAGCTGATCAGTCGGCCCAGGTGGTGCGATCAATCTTACAAACTTGGGCTCATCTGTGTAGCCAATTTCCAGCCTCCTTCGAAAAGCGGCATCTCTCTTCTGAACCTTAAAGACTTTTCAAAGTAGTCTGACATTGCTCCTGGTTGCTTGGTATGTCGTGAAGATAATCTCAGGTAGGTCAATCATACCTTAAGTATGTTGGTTATAATTATGGTCTGTGGGGCTGAAAGCCTAGTAGTAGGAACTTGAATGGATGGTTGCATGATCCCATTCTCATGCACTTATCAGGATCCTTTGTTATTAGGAGTTAAAACCCTCGCCTCGGTCAGAACTCTCTCCTGATCAACAGGTCAGCAAAACAGAGCATGGCAGCAGAAATGTCCGATTGGCTTCCCAAATAGACTTGTTTACAAACCAGAATTGCTTTATTGGTTGAAACTAATGGAGAGACTTGGGGATTGAGGTTGTCAGGGTCTGTTATAAGAGGAGCTTAGGGCAGCCTTCGGTGACATGGAGCGGGAACAGGGTCTTGGATGGCCATCGTGCATCATAATACAGTCAGATGTTTCTGTAAGAAGAATGTTAGGAGGAGGTCATTAAGCATGGTGTACTGGTTTAGAGCAGTAGTGGACTTAATTCTCCGGGCTGCAGGTAGGCACTGCTGTGTTGAATTAGACCAGGTTTTGAAGTCTTCTACCTAAACAGCATTTTTCAAATTAATAGCAAGTTTATTAGTGACATGCAGTTGTCTAAGATTTTATATGAATTTGAGCCTAAAATCTGGGTAGTGTAATCACTTGGACTCTTAAAACAAGCACATTAATTATTTAATCATCAGAAGAAATACAAGGTGTGGGGGGGAGATTGATGTAGAAATATCAGTGAGTGAAGTATATGCAGGGTCTCTCTCATAACTTGTATAGCTAAAAGTTAATGAGTCATGGGAGCTACACAGGTTGCTCAGTGTTTAAAAACACTTGCTGCTCTTGCAGAGAATCAAGGTTTGGTCCTCAGAACCAATATGGTGGGTAACGGGTGTCCATAACGCCAAGGAATATGTTGTCTTCTTTTTGCTTCTACATTCATTGCACGTACAAGTGTGCTTACACACACGCAGGCAAAATCCTCATACACATAAAAAATAAAAATCAGTCAGTAACTCAAAAGAAACAACAAGTGTTCAGCCACCTAACTCGGCGCATGGATAGCAATCTTAAGCAGGAATTGGAAACCCTACGGACTAGTAACCAAACCTGTGCATCCATGGAGGAGGACCATCTCGCCTTCCTGGAAAGTTATTGCCAAAATAATACCTTAAAGTCAGTCATACCTCCAGTCTTACTCACAACGGTAGGCATATGTGACACTCAGGGATGCAGTCTAAATTTCAATTGAACATCTGCTGTGGAGCCTCTGAGAGACACTGGCATGGAAAGTTCTGTCCTGCAGAAAAGATGAGTCACTGAGATGTGTATTTATGTGAGTGTGAAATAGATACAGTAGAAACTCGCAGATGGCAGTAGGATGAATACAAGAGTCATGAAATAGAGGCTGCATGGTGGGAATGATGAGGATGTCAGAGAGTGACTGGCAACTACACCAAGGACAAGAGAGTGCAGGAGGGCCAACTGATCAGTTTATGTCTTGACCAGCAATCCCACTTCTAGAACTTAATCTGAAGATACACCTCCAATCATACTGAATGACCCATTACGCTGAGCGTGGTGGTGTGTAGTACAGGACTGTGATCCTAGCATTGGGAGGCTGAGGTAAAAACAATCAGAAATTTGCGGCCGGCCTGGTGTACCTCATAAGACTTGTCAGAAGAAAAGGAAAACAAGGACCATTCAGAGTACAAGTACTGAAAAATAACCATGTGCAAGGTTATTCTGGTACCATTGTTTTGAACCTGCGAATTAATGAAAACATAAATGCTTAAGCATAGGAAAATGGCTGAAGAAGGTACAGTCATTAACACAGAGAAATGGGATTCAGATGTTAATAAAGAAGAAAAAATATTCATGACTTTCTATGGAATAATCCCCAGAAATCCAAGGCACTGTGTCAACAGCAGATCAATGAAGCGGATTAAAGACAGAGGCACTTTTAAAAGGTACAGATTGAGAAGTGATCAGCAGTGCACAAAATGTCAAAAGGGAAAATAAAAGAGTCTTGGAATCAAGTTAAGACTAAGTTCCAACCAAGAGCACTGTGATGACACAGAGGTGCCAGACGCCAGGACACCTAACCAGGATTAGGATTGCAATTTGCTGTCTTTTTCGTCTAAATTTTGTTTTCTGTTGAATTGTGCATTTCATATAGAATATCTCAATCAGTCTTAATCATCAGTATACCCCTTTCCACACCTGCATCCCCCCGTAGTCCTCCAACTGGAATCCATACATTCTGTCATCTGTGTTAAGGTCTGTCGTGTGAAGTTAGTGTCCCCAAATGTCCCTCAATGCAGGTTCATCCATTCAGGTCTAGTTCACCTATACAGAGTCCCTTGCTTTAGGAAGATTAGCTCACCATCATCCAACAGAAATCAGATGTCAATATTTCTTCAGCAAGATTGACGTCTGCTACATATTTCTGCAGTGCCGTGCGGAATTTTTGTCTGCTTAAGTTTGCATGTGTCTTGAGTATGTTGAAATCATTTTTGTAGACCCTGAAATGCATTGTCCCAGGGACTTTTGGATTCAGTTTCCATAGGGTCCCTCACTCACTGGCTCTTACAAATATTTCCAAACCCTCTTCTGCAGTGGCTCCTAAGCTTGGGCAAGTTCCTTCCAGGGACCCACAGTCTGTAGATTCCTAATCTCCATTCTTTGGCCTCTTGTGAGCTTTTGCGTTACAAGCCTTCTGTTGCATTAGGGAGCTTCATTAATGAGAAATGAGAGATTCATTCGTGCCCTCTTTTACACTTGTTCCATGATGCAGAAAGCCGTGCGTGTAGAGGGTTGCTTTTTAGATGTGCCTGTCAGGCATGGGACATTCACAGATGTTGTGTGTAAGCAGTTTCGGTACTCTGGAGTAGTCTCAGTCTGGCTCAGTTGTTAAAAGCCCTGGCTGTTCTTGCTGAGGACCCAGGGTTAATTCCCAGCGTCCGCATGACAGCTAGCAACCATCTGTATCTCCAGTTCCAGGGAATCTGACACCCTCTTCTGACCTCCATAGGCATTACACAACATGGGTAAACTTACATACATGCAGGCAATAAACTCATACACATAAAATAAAAATAATAAATAAAATAGAGAAAATAATATGTCAGATATCTATGCCTATGATGGTGGTCAGGTAAAGGGACTCTTAAAGTTCCCACACAGGATTGTCATGAAGCCAACTGAGCTTCTAACAAGGTTCCTTTTTGCCCAACTGCACATGGCATAAAGTAAAACCTGACTAGGGTTGGGACTTTGGGGTGGTACCACTCTCTGAGAGCCACGTAAACTCACTTAGAACCAAATAATCACATTTATTCACCAAACTGAAACTGACAGAATAATTATTTGGGTTATCTACCCTTTATGAATAGATGTTTGTTCTGTATCTGCTTAAGACCTGAGTGGAACATACCACACACAAAAATGATTATCCTGAGTGTTCTCAGCTGACTTGCAAGCTAAGGTTGACTTCTTAGGAAGAGAAAAGAAAATGATGGTGGTGACTCAAGTGGTTACAGTAGATGAGAGATGGACAGAGAATAGGTGGTATTTACAGGGATGCATATGGAAGTGAGAACTAATTTAATGATCTACAAAGCAGTACTGAATGTATCAAACAACTGAATATTTCTAAATAGCTGCCAGAAAGATTTTAAATTCTCCCAACACAAACAATTAATGCCCGACCTAATGGACTTCTCAGTTATCTTCATATCATTATTATATATTATTCAAGAATATCCCAGCCAGTCGGGGTGGGCAGCTTTTAATCTCAGCACTCGGGAAGGCAGAGGCAGGCAGAGATCTCTGTAAGATCAAGGCTGGCCTGGTCTACATTGTAAGTTCCGGGTCAGCTGTGGCTACAGGGAGACCCTGTCTCAGACAGAACAAAACAAACAAACAAAAGAGTATTCCAAAGCCAGAAAGTTCTCTGTAAAAGTGAGCCATGTGTCAGTAAAAATGGATAATTAGTATTATAAGTTATCAAGTCCTATACTTATCAGCTAAGAAAAATGTGTAGCTAATACACATTAAATAAATAAATAAATACATAAATAGATAAATGTTTGTTAGAATGGAAAGATGTACGTATTTCAGTGAAGAAGAATGTCAATGGTACTAATAGTTACAGGAAAGTTAGACTTACCCAAGACACCAGGCTGCTGTATTACTCCAGCATCATATCTCTGTGGAGCATTCTCTGAATGGGGTCTAATTCTTGTGATTCATTCCGGGTGAAGTGCACAACAACATCCTCAAATGATATAAACATCCCTGTAATGAGACACTTCTCTTCACCCCAAGTCCTCAGCCTTGGATTCAAAGCATGCGGACTCACTATTCTCTGTGCATATGTGTATCCAGTGTCTTATAAAAGGTGCCACTTGATTTGTATCAGGTGAAAAAAAATCAATATAAATAGCTTAGCCATGTTAATGTATGAGTTTAAGGAAAAACGATTGAATAGGGTTCTAAGGAACTATAATACAAAGAAAATCTGATGTCCAGGCTCAAGCCACTGAGATCTTCATGTCCATCGAGTTTGCCCACTCACTGAGTTCTTAGCTCTAACATAGTGGTTTAAGGAAATACAAGCTAAGTGCTGGGAATAATGGGATCTGGGCACATGAAAATCCCTCTCAGAAAAACAAATCATTTGAAATCGGCATGTAACCACTTCCACAGTCTAAAATCCCCAGGAATAATGCAGAGAAGGTTTGTAAGAAACAGTGTCCGTTCTATTCACAGAACACTTTGTACTCTCTCCAGCAGCCATTTAACAACCTGGATTCTAATAAATTTTCACCACAGATTAAATTCATCAAAGAAACAAACTTCCTGCTGTCTCAGCACAACTGTGAGAATGGGTATGTTTTAAAAAAGCATAAAATGGGGCTGGAGAGATGCCTTGGTATTTAAGAGCTCTGGATGCTCTTGCAGGGGACCCAGGTTCTGTCCCCAGCACTCACATAGTAGCTAACAGCGGTCTGTAACTCGAGTTTCAGGAGATCCGACAGCTTCCTCTGGCCTCTGTGGGCATTGCACAACACAGGTGCACTTACATACATGCAGGCAATACACTCATACACATAAAAAGAAAAACAATAAAATAAATAAATCATATGAAACATAAAAACCAGGCGCTGAAGGGATGGCTCAACAATTAAGAACACTTGCTGCTCTTCCAGAGGACTGAGTGAGCTCCCAATACCCATATTAGGTGGCTCACACCACCTACAACTCTAGCTGCAGGAGGTTCCATGCTCTCATCTGACCCCTGTGGGCACACGTGGCAGGCATTCATACAGATACACACAGATGCAAATAATAAAAGCAAATCTTTTTGAAAAATATTACAAACATTTATGTGAGCGGACAAGGGCATGTAACTTCATTCATACTCATACATTAGCACTGCTCTCAGCTTTGGTCAGGGAAGCAGTGGGTGAAGGCTAGTTTAAGCTCGTAACTCCAAAGTGCTGACAGTATTACTGTTGAGTGTTCAGCCCTAAATGGAACATCTGTCACCAAAGCTCAGGGAACCCTGAAGACAGGGGTTGAAAACAGCGTAAGAGCCAGAGGATACGTAGTGGTGCTTTGACTCATGTAAACGCCATGGCTGTTCCACCCATAAATTCACACCAACACCGGTTACTGCCTAAGACCTACGCAAGACTGGGCCAGCAGTATAACATCACGGATGAGGGAAGGGCTTATAACTTGAGTCCATTCCCCTATACCAGAAAAACTGAACAAACAAACAAAACCCAGCAGTTAAGACCATTTACTTCTCTTTCAGAGGACCCAAGTTTGGTTTCAAACACCCAAGTCAAACATCTCACAGTCACCTACAGCTCTGGCTCCAGGAGATTCAGTACGGGGCTCTTAGAAATCCCTTCTCTATTCCCAGTGTCCTTAGATTAACTGCTCTTTTCGCTTCTGTAAAATTCTTGGCTTAGGGGTATCCCATGAAGCTAAGAGATGACTTCATTTTTTCCTTCCAATAAGCCCCTGGCCACAAGCTTAGAAAAACGAAGAAAGAAACCTAAGCCAGTAGAGCCAGGGAGTGACTGGCACTTTATGATAAGCTTAGAAATACAGAGGTCAGGGCTGGACTTGGACAATGGTCAGCACATTTCAGTAAACCTGAGTAATGCATACCATTCTCTTACCCCAGGGATAGATCCCTCCAATGAGGAGACTTATAGCTCTTTTTAACCAATTTTGGTATATAACCCATAGTATCTAATTCACACCCAATTATTTTAAAATCTGCTTGGCGCGTGCAGGCTTTATTAAACCAATCCTTGGGTAACACGGTAAATCTCCACCTCCCTTTGTCCGTAATCTATAATAAGGTCTTACTCTCTCCTTTTGGGGCTCTCAGTACGGATCCACTGCCTTGGGGAAGTCTGAGAGTCCGGGCTTAAGCTGGAATAAAGGCTCTTTGTTTTTGCATATTTACGACTCCGTGGTCGTTCTCGGGGAGCCGTTCTCTGGACAGAACATTCAGTGCCGTCTTCTGACCCCCAAGGGCACCTACGTACATGTGCATACACTCAAGGACATTCACAAATATTCATAAAGCCAAAAATGATTGAAAAACCACACTGAAAGAAACATATCATTAGGGAGCAAAATGGAAATCACTCCTTCATCCACACATTCATTCAGTCAGTACACTGGTCTCAGTCTGTTTAATTAATCCTATGAGGTAAGATCTGGTATCATGCTCAACTACTCAAATCTCAGAGAGCTACCCACTCAGCATTACACAGCTAGCACATGCCAGAAACATGGCTCTACACCCAGCATGTCAACTTCTTTCTCACCAACACAAGGAGTCCTGCTATTAAAAACACTAATCACTGATGGCAGTGGCAGTATATGGATTGTGGCAATGATAACTGGTACACAGTGCCCGTTTTCCTTTTTTGGTCAGATGGGACAGGGTTTTATGTAACAAAGGCTGATCTCAGACTTACTATGTAACCTCAAACTCCTGATTCCCCTGCCTTAGCCTCCCGATGTTATGACTGCAGACATGCACCTCACACTCAGCTCCATCAAGCTCTTTTTATAAATGAGGCCACAGAGTGAAGAAGTTTATTTTTTAAGCCAAGTATGGTGACTCATACCTGTAATCCTACCACTCAGGAGACTGTGGCAATAGGATGGCAGTGAGCTGAAGGCCAGCCTGAGCTACATGGTGAGCCCAAGGCAGCTGGTGCTACACGGCAAGATTCTTTCTCCAGAAGAAAAAGAAAAGGTATTTTCTTTAGTTTGTCTTTGTTTTTTTTTTTTTTTGTCTTTTTGAGACAGGGTCTCCCTGTAGCCCCAGCTGGCCTGGAACTCACTATGTAGACCAGTCTGACCTTTAACTCAAAGAGATGCCTGCCTCAGGCTCCCGGGTGCTGGGACTAAAGGCATGTGCCATCATGCCTGGCTACTTGGTGCATTTTATAGATATGAACTAAGGCTCTATGAAGTTAATGAAGTGCTTACAATTTAAATGTCATAAAGCTACGAGCATTCACAGGATTTGCACTCAAGCCTCGGTTTAAAACAAAGCAGTACAAGACCCAAGAATGGGAGCATATGGGAAGGTATGGAAGACTGAGGACTAAGTAAAGGAGTGGTTCTGAGGGAGGAGAGAGCTGCAGAAGGTATAGAAGGGATGAGATGCACACACACACACACACACGCACACACGCACACAAGCACACACACACACACACAATCCTGGGTATTGATCTCCTTTCCCTATGCACCTCCCTTTATTAGCTCCCTCTTTAAATCCTGTGATGTACAGTCTGCAGAGGGCTCAAAAGTGTGGTGCAAGTCTCTTCTGGAAAGTTCAGTTAATCTGAACCTTTGCAGGTACCTCAGTTCTTCCGGGTAGCTTGGCTTGTCTGAGAGTTTCTCATCAGTCTTGGGGAGGGAGGAAACTATTGAACCAGGTTAATTTCACCGACATCCTGAGGCTATGAGTTGTTTACTTTCTGAGCTTAACAAGTTACCCTGCAGGATGGAATGATCACCTCCTCTGAAACCATCCTGCAGCAGAAGCGTCTTTGATGAGTGTTGACTGGGATACTTGACTTTATATACACGGGTACATATTTTTCCCTTAGAAAGAAGTTACGTTTGTCTAAGGATTTGACAGTGATGGGGATTTCTCTAAGGTCTATGACCTCTTCAGTCATATGTATTTGGCTATGATTACAGTACCACTCACGAAATTCCTCTCATTGAATCGGCTCTAAGACCAATTATGTAGCTGTTGATTGGCCTGAAAAGTGCCACTACTAAGTCAGCGTCGAGTGTTGTGCCAGGCATTGATGTGGTTGTTTGTTCCTGAAGCTGGTGTTTGGCCATAGATTTGTGTTCTCCCTTGGCTGCTTGCATAGTACTCTTCAAATCTAGGTAGCCTTCAGGAAATGTGGCTTGCTCGTCAGTTCCAACTCCATTGTTCCAAATATGGTCTCTGAATTATGTCCTGTTTTCATCAGTAGGGTCTTAAACCTTCAAGTTCAAGGAGGCAATCAAGGACTCCGGAAATAGCTTATGTATTTTTGGGAGTGTATTGGACTACACTGGGCAATAACACAAAGGAAGGATTCTCTTATATGGCACTCTTCCTTGTTACGAAGCCTCAGCTTTGAACAAGGACTCATGGAGAGATATTGTCTGCAGAATTTTCCATTAGATTGTTAGATTGATATGATTCCCTCAGGTGCTTTATAGCAGCTGGGCTTATTTAACCAGCCCTCCCCCACATGTCTGTCCCTGTCTAACATTCCTTCCATGCCTACCCTATTTAAAGTGTCCCCATTTAAACAGTTCTCTTCATAATACAGGTCTCTTTGGTTCCACCTTTGTTAAGCTCCCTCTTTCCCTTTATCTCCGTATTTCTTGTGTATTGCTTCCCTCTCCTTTTAAACACCCCCTTCCAGTTATTTCTTCTTTAGACTCCTGTCTCCTACTCTTCTTCTCTCTCAAATTCTTTCTTTCCCTTTCCTCGCTGGTTCCTGTCCAGTTTTCCTGGTTCTTGCAGTTTCATTGGGATGAATAGTCACATATAAGGGTTTGGTGCTAGGATCCGCAATGAGAGGGAACAGGCATCCCTTGTTTCTCTGAGTCTGTGCTACTTCACTTGGCATAAGCGTTTCTACTTCCATCCATTTGCCTGCAGATGTCATGATTAGATCTTTCTTTACACTGACTAGCACTCCATTGTGCAGATGCACCACTTTCTTCGTATCCACTGGTCAGTTGAGGAAAGCTCAGATTGCTTCTGTCTCTTAGCCGTTGTGAAAAGACCAGCCACAAACATGAGTGTACACGGTCTCTTCATTTAGGATGGGTCCTTTGCGTACATGCGGAGTAGTAGTACAACCGGGTCAAATGGTAGATTCATCCTGAGTGCGTTTTTACGAGTTCCCCATATTGCTTCCCAAACAGGTTGCCTGAATTTGTAGTGAATCTACATTCTCTTTCTCCACATCCTCTCCAGCATTTGGTATGATTTATTCTCTTGAGCTTCGCCAGTGTTACTGGAGTAGGATGAATTCTTAAAGTGGTTTAACTTTGCATTTCCTTAATCATTAACTTTTAAAGATGTTTCTTAGCCATTTTTATTTCTCTTTTTGAGAACTCTCTGTACCAATCCTTATCATATATTTAATTGGGTCACTTGTTCTTTTGGTTCTTTGTTTCTTGAGTTTTTTATAGATTCTGGATGCCTCTGTCAGATGTGTCAACCGTAAAGATTTTCTCTCAGTGGGGTTTTTTTCCCTCTTCACTTTCTTGATTGTTTGATTTGCTGTACAGAAGCTTTTTAGTTGACTGGAGGTCCCCTTCTGGTTTATGCCTGAGCAACTGATGTCTGATTTAGGAAGTCCTTTTCTACAAAAATTTCCTGTGTATTACTGTCAGGGTTTTCTTTTAACAGTTTCAGAGTTTGAGGTTTCAAATTGTGGTCTTGGATGCATTTGTAGTTGACTTTTTGTTCAAGTTGAAAGGTAAGGGTCTAGTTTCATTCTTCTTTATGTGGAGATCTACTTTTGCCAGCACCATTTGCTGAAGATGTTATCTTTCCTCTAGTGAGTGTTCTTGACTGCTTTGGTCAAATATCAGGTTGCTGAAAGTGGGTTTGCTCACATTTGAGTCTTGAGTTATATTCCATTGGTCTACGGGTCTGTGTTTGTGCAAGTACCATGCTGTTTTGATGAATATAGCTCTGGAATTTAGTTTGAAATCTGGTATAGTAATCCCCTCTGCATTTCTCTTTCTGCTTTGGGTTGCTTTGGCTATCCAGGGACTTTCATTTTTCTATATGATTTTAGAATGTTTAGTTTCTAATCCTGTGAAGAATGTCATGGGGATTTTGAGTAAGACTGCATGGAATTTATATGTTGCTTTGGATAGCATGTTCTTTTTCACAGTATTAGTTCAGCCAATCCATGTGTGGGGGAGGGCTTTCCATCTCCTGGTTTTCTCACCAATCCCTTTCTTTAAAGATTCAGTTTTTTAATTGTAGAAATCTTTTATGACTGGTCAGTGTTATTCTGAGGTTCTTTCTTTGAGGCTATTGTCAATAGGAGGGTCTTCTTGTGCCCTTTGCCACTTGCTTGTTATTGGGGTATAAAAAGGCTGTTGATTTTTGTAGATTAATTTTGTATCCTTCCACTTTACTGAAACTCTTAACCGTTCTAAGAGTTTTCTGGTGGAATTTTTCACATCTGTTAGGTATAATATGAGGTCATCTGCAGAAAGGGATAATCTGACTGCTTATTTCTCATGGGTACAACTCTGATTTCCACACCGCAGTATCCCCTGTCTGCTATTCCCATTCTCAGGCTGGCTTGGTCTCTGCACTTAGATGCACCACACCCCCTCACCTGTGAGTTCCCCATGCCAGTTTTCCCTCTGCATGGTCTCATTCTGTGTATCTCTCAGACCTGTAAACTCTCCAACCCCAGCACTCCCAGTCTGCCGTCACCTGTCTTGTGTCTAGCTAGTGTCCTTCACCCTTTTGCCGCCTCTACAGACTTGCAAGTTCTCAGGCCCTAGGATTCTCTTCCCACAGCCCCAATGCCCCTCCTCCTCATGGCTCTCAGGATGCACAACCTTCACAGTTAGCCAAGTTGCTCAGATCTAGAACCTCATCTGCCCCTGCAGTCATTCCTACACTCCCAGGCAGAACTGGGATTGTACAGTTTGTATATGACCAAAGACAGACCTCTGTTTAGCCAATAAAAATTAGCACTAAACCATCCAGCAGCTTGCTCACCCTGCGGACTCCCGGCCCACCCTGCCGATCCAGGATCATGTGGTGTCTGTATTGGAATCTCAGGCATAGAAGTTGTGCCCTTCTGTACACACCTGTGAATACTTCCTAGACCCCATTCACACAACAACACAACCAACTCTGCTAGACCAGAACCTAATAAATTGTCATGACAACAAACCAAGTCTTTAACAGTCATTCAACAAAGACAAGATCAACTGTCCATACAAGAAACACCATCATAGACAGAACTCTAGATGCCTAGATCCTGTTGGAGTAACATACCATTAATTATCAAGAGAGTGTATTTTGCAGAAGTTACTGCACACATTCTTATGTTTCCTAAGAAATGCAACCTGGCTGATATCTCTTATACATATTTTTCAGGAACTCAAAGAAGATATGAATAGAAGACTAAATGGAGACCTTGAATATACAAAGAGTTGATTGAAACAGTTGAGACCATTCAAGATACGGATTTAGTATTCAGTATGGAGATAGATTCTTTAAAGAACCTGATGGTAAGTGTTTATTGCTGAAGTTACTACATCCATGATTCATAGAAGAGACAAGGGGAAATCAAGCTTGTGGTGATCTGGAAGCTTCATCTCTCCCGACTAATTTACATAGTGTGAGGAAGTGCTGTGCATGCTATCAGGAGAGAGAAAAACAATCATCCTTTCTCGGATATGAGCACTGGGAGCTACAGTAATCTCTGGCTAGGCATGATATGCTAACTCGTGCAAAAGTGAAAAAAATGTTATGAGAGCAGCCAACCGCTCTATGACTGGATTCAAGGTTTGCTTTACAAGGTGGAGCCTTTACCTGACACTGTTTTGTGGGCCAAGGACCTATGGCTAGACCTAGTCAGTTTACAACTGACTCCTCTGATTCATTGTAATATCTGTAGAAGAGTACATCTCTTAACTCTCCAGAGAGAAGCTTCTTTTTGGTACAGATGGTGATTAACATTCAGCCCCACAGGTGGTTTGGGTAGGGACAAAACAAATTCAGACCTCTTGAGTTTTAATTGCCTCGCCCCTCCCTGCAACATTCTGGGTGCTAACACTTCAGCATGCATTCCGGTGCTAAGCCCAGACCCCACGGACGACAAGGACTGAGTTGTCCAATACAAATAATCCCCGAGGGACAGACAGGGTTCTGGACCATCTAATACCAAGGTTAAACTAGCCAGCAAAGCCCACCGCCATGGAATGTGTGCCCTCGGAGAGGGGGTGCAGTTTCTATATCTGGCTTTAGGGTCTGTGGCCTGGCTAGCCACTGGATTCGCTTTGTTTCCTAAATTATGTAAATAAATAGACTTTCCTTTTTGCATCAAGTTGGAGTTCTGGAGTTTGTTCCCACTTCTCACACTCTACCAGTTAGTATGGGGAGAATAAAAGACTTTGGAGTGTTCAGCCCAAAAGTGAACAATTTCTTAAAACTTCTCTAAAACTTCAGGGCTTATTGTCAAAGAAAGGTCAGAAAGATTTTAAGAGCCAGAGGTGCGGATGATTTCATGGAAGAACGTTGTCTGAGCTGACAGGGTGGCTGCACATAATCTGCTGGCACAGAGGGAAAAGGGACAGAAAGCATTTCAAGACGAGAATGCCCGGATTTGGTTCTGTGTGGCATCTACCATCATTTACCTTCACCTGGAATGTGGCAGTACTCTGTGAGTTGGAGGCCAGCCTAGTCTACAGAGTTCATTCCAGGTCAGTCAGGGCTAAATAGATGAGACATTGTATCAAAAAAAAACAGATGAAACTAAAGTATATGAAATGCCTGTACTGTCATCACTCTAACTGGTTTGTAGTTTAGAATATCCCAGTGCAAAGCTAAAGAAAGCACACATGGTTAGAGATGTAGCTCAATCATGGAATGCATGATGAATCCCATCGCTTACTCCTTTCCTTCCCACAAAAATCCCAGAAGTTTCCTATACAGAATTTCCAGACTGGCTCATACCTCACTGAGAGATGATTTTCTGCTTCAAACAAGAGAACAAACTGAAAAAAATGATCGAATAGTGATGTGGTCTTTAGTGCATTTTCTCCTCATTCTCCATTTCTTCTCTCTCTCTCCTCTCTTTCTCTCTCTCTCTCTCTCTCTCTCTCTCTCTCTCTCTCTCTCTCTCTCCCTCCCTCTCACACACCTTTTTTGATCAGTCTAGTCGCAAAGTTTCTATGTAGTCAAGGATGACCCTGAAATCCATAGTTGTATATACACAGCCCCTCTGCCCTCTGTGTCTCCTTTCTTTCCTGGTATGGTGCCTGTCAGGCCTCTATCTTAGGACAAGCTTCTTGCTTCTTCCCCCTGCTTGTATTTCAGGTGTGCACTACCACTGCACCTGGAAATAATCATTGTGTCATTATTTATTCACCCACTTATGCATGCCGTCTTCCTTCTGTTTTGGTGTTTAAATTTTGTTACTGTAATTTTTGTGTGCTTTTGTTAGTGATGCTGGGTTTCTGAGACAGAGGTCTCCCTGTGGCCACATCTGCAGTAAAATTTGGTATATAGATCAGGCTGGGCTGGATTTCACCCAGATCTTCCTGTCTTTGCCTCCTGAGTACTGGGATTAAAGGTGTGTGCCACCATGCTTGACATATTAACTTTTGAAAAAGGTTCCCCCTGTGTATCCCAGGGTCACCTCGAACCTATAATCCTCCTGCCTCACCCCCAAGAGCTGAATTGTACATTTTTTAAAGCAAAGCTTAGATTCATCGACAATGAAAGAGGAAAATATTTTCCCTCATTGAGAAGGATCCCCAAGTAATTTTCTGATTCAAATGTAACTTATAGAAGAAACATATGTAAGTAATATGGTAATTTCTAAAAGAATGAGGTTGGTTATTTATGAAACCATTTGAAATCCTGGCAAGAGCCCCAGGACTGGGAAGCAACTGACCCTTGCCATGACTTGTCCAGGCGATGAGCATCTGCTCTGAAGCTGTGATAGACAAGCCGAGCCTCACAAGTGTGTGCTGAGCGCCGTTGGTCAGTCTCATTTCATTGGAGTCTGAGGCATGCGCAGGAGTGCTTAGGTCACAGAATCTTGGACTAATGGAACTCCAAGAGGCATTCACCTGGCAAAGAATTGTTTACAGTGTTGCTAGGTGACAAAGCCCTCTAAGGGCAGTTGGTGAACCACAGAGGTTTCTTGGTGGGAGACTCTTGTGTCTTGGTGACCAGTTTGGAGAGATTTAGTTGACTTTAAGTCAGAGTTCTAGTGTTTGGCAGCAAGAAACATCAGAGGAAGAAGGGAGGGAGGGGGGAGAAGGTCGTGGGGCCTGCCGGCCCTGCCCAGGCCCTCACCATGCAGGACATCTACTACAACGCCCAGATCCGCAGTGCCATTCGGTCCACCAGATGGTCCACCCACTTGCGTAGGGCATTCCGACGTCTGTGGTGTTGGAGTTATGAGGGGCGAGAGTTTCCCATGTTCTTCTCAAGATACGTTCCTGTGGGCCGGCTCCACCAGGCTGCCAGCATAGGTGCCATAAGTGTGGTGGACGATTTCCTCACTTCTCAGGAATATCACGTGGATCAGACAGACAAGAGAAAGAGGTAACAGGATCTGAGAGGGCTGAGGACCGCAGAAGAGGGCAGTTGGGGACAGACAAGGAGCACATGGGAGGAGCTCTGTCTTTCCAGAGTTGGGTTCAGACGCAGGGTGGATCATTACTGGGTGCAGCCTTTCCATGTGTTCTGAGCGATCACACTCAGTCGTGTTGGGACACTACCACTTTTACCCACTGAGCCATTTCCCCAACATCAGCCATATTTTTAGATCACAGAATAATTCATGGTAGAGTGTAGCTTAAACCCAGCTTTCCCAATGCTGTTGGGTTTTCTTCCTGCCTCAGGCTTCCAGGTTTTGGGAACCTGCACAGCTAGGAGGAGTCTATACACAGTCCTTCTTCGTGAGAGGCAGAGCCAGCTGATGTCCCAATCACTATGCTATCTCTTTTCGAGCACTTTATTGACCACTCTATAATGGTTTAAATAACAAAACTACATTCTTCTGATATGTTTTTACATTTTTGTATATTAAGCTAGTTTACTTCCACACAAATCAAGAAGACTGTGGTCTTGAGTTAGCCCAAATTGTATGCAAAATAAAAGAGAATCTCTCATTTTCAGACACTTGAAGTCTACACTTTATTGTCATTAACGAGTTTACTATTTCATCTCTGGTATTGCCAGATCACTTATAACCATTTTTCTTGATACCAGTTTTGTTTCCTTGACACCCAGGAGTAAATTCTGGATTCATTCAGTATGATGATATTTGTTGAGCCTTGTTTTTAGCAAACATTGGGGTGGTTTTGATAATGGACCCACTTGAACCTATGCTTTTCCCTTGCCTGTGATTTCTACAGTGAACACATAAAATGTTGTAGTAAAAGCTATTTTTGATGGAATAATCCACTGAACAACGGGACTGCAAATCCTGCACAGACGAGTTTCTTACTTATGAGTTCTATACACCCACATGCATCTTCAGACAAATCTTAGCATCTTTAGCAATAGAAATCTTTTTCTTGTACTTGTACATTTTATTATGTCTACATTTTATTACATATAGGTTATTTTATCGTGTACAAAAATAGTTTAACCATTTTATTTTAGTTAGATCTGCATACAAAAAAACAGTAAAAGAATCAGTTGGGGTTGTTTTAAGAACATTCTTTTCCTTTAGAAATGTTTTCTTGAGAAACATTGAACTCTCCAGCAACTTGGTGTGGTGGCTATTTGTGCAGGGCACTGGGGTTTTGTTTCTCAGCCCCCACAAGGTAGCTAACAACCATCATTAAATCCATTTCCAGGGGATCTGAGACATTCTTTTGGTCTACATGCTTATTGTTACAGGGGTGCTTTTAGATACATACACGCAACAAAACACTTATACCCATACAGTGCATCAACAATATGAAACCAATGTTGGAAATGGTAATGTGAAGTAAAGAACATTAAAGACATCGTGGCACTGGTCTGCAATGTGAGCCTACTGGAAGGCTAAGTTAGGAGGATTTCAAGATCAAGGCCAGCCTGGGCAGATGCTTCCTTAGGTACTGAAACCTAAAACTGATAGCCTTGTTGACGAAATTCTTTAATCCCAGGAGTCACTCAGCAGAGGCATGAGGCTCTCTGTGAATTTAAGGGCAGGCTGGTGTACCTATTGAATTCCAGGATAGCTGGGGCTGTGGGGAGACCCTATCCGGGGAAGACTAAAATAAGTAAAATAAATAAACAAGTAATAAGTTAAAATCTAAAATGTGTTTGAATACAGATGCCTCATATCTGAAATGTAGGTCTAATTCTGTTATTTAATCTATATGAAACCTTCTGTTCGTTAGCAGTTGGAATAGTAATTATAGCTGCCATTTTCCCCAGCTATCTGTGAGATGCTCGAATCAGTTGTGCATACTTTGTATCAAATCTCCTTGAAGCGTGAGAGTTGCCCAAGAAGTAGCTAGTCGTTAACCGAGATAAGAATTGTAATTTTAACTTTATTTCCAGTTGCTCATTGTACTCAGACAGCTGCTCTGAGCATGGATGCAACTCACTGGTAGAGCACCTGCCTTGAATGGGGCAGGCCCTGCACTGCATCACTAGTGCTGCACATAAATATATGAGGAGAGAACTGAGGAAACTCCAGTGACCTCGCTTCAGAATTAATCACATGCTGTCTAGTGTTTGCCGCCGTATGGACGAATGTGCTTTGAACTAGAGCTCCACAATTTCCTGAAAACTCCTCTCCATTTCACAGGAGTGCTTTACATTACGCGTGCACCTACGGCCACGCACAGGTAGCATCGCTCCTAATAGAGAAGAACTGTGACATAAACGCCCTTGACGATGAAAAGAGCACACCTTTAATTAAGGTAGATAATGGCCAACAGTTTCAACTGAGATGGATTAAAATGAAAAGGTCATTATATCTAGGTGTGTTCTGCTAGTGAACGCATTGTAGATGCGACTGGGAAGTTACTCCAGTGCAATCAATCACCAACATAATGTGGTCTAACAAAGTCTGAATGAGGAGAAGACAAGTTGACATACCAAGGTGTGGGAAATTTCCTGGAATCCCAACTCTCAATGATGAGCTGCAGGCCACCAATGGATGCTGGGGGAGGGAGTGTCGGTTTTCTCCAGGAACTAGTTCCCTGATATTCATCTGATTCAAACAATGCAGTCTGAAATACAGGTGCCAACAAAGCACCACTAAATGGATTCAATGCATTATATATGTACATAGTATGTTCATATGTATATGTACCAAAGAAGAGGACATGAAATTGAGAGGGACTGAGGGGTCACAGGGCGAGTTTAAGGGGGACTGGGAGGAGTGGAAACAATGGATCCACACTAGGATCACAAATGAAAAATTGCAGAAGACTGTCCAGGTGTGCTGGCATGGGGCAGGAAAATTTAGAATTGAAGCAAGGCTGAACTCACATAAGCAGATCCATTCTCAACAAAAAGGGTAAATATACTTGGAATGAAATTGTATCTCACTTATTTCATTACTCGGTGAAATATTTAAAGTGTTCATCTTGGATTCCACGACTTGAACTCTTTCTGTTTGCATTACCCGCAGGCTGCTGAGTGGGGAAATGTGCTATGCCTTTACGTTTTATTGAAGCATGGTGCCGATACACATGCCATGGATGTGCGTGGAAATAACGCTCTCCATTACACAGTCTTTAGGGGGAACATTCGGATGGCTAAGCTTCTGCTGGCTTGCAACGCAGACATTGAAGCCAGAACAAAGGTAAAGATCACTTTATTTCCCAGATAGTTCTAATGATGGCACAGGTGACCCCATTTTCCACATGTAGATCAAGCTTTCAGTGATTAAAAATGTTTTGAAGTGGGTTGATCACGAGAGTTAAAATATTGATATTCTGTGTGTGTGTTCTGTATCTGCATTCCCATGTTCACATATTTGTATGTGCGTGTCTGTGTGTGTATACACAGACAGGCATAGGCCAGAGGTCAAGATAAGTGTTCCACATTGTTTTCCACATTATGGTTTTACACTAGACTAACTGGCTAGCAAACCACAGGATCTTCCTGTCTCTGTACCCTAGTGCTGGGACTGCAGGCACATGCCACCATGCCCTGAGTGCTGTGGTTAGGAATCATGTCGTCCTGTTTGGATGTACTTCGTGTAAAGTAACAAAAAGAAGCAAAATTTGTCTCTGAATAGGGTTTTATTTTAAATACAAAATAAAGGTTTTGGGATAGAATCAAATATCACACCCCCCACACACACACATACACAAAGTACCACACAAAGAATGAAAGTGAATTAATTAAAGTTAAAACTTTATGATAAATGGAAATCTTACTGCTGCTGAGAAGTTATATTGAAGTGGGTTATCTCTCAGAGATGTTGCAAAAATAGGGAAAATGAGAAACGGCTTGTGGTCACAGGTGTGCTGGCCAATTTGCAAATTGGTTATTGAAGGAATATACCATGCAGATACAGTTTACTTCTCTTTTTTAAGTATTATGTGTACACAATAAATGTTCTTCAATTTGGGAGGTAATAGTTCTTAGTTTGGGAAAGACTATTGTTGTGTTCTATTGTAAATCTACCATGAGATCCAATTTAGGAGGACTATCAGGCCAACAGCCTGGCAGTGACTAGGTAAAGATTGTGTAGAAAATGACAGGGAAGACCAATGAGTTTGCTGCCATTGTGTCCTCTTCTTGCAGAAAGACCCACAATAAACTGAGTTCTCTTGTACCTGTACTCCCCCTACTCCGGAACATAGAACGGAGTTTTCTGTGAGTGAGTGTATCTTCTGTGTTTTCTCCTTTTATCCATATCCCAAAATGATAAAGAGAACTGTCCTGTGTATCAAGATTCTTTGCTGAAGAGTCTGGTTCAGTAATTCTGTTTCATTAAACATAGATTTGCTCTGTATGTAAACCAATGATTAGACAGGTATAGTGTGTAAATTCCCTGAACCAGAGAAGCTAAGTCTTCAACTGTCAGATTTGATCAGGTAATACTCCCTGCTGATCTCCCATGTTCATTAACATTTACTTACATTTCATTTATCTTCCCCTAACACACTGTATCTGTTAACATCGGGTAGCCCAATGTTATCAGCTTGGCAGTTTCACACACCAAAAACCATGCCATTAATAAGAAGAGCAGTAGGAATCCTTTGACTAATTTAAATTCAGCCATTACATGAAACTAATCATTGATTTGATTACAAATCTGGATATTTAAATACAAATAGGTTAGAAATGATTTTGTAGGAGAATGTCTTGAAGAAAGTATGATTTCTGTGACTTAAATTTTGGTAATACATGGTACAGAAAGAAGAAAAATACTCCATAGGCAATACTTCTTCCTACAAAAACATTTATTGGGAAACCTACCCACACAGTGTAGATGTTTAGGGCTGTGCAATGAATGTGTCTCATATACAGACTCAGTTTTTTCCATGAATTGAGTTGACATTAAACTTCAGGAGACTTCCCTAGAATCTTGGTCTTAAAGAATTAAATCCCATCAGCTCTGAGTCCTTGTGACATTTTGATGCCTGGAAGACATCACATGTATGGGAGGCCTTGCTGTTCCAGCTTTCTAGGGATAGACTGCCTTTTTCCTCATGTACCTACTTTTCTTCTGTCTGTATTTGAGCTTTCAGTGTCTGTGTACAGTCAAATATTTCATAGTATTCAGGATGAATAAAACTAATCTATAAGAATTTGTGGGTGTGGGTCCAAGGTAGCATGAGGACCTGAGTGAAGTCCCCAGAATTAAAGCCTACCTGGAGTGTAGCCTTGTAATTCCACTACTGGGGAGGTGGAAACCAGAGAAATCCCGGGGCCCCTCTCTGGCCAGCCTTGCCTAACTGGGAAACTACAAGTAAGCGAGAGACCCTGTCTCAAAACACAAAATGATGGGATGGAGAGATGAGTTATTGGTCGAAGGTATTTGGTACTCTTGCAGAAGGCCTGGGATATTCCCACTACATACATTTGGGGACAAAACTGCCTGTAACTCCATTTCCAAGGTTTCTAGAGTCCTCTCCTGCCTTCACGGGTACCAGGAATTCACATGTTGTACATAGAGACATGTAAACCAAGCACTCATACACATGAAAAAAATGTTTTGTATCTTAAAAACAAAAGGAGGAACAGTACGTGTGGTAGATTTCTGGCAATCATACCCAATGTGTTGCACATCTGCCCACACGTGTACGTACATGAAGATGCATGCAGACACGGTACAAAATAATGTGTAGTTTATATTGGTTTCTAAGAATACATGAACAGATCCTTTATCATTTCATATAATTCATGTTAAACTCTCGGTTAGGATTGAAACTTACGTATTAAAAGCTGATACTTTAAAAATCATTCTATGTTATAAATCTTCACATTCCCATTAAAATAGGAGTTTTTAATGAAAACTGAATTTAGTCATGACTGTGATCTTATTATCCCTTAACAAAAGGAGTTCCTTGTGTTTGAGTCTCATAAAAAGAGACCATGCTGGTCGATACTAGAATTTTTATTTATTTGCATATATATCCATTATAATTGATAGACTGCTGTATATGTAATTCCACCTTACATTATCAATGGAATAAAAAACCAACTTTAGTTACTGAAATGCTACCAGAATGAGAATGTATGTAAAGAAGTTTGTGTATTGTGAAGGGATTTTCCTTATAAGTGAGAATCAAATCTCGTACTCAGATTTCTAACTACTAGGATGTAAATCTTGCATCTTAAAATAATAAGAAATCAAGCTTATGTTGAAGCCTCTGTCTCTTAATTCAGAACCCATTTCCTTTGGGGCCTGATCTGGAGCAGGGGCATCTAGCAGTGGTACATGGTTCCTGCCACCATAAAGAGAAGAGAATCAAGGTCCTTTTGATCCCAACCAATGAAATCTTCACATTATTGGAAAATGGTAAAATATGTCCCTGAAACTCTTCTTTTAGCTGTGCATGTTTTTCATAAGAAGGAAGTATTTCTCGAGTGAGGATCAAGTCAAAGAGATTTCTTTAACACTGAGCCTGAAATTCTGATTCTCTTTCCATCTGTGCAGCACTTTTAAAAGTGGAGATGGAGAAACTCTACCTCAGAGATGCCCATTTGAGCTCATTCATTCTGCAGGAATACATCAAACCTTTAGTACTACGCTCCAGGGTTGGGGTACTGAACGTGAAACTCCACAGAGGCAAAGATTCTTGGAAGCAGCGAGTTTGGATTGAGTTTTGGAGGAGTGGAGGTCAGGTGCAGCGCAGGGCAGGGGAGGGTGTGCAGAGTGCAAGAGCAGCATGTGGGGACGTGCAGCAGGAAGAAGGAAGAGCGCCCGCTTTGGACTTCCTCTTCACGGCATGCATTTATGTTCCTAGAGTGTGTGTGGAGATTTTAAGATCAGTTGAACTATATGTCATTTTGCAAAATAAAACTGATTTTTCTTTACAGCGTGGATTCACACCGTTCTTGCTGTCCATATATGCACAAAAAGAGGACATGGCAGAATTTTTAAAAGTGAAGGGTGCAGATGTGCATGCAGTGGTTTGTCGGGAAAGGTACAGTTCCTCTCTTATTTTATATTACTGCATCGCTTGCTTGACTTTTACTCTTGTTTATTTGCTCCTTTTTTCCTTTTTTTCATTTCTGAGAGCAATGGATTCATTTTCTATGGACAGACTGAAATCATCTAGAATTTCAGGATCTTAAGGAAGCTTAGACTTTAATCAATCAATTATTCAATCAATTATGCTGATCACCCTCACAAAACCATTGTTTGGCTGAGGCCTGAACTTAAATCATCTTAGTAACTGTGTGGATGCATTTTTGAGTGGCAGAAATGGGACTCGGACTCCTGCTCCCCAATTCTGAGGTTGCTGGGCTTCCTTATTCATCCTCCTGCTGCCTGTGGGTGTTGGAATGATAAGACAGGGAAGCGCATGAGTGATGCCTGTGGGCGAAGCTGTGCTCGCAGCTAGCGAGTTAAGCCACAGTGGAGACTGTGAGCGAGTTCATGGAGGAAAGTGGCATTGAAGAGGAATAGCATTGGTGTGAAAGGAATAGAGGGGAGCATATTGGGGTTTATGACTGATTTGGAAAAGACGGTAGTAGAATTCAGATTCTGGGATAGTAAATGAATCTTAAATGGCCAGGTAGAGGATTTAGTGGGGACATGGCTCGACAAATAATGAGGACTTGAGTTCAGATCCAGGTACCCATTTACAAGAGAGGCATGTCAGACTGCATCTGAACCCCTGTGCAGCGGGAAGTAGACAGGACCATTTCCTAGGCAGCATTTTTGGTCAGCTATCAAGTCAGCGGACAACCGTGTCAAACTGCTCACCACAGTTAATAAACCTAAAGGGGAAGCCAGGGAAATGAAACTGCTGGCCCAGAGTTCAGCACAGCAAGCCATAGAATCTGGAGCCCATAGCTGCGATCATGGATGTATGGACATGGAGGTACAGTTTTACTCTCAATAGTGTGTGTTTGTCAGGTTCTGAGAAATGATTGTGTATTACAAGGAGAGGCTTGTTGTACATTAGAACATCAAATACATGGTAGACTTAAGACTTGCTGTATCTTCATGGTCAAAAAGTAAAAATGTGTAAATATGAGACTGAAAAGTTGTTCTTTACACTCAGCTATCATGTATTTGTGTTCATCCATGACATCCCTCCTTGGACACATGACTATGAGATCTAAGGACTCACCTGAAAAGAAAAATGCTTGAAGAGAAGTGTGTGTGCAGTTTGAGGGGTGTGGGAAGATGAATGAAATGGAGGATGAATGAAATAGGAGTGCCATGCCATTGCGTGTGTAAATAATAAAACCAGTAGTTCCAGTAGCTACATTGCTGGTCTGAATCGCCATCTTCCGTCTGTGTATGCATGTGTGCATGTGTGTATGTGTGGTGTGTGTGTGTCTTTTTCTTGTTGTGTTAGTGGCTAACCTTTCTCAGGGAGGAAAATTTTGTTTTGAAAGCAGTGAACAATCCAACTTATGTACTGAAGAAACAATGAAACGCCATCATCGTTTTCTAATGTCGGTTGAAATAAGAAGTCATAAGACCAGTCATTGAGAGCATGTGGTAAACGGTTTGTACATTTTTCTGAAATAGATTCTGTTCTTTCACGTTTCAGTGCATCTCCTCATGTGCCTCCACCCAAACCACCTGGTCAGATGTTGCTGGAGACCTGTGGGAGTAAGTATTGTTACTGATACGTACCTTCCATGGTGCTACCATAAGTCAAATTATGGAAGATTTAGTTTGAAAATGAGGTAGGATTTTCAAGTGCAAATGGCAGGAATATCATTTCTTAATTCCCTTTTTAAATATTTACTATTTTCTTGATGCTCTGAAGATTTTAGACAGTGTATATTAATTCTATGCAAAGTCTCTTCTCCATCTCCGACTCACTTTTCCCAGAATGCCAGCAACACTAGTCCCTGTCTGTTCCATTTATAATGTTTAGCATAGTTGAGAATGTTTGAGTTTCATACCAAGCATCCCATCTAATTTCCACTCTACCTCATGGTCACCCTTCTTGCCCAGCAGGGTAATTCACGTCTGCAGTCCAATATGATGAGGCTTATTAGGTCACGTTCGGGAACCCCAAAGTTCCTAAGTGCAAGTTCATCACCAGGAGCCTGGTCATCCTGTCTAGGGCTGAACCTTAGTGCCAACACCTTCCTTCCATGCTACGGATTAGCCGGGATTAGGCACTCAGACCTTGTGTGCACCATCTCAATCACTGTATATTCAAATGTGAAACTGTCCTACTGTGCCTCACTCACCATCTCCGGATCCTACATTTCTGCCACCGCTTTCCTTAATGCCTACTTAATACTTAGATTCACCTAGGTCCACTCAAACAGTTTTTAAGATGTGAAAAATCTTCCTTGATTTCCTCGCGTTTTCACAAATCCTTTAGGGGTTGCTTCCAGACGTCAGTTCCGTGCTGTCAGAGAGGAGCCTTGCAGGTGTTATCCACAGGCACTGTGGGCACACTAATCATCTGTGCCCTTTGCAAGATTTTGTGGCATCCATGAGTGTGTCTGGATCCAAGCTGCCATATGTCGTCACCAGACATCCTCCTCCCATGTGTTTGGGATTTTCCTCCTAAGCAGAACAGTTTCAGTAACAACATGAACAGCTGGAGCAGTGTCTTAGTACTTGGACACCGTCCATCTGATAAGGATTCTTTTTTGGAATCCACTCTCTGACTGTGAGATCATTCGTTTCAGATCATGATCACTCTGCACAGTAACTTTTGGCTATTAATGTTTAACTTCCATGTCATCCTTGCCTTTTTAATACACTGAGAGTGGAAACAGTGAATAGACTGCTCAGAAAGGAATATTCCCTCTGCAGTAGTCTCCAGAAGTATCTCAACAGATTGGGAACCAACAAACTTTTGGTCAACGTCTCTGTCTAATGTGTGATATTATTACTCTGCTGTTGTTAGAATATATGTTTTGTCTTTATATTAAATGCTCTCACCCTGGAGTCTTCACCCAGGTAAGGTTCATAGATCTGAAAATACAAGCAGTGATGGAAGTTTATAAAGATAGAAGACTAGTCCCTCTTTCTCGGACTGTGACCTAGGTCTCTAATACTGTGCTGAATGCCTGCTGTCTTGTCATTGTCAAGGTTCAAAGAAATGTACTTGTAGAGGGAAACATTGCTTTTTGTTAAGTTCCCATGTACATCTCTTTTTCTTGTCAGCCTTTAAATACTAAAGTTCCAAGCGTCTGAAGTGAGAGATCAAATTCCTGTTGTTAATCACACACTCATGTAAAGTGACTCTTCATCCCTGGGCAAGAGAGGTGTGTACACACATGGAGTTTCAGGCACTTCAGGCATTGAGTCGGTTGGGGAACTGATAATATTTGTGCCAACTCCACAGTCCTTAACTTGCTGAACATTCTCCTGGTTTAGGAGTTTTTAGGGAAGGCATTAATATCAGTACTGGAAAGCATGCCTTTATAATAAGTTTCTTGTGTCCAACTTTACCGTATCCTTTGAAATACCTAACTCATCAATCAAAACTTAGTAGATCATTTTGAAATCGCTCCTTTATGGCAAATTAAAAGAACAGAGCAAAAATGAATGATAATCATTCATACTATTCTCACTGAATCCAGTTCATAAGGAGATACTTGTTAATTATTGAAACAAGAAGGTTGAGGTTTCAGAGGCTACACAGGAATGAATCGTTGAAAAGCAAAAGAGTTTGAAATCTCAAACAGTGTGGTCGACTGTGGGAATGCTGCCCGCCTGAGCAGGAATCAATTTCAGACCTATCACTAGGCAGAGAGTCTAAGACTCAATGAAGTGCCAAGACCGTGGCAGGGAATGAGTCAAGATGCTATACAGGCATATGTGTAGGGAATCAACTAGGAATACAAACAGCATTCCCTGCATATGTTCAAGGTCTTCAGTTACTGCAGCCATCTTAATACAGTTTGAGGAAGAAATACAATGCTCTCCTTGGCCTGTATACTTGTGTGTGTGTGTATGTGTGTGTGTGTGTGTGTGTGTGTGTGAGCGTATTGTTATGCATGAGATAACTTCTTCCCATTTTTTTCACATGAGAAAAATTTGTTGTGAACACAGTGAAAAATGCTGTTTATCTACAGAAGAACAAGTTAAACTCCTTCATCACATTTTAATGTCAGTTGAAATGAAGCACTTAAGACCATTCACTGAGAGAGTGTGGTAAACACTTTGGGCATGAATATCATGTTGATTCTATTCTTTGATATTTCAGTACATCTCCTCTTGTGCCACCCCGTAAAACACCTGGTTAGAAGTGGTTCAAGACTGGCAAAAGTAAGTATTCTTACTGATATATGGTGTAAATGGCGCTGTCTTCAGTCAAATGTGAAAGTTTTAGGGGAAAAAGGAGGAAAGAAATTCAAGTGTGAATGCCTAGACCTAATGTTCCTTGCCATTCGCATTAATTTCCTATGTTCTATTTTTGTTGAATTCTTACAAAACCTCTTTTTCCCTTTGTCTTCAGAAATTTGTGACAGTGTGGTGGAGCAGGCCTCGGGCAGGTACAAGTTTACCGATCTCGAAATAGATGACACAGCTTCCAGACTAGCAAGTTAGGAAGCCCGACCTTGATGAGTGTCCTCTGTGATCATGAGCCATTAAGGTGGACTCAAGTCTTGCTGTATTTTCCTAGTCAAAGAGTCAAAGAGAGTATAAATGTCTGAGAAATAAGTGGTTCTTTCAGCTCAGCTGTGCATCTATTTATGTTCATCCACTATGTTCATTGCATGACTTCTTTTTCCTTTATCTTCAGAAAATCGTGACAGACGGATGGACGAGTCCTCAGCCAGGTATCATTTTATCGATTTTGAAATACATGTCACAATTTGCAGAATATCAAGATAGGAAGCCCAACATTGATCCCTGTCATCTGGGATGATGAGCCACAAAGATGGACTCAAGTCTTGCAGTATCTTCATAGTCAGAGAGTCAAAGAGTCAAAATATTACACAGAAAACTGGGTCTTTTCAGCTGAGCTGTGCATGTATTTATGTCCATCCATTATTTTTAATGCATGACTTCTCTCCTTGAACACATTGCTGTGAGATCTAAGGACTCAGCAAGACACGGAAATGCTTGATGAGCAATGCAATGGCTGGAAGTAGGATGTTGAGAAACAGTATAGGACCACAATAGTGGTGACTTGTGAGAATGCCGGCAGAGGGATGTTTCTAGGGAGCAGTCATCTCCCTGGTCACTCACCCACCCTCATGGAGGGAGCCTGGGACTCATTGAAAAGTCTGTGGTGTTTTAGAGAAGTGGGTGTGGTGTTTGATGCGTGTGGGAGGATGAGTGAAATGCAGGACGAATGAAACAGGAGTGCCATGCCTAGAGTGTGTACATAATACAACCAGCAGTTCCTGCAGGCATATGCCTTGGCTTGTGAATTGCCATCCTCCAACTGTAGGTGTGTGTTCATGTGTATGCATGTGTATGCGTGTGTGTGTGTGTGTGTGTTGTTCTGTTGTGTTAGTGGAGGGCTAACCTCTTCCCATCTTTCTCGTGGGAAAAAGTTGTGAAATGTTAGTATTCATTTTCACCTACGGACAGATTAAAAGCTTTTAGAATTTCAGGATGTTAAGTGATGTCACAGACTAATCAGTTGACATAGTATACTTCAACTTCTATTTAACACCCTGAATGAATGGTTTTTCTGTTGCGGATCCTGCACTGTAAACATATTAAGAATCTATGTGGAAACAGTGAGAGGCAGAAATGGTATGTGGACTTCTGTTCTCTAGTTCTAAGATTCTATGTCTTCCTTAATTACCCACCTACTGCCTCTGAGCGTTTGAATATCATGATGGATTGCATGAATGTGGCCCATGGAAGAAGCTACTCTGAATTAATCAAGTTAACCCACAGTGGAGAATGTGAATGTTACCAGTGGAAGGTGGTGTTTGAAGAGAAACAACATTGATTTGTTTAGAGAAGTGATTAAAATATCAGGGTTCCTGACTGGTTTGACAAAGATAATAGTAAAATTGAGGTCACTGGATGCTAAAAACTATCTGAAAAGGCATATGAATATCAATCAGAAATTCAAAAGTGTCCTGAAAAGGTTGCTGTTTTGATATATAATTGAACAACCTGACCGACTTCAAGGTGTCTGTTAAAAGGTATGAAACTGGTGTTGGGAAGGTAGGTCAGTTATTAAATTGAATTTTCTATAAGCATAGGGTATTAATTTTGAACTCAGTACCGAAGTAAAAATCCAGGCATTGTTCCACATGTTTGTCCGTCTTTCACTGGGGAGCCAGAGATAGAGTTATCCCTATGATTTGTTGGAAAACCAGCCTAGAATAATTGCTTTGCCCCATGTTCCAATGAGAGACCTTTAGAGATAAAAAACTTAGAAAAAGGAAGCCAAGGACAAAGGACATTGGTTATTCTCCTCTCTTCTCTCTCTCTCTCTCTCTCTCTCTCTATATATATATATATATCTATCTATCTCTCACACACACACAGATGTTACAGTAATTTGTAAAGCTTGAAAGGCTTCTCTGTAGCGTGGATATGCTTATGGTATCAGCTATTCCTTTATCAATTTTTTAGAGATAAGCCATTTAGCCTTTACACTAGTATAGGTAATCAAGGGGCATAAACCATTTTCTTTTTAAACAGAGAGACAGTGGAGAAGGTGTATTCTATCATTTGGCTTCCTTTAGAAAATGAGTTTGTTTCCATTCAGGTAGCAAATCCACTAGAGGATATCAGTTCAGCCTTCAGGAGAGGCAGTCTGTGCAGACAAATCATTTTGAGTCTCTGTCAATATGGGATCTCTCTGTCTCTCTGTCTCTGTCTCTCTGTCTCTCTCTGTCTCTCTCTGTCTCTCTCTCTCTCTCTCTCTCTCTCTCTCTCTCTCTCTCTCTCTCTGTCTCTCTCAGTGTGTGTGTTGTATGTGCCTGTGTGCTTGCATGGAGGCCAGAGGACAATACTGGGTAACTTTATCACCCTCCACTTTATTCACTTGAGATAGAATCTCTCATTGGAGCTAGTTGCACAGCCAACAAGCGATTTTTCTTTCTCTGCCAAACACAGCAGTGAGTTTACAGGTGTATGCAGTTTTTCATGTGGGTACTGAGAAATCAATCGCAGGTCCCCATTTTTGTGTAACAAGCAATTTAATCTACTGAACTCTCTCCCCCATGTGTGGACTGTTGCTGCTTTATATGGAACTCCAAGTGAGTCTTCATGAATGGTCATAGATTGAGATGTTAAAGCTTACAGAGCTAACTAAAGCTTTAAAACACAACCCAACTGTTAATTATATAAATGCAGAAATGCCTGTTAATATGCAGATGACTTACCTTTTACCAGAGTTGTTGAAATAACCAAACTCGCCCATTATTGTCCTTTTATTCTGAAGGTTCTCCAAAACAACTGATCCTGATGTTGCTGGGCCTCTAACAAAAGATAAGAGCAACTCTAATCATGAGGTAAAAATGCTCCCTTGAGATATTTTCGTTTTGTACCTTAGATTCTAGTCTACCTATGTACATACAGTCTGTCTCTTAAACATGATCAGCTCTCCCTCACCCAGCAGTAATCATCTGCCAATAGTTCGACCGCCAAGGATGGGGCTCGGGGCCACTTTAGCAAGTTCTTTCCTCATCTCTTGGCTGACTGAGTTTACATGGAGGTACATGACCATGAAGAATCAGTCTTACAGGTTCTCTGGACTTTTCTCATAGGAACTTACAGCATGCACCACACCCATATAAACTCAAGTAGTTGATTTTTTTTTTTTACTTTTGCTTAGGGATTGGTTATATTGTTCATTTTTAGTGCACTTTGCTAGCAGGCAGCAGGCAGAGAGTAAGCACCCAAGCAGCAAGAATCTCCTTCACTACATATATACTATATATAATAACATTTACTTTAACAATATTTAGATCTCATATAGGTAGGTTATGCATATCTTCGAAATATCATATTTCCTGCTCATTATTGTAACTTAAGGGTGCAAGCATCTCAAAGCCTTCATTGCACAAAGTATAGTTTATCAGGTAATGATGATCCATATGGTACATATTGAATCTTCATCGGTAAGCTACAGAATTTTTAAATTGCATCTTATTCATATATTTTGGGGGAATACAGGGTTCGTGTGCACCAGGGCAGAAGTGTTGGGGTCAGAGGACAGTTTGTTGGAATCAGTTCTCTCATCCCACCATGTGGGTCCCAGAGATAGAAATCAAGTCAGCAGGCTTGGTGGCTTGTGCTTTGACCACAGAGCCATCTCGCCAGTTCTCTGATTCAAACTTTGAATGAATGCATCATAACATTAAAAATGAAAACCATTTATAAGCCCATGTGCCTGAACACTTGATTCCTAGCTAGTGGCAGTGTTTTAGGAGATTGTGATGTGGTTACAGAAAGTTGCTAATGGTAGGGCTTCAAGGTCATATCTGCTTCTGGTTCCATTTCCAGCTGTCTGTGAGTAACAACAGCCTGGTGCCACACACCAACCCACTCTGCTTGCCTTCCCCACCGTGATGGACTGAAATTCCCAGAAAGCATGAGCCAAAATAAAGCCTCCTTCCCTCAAGTACTTTTTGTCAGGCAGTTGGTCACAGCAACAAGAAAAGTAAATAACAGGCTTCCTTTCTGTTTCAGAATTCCTCTTTTTGCTTTGACCTCAGATTCTTATGTTTGAAAACAGAAGCTGTACACCGTTTTCTGATCTCCCAGACAAACCATTACCAGATAGCTAGTTACCATGAAATATCTAACCTCAACAGCATTAGGAAAGAAAGAACCAGACTGGAGTTAATTATGACACCTAATGAAATCATTACAGTCACCTTAAATATTGAAATCCAACACAAATGTTCTTCCTTTTAGCCCTAATTAAATTTGGTATCCAAATTAATATTAGTTACCGTATGTCACCAAATGAAGTCCTAGCCAAGGCAGGACTTGACAGTGAAACTGAAAGTATTCTCTCTTGGGCTGGATGACTGGACGTGAAATTTTTTCAGCCTCTTCATTTCATGGAAGATGTTTCTTTCTTGTGCCTCTATGATAGACAGATTTGATGGGTTTTACCGTATTCTGGGTTGGCATCTGTGGTCATTTAGGATTGGGAATACTTTAGTCCAGGCTCTTTTGGCTTTCATAGTTTGCACTAAAAAGCCAGCTGTAATTGTGATGGGGTTTCCTTTATTTATAACTGGTTGTTTTTCTCTAGCAGCTTTCAGAACTCTCTCCCTGTTCTGTAGTTTGAGTCTTTTCTACGACAAGCACAGAAGACTTCCTCTTCTGTCCTGTCTGAGATTGGCTATCTGGGTGCTTCTTTTGTCTCTAGAGGTATTTTTCCCTCGATTTTGGGAAGTTTTATTCTATAAATTACCCGAGGTTCTTTTCCTTTCTGTATGCCCGTGATGCATAGATTTTGGTTTTTACTGCATATTCCCATTCTCTGCATATTCCATTCCTGTGTTTCAAAACTAAGTTGTATTCTCTGCCTGAGTAATCCAGTTCTCCAGCTTTGTCGTTCAGTCTTGATATTTTGTTCTCCGTTTCATTCAGGCAAATATTTACTTTGGAGACGGCTCTTTGGAATCCCACCCAGAGAAGAGAATTATGGTCGAGATATGATACACTTAGTTGCTTCTGTAAACTAAATCAGTCATAAAAATTCCAGAGACTGCTTTAGCAACCAGATTTCCAGGTGCCCTTAAGGAATTGGATCTAGTGTATTTTGAGTCATGTCTCAGTGGTTGCTTGAATAGTTGGTACCTGTGCAGAGGGTTCACTCTATACCTGAGACAGACATGTGCATCATTAAAAATATTTGATTTATTACTTTTATATTATTTATGCATATGAGTATATTGCTTACCTGAGTGTAGGTTCGCCCCTATCATGCAGAAACCACAGAGGTCAGGAGAGCTGCAGATTCCCCTGGAACTGGAGGTAGTGATGGTGGTCAGCCACCCTACACATGCTGGAACTCACACCCCGTACCTCTGTAAAAGGAGCCAGCACTCTTTACTGCTAAGTCATCTAGCTAGTCCCCAAAATACCTTATTTGCTATTTTTAGGTGTGTGTGTGTGTGTGTGTGTGTGTATTGCTTGCATGTATGAAAGTGCTCCCATGCCATGCAATGACTGCACAGGTCAGAAGAGGGCACCGGATCCCCCAGATCTGGAATTATGAATGGTTCTTAGCCATCATGTGGGTGGCGGGAATTGAATCCAAGAACTCTGCAAGAGCACGTAGTGCCCTTAAGTGCTGAGCCATCTCTCCAGCCCGTCTTGCCTTCATCTACCTTCCCCTTGTAAATATTTCAACTTGTGACTCTTCTTGTTGTTTGTTATGATAAAGATTTTAGCGTTTACAAGGGGCCTGGTATAAACGTATGCTGAGATGGCGTGAATTATATGTTCATTCTTGAATATGGGACTGAATATTAGAACTTAGGTGTTGGTAATTTAAGAACGTTTGTTCATAGAGTGGCAGATGTCACCTAACATTGGGCTGCTTTCCTAGCATGAGATAGTGGGCTTGGACTGCAATGCAAAACCTGTTCTTATACTTCATTTACATGATCTCTATTGGTGGGTGCTGAAATTGTATTACAATTGGAAACTAATAGCTGTAGTTGAGTATGTTATGCTTAGAGTCAGGACCTCCCTTTATTCTTGTGCCTTAGAAGTGCACATGACCTAATGGCTTCATTATACTAAATACAATCCATAGAGATCATATCTGAATTTTCCTTGATCAATCGTCATATTTTTATCTCTGATGGGCATTTTACTCAATAATTTAACATAAAGACATCATATAAACATAGAATATAGTAATTTCTAGCTGTGATTACCTTTAGGCTATCTTTACACCTGAGGTGTAAAATTTCATGGCTAAAGAGGGTGAAATTTAGAAGGCTTCTCCAGAATCCCTCCCTGCAACTCAGTAGCCTTTCTCCGCATCTGTGCAACGGTCACTTTGTCCATGTGTTTCAGAGTTCAGCTTCATCCGTTTGAAATCCTAGGAGCCCAACAGACTGTACAATTGTGCAAGGCAAGGGCCAAAGGAATGACTTAGTGCAGAAAGGGAGAGGCCCCGTTAGTTCCTGAAGCCCCACAATGTTCCTGTCTGTAAATCTGACAGTTGGATGTAACTCTGGGTCATCAGGGTGAGAGAAGACCCACTGTGTCCGTGTCACCACATTTCTTCCTATTTACACCGAGTGAAGGTCCCAGGCAGCAGCGAGCAGGGGGAAAGCAAGGCCTGAAATGACACACGGCCCTTTTTCAGGGGCCTGAAAACTCTGGGCATTTTCTCACGCAGAAATGAAGGGCACGTTTTCAAATGCCAATGTTTTGTTCTGCTAAAATTAAACTTAGCCCGCAAATATTAAGTGAACTGAAAGCAAGATAATGAAGCCAACACACCTATAATCAAAGTATATGGATATAGTAAAGATGTCAATGAAAACTAACACACCTCAAATTTTCATTAAAGGTCGGAGAAACACCTATCACGCACTTGAGCTCTCCAAGGCAGAGGATTCCTGGTTTAAAGGAGAACGTGAAGTCCCAGCCTCCTCCTGCTTTGGATTCCGGAACTACCTCTCACCTTACAGCTGACAGGGATCTCACTGAACCCATACCATTTATTCCTTAGAAGATGGTACACATGCTATTCATTCTCTTCTGTATATTATTATGCTTCCTGTCTCTGCTCACACTGGCAATGTGGGCAAAAGATGTGATATTTTGAGGGCAAGATGCAAAAGATGGATGAAAGAGTCTTTCCCATGAGCATATCATTATTTTGTTCAATAAAATGAATTTTATTTCTGACTAATATTTGTGACTAAAATTTTATGTGTCGTATAGGGATATTTTGGCTTTGTCCTGTATCATAAAACACTACTTGAGTGCATTTTCTAATTGTATTGAAATTGCATTCATTAATGTAGAAGTAACATAGGACGATTTTCCAAACATTGCAGACAAAACTGACTTAGTTGGTTCCCATAATTTCCTAAGCTAGGCCGAGGTAATAAATGTCATTGCCAGTGACAGTCTAGCGATTTGTGGGTAAGTAAGCACATTTGGATGAGTTTAAATATTAATTTGTCTCTATCTTTTCTTTGTGGTGATGCTGTGCCGTGGGGTCTAAAGCAACCGGAGTGGGAATAGGGTGTTTTGAAGGCGGGCGGCTGGGTCAACAGCGCCTAATAGAGGGTCGTCCACGTGCTGGAGAAGGTCAGTTCAGAAGTCCGGAAGCCTGTCAAGCATGGGGCAGTTTTTGAGCCTTTGTGGCAACTGAGACCAGGTTAGGTGACTGGTCTCTCTGCACAGCATCGTTTAGAGGTGAAGGGAGGATTCCTCCTGGAAGGCAGAAACAAGTACTGCTTTCCTCCTCTCGTCGTTGCTACAAAACATCAACGAAGGATTTCTACAAACTACGTTCCGGGGAAACAGTGAGTAAATGTTGGCTTACTTACAGAGCTGTAGGTAAGGGTTCACTTACAAGGGTGTGTCTGCTCCCCTCTGAAGACAGCTAGGGAACGGTGGTTGATGGGGAGCTGTGGCTCACTCTTCCTGCCCCACCTTTCTGCTGGAACAGAACCGTCAATAAACCTGTACCCCAGGCGATGCTCCATCCAGTTCCCTGCCTGGCACCCCTGCTGGGCCACCACTTGGTGCTCCCAGGAGAGACTCTTGACAGCGCCATGCCTAGTCTGACATCCTGGCACAAGGCGCAGACCTACTCCTAGGCTTCTACATCCCTCTCAGAACTAGGGAGCGAAGTGCAGTGGGCGGGCTGCCTTGACGGGGAAATGGAGGTTAAGGGTTGCAGGGGAGGCGGAGGCGGGCTCTCCCCTCACCTGTGCCTTGCAGAGCACCGATAGGCAGGTCACCTGCAAAGAACAGGTGATGCTAAGAGGCCCCTACGTTCAAGCCAGCCGCTCCTGGTCCCATCAGCAGACTCTTGACAGTGACATGCCTAGTCAGGAATCCTGCCACAAGGCGCAGATCTGCTGGCAGGCTACCACCTCCCCCACAGAAACCAGAGGTCAAAGATCTGGCGAGGGATTCCTTGACGGGGACCTGGAGTTTAAAAGTTGAGAAATGGGGGTGCGGGTCTCTATGGTCCCCTTAGTTTGCAGAGGACTGCCTGGCAGGGTGCTATAAAGACCGGGTGATGCTGCCAGGGTCCAGCCAGCCCAAGCTGGCTTCAGCTGTCCGGTCATGGTATTCTCTCAGCAGAGACTCTTGATAGCGCCATCCCTAGTCTGGCATCCTGGCACAAGACACAGACGTGCTCCTTGGGTTCTACATCCCCGTTAGAAACTGGGGAGCAAAGTGTGGTCACTGGCTGCCTTGAGGTGGATCTGGAGGTTAAAGGATGTAGGGGAGGCGGGGCTCTCCCATCTCATGTAGATTGCAGAAGATAGCTTCGCAAGTCCCTGGCTAAAACATGTAATACTGAGAGGCCCCTGCCCAAAGCAGAGACCCTGCTTGTGCCCCAGCCGGCCCTACAGCTGGCGCCTCAGGTGATCCTCCAGCATGCGCCCCAGGCGGCGCCCTCTCCTGCGCACCACCTGGAGCCTCAGGCCGCCCTGCAGCCCCCTAGGTGTGTCCTGTGCAGTCCCGAACGGTATGCATGCCCCGCGCGCTCCCCCCTCCAAACAGAACAATGAAAGAGGGCAGAATTTGAGTGATTCCTCTTCCCTTTCATGGTATCCTGTGGTGGTATCGTTTTGGCTGCTTTCCCCTGCGTTTGCCGGCCAGGCGTGCGCTCTGGGTTCTGAGGGGACAGAGTACGCTGCTGTAGCTGCACACCCGGCACGACACATACCCACCACCCCCATCCTAGTGCCACCACCTCTCCTGATTGCCAGCAGGAGTTCCTGAGGAGCTGGGCGAGCGAGAGACTAGGGATCCGGGTTGGCAAAGTGGATGTTTGAGACAGCTGTCTGGCCCCATCTAGCGGTCGCCACGTGTCTTGCAGAGTTCCTGGTCCCCGGCAGTCGGTAGGGATGATATTTGGCTGCTGTGAGCCTGGTAGACGCCCAGTACGTCGGCGCTGCTACTCAGGAGTGTGGCGGTAGTCGAAATGAGGCTGAGAGCAGTCCGTTTCTCGGAGTTTGTACAGGCGCCGGGCGGCACTCCAGGGGGCGAACCAGGCGAAGCTCCACAGGGCGACCTACCAGGCACACCACCCGGCGCCCCAGCCGCCGGTCATGTTGTGCTCTCAGGAGAGACTCTTGACAGCGCCATGACTAGTCTGCCATCCTGGCACAAGGCGCAGACCTGGTCCTAGGCGTCTACATCCCCCGCAGAAACTGGGGAGCAAAGTGCGTTCCTGGGATTCCTTGAGGTGGATCTGGAGTTTAAAAGCTGAAGGTTAAAGGGAAGGTGAGTTCTCCCGTCACCCTTAGCTTGCAGAGGATCGGTGGGCAGGTCTCTGGCAAAGAACATGTAATGTCAAGAGGCCCAGAACATGTAATGCTAAGAGGTCCCTGCCCCAGCCGGTCCTCCAGCAGCCCCATAACTTTGCACTCCAGTCCGCGACCCAGGCGACGACCCATCAGGAGCTCCTCATGATGTGCTCTCTGGAGAGACTCTTGACAGCGCCGTGCCTACTCTGCCATCCTGGCACAAGGCTCAGACCTGCTCCTCGGAGTCTACATCCCCCTCAGAACCTGGGGAGCAAAGTGCGGTGAGGGGCTGCCTCCAGCTGGATATGGAAGTTAAATGCTGCAGGGGAGGAGGGCCTCTACCACCATCTGTAGCTTGCAGAGGACCCCTGGGCAGGTCGCTGGCAAAGAACATGTGATGTTGTGAGGCCCCAGCCCTTTAGCCGGCCCCTCATTGTGTCTTCTCAGCATAGACTTGACAGCACCATGCCTAGTCTGGCATCCTGGCACAAGGCGGGGATGTGCTCTGAACTACCACCTCTCCCAAAGAAACCGGGGATCCAAGATCTGCCGACGGATGACTTGACCTGGACCTGGAGTTGAAAAGTTGAAAAGTAGGGGACGGGTCTCTGTAGCTTGCAGAGGGCTGCCCGGCAGGGTGCCTGAAAGGACCAGGTGATGCTGCCTGGCCCCAGCTGGCCCCCGTTTCCGGTAACGATGACCTCTCAGCGGAGACTCTTGACAGCACCATCCCTAGTCTGGCATCCTGGCACAAGGGCAGACCTGCTCCTAGGCATTTACATCCCCCTCAGAAGCTATGGAGAAAAGTGCAGTAGTGAGCTGCCTTGAGGTGGATCTGGAGGTTAAAAGATACAGAGGAGGTGGGGCTCTCCCATCACCTGTAGCTTGCAGAGGACAGCTGGGCAGGTCCCTGGTAAAGAACAGGTGATACTGAGATGTCCCTGACCCAACCGGCGACCGGGCTTGCGCCCCAGCCGGTCCTGCAGCCGGCGCTTCAGGCAATCCACCAGCAGGGGCCACAAGCGGTGACCCACCACGCACACCCACACGTCATCCCTGGGACCCCCACCTCTCCTGATTGCCAGCTGGAGTTCCTGAGGAATACTGGCCAGTGAGAATAGGGATCCTGGTTGGCAGTGTGGATGTTTGAGATGGCTGTCTTTCTCCACCTAGCGGTGGCCATTTCTCTTGCGCAGTTCCTGATCCCAGGCAGTTCCAGGGGGATTATTTGGTGTCAACAACTATAAGAGGTTTGGAGGGAAATAATCCCTTAATGTGATGTAACATACATTTCACAATTACAGAAATGACTTGGTTTCAAATATGTTTCTCCTTACCCCAAATACTATTGATTACTATTGATATAGCATTGGTTTCATTGTGTATTCTGTTGTTTATTTGTTTAATTTAATTTTATTTATTTATTTTATGAGCAAAGTTACACTATACAGTGTAGAATTCACTATGTAGCTAAGGTAGGCTTTGAACTCTTGATCCTCTTGCCTGAATTTCTTTTGTGCTTGGATTGAAAACATGAGACAACATGCCAAGTGTCATTATTAATTTTATAGTCATATAAATTATTTATTTGTGACATAAGGAATTTATACTCAAAAATGAATGCTAAGTCATTTTATAGAATTTCAGTAGTCTATGGATAGTCACATTGATTTCTGCTTCTAAAAAATTTATATCCATATTTATAACTCTGCACGTTTGAAGGTATATTTTCAAACTCTATTTCTATTTTCATTTCTGCAATGTACATTTTTATGAGTTTTTGTGCATTTCGTATAATAGATCTTAATAAAATTTAAAACCCTTCCTTCATCCATGTCCCCGTACTGGATTTTATGCATTCTGTCATATATGTTAAGTCCTAGCCAGTCAAGCATTTGTATCCAATCACACCTCGGTGCAAGTTCATCCCCTGGAGTCTACAGTCCATCTGTCTAGAGTAACTCCCTTAAAGAATATATACTCTCCCTCACTGAGCAGTAATCAGTTGCCAGTTGCCAATATTTCCTTGGCTAAGGTTGGGGCCTGCTGCCCATTTCCCTGGTTATCCTGGGTTTCTTTCTGGTTGAGTCAGCATGGGTCTTGTGCATGTTGTCACCATTGTTGCAAGTTCAGTTGAGCAAGTTCCCAAAGGTCTGAAAGCCTCTGTTTGCTTATGTTCAGTTTCCAACCCTGTTCCTTATAATCTTTCCATCCACTCTTTCCCAGTGGCCCCTGAGCCATAGGTGGGTGAGTTTTAATATAGGAGTCCTATCCAGGGCCACACTGCAATCTCTGATTCTCTAAACCGTGGCCTTCAATCTCTATTTGTATGATTCTTTCCTTTTCTATTTATTTGTAATTATTTTCTCTTTTTATATCTCTCTCAAAACCTAGTTGCAATTAGATTTTAAAAAATCATTAGTAACTGTTCGTGTATCCCATTTACTGTAATTACCTTCCTGTTTCCTAATTTGCTAATTTACATGTGTTCTTTTCAAAAGACTTTAGTGCATTTCATATATCTTAATCATATTTAGGCCTCCTACCCCATATGCACCTTCCATAACCTCCCAATGGATTTCATCCACTCTGTCATATATGTTAAGGCCTGTTTGGCCAAGCCTTTGGATCTAAATGTCCCTTGGTGCAAGTTTATCTCCTGGGTCTATTCAGCCTATCTATATAAAGTCACTCCCTTAAAAGAAGATCAACTCTCTCTCACCCAGTAGTAATCAGCAGCCCTCTCAATGAGAGATAACTCACATGGCACGGTGAACATAGCAAAATAGATGTGGTTGGGGAGCTCATGAATTCTAGAGAAAAATCTACCTCTGTCATATTCCTAGAGAAATGTAATTTCGCATGGCATGTTAAATAAGAATCCTTATATTTATAGACAAGTACGCCGTTCCCCACTTAGCACAGAAGCTTCTTTTTGCAACAGACGAAGACTCTTACAGCGTTCCACAATTTCTATAATTATTTTTTATAAACCAAACCAAACTACTTGAAACATTCAGGTCTATATATTTATGTTGTTGTGAACATTAGTGATTGGACTAAGTACAAAACATGCTAAATTTGCATAATTAAATATATTCTACTGTTTTTTGAAACTTAGATGCCTGAAGATTTTATAAAAGAAAAATATCCCAAGAAAGGGCTCTAGTTTTAGTAAATCAGATGTTTCTTTGGCTTAGCATAAAATGTTGATTCTTTTCATAGACCTGTAATATTAACGCACAAGACTCATCCCATCTCAACAAAATGTACTACTTAACAACTGATGCTTGGCTAAACATTTTTCTAAGATAAGAGAGATGTGTTCTTTGGGGGATGCAATGATCTTCGAAGAGATGACCAATGAAATCACCATCTATGATACTCTATTGGCAAATATTAGAGCCTAGTGTTACTTTTAAAAGAAACCCCAGAACACTTAGTGGTCGAATTAGAGTAACACATGTGAATGTCCTAGGGGAGAAAATATCAGGCCTTGGAGCATTTCTGGAAACAACTTTTTGAAAGCAGCAATTCCACTCAGAAATACGACATCAGTATAATATTTATATTATAATATTTATAATGTTGGTCTCAACACAGAGATTTGGAGGGCCCAGTCCATGATCCGTTGCTTTTTTGTTATGTCTGAGGCCCACTGTGAGGCAGCACATCATGATGGGATACTATGACCCAGCAGAACTGCTCACTCATCGCACCTAAGTCAGAAGGGGAAGATTCCCACACCCACTTCAAGGACAACACTCAGTGAGCTAAATACACCCCAATAGCTTCACACACTTCCAAAGGCTCTGGCCCCTTCTCAATTTGTCGCTCATACTGAGGATCAAACCTTTTGCATGTGTATCTTGGGACCATCTGAGACCAGGATTATAGTACCACTATAGGCAGTATGAGTATGATGGGAGTTGAGGACCCTTGGCCATGTTGTCCTGATTATAAACCATAGATAGCTGCAGAGCCTGGGAGATAGGACCCAGGCCTGGTGTCCTGCAAGTTCAGCGTTCTATTCTGCAAGGCAGGGTCATTTCCTGGTAAATGGCTAAAAACACAGAGCCTCAGACTCCACTGAAGGGTGGGCTGTCCACCTGCACTGCCCTGGTGGTCAGTCAACTTGGAGAATTTACAGATGGACCTTAATGGAAGGAGGAATTTGCTTCTCAGCCTTCTTGAGTTTTAGGGATGAAAACATTTCTTCATGAGTTTTCAGTTGAAGGCTCTTCAGCACTGTTGAGAATCACATGGCAGGAACACAGCCTTGGAAGTACAGAAAGTACTAACTGGGATTCTGGAATCCGACCCAAGCATGGCCCTGTCTTTGAAGCAATGATGCCAGACATAGAAAAAGGTTGTCACTAGCGAAGAAAGCACTATGTATTAACAGAACGAACATATCAACATCCATCTCTGCATTTGAATGCATTCACAGCAATTTAGGATCGAAAATGCATGAATTTAATATAATGGGCTTTTTTTCATTTTCAATTACTTGACAATTTCATACAGGAGTAGTGTTATTTATGTCATTTCCGTTTCCACATCCCTAGTCCCCAGTCCAACTGCTCCCCACTTACTGCCTCTTGGAGTCATGACTCTCCTCTGTAGTAATTATTGTTGTCTGTCTGTCTGTCTGTGTTTGTGTGTGTCTCTATAAATGCTACTGAGTCAATTTAGTGTTGCTTCTATGTGTACGTGTTTATGGACAAATACTCGGGATTATATAACCTTTCAGGGGCTCATCCTGAAGAACAGGGATTCTCTGTGTCTTAGAACCCACTGATTGCCTGGAGCTCATCCTCTAGGGATGGAGCCTTGTGAAATTTCCGCTGTGCATATTGCCATTTTAGCTGGGGCTGTCATTACGCAGGTCTTATTTGCATCACCATAGTGCTGATATTTCAAGGGTGCAGCTTCCCTGTCATGTCCAGAGGATAGTATTCAGCAGCACATGTTCTGGATCTTAGGCTCTTGCAGTCCTTCTGTGCCCTTGATCACACTTCATTTTCCTTTACCTGCTTTGCTCTGCATTCAGGCTTTTGTCACAGCAGCTACCTATCAATCGGTCCCCCGGGAACCACCCTGAGAGCTCCTCTGTTCCACACTCATGCTCACTCATGGTCAGCTTGCACACCATTTCAATCACAGTTTTGTTAATTCTGCAACCTCCTCATTCTTGATAGGTCCTTCAAAGTCACAGAGGAACTTCTGAGTGTCCTGTGATTCTCAGATACTCCTTGTGAAATCATCCCAAGCCCAATAATGTTCTGGGTGTAGTCTTAGATATGTTTTTTTCTGGAATTGGGAGAGGAATTTCTCCATGTCCTCCTCAGTGACAGCAATATCCTAGAAAAGGGGCTCCTTTATATAAGACCCTTTACAAATCCTCGTGACTTCTTCACCTACTGAAGTGAGATTTAGAAGAAAGCATTGTTGTTTCAGTGTGATGATCAGCAATAAAGACATGTGTGGTAGGATGAAAGCAATGAGCAAAATGCACAATGTACGTCTCTCCGCCACAGTAAGGAGCAGACAGATCTCCCCATTCTGTTCAGGACAGGGTTTTGAAATTTTAGGAAGAGCAGTGAAAAAAGTGAAGCAGATTCAGGGAATAGAAACCAGAGAGAAAGAAGTCAAAGAATCCTTAGCGGTAGGTGTGATGAGCCCATCCACCAAAGACTCCACTAGAAAATCCTGAAGTTTTGAATTATGACTCCATAGTCCCTAAAAGTAGGCCTGCATTTATTTTCAAAATTCAAAACTTTGAAAAAAAATTAGTATTGGTGATTGTATATACTAAACTTGTGTTCCATCACTGAAATACAACCGATCCCCAACCTGAACCCTAAGCCCACACTATAAGATGGAGACCACAGAGTAACTTGCTGCCCACCTTTCTAGCCAGACACCCCATCAGACCCCTTTGCCTCTGACTGCGGGTATAGTTGGCTGATTGTCACACACCCACACCGCACAATCATACTAGTAACATTTCTGCTTACTGATGCTGGATTCTGCCAGATTCTCTAAAATGTTCTAATCTAACTCCCTGGAGGTGGGGACTATTCCCATCACGAAGACAGTGCAGAGAGCAATGCAGGAACTTGCCTTAAGGCACCAAGTAGCAAGATGGTGGAGAAAGGAGTCTTTCCCTACAGTTCTTTGAATGTTTTGTGCCTGTGAGTGTGCCTGTTTCTCTGCTCGGATCACCTTTTCGGTCTTTGACCTGTTAGTACCTCACCGTGTCCTCTGGCTTCACCAGTTCTGATCACATCTTGTAGATTTCTAACTAATATCACACGCTTTTTTTCCTTTTTTTTTTTTTTTTGGTCTGAGAGGTTACTCTGCATATCACACAAGGCAGACCAAGGAATTAATGCCCCCAAGAGAGGCTTTAATCAATGCTGATGAGGGGTGATGTACAGAGATTCTTATGCATCTGTCCCTGTTGCACAGGCTAGGCTGCTTCCTAGCATTTTGAGGAAGAAGCTCTTGACAATAGCTTGCTTGGTAACTCCCTTCCTTGGAGTTCTGTCCTCTCCTAGTCGCCCTTTCTCATCCCCCTACTGGAGTTTCCTTGATCATTCCTTAAGACAACTGTGGTACTGACACCTGTCTCCAGGGTTGCTTCTTTCCGTAAGGATCTGACCAAGATGAGGAGACCGTCTCCCCCTTTCATGGTGGGGCCAGCTCTTCCCTTTATGCCCAGGCCTGGGGCACCTCCTTTAAACAAAGTCGCTCAGATTGCCTTTCAGTGACTAGCTTAGCACAGGCTTTCTGTTGATGGAACAAACAACCACAAATACACTCGCTTAAAGCAACAACCATTTATTATCTTGCAGTTCCATAGATCAGAGTTCAGAAGTACAAAGTGCACAGCTGGGTTGTTTGTGGAGGGTCTCAAAGCTTCAGCTACAGTGTTAGCAGAGCTGGGCCCTTCCTGAGAGCTCTGGAGACACCTTCTTTTTTGACTTCCTTAGGTTGGTCACCAAATCTCAGTCTTCTATTACAGTTTCCTTGTTCATTGTAAGCCCAGGGCCTGCCTTGGCCACCAGAAGCTCTCTGCAGGAATCTCACCCTGTCCATATGGCCCCCGGAAGCAAAAGCAGAACGGGTCTTTGTCACAACTTCAAAGTTCTGCCTTTGGCTTTTGTAAGCTGAAGAAAGTTCTCTGCTCATAAAGCTCAATTTGGGACAATCCAGCTACTACAGGTTAATCTCTTATTTTAAATACCCTGAGTGCCTGGTGGAGTGAATCATGCCTATAATCCCAGCCCTGGAGAGGCGGAGGCAGGAGGATGGAGAGTTTGAGGCCCAAGCTGCATAGCAAATTCAAGGCCCACTTGAGCTTCCTAGCAAGACACTTACATATGCCAGGACTGGGAAGGCAGCTCACTGGAAGCACACTCATCCAGTGAGCTCCCTGTGTCGTATGGGAGTGGAATGGGCTGGGCATAGACATCTTCCGGCTGTTTGGCCCCAGGTATCTTCCCCAGTGTATCTGTTTCTTCATAAACTGTTGAAACTTCCGTGACATAAAGTAGCATTTATTCTGTGTCCTCACGATTCTGCAGTCAAGGCTGGGCTCCCTTGAGTGCTTTTCCCACTGCTCTTGCCTGGGTTGCTGTGTTCATTGACATCCTGAGGCTCTATGGTCTAGGACCTTGAAGTTGAATTTGGGCTGGGCCTCTCCCAGTTCTTATCCCTTGGTGGTCTAAGCCAGTCTTTGCATGATGGTAGGAAAGAGAGGAGGTAGAACCAGTTTCTGCCTGTTCTGGTGATCCAAGCCTGTGGCAAAGCCTGATTGAATCTGCTACACATCACTGCATTCATCTCCAGGTCAGAGCCTGAATCTCTGGTTATTCTAGTATCTTTCCATCCTCGAAATTTGTCTTGCATGTGGTAAACTCTCAACATTTTAGGAATGAATAACTTGGAGAATATTCTTTAAACTGTCTTTTGTTTTTGTTTGTTGAGACAGGGTCTCCATGTAGCTCCAGCTGGCCTGATACTAGCTATGTAGACCAGGATGATCTCAATCTCATAAAGATCCACCTGTAAGCTGGGCATGGTGGCACACACCTTTATTCCCAGCACTCAGGAGGTAAGGCAGATAGATTTCTGTTGAGCTGAAGGCCAACCTGGTCTGCATAGTAAGTTCCAAGCCAGCTGGGGCTACAGGGAGACCCTGTCTCAAAAAGACAAAAAAAAAAAAAATCCACCTGCCTTGGTACTGGGACTAAAGGTGTCCGCTGCCACACCCAGCACCTATTAACTGTTTTATTGTTTGGTTTGGTTGGTGTTTTGAGACAAGGTCTGGCTATGCAGCCCAGAGAGGCTTTTAATTTATAACCTTCTTGGCTCAGCTTCCTCAGTGCTAGAATAACAAGCGTATGTCAGGAAACCAGGTCTATATATTGTTTTGTATTACCTTCATTTTTCTTGACTTGTTTTACATTTATTTGCTGGTTTGCTGGTTTATGTGTGTGTACATGTGCTTGTGCTCCAGCCACAGCATACATGTGGAGGTCAGAGTACCATTTAAGGGAGTTGGCATAGTCAAAGGAAAATACCTTAGAGATAGTTATTATCTGCATGGTTCTGGGTAGGTTAATCTTTGAGACTCATTTTCTTCAACTTTAAAATAAGGTAAGATGAGCCAGTATCAAAATGTTTTTGTCGTCAAAAGAAATAGACAAGCCTGGTATGGTGGTGCATGTCTTTAATCCCAGCATTAGGGAGAGAAAGGCAGGCAGATCTCTTGAAGCTCCAGGCCAGCCTGGTCTACATAGTGAGTTCTGGGTCAGCCAGGACCACATAGTGAGACCCTGTCTCAAAGGCGCAGGGGTGGGGAGGTATGGGCAAAATTAGAACTTTTTTATTTTATTTATTCCGAGATTTTATTCCACGAATATTTGTTGGGTGGCCATTACATGGCAGTCCGTATTGGCATATATGATGATCAGTTTTATAATCATAACTTGTCCAGGTTGTGGGAGTGGTGTTCCTATATCTGTTGAAATACTCTGTGTGTGTCTCTGTTGAGACTGATATTTGAAACTGCAGACTGAGTAGAGCAGATTGTCTTCTTGAGCACACGGCCTGAGCTGAATCAGGGAAAGCTTACAGAGAACCAGGGGCCTGGAAGCAGGAGGGGTCAGGACACATTGAATACCTGCGTACATACACTGTATACTTGATGAAGCCCACTACTCTTTACAGATCATATATGCTAATAATAATTTCTAAAAGAATACTTTGTCTCTGCTTATATTTGAGCTGAAACACATCTTTTCCTGCCTTTGGCCTCACACTAGAACTTATACAATCAGCTCTCCATATTCTCAGACCGGGAAGGGAGCTGTATGTACCACAGACCCTCTTGGGTCTGGATTTCTCAGCCCCTGTAATTGTGTGAGTCAGTTCCATCTATCTATATGTATACACACAGATGCACAGGTGCATATATGCTTCTGTCTATATATGTATGCATACATGTGTCCACGTACATATGCATGTATACATATAGATACATTTATGCAAAGAAAACCCCTAAGCATGTGAAGCAGATGTGCTATCTATCCTAGAATTGGTGCATTGAGGAGAGTACGGGGTGATGCTGAAAGAAACAAGGTTCAGAGATTGAAAACGTAGATACCAGAACCACATCCCCTCGGCCCCTGCCCACTGCATTATAGGGTCACCAGCAGTATCTCTCTCAGGTAGCAGGGTAGCGAGCAGGGAAGAGTGGAAGGGCTGTAATCCTGGAAAACTTGGCCTCAGGACTTGTGTGTAGTAGGTAAGAAAGCTCCAGGCCCACAGTATCTGAATGAATGCTAAAGCGTGTTCCATTCAGTTCTGGGAAGCCGCCCGGTAGAAGACCGGCTGGCTGCCTGGAGCAAGAACTCCAAGTGAAAGCTTCTGTCTCGCTTGTCTTGCTTCCTGCCAGTCCCCACTTCTTTGTCTTTGCATCAACTCCTAAGGAGAGACTCTTTATCTTATGCTGTGGCCATCACTGTCATTTCCCCTGCCTTCCCTTCTCGTGGATTTCTGTTTGGCCTCAAATTCCCTGTGTGGATTCTGCCTTTGCAAAACCTTTTCCGCTCATATAGAAAACACCACCAGGTCCCGTCTGTTTCACTTGCTGGAACACACCCAGGTGCTCTCATGCTTTGAACCCAGCCTTCCGAACTGAATTGCTCTGGGCTGGCTCCTTGTTTCTTTGCAAAAAAAAAAATTGTACAATCCTCTAAATAAACTTCATGCTGAGACAAGAGATTTTCACTTCCTAATTTTCTATGACTTCTTATTTTTTCCCCAAACGCTTACTCTTCACTTGAAAGCACTAGTTGGAAATCAATTTCCATTCGTTGATGAAAGCACTGTTTATCCTCGTTTCCTATTTTGTGACGCAAAAGCCCGCAGTGGCCTTTCCTGCATGTGCTGTGCGGTTTATTTCAAGCACTGTCCGCATCGCAGCCGACCTCTGAGAGGCAGGAGGAAGATCTGGGAAGCGGACGTGGGAAGAGAGAGGTCCTTCACTCCGGAGTCTGTTGAAGCTTTTCACCAGCCGAGAAGCAAGAATTCCAACACAATTAACAGCATTTGCTGAGACAGTGGCTGACAGACAGAGACATTATTCTATTAGACAGAGAAAATTTTCTTTTTTTTTTAGAAAATTTTTATTTATTTTCATGTTTTGATTATATTCAAATTTTTATTTTTGAACAAAAAAACTTAAAATAATTATTTTAAATAATAAAACATGGCCGCTTTAGACATTGTTGTTGTTTTAAAGACAGTTTATTACGAATTTTGACTCCTGCAGTTCTGCTGTGGTGCTTTAACGTTTATATTATTTTTTGCTACTTACTCCAAGCTCGCTACACAAAGAATCATTCTCTGCATCCATGAAGCTTTATTCCACGATCACATAACACAAACACACAGAGAACATTTTAGTATTTACAGAACACATGAAGTCTATCTAGCCATTTCGATTTATCTGCTTCTTTGCCCATACTGAGATCAGCAGAAAAGCTAAATAATAACAAGACTTCACTTCAGCAGTGCAGAGGGCAGCATCAACCAAACTTCGTTAGACAAACCGACAAATTATAAACATGGTTTGGAAATGCAGCTCCTGAAAGAGTGACTTAAAACAACAAACATGCAGCGGGTAACTAGACTGATTTTCACTGTGCAGCTTTCCTCAGGGAACAATACTGCCCATTTCACATAAAAAAAGGAATATGCATCCAAGCCTTTGCTCATGAAGAACATGTCCTTCAAACAAGTTCATCATAAGGCAAAAGAGAAGGAGGGAGGAAGAAACGACCGAAGGTAACACAGTTTGGCTCAGAAAACCTTAAATTAAATGTGTATATATACATTTATAGATACATTGCAAATTAAACTTTGTATATAGTCATTAAACAAATGAATTGACTCAGTAAAGTGAAAAAATGTTCTCTGCAGTTATTGCAAATGTGCTGCATGTTATATGTCAGCATGGACAATAACAATAGGATCAGAAGCTGCCACATTGCCAGTGTGAGCAGCGGGCAAGACAGGACAGCATGCTACCAGTGGAACAGCAAAATACCACTTAAACGATATACATAGATCATGAAATTACATTCTCATTAACAATAAGACATACTAAAGACATACTATGTAAGAAAACAGCTCATGTGTAAAATGTGTCTGAAATGCATTTTTCCTTATAACGGACACTAAAACAAAATTATCCCAATCTCCCCTCCCAGCTCCCCCCCAGAAAAAAAAAGAGTTAAAGAAAGACAGGGGCAGGCCGGGGCAAGGAGCAAGGAAGGAAAGATTTCTAGCACAGTGATTAACAATAGTTCAAGCAGAACCAACAACAGTTGGTCAAAAAGATTCACAGTCACAATTAAAAACCAAACTCAGCCATTTTGGGTTCTTTGCAATGAGATAAAAAAATATCCCTCACAGATTCATATAAATTCTAGGCTCCAGTTCTTTTTCATTTTTTTAAGAAATTTTTCTGTTTATTTCTGCAAGGCCTAACTGTCTTATTATAGTTTGTATTTGCTCTGCAGCAACTACAAGAGATAGGCATAAAACACGAAGAAGTTTCTCAGGACCTCGGTGCAGATTGTTTGCTCTGGACACAAGGCCAGGACCACCTGTTCTTTTCTCAGCTCTCAGAAAGTGTCTGCTGTCCCGCCCACACACCTTCTCAGAATGTACTCACAGGTAAGAAACTTTCCCTGCTGTCACAGTATTTGTTGCAGAGCATATGTATGTGTATGTGTGTGTGTGTGTGTGTGTGTGTGTGTTTGTTTAAAAAGAATAAACAAATGACAACAAAATCCTAGATTCCTAGAACCAATTCTCTTGATTCTCTACTTCTACAAAATAAAGTATGCTATTTGGCCAAGACTACAGACGTGTTTTGTTTTTTCTCCTTTGGATTGGAGCGCCATGTAAAATGAGTTAAAGAACAGATATACCAAAACATACATGCGGTAAAACTATTGAAGGTAGGTCCTTAAATGCATTTATATAAACATGATTTACATTACTTCTTTTCTTTCCTTTATATACAGTCACAAAACTGTAGTTATATGTCTAGGATTCTACTGCTGTTCCCCCACAGTGCAATCTGTAGCAACCAGTTCTCCAGTTTATAGTAGCGTCCCATAATGCTGACAAAACAATGTATATTGTCATGGATTTGCAGATGAACCAAGCCTCTGTGTAATCAAGTTTTGAAAAACACAGTGTGCCACCCTGGACACCCCTGAGCTGAATGTAGTCAAATACAAACCAGGCCAGGCAATGCCACATGAAGGATACCACGATATCCCATCTGAACACCACATGGTGGGCTGCCCAGTCAATAATTAAATTGGCAACAAAGCATTCTGAAATTGGCTCACCTATTATTGTAGCAGAAAGCATGCTAATTCTCACTTTGGTCCACCTGATCATTCTGGATTGAAACTGAGAAACGAAGGAGGAACCAGAGTAACTTGGGTAGACAGTGCAAACCTCCAACCTCAGTCAGTTATTGCTTGGCCATAAGGCAGTCTTCAGCAATGTACTAACCTGAAGCTGTAAGCTCCCTGCGTGATCTAACATGTCTTCCTCAACAGGACATTCCTGTCATACACTTGAAGCCATTACATTGGCAGAGATATAAGATCTTGCATGTGAAGCTCCAAGATATACCTGTTCTGATGTGGTAGCAAGCTTGTCTGTCTGCTGTGTGAGTCAGCCCCGGAACCAAGCCTACTTTTTCTGTGATTTGATTGGACGTGTCAGTTAGTGAGTCTGGAATTACTCTTATTACACTATTGAAAATTAATATGAGATCATATTTTGCAACTTCATAGCCTGGCCTCAAATGATTAATTTTTGGATTAATGCCAACTGTTTTTTTGCCACCAAAACTGATCTAGCATCAACATTTGGGTATTTTCCAAGCAGCTTTTACACACATCAATGGCTGGATCATGATGATCCTGTACACAGGAATACTTCATATTTGGAATAATCCAGTTCAAAGAATGTTTCCAAGTTGTTGATCAGGTTAGGGTTCACCGCTTTCAGTGGACTCGGAAGAGACACACCGGGGAGCTTGCTCTAATGCTGTTTGTCTGTATTCTTGTTGAGGTGTAATCAGGTACACATGATGGACATGAAATGCATCGGCCACAGCACAATGAAGACTATGAACCAGAATAAGGCCATTCCCTCCTGGGCCAGGTCCAGCAGCACCATCCCCACAGGCCACAGCAGCGTTGCCATGGAAGCAGCTCAGGGTAGGTGCCCTGGGGGACGGGAGGAGGAACCTATTGAATTTTTTATGTGTAGGAGTGTATGCTGTGTGTGTAAGTGTACTGGTGTCCACTGCCCACCAGAAGACAGAAGAAGGCGTCGGATCCCCTGGACCTGGAGTCACAGCATGGGTGCTAGCTGCCATGTGGGTGCTGGGATTCGAACCCAGGTCTTCTGTAAGAACAGCCAGTGCTCTTAACTGCTCAGCCACCTCTCTAGCCCCCAAGAGATATTTTCAAATAAGGCTGTTAAAACAGCAAAAGCAGAAAAGAAAAGAATTTAAATAGCAACAAACTAGGTTTAAGCCTATATGACGCTCCAAACTAATCTAGCCTTACGCCTTTTCCAGATATTCTCTGGGAATCTCAAAAACGAGGTTAAACCTTTGCTTGTTTACAGTAAAGACGTTTAACTTTTAACTTCCCCTGCATCTTTGGTGGCTTAGAGTTTTACTTTACCAGCTGTCATGCCATCCAGTGCATACCACGAACCACTCACTCTGATGTTCCTCAGTGACCCAGGGAAGTGTGACTTCGGGAGCCACCACTGACAGTGTCTATATTATAAAAACAAGGCACTTAGTTCAGATTCTTCCTTGAGGAGCCTATATGTATACTTGAGTATACCTTATTTGTTCTCCTCAGGATCAGCAATTCTTTTCGGATTGAGCCTGCTCTCCCGCAAAGTCAATTACTGATTAAAGGACTATTAATGTGACCATCACCATGTGGCTATCCTCCATGCTTCCAAAGAATGGAATATTGGTCGTAGTCAGTACCTGGCTCCTCCATTTCATAGGCAACACTAGACTGAAACACATGGTGTGGAACTCCTGCTACCCCCTGAAGCCAAACTTGTTTCTTTTGCACTGGGAGTTTGTCTGAGGACTTCTCTGAGCCCTCCCCACACAGACTTCGAATCTTTTGGAAAATTCCCTTAGATTACATTATTCTTCTTAACTAAGTGCATATCTGTGATTTAGTATGAAAACATATTTGTAATGTTGTATTGCATAATGATAAACTGCCAGGTTTCAAATGACCATTTCAGGAGAGTGCCTCTCTCTACCTCCATTAACCTCTGTGCTAAAATCTATGTATAAAATTCTCTCTTTCTTTTTTTTCCTTTTGGCAACAGGGTCTTGTGACATAGGCCACGCTAGCCTCAGACTCTCAGTAATGTCTGGCTTAGATCATTGATTTTTGTTGTTGTTGTTTTGAGACAGTGTCTCTCTACGCTTCTCTGGCTTCCCTGGAACACACTGTGCCCACACTGTGCAGACCAGGCTGGCTTAGAACTCACAGAGATTAGCCTGCCTCTGCCTCATGGGTGCTGGGATTAAAAGGTGAGTCACTCAGCCTGCCTGATTTTTTTTTAATCTTCTTGGAACTGCCTTATCTAAGGGAAGGCATGTAATTCTCTTAAACCAGCTCTCCTGGGATCTCATCAGATATTCAAGTAAGATTAACCATCAGAGTCAGAAGAAAGAAAGAAGGGCCTGTCTATCCAAGTCCAAAGGATCCTCTCTAGTTTAGGAGGTTAGGAGGCTTCAGCCACTGGCTGTTCAGGGGCAGATATGGCTTGTGTGACTCTCCCACCGTGATGTCTCACTCTCTCACGTGCATGTTACTACATTTCTAGTCTTTTTCTCTTTTTCTCCTATCAAAAAAAGAAAGAAGGCTGTCCTCTGACCTCCATACAAATACTGTGGTATGCGTGTTTGTGTGTGTGTGTGTGTGTGTGTGTGTGTGTGTAACTGGCAAGATGACTCAGTGGTAGGGTTCCTGATAACCTGGGTTTGATTCCCAGACCCATGTGTTAGAGTGGGAACCAACTCCTGTAGTTTGTCCTCTGACCTCCAGGGTTGTCACGGCACATACCCATGTGCATGAATGCACACACATACACATCATGCATATACGAAAAAATGATACTAGGTGGACATGGTGGCTCAGACCTATAATCCCAGTACTTGGAAGGCTAAGACAGGAAGATCTTGAGTTTGAGGTCTGTAAGGCTACATACATAGACTCTGTCTCACAACAAAATCAACGATCTACTTAGCCTTCCTTGAGAGAGCTTTCTTTGCAGACAGGAGCTGAGGTCTGTCGTGCTTAACTTATGGATATTTGACATTTAGGGTCTAAGATCTTCTGGTAAGCCTATGCTTTAGGTCTTGTTTAAATGGAATACCATAGAAACTGACTGGATTTCCTGAAAACACAGTTATGTGCTACACAGATGTTTACCCAGTGATAGTGGCCCTATGAGACTACATCAGCTGGTGATGTCACAGCCAGTTACAGAGTTATACTGTGTCATGATCACACAATGGGGAGATGAATAAGGAAAGCAATTCCCAGAATGTACCTCCATCATTAAAAATGCACAGCTGTAGTCTTAAGTGAGGTGCTTCTGGGAAACCAGGAGCCAACAGAGGGAAACAGCCAATCAAGGCAGCCATAATATGAATTACCAAGAAAGGGAGGGACATTATCTGCTGACACCTCTGGGGACAAGCTGGACATAACGTGTGCATGTACATGCATGCATGCAAAACACTCATACACATAAAATAAAAATAAGTAAATAAGCTGGGTGTGGTGCTACACACCTTTAATCCCAGCATTTGAGAGGCAGAAGCAGGTAGATCTCTATGAGTTCAAGGCCAGCCTGGTCTACATAGTGAGTTCCAGGTCAGCTGAGGCTACAGGGAGACCCTGACTCAAAAACAAAAAAAAAACCCAATAAATTAGTAATGTATATTGTAAAGAATTTAGGGACTGTTTGTCATGAAGTAATACTGATACACACTTGGTTGAAACTCTAAGCTACAGGAAGACCATGTCTTAAATAAACAAATAAAAATGAATAAATAAATTAGTAATTTGATGTGTAGTAATTGTAAACTTGGACTTACAGAGAAAGGGATTTGATCGTTCTGAAGTAATAGATCTGAGTAGCTGCTTTACTCGGAGAAAAATGGTTTTGCTCATCCACAAAAACATGTGTCACCAGAAAGCACTTTCGTTGCCACAGATAAAGCTGTCTCAAGACAGCAGCAGAAGACCTATGTTTACAGGTGGCTCCACCTGCTGTCCCCCAGGTGTTCACCAGTGATTGTCAGGTGCCAGTCACATGGAGGCATTCACAGTGGGGTCTTCTCTTAAATAAAAGACAGGGTTCAGTGGAATACACCTGGCCATTCTGCCATCAGTTTTATGGACAAAAAAGTAAATTCATTGCCTGAAATGAAGACAATGAAAACAAAAAAGTAGAAACCCAATACCTTGTATGCTCACCTAAAAAATTATTAATGACAACAATAATAATAAAACTACATAGGATTAGTCTAAGGGTTTTTATGTTTCTTTGTTGCTTGAGTTTTGTTTCATTCTGTTTATTTTGTAACAGGTTCTTACTAACTCATCCCTTAAAGCTTGTTTGTCATGAAACAGGATTCATTTAGCTCAGGCTAGCCTCAAAGGCCCATATATGTAACTGAGGATGTCCTTGAATTGCTGGCCATCCTGTTTCCACATCTCTAGAGCTGGGATTATAGGACCAACCTAGGGGTTGGGTCCAGTGCTAGGGGCGGTACCCAGGGTCTCTCTGCGTGCTAGGCAAGCACTCTCCAATGAGCTACACTCCCAGTTCCCCCAAAGTTTTTTCCAGTGCATACATAGGCATTTTAATATTTTTGTCTTTTTGAATCTGGGTTTCCCTTTAGCCCCAGTTGCCTGGAACTCACTATGTAGACCAGACTGACCTCAAACTCACAGAAATCTGTCTGCCTCTGCCTCCCAAGGGCTAGAATTTAAGGCATGTGCCAACACACCTGGCTACATAGGCATTTTATATCTTTTAATATTTCAAACACAAACCTTCTAACACCTGCTGTTTCAAGTCTTGGTTTTTTTCACATGGGGGAATAAATCTTAGAGCTCATTACAAAAGTAGCTGTTTCACCAGGATTCTTCAAAAGTGACAAGAAAACATGGAAATCCAAGACCATTTTGAGTTGCTTTCTTGTGAAGTGGGTAGGCATGACGCCACTGAGCATGTATTCTGGTTGTGTGAGACACGAGTTCGAGGTGAAAGGGAACAACAAAAGCAGCAGCTTTCGAATGCACTTTGTAGTCCCAGGCTTTGCCAAGATTTCGCCACCATTTGGGAACTTGTGAGGCAGGGGAATCTTGTGAGGCAGGGAACAGTGCACTACAGCAGGGAGAATAAATTAAAAGAAGAAGGAGAGGCCAGGTGTGATGGGGCAAGCCTTTAATCCCACAACTCGGGAGGCAGAGGCAGGCAGGTCTCCATGAGATCCAGGCCAGCCTGGTCTGCATAGTGAATTCCAGGCCAGTTGGGGCTGCAAGGCAGAGAACCTGTCTCAGAAAACCAAGCCCAAACTAAAACAAAGCTAACAAAATGTACACACACATGTTTGGATATGTGTGTCTGTATATAAAGGCATGTGTACACATATGCACAAATGAATTGGGGCACGTGCATAGGCCTGCTTGTGTTTAACACAGTGAGAGGAGGAAATATGAGAGTGTGAGAATGGATGTGTGAATTAGAGCTACAGCTTTCAGCATGGACAGTTATCAAAAAATAAAACAACGCTGGGTATGGTGGCACAGGCCTGTAATCCCAGCTACCGAGGAGTCTGAGACACAAGATACACAGGTTCAAAGCCTGCCTGGGCTACAAGATACATTCAAGGCTATCCTGGGCAATTTAGTGAGACCTGATCTCAAAATAAGAAGAAAGTGACTTGGGGGAGCAGCTCGATGGTGGAATGCTTGCCTCTGCCGCTGTGCAAGGCCCCGGCTGTAGTCCTCAGGGTGGCAAACATCAAACGAACAAACAGGTGAATGAAGAGAGCAGCCTGGAAAAGCAGGAGTGAAAACAGTATGTCTAATTTTGTAAAACAAAATAATGCCTTGTGTCATGAAAACAAATTCAGTAGATCTAAGACAACAGTAGCACACGGGACCCAAATCGAATCGCACAGGATGGAGAGTTCGCTCCCTGGGGGCTCTGGGTGGGCTTTTGCCAGCATCTCTTCAAAGACAAATTCTGAACAAGTAGGTGAAGTTCTTCCTCTTCGCCTGGAGACAGCGGGACAGCACACAGCTGTGATTGGCAAGGGTCAGAGAAACCTGGCTCCCAGTCCACACTAGACGGTGCCATGTGAGACAGCGGAGTGTCAAACAGAATATTCGCATCGGATTTGCAGCGTTAGGGCTTAAACTCAGGGCCTTGAGCATGCTAGGCATGTGCTCCATCGCTAAGTTGCACTCCAGCCCTTGGTTTTTGAGATAAGATCTCACTGTGTAGCACAGGGTGGCCTGGAACTTGAATTCCTCCTGTCACCCCCTGCCCAGGACAGAGATTACAAGGATTTGCCACCAAGCCCAGTTCCCACTCTTGCTCTTGTGAACTAAGACCCAAATTCAATTGTTTCCATGTTGCTGAGGAAGTTTCCCACACAAAACACTTGCAAAATTGCATAATTGTTCAAATTCCTTGAATAAAATGTTTGATAGTCTACATCTTAGGGTCTAGAGTCGACATTGTATTATCTTGCCCCTAGGTATGACTACGTAGGTGTGTGGGATGGGGGGGCAGAGCGTGAGTGTGTCGGAGGAACACACACAAGTGTACACATGCAATGTTGAGACTTTAAGCTTTTAAAATATTTTTGTTGCAATCAGGTATGGTGGTTTACATCTGCAAGCTCAGTGCTTGGGAGGCTGAGGCAGGACTGCCGTGAGTCCAAGGCTATGTGGTGCGTTCCAGGCTCACCTTGTCCACAGAGAGAGAGCTTGTTTCAAAAAGAAAAAAAAAAAAAAACAAGTTCTTTTTTATTGCTTTCTGTTGTATTTATTAGTGACACTTACTGCTCTACAAACATAAGGGGCAGCTGTAGCTTTGACAGGGTTCATCTCTTTGCTGCTCCACTCCTGCCCAAGCACCCCTTACTCTGAAATACACACTTCCGGGCAAGACACAGTGCCTCACACCTGTAGTCCTACCACTTTGGAGGCTGAGGCGGAAGGGTCACCATTTGAGCCAGATGTCCAACCTGAGGTGTATAGTGAGAACATGTCTTTAAAAACCACAAGAAAACTAACAAATAAAACACCAAATTAATTAATTTAGTTAATTAAATTTAGTAATAGTTGAAAATTAATCTTAAAAGTAAAAGAAACACTTATTAACAAGGTGTATTTTCATGCCTGTTTAGGCACATGAATAAATACATTGTTTTTTGTGTATGTGTGCATTAATATATGCGTATAATGTGTGTGTGTGTGTCCCTAAGTCCAGGCATGTGTGTACCATGGCACATGTGTGGAGGTCAGAGGATATCTCACTTCTACCTTGTTTGAGACAGGCCTCTTCCTGATCCTCATTATGGAGCACAGATTAGCTGGCCTGTGAGCTTCCACAGATTCATCTGGCTTGGTCGCTCATCTCAGAGAGAACTGGGATTATGGATGTATACTATTGCACCTGGCTTTATGTGAATTCTGGGACTTAAACTCTGGTCCTCTCACTTTTAGCCATCTCTCCAGCCCTAGACACTGTTTTCAATATTAAAGCTTTAACTCTATGCTTAGTGCCCCCAAATTTGTTTTTCTTTTCTCTTTTCTTTTTGGATGTTTGAAGCAGGGTTTCACATAAAGTGGCCTTGAACTCACTCTATAGCTGGGAAGGGCCTTCGACTCCTTATCCTCCTGTGTCCTCCTCCCGAGAGGTGGGATTACAGACACGCACTACCGTGACCAGCTCACAGCTTGCTTTTCTAATGATCTAGTATTTAAAAATAGACTTCAAGAGATATTCTCAATTCAAAAGCTGTACTTGAATTGACCTGTTTAAGATGTACTAGAAACCCTCAGCATGCGGGACAATTTTTCCCCCCTGAGTAGCAAATGGGGAAGTAGAAGCTCAGGTTGCTTACAAGCCTTAGCCAGGGTGAGAGAGCCAGCAGTTCTGGACCAAGATTCAGAACTGGAGGTCCTCATTGGCTCCCTTCTGTCCTGTTAAACATGTCACTGTGAACTGCTAATATCCTAGAAGGTGTTACATGTTGTCAATAAAATGAATGATTCATAGCTTACATAGGCACGCTCCCGTACCAGACACATGCATTGTTTTCAGTCTTGTGACTCATGCCTCTGCTTGGACTTGGCTCTTGTGCGAATGAGTAACTATCTGGACCTGATAGCTAACATCAGAAGTCCTGTGTCATGCACTTAATGTATTGCCATTCACCAAGTTCTCTTGTGAAAGGACTCTGCCAGTTTCAGTTCCACAGACAGTACACATCCTCACGGATTCTGAGCACCGTCAGTCCTTTAAAAGTTTTTAAGAGGGTGCACATCCTTATCAACTCTGAATATTACCAATTTTGAAATCGTTTTAAGCTGGGGGTAGTAGAACAGGCCTAAAATCCCAGCACTTGAGGCTGAGGCAGGAGGGTTGCTACAGGCTGAAGGTTAGTATGGGCTACCGGGGTAAGATGGTATCTTAAAACACCCCCCAAACACAAGGCATACCTGTAATCCTAGCACTCAAAGGCTGAAGCAGGACGATCCCCGTAAGTTAGGCCAGTCTGGGATACACAGCAAATCCAACGTCAGCGTGCTAGGACTCCAGGCATGTGTTACAGTGCCCAGATGCTTTCCTTACTGACCCTCTGTTTTTTCATTCCTTGCCTTTAAAATGTTTTTGGTGTCTTTTAATTGAAGAAATGTTTAATTCTTATAAAACGGAACCTACCATTCTTTTTTTTTTAAGTTCTGAATTGAGTCTTCCCATTGTTAGGAAAAATGCACTTGTTTCTAATAAAAATATAAATGTATACTACAAGCCTGTTGGAGAAAACACAACAGTACAAACAAAAACTAGAATTGGGGTTGGAGCTGTAGCCGAGCTGGCAGAGTGCTGGCTTGTGTGATGAGCCCTGGTTCCAGCTCCAGCTCCGTATAAACGATGTGGTGGTGCACGCCTGTAATCCGGGAACTCAGGAGGTGAAGGCAGGACGACCAAGGAAGATCAGAAGCTCAAGACTCCTCTGCAGCACTGTGAGTTCAAAGCCAGCCTGGACTATACGAGACTCACACTTGGCTTTTCGAGAGCCAGGGGAGCTGAGCCAGCCCTGCTGACTTCAGATTCTTGCTTCATAATGATCATGATGCTTCTTCTGTGTGGAGGCAGCAGGTGTACACTATGGCAGACTTCGTTTCAACATTGTGCAGAGTCCACAAATAGAGCATGAGGAGACAGAATTCAGACTGTCATTGGCCCCATCTTGGCTTCTGTGACCTCTTAGCCTGGGCTCGTCCAGATGGTTGTGTGTCTGCCCTTCCATTCAGAGACTTGGGACTCGAGTGTGATAGTAAGCACTCCGGTGTAGCTGCCTTCGTACACACTAAAGGAAGCAGGGAGTCCTTCAACCAACAATAAAAAGACAAAAGTATATGCAGAGGATAGAACAACAACGTGCAGGAGAGGTGACCCAGAGGAGGCAACATAATTCAGAAAATAATAGGCATTTTTGAAACTGATTTTATAGCTTACGATATGAAGGATTAATCATACAGTCATCTGGTCAAGGGGAACTTGAGGAGGAAATTTGAGAGTTTTCGTCATTTGTTTGCCTACATCAATGCACTGACTAGAACCTTAAAAAAGAAGAGTGAAACTGGGGTGGTGCCACACACCTTTGATCCCAGCACTTCAGCAGGAGAGGCAGAGGTTGGTGGGTCTCCATGAGATCAGAGCCAGCCAATTTACAGTAACAACACCAGACCAGCTAGAGCTACAGGGAGACCCACATCTTGCCTTTTTCTGATCTTGGGTAAGGAAAGAGGTGGTTTCATAATTTATGATGATGCAGCTATAGTTTTTGTAAATGTTCTTAGAAGGATGCAGTAAGTCCCCCTTTGTCATTCTTTGTAGAAAAAGACTGAGAGTGATAGCTCAGATGATAAAGCATTGTGAGGACCTGAATGTGAGCTCTAGAACCCATATAAATGAAAAAAACCCACCCAAGCATGATAACGCATAATTGTTATCCCAGAGGTGGAGGCGGAGGCCGGCAGATCCCTGGGGCTCACTGATCAGCCAATCTAGCTTAGTCAGCAAACACCAGGTCCTAGTGGAAAGCTTTGTCTGCATGAAAACAAGGGGGATAAGACCTGAAAATGACAGCTGACATTGTCCTCTGGGCTCCACATGCATGTACCCATGTTTACACATGCACCTGAACATACACATGTGTACTTACACACATGCATACAGGCATGCACACATATAGTGGGTGATCATTTTGTCTATTTCTCCTTATGTCATCATGTATATTAATTTTAACTTTATTCTTGGTCATTTAATATTATGGTATATTTCAACTGATTTGCAGGTATTAAACTATCAAGGTTAGGGACAGACCTCACTTTCTTAGTATATGATCCTATTGAAATGTTGCTTGGTTTGATTTTTAGTAACTAGTCAAAGAGTTTTGCGCCTATGTCCATGAGAGATATCAATGTACAGTTTTCTTTTGATACTCTTTTCTGGTTTGGTATCAAGGCAATAGTTGGTTACTGAGTAAGTTGTTTCTTGGTTTTCGGGAAACTTTTGTGTAGTACTGGCGTGGTTTCTTTTTAAATATTTGCAAAATTTGCCAGTGAGGAATATGAGCCCATCACTTCGTGAGAACATTTTCAATTGCTGATATGATTCTACTTCTTTATGTTTTAAATATGTGGTTTTAAAGGAAATGTGAAGTTTTTTTTTCCTTTCTTCATAAAGATTTAGTACAATGTGATGAACTTATTTAAGTTACCTAATTTGTTTGCATAAAGTTGTTCAGTGTATTCCATTGTCCTCTCCCTGACATCAGTCTAGCTATTTGTTAGAGACTTTCCTGGACTAAACATATATAATCCTGTTTTCTGGAGCATTTGGTCAGTGATGTTACTCTTCAGTTGTACTTGGATTTCTCCACCACCCTTTTCCCTCTCTCCTGCTAAGCCTGACTTCCTGGGATTCACCCTGGATTGCCTTAGCTTGGAGATCACTACTGGTTAAGACTGAGCCAAATATCTCCAGAAGATGGTGCTTCCACAGTGCCCACAGATTCTGTGTGGTTGGAGATGCACTCCAGGCCGAAGCAGTTTTCAGTTTGCCCCAGATTCTGCCTTTCCATCTGGCTCCCTCTCGCCTCCTCAGTGCCCTTGCTTCGTCCCCAGGTCAGTTTGGATAGAAGGTGAGCTCCGGAGCCCCCGAGCTCTCATTTCCCGGAGCTCCCTTTTATATTTCCGACTAGACTCTATTTGACATTTGAGCCAAGCCTTGGCTTGGGAAAACCTGGGGTCTTGGCTGGGGCAAGCCTTGGGTCTTCCCCTCACATGACTTGGCTCTCCACTTGGTTCTCCACTTCTCCTCCCATTAGTTCAGCCTCTCCCATTAGCAAAGCTCCTGGTTTCTCTGTCCAGCTCCAACCTGGTAGAAATGCTTTAGAGATCACACTGGGGGACAAAATGGAGCAGCCCCCTGCAAGAATAACACAAACTATTCTTACTCAACATTCAACTGCTTCCCACAGAAAAAGCAGCCTCAATGTATTTTGGGGCTTCAATGAGCCCTCATCTGGCTGTTGCTGACTACTTTTCAGTCTCTGAGACAGGGTTTGACTTCTTCCTGTCTTGCTATCCAGCAAGTCTTCCAAAGTCTTGCCAGGGCGTTCTGTGATGTTCTGGACATGCACATCTCAGCATGCACTGGATGCATATGAAACAGAGAATGTTCAGGTGTTAGCAGATGGCTTGTGGTTAGGCTAAGAACTTTAGCCAATTTACCTTTAAACAATATGACAAATCAAAACTTGTGGTATTAGAGAATGAAGCTATCAATGTTTACCCTTGGGACGGTCTTAGAAAAGCTGTGTTTAGACACTTCTGCTTCTTTAGGATCCCAGCTATGTCACACACAAAGGAATTTTTAGCATCCTTGGGGTCTCATATCATTTTCTGGTGCTCTAAGTGCTGTGCCACAGTGTTCTATAGAAAGACACTGTGTAGATAACTTTGGCTCACCCAGAAGTGAGTTTAGTTTCATGAAATAAGTATTCACCACCCTTGAAGCTATAACAAATGCAGTTTCTACACAGAAGCATATTTATGGTGTGTGTGCACGTGTGTGCATATGCGTGTGCGTGTGTGGGTGCTCATCTTTGTGTGTGTCTGATAGGGTCCCTTGCTGTTTTCTCCACTGCATTTACCACATCTGCTGGCCCACAAGCTTCTCCTATCTCCACCTTCCATCTCCCCGATGGAACATTGAATCATTGATGGGCACAGTACTGTGTTCAGTTTTACATGGGTTGTGAGGATTTGAACTCAAGTCTTCATGCTTGTAAGACAAGTATTTTGTCTACCAAGTTATCTCCTCAGCCCTCCTCCACAAAGTTCAAAAATGCACTTTATGAAATATGCACAATTAGAAAAACAGTGTGGCCCTAATGTTTTAATTTACTATTTCAAGAATAGCTCATTAACTGTGTAATGCAGGACTGTTTCTCAAAGAACAATCAACAACCTTACATCAATATCTTACCTTTTCCTCACATGTGATAACAGAGGCATTGGAGTGTATAATGCACCCCATTAGAAACAGGGAGAATCTCCCCACTCTTGACAAAGTGATATGCAAATTGTTATTCATACTCTCTTGAAATGCTTTTTGCTAAGCAAAGGCACTGGAACCCCTAACCAAGCTTTCTGGAAATTACAAATTACTTTGTAATCCGAACCATTGTGCTGGTCAGCAGCCTTCATTGTGACTAGTAGGTCACTGTAATTCTCTTGATTGACTGGAGACCTGCCATAACTGTGGAGCCAATAAGAAGGACAGAACATCTTGTCCTTGAAAGATGATCGTTATTGTCACAAAATCTGGCCTTCAGAGCTATATGTTTTATAGCATGTAGTTGTGACAAATGGAGATTGAATGACATTGAAAAATGAAAGCCCCTAACTAACTCTATGATATCTATTTTTGAACAAATACTCATAGAATTCTAATTCCAAATGAATTGTAGTTTCTTAAGTTTTTCCAATTTTGGCTAGAGCCTCCTTGTCTCAATACTCAAACAAAATCTCAGATAAATCAAAAGGATTCCTTGGACATCCCTATACTGTGGAATTTCTTAATGACTGTTAAACATCTCTCCCTCAGCCCACTGTCTTCAGTACTTTACTAACTCTAATACGTGTGAAAAAAAACATTATTTTAGCAGTTTGTCTTAGTACTTTGGAAATACCAGTTTGACCACTGTTAGTAAAACTCCTCTCCTACTTATATACAAAATCAGAAGTGCAAAAAGCAAGAATAAATGTGAACCTCAATAAAAAAGGCTTATTCTTTGAACTTAGGGAATTCATTGAAGCAGAAATGTGGTATTTAAAGAGGTAATGGCGGTTGGAAAGATGGATCAAGCACTTGCTCTGGAAACACTGGGAACAGAATTGGGATCCCCAGAATCCACTTAAAGTCCAGCGGGCGTGGGGCCCACTGCAATGCCAGCACCAGCAGGCGGAGGTTGAATCCCTCAGCCCGGGAAACGAGGTTCAGAGAGACCTTTTACCTTAACTGAAGAGCGCTGGATGGAAGGAAACATCTAACATCAGCCTTGTGAGACAGGACGTCTGCATTTGGTGTAGCAGCTCTGGGATGCATCCAGATGTCCAGTGTGTTAGGAGCTCATTCTTTTCCTCCTTCTTGATAACATTCCTTGAGAAGGAAGTGCCACACATGTTCTTCCATTCATCCACTGGAGGATGTTTGTGCGACTTCTGCTTTGTCATGCATGCGCGCATACACACCACACATACATATGCAAAGAAAGTAATGAAAAGTACATCCATGTCATAATGTGATTCAGATAGTCACTGACCACGTTGGCTAGGAAAGCGTGTCAGAATCTATTCAAACATGAGCACAGCATTTGGCCTGGCCAGTATTCTTTCATTTCTCCTCTCGCAGCTTATTTCAGAGTCTTCTGACAACATAAAAGAAACAGACGCTGGAAGCAGTTTAGCTGGCTTGGCTTGGGGTGTGGCATGGAATCACATGTAGAAGAAAGCAGTCAAAGGTGGCAGATGATGTAGACCTAGGAGTGTCTTTAACTCTTTTACAACTTTATTTTACTTGTTATGAGTGTTATGCCTGTATAACATAACGTAAGTGCACCCTGTTGTGCAATACCTGTGAAGAACAGAAGAAAGTGTACCATTCCCTGGAACTGGAGTTACAGGTGGTTGTTGTGTGTACTGGGAACCAACCTGGGTCCTCTGCAAGAGCAGCCAGTCTTCTTAACCCCTGAACCATCTCTTCAGCCCCAACTCTGCATTTTTAAAAGTTAGACTTTTTAAATAGTAAGATGAGGCATTTTGTTTATTTGAGAAGCTGTGCCTGGCGAAATCATTAGGTGTCTGAGTCAGAGGCCATCCTTACACTTAAAGAAAGACCAAACATTCCTGTGTTCCATGGAAACTGGCACGGGGCAGGCATGGCTAGTGTTTCTGAAAGAAACACAAGGGAAAAGGAGGCGGTGAGAAAGACCCATCATGAAAAGCATGCAGAGCGCATCTTGCCGGGCTCTCTAATAAGGGCTGTGTTCTTCCTCACAATCGGAGGCCAAAGGAAGAGCACTGTGTTTGACTGCCTTGGAGGCTGAATGCCTAGGTTCCCAAAACGAAAGATGTTTCTATCCTCCTAGAAAAGGAAAATCAGCATTGTGCCCCATGAACCAGTCACCAGGGAAATGCTACACCAGAGGTGGGCAACCTAGCCTCCATCCAGTTTAAGAACCACATCCTCAGAACACAAAGTTCATGTTGTTGTTTCCTTGGCGTTAATTGGAAACCATCCCCTGAGTCTGCAGTAGTTTTCACATTGTATCTCAAGTGTGCTTGTAAGCAAAAAGTTGGTGTGCAGTGTTGCCTTATGCTAGATGACAAATAATTAGAAATCCCACTTTTGGAAATGTTGAAAACCACCAGAGGATGTGTGGGAAGTCAGCATAGACATGAACCCAATGAACTACAGCAGCAAGAGAACAGTCAGCAAAGTTCACCCAGAAGCAGTGTGTTGCTGGATGTCTTAAAGCCTCGGGCATGATGTTACCTGCAGAGGTTCACACTGTGAAATATAGCATGGAGATCTTTCAGAGATAACAGCACTGTTTTAAGGAGGCTCAACGAGGGTGTGGGGTGAGATCAGTGTCCATCACTAGTCAAATCAAATCTAGAACACAGCCATCCTTCCAGCAAAGCATTCTCATCCTACTGACACAGGGTGGGTGAAATTTGTAGAATATGGTAAACTTTCTGAGATTTCATTCTAAACTTTTAAATAAGAAATAGAAACAGAAGCAATGCATGGGAATAAGTCGGGCAATTGGTGGGTCTTTCTTTTCTGTCTTTGTTCTTATACTTTTGAAAATGTATTCAGAGCTTGGCATGGGGACTTACTCCTGTAATCTCAGCACATAGGAGGCAGAAGGATTGAGTTTGATGCCAGTCTAGGCCTCATAGTGAATTTCAGGGTAGCTTACATAGTGAGATCCTGTCTGACAACAATAAAGCAAAACAAAGAACAGTCATTAGTTAGCAAGTCACCAAATATTTCAATAAAACTCTGAAGCCTGAAGGTGACCTCCAAAGAGCCAAACAAGTTCCATCCATCCCCTGAGGTCTACACGCACTCCAGGAGGCTGGCTGACTGCTGCTCAGCACCCAGATCTCAGTTTAAATGCTTTTCTCTAGCATTTGGTACTTGCTTATTTCATGGCTTAACCAAGCTGTCTTAGGCCAAGTTTCCCAGAAGCAGGTATGAGGACTCATGAGCGAGCACCTGAGGGAAGCAGGAAAGGCGGAAAGCCCAGCAGGAGATAATCTCTGGCAAACTTCCTTCTCCAGCCTCCTGACTCCACAGAGGATGCTGGGCCAGAGTTAGATGTGCAGCCCACTTCTGTACAAACAGTGGAGGGTGAACACAGACAAAGTGGACATACCATAGACGCTTCTCAGTGGGGAGTGAAGTGTTTAAAATAGCCCTAGATCAAAGGCAGGAAGTAAACACATACACCACTCCCACACACACATGTGAGCAACACCCACACATACACACACCACACACCTGACATCTAAGAGCCTTCATAGTAGTGCCTGCCATGTGCCTTGTCTTGGGGATTATGTGGTAGAGTGTCAATTTAAATCAAATACTTCAGATAAGGAAGAAGATTATGAATGGTACACCAAAAGCATTTTATTTTTCTAGAAAGTGTGCACCACTGTGGGGCCAGTGTTCATTGCAATAAGGTATTGAGCAAAGCCCAGCAACCCCGGAGACCCTGAAGGGACGGCAGGTGTCTGGCCTGCTCTGCCTGATGTGTGATAACCTGGCCCCAGGAATTCACTATAGATATGAATCTTCCTTTCCCCCATCCTAGACCAGGTTTTGGGATTTCGTTTCCCCATTCCTAAAGTTCCACAAGCTTCCCACCTTTAATCCCTTAACCCCACCTTTAATCCCTTAACCCCACCTCTAACCTTCCCAATGCCAAAATGCCTTCTTATAAAAACTCCTGTCTTGGTCCCAATAAACGATCTGCCCACCAACGCAGTTTCCCGGGTGTCATTTCCTGTCGCACTCTGAGCCATTCTGAGGATCTGTTTTACTCTCCGTTCTCTGGGACCGCCGGTGCGCAACGGCTGTCTCTGGAGAAGGAGCCCCACACACCACATTCATTTTAGCCAGATAGCTCTTACTTTGGGCCATAATTAAAGAAGCAGAGATCAAGTCAGTGCAACTGCAAGTAGATGTGTGGCCTGAGCAACCCACCCCATCCATGGGCCATCCTTAGTACAGCCCAGTGTCCATGTCTCCCCCACCGCAGTTCTCCTTTTTAAACACATGGATAAAGAGAGCACACCCCAAGTCAATTAGGACAAAGTGATGAGTCACAATGTTAACCTCTAACCAGAGATTCTGCTTGAAGAACCACCGGACTGAAGGACTATTCTGCTATGATCTTCAGCAAAACCAATTGTTCTAAAACTGTCTTCTTCCCACTCAAGGTGCCAGACCTATTCTGAAGAAGTCAGGATCATCACAAGGCTTTGTGTGAGTTTCCTAAAGTATATGTCATGAAACATTCATCTGTAAAGAGTAGGCTTCATGAGGGTTAGGCCTGGAGCGCAACAGTAGAGTGCTTCCTGGGCATGTGTGTGTGAGGCCCAGGGTTCAATCTCCAGCACTGCCAAAATAATAAAATAACTAAAGAATCCTGATCAGGCACCTGACCTCAACACCTCAGAAGCTCATGGTGCTCACTAGGAGGTTACAACCTTCTCAGAACATGGTATGCCCTTCAAAATTCTGTGTGTGAAAGGTTTGGTCCCAACCTTCGGGTGAGATGCTGGCTGTAACTGAGGTGGTCAAACCTGCTACACTGTGTTTCTCTAAGCTTCTGTGTGTTTCTCAACACAGATTAGATGTTTGGATAGACATCACTAGAGTTATGTGCTCTACTTTTGCTTCCAGAATGGCCTAGAAGACATAAATATGCACATGAATGGCACCCAACACAGTTCTTAACCTAGTTAATGGATCAGGCCATTTGAATCAGCTATAGTTGGCCCCTTGTAACAGCCTACCCATCTATCATTAGGATGAGCTGGGGATGTGTGAGGCCCTCAAATTTTTAAGGCTTGGGGGACAATAAGATGTTGTCTCTTTAGTGGCTGACCAGACCATGTCCATTGTGATTTCTCTCTCACATAATGGATCTCCTCACTTTGAGGGATACAGTTTGGGATGGTCAAATCCTGAGGTGACAGCAGTAGAAACTTCCAGGAGAATGTTGAAGGAAAAGTTGCCAAACAAATGAGAACTATGTGTTGTTCCGATAAGTCCCAGCAGTACTGGAGCACACGGGGTTTCAACACAGAATTGCCATGGGTTGGGTGTGGTTTGTCACCACAGTTCATGTCTCAAGAGCTTGGTTCTCTGTGAGCTAATGTGGGAGGTGGGGACAGGGGAAGAGATTAGGCCATGGCAGCATCACTCTCAGAAAAGAGAGAAATGGCTCATTGGACCCTGGTTAGTTCTTAAGAGAGGACTGTTACTAAACAGCAGGAGTATCTCCTCCCATCTTCTGGATTCTGACTTCGCAATGGATCTCCTCCTCACCACAAAACTGTCTGCAATGACATTAGATAGTCAAGGGCCCTGACCAAAGATGCTGTTTGAACTCACCAGCTCCAAAAGTATGAGGTAAATAAACCTCCTTGCATTTCACATAAAAGGGTTTAGATGGGCAGACAATGTTGTATTTTAAAGGAGGGAGTTCACTGAGCAAATGTGTAGGAATACTATTCTGAAAAAAATGGACCATCTCCCACAAATGTAAAATGTATAACCACAAAAGTTTTGGAAGAAACGTAGAAACTTCCTGTAACCTAAGCATTAGATGACTGGGTTTCAGATGTGGTACCAAAAGCACAGTCCCAGTTAAAAAAATGTTTGCTCTACAAAAGACACTGTCAAGATGATATACAGAGAAGACGTTATATAGAGAGATGATATAAAGTGGGAGAAAATTTGGGGAAATTACATATTTAACAAAGAATGTATATGTAGATTTCTTAGTTTCTTTTCTAGCTGTAATAAAATACCCTGACAAAAGCTTAGGTTTAGGGAAGAACAAGCCTATTTTAGCTCACCACTTTATAACATGAAAGTTACAGTGGTAAGAGCTTGAGACAGTCGATTGTATCACATGCATAATCAAGAAGGTAGAGCAATGGATGCTTGCATATAAGTACTAAGCTTGATTTCTCTATTCATGTACAGTTCAGGATCCCTGGCCAAGAGAGTGGTGTCATCCATAGTGGGCTGAGTCCTCCTAACTCAGTTAATAATCAAGAGAATCCTCTACAGACAAGCCCCCAAAACCAACTTGAACTTGACCATCACAGGAATACACACACACACACACACACACACACACACACACACATATATACATATATATATATATATTTATACATATTATATCTTCAATTCAAATACAAGTAATCAAACAATTCAGTTCTAAATGGGCAAAAGATCCACAATCAAATACCATGGATAGATGACAAATAAGCACATACAAAATATACTAAACATCCAAAGCCATCAGGGAAGCACATAAGAAACCTGTAACTAAATATAGTAACTAGATATCACTGAATACCTCTTAGAATAATCAGAATCAGAAGGAGAAAAAAAGTAAAATCCTTGACAATACCAAGTGCTTGTAAGGATGCAGTGCAGAGTATTAGAAATAACTGCAAGTTTGGGATTGGTGACTTAGCTCAGTGGTAGAATATTTGCTTAATAAGCATAAAGACCTGAGTTTGGTCCCCAGTTCAAATACAATAGAAACTGCTGCATATTCATAGAAAGGAGCCGGTATGAAATTGCTCTTTAGTAGAACTTTACGAGGAGAGTAGGCTCAGGACTGTAGCCAACCATGATGAAGCCCTCAAGAGTGAGAGCATTAGAAGGGTTATAAATTTGCACTATAGACAGCCCCACAGGTCCTGGGTCCTGGGGTGGGGGGGAGGGAGAGAGAGAGAGAGAGAGAGAGAGAGAGAGAGAGAGAGATATCAGTAGTCTAACAGAAAGTTCCTACATATTGCCCCAGGGAAATATATGTTGCAACCACTCTGGAAGACAATTTGTTTCTTATACACTTAAACAAATACCCTGTGACTAAGCAGTCATGTCCATGGATGTTTGAGGAAATAAAACATTAAGTCACACAAAATCTGTACAAATATACACGTAATACTCATTTTCAAAACATGACAAAGCAGAAGTCACACAAACATCCTCCAGTGGATGAATGGAAGAACATGTGTGGCACTTCCTTCTCAAGGAATGTTATCAAGAAGGAGGAAAAGAATGAGCTACTAACACACTGGACATCTGGATGCATCCCAGAGCTGCTACACCAAATGCAGACTTCCTGTCTCACAAGATTATATATTGTGTGATTCCATTTGTATGAGTGCCCAAAAGACAACACTGCATCAGCAGATAGTATTTCGGGATGACCAGGGGTTAAAGCAGAGTAGAGATGTGACCTGAAGGGTTAGCTGGAGATCTGTGTGGCTGACGAAAGGTTTCCATCTCCTGACTGGTTTGTGTTTACATGAATCCATGTAAGCAACTGAATCCTCAGAACCATCATCACTAACACAAATGAAGGTGGACAGCAGGTAGCTGTGGTCCTGCCTGCACTGAATCATAGGTACTAAGCCAATGTCACTTTGTGGTTCAGATCATTGGACTGTGGTTATGTAATACATAAGGCAGGGCACATGGGGACTCAGTTCTATCTTTGCAATTTCTGCAGGAACTTTGTTCTATTTTTGAAATTTTTGTGCGTGCCTAAAATTATTTCAAAGCATATATATATATATATATATATATATATATATATATATATGTGTGTGTGTGTGTGTGTGTGTGTGTGTGTGTGTGTTATTTCAAAGGGTATATATGTTATTTCAGTGTATATATTTCTATGTATTAATTAAAAAGGCATATATTCCATGTACTTTATCAATACACACACACACACACACGCACATACACACAACCATTAATGAATTTCAATATCCATCCTATACCCTCCAAATTCTAACTAGACATGCAGCTTTATATAGATGCTTTTCTTTAAAACAAACAGAATGCTTCAGAACATTGAAGAAAACTTGTTAGAGATTTGTTTTAAATGATTGATATCTGGTTACACAGAATACCACAGTCATTCGGATAAGTACTAAGGTTTACTATAATTGGCATTTTCACAGAAGCCACTTGGAAAATAATCCTTATTAATGAGGGAATCCTGCCCGGTCACAGGTGCTTCCTACACATGGGGTATGGTGCCTCGGTCAGCTGGTGGGGAAGGGCTGAGAGAAATGAGGGCTGGTCATTTCTAGGTCCATGGGAGCACAGAACTTTCCAGCTACTCAGGGCCAGTGCCACTGGCAGGTGCCTGGAACTTAGAAGGGGCGGAGTGCAGTCAGACTGCTCTGAAGGGGCACTGCGTCTCACCTGCTCTGGAACAAGCACAACGCTATCTTTGTTCTAGACAAAGGGGTAGAAGTCAGGGCTGGACAAGAGACAGGGATAGAGATAGAGCAAGGTCTTATAAAGGTAGGGGCACTATAGTGTTCCCTTCCCAGGACACCTGGAGAAATCCTGGCTCTTTGGGGCCGCTCAGAGTCTGTTACTGGGGCTTCCCCTAAACCGCCCTTAGTGCCTAGGAGGGGAGGACTAACATACTACCAGGCTTCACCTCCAAGCTCACCCTCCTCCCTGTAAGCCTGTAGTTGCACGCCTGGTTCTCTGGTGAGTCCCTCCTAACTCACAGATGTGGAGCATTGGGCCCCTGAGGTTGGGCAGTTGAATAACATCCTGTGGCTCAGACCAGCCACTGTTTCCTTTGTGGCCCTACAGTGGCACTCAGTTGCTGTTTTTTGAGAGGTCCGTGGGAGCTCTAACTCCAAGGGTACCCTTTGGTTTGTTGGACTCAAATCCATCTAGTGGAAGTGTTTGATGTTTTGTGCTTCTGAGGGCAGGTGATGTGATACCAAAGGCCACTACGTAGCTTCCCTGTGAAAACATGAAAAGAAGAAATGGAATGAAATACCAGACTGTGATGCTAAATAAGTTATCCATGTGTCATAGGAAGGGAACTCAACACTTTCATTTCCAGTTGTGTTCATTCTAGTATTTCCATTAAAGCATAATCAGAAGAGGAAAGAAACTGTGGGCTGCAGTGCTTAGTCTCCAGAAGAAAAGAACTCCATTTAAAGTATAACATCTTCCACTAGAACGGAACATCACGACGGGATTTCTGACATTGTATTTGTGATGTGATTGTGGACTTACAGAGAAGCTTCTAGATTCACAAGAATCTACTTTTTAAGCAGTAGCTACTGCTGGGGAAGTAGAATCTCTGACCAGCCAGCAAGGCTATCTGCAAGTTACACAAGGAGCCCCAGGGATGGAGCTTCTGTGACTCATCACCCATGCTGAGATGGGCTTTTGGTGACGCACTGGTGATCATTTGGTGATCATTGCCAGCACTTGTTCCTGTCCTGCACTGCCAGGATATGACACGCTTTTGGAACTTTGGAACTTTGCTGCAAGAGACCATGACCTCCTCATTGCTGCATCCTTCATTCCAGTGTTTCATTGGCACTTTATCTGTCCAGGGTTATAGTCAGGTTTGTTTGCTCAGTCAATTAAAGAACCGAAAGATGAGAAGACACAGATTTTTTGACAGATAGTCACATTCATATACATAAATAAAATATAATTTTGTAGGAATGACTTTTTTGTTGTTTGTTTCTGGTTGTTTTGGGGGGAGTTTTTTTTTTGTTTTTGTTTTCTCTGTTTTTGTTTTTGGAGAATTTAAACTTTGTACTTCCACACTGAAGCTGCAGAAACCTTTGTGAATAAACACGTGAGTGTGGACTGACCCATCATGAAATTTCTGAGAGACAGCTGAGGGAATGAATGGCCACTGGCTTCAGGCCGCCTCTCAAAAAATTTAAGAGTTGTGAAGCCGGGCTGGAGAGATAGCTCAGCTGGTAAAAGCAATGACGCTCTTGCAGAGGTCCTAAGTTCAGTTCCCCTCAGTCATACGTCAGCAGACAGCCATCCTAAGTCCAGTTTCAATGGAAGTGATGCCCTCTTCTGACCACCCTGAGAATTGCATGACACAGGTGTACCTACATATATGCAGACAAAAAACTCATAAACTAAAAATAAGAAATGAAATCTTTTTAAAAGAGTTGTGAAGACAAAGTTCCCAGAAAAATTCTGCAAGGTGACCTGATGAGCACTTCAATGAATGTGGGGAGTTTCAAAAGTTGCAGGTCTAGAGTCTATCTACAAATTATCTTAAGTCATGAATAGCCCCACAAATAGCTACTCCTTGCACACCTCTCTTTCTGGGTGACATAATGCATTAACTCTACAAAGAAAGAGTTCTTTCAGTCAAAAGGCTAAAACCTCATCATTTACCACTAGAGATCTATTGTAGAATTCCCGCCCTTTCCCCTCACCAGCCTTCTGAATGCACCCACCCATGCATGTGACAATTAGTTTAATTTGTCACTTTTCTTTCCTCTGTTACTCTAAAAACTTACCAAAATTCTTACCATGTTAGCACATGGTATTCGGGAAAACCTAAATCTGTATTCCCAGGCTATGTCAGTCATATTTGGCTACAGAAAAAATCAAAACTTTGATACCCTAGAGCTAACAGCTGTTTAATTCATCCATAGTTCCTGGTGACCAACATGGGACTCCCCCCAGGAAAAATGGGGGGAATCTACTTTTCACAGAAGGAAGTTGTCTTGACAGGTGCCAGTGTATTCCACTGTTCAGTATTGTCTCCCTTAGTAGCATTTGGTGATTTCTTCTTGGGGTTCAGACCTCCCTGGATTAGTCGACTGTCCATTCCTTTTTTCTGAGTTTGTGTCCAGGTCCTATGTGTTTAGATGCTTGCTTGCTTCCTTTCAACGTGTTTGCTCTCAGGTTCCCATTATTGCTTGCTTCAGGACCGTTTTATTTCTAATTTGTTTCTTTTCACTGTAGCTGCTTTCTAGACTTCTGAATGCATTTTGGTTTTTCTTACGTCTGTTGTGTTTTGTCGTTGTTGATTTTGAATTTAATTGGCTTTTGTCTCCAGACACTCCTCCAATCCCCAATTGCGCATTATTCTGTACCTTCCTCTGTTGATTTCAAATTTGCTGTCTTTTAGGTTAGGAATTTTATGAGCACCTGAACATAATGATGCCGAAGATAATAGACCCTTGTTCCCTTCCTCATAATCCCACTGAGCGGTCAAGGCGAACTCCCCTAGACATGAACCGACATCATAGAGAAACCCATCAAACATACCCTGTGGCTGGGTCAGAAGGAAATTTATGGCTCAGTCAGGAAGACTCACATACGGAGTTGATATCTCAGTGTCTGAGTCCCTTCACATTTCTGTTAGTGTGCAGTTTAGCCCTGAGACTCAGTGGGAGAAGGTAGTCTAAGGTTGGGAGGACAAAGTCCATTCATGAAGCAGCACAAAAATCAATCAAATTACATATTCTCCAGCTAGCATTGGAAGGCTTGCAATTTCTCAAGAGGAGGAGGGATGAAAAGCAAAGAGTGGGCACAATTCCCTAAAAAAGAGGAAGACTTTAAAGATAAACCACCATCTGGCAATGCAGCCGAATTTGTGAAAGCAGAGCCAGGGATCTTCCTCAAGGTAAGGAATCAGATCCTCAAGGAAGCTGATAAGGAAGCAGTGTTCTTAGATAAAGAAGCACATGTCTAGGCTTTAGATCCTGAATCCCGAGATACATGTGTCTCCCTGCTGACGTGGAGAGGCAGGATGAGAGGAGGATGGACAGTTCATTATTCATTTCAAAAGCTGATTTTCCTTCACCTTTTTGTACATTTGCCTCCACTATCAGAAACCCCTATTTGCACAATTGCCTCTTCTGGAATAGATATATAATTTAATTCATTGGGCTCCAGAAAAAATGACCTGTTGAGGTAGACAACACTTATTGGAAGCCGTTCAAAACAATATTTCAATCAGTCTATTCAAGATATCCTGCTCCAAATACAACCCAGGAAAATCAGTTCAGAGCACACAAGGACATTTTCCTCTCCTGAAATGGTCATTTGAAACCTGGCAGTTTATCATTATGCAATACAACATTACAAATATGTTTTCGTACTAAATCACAGATATGCACTTAGTTAAGAAGAATAATGTAATCTAAGGGAATTTTCCAAAGGATTCGAAGTCTGTGTGGGGAGGGCTCAGAGAAGTCCTCAGACAAACTCCCAGTGCAAAAGAAACAAGTTTGGCTTCAGGGGGTAGCAGGAGTTCCACACCATGTGTTTCAGTCTAGTGTTGCCTATGAAATGGAGGAGCCAGGTACTGACTACGACCAATATTCCATTCTTTGGAAGCATGGAGGATAGCCACATGGTGATGGTCACATTAATAGTCCTTTAATCAGTAATTGACTTTGCGGGAGAGCAGGCTCAATCCGAAAAGAATTGCTGATCCTGAGGAGAACAAATAAGGTATACTCAAGTATACATATAGGCTCCTCAAGGAAGAATCTGAACTAAGTGCCTTGTTTTTATAATATAGACACTGTCAGTGGTGGCTCCCGAAGTCACACTTCCCTGGGTCACTGAGGAACATCAGAGTGAGTGGTTCGTGGTATGCACTGGATGGCATGACAGCTGGTAAAGTAAAACTCTAAGCCACCAAAGATGCAGGGGAAGTTAAAAGTTAAATGTCTTTACTATAAACAAGCAAAGGTTTAACCTCGTTTTTGAGATTCCCAGAGAATATCTGGAAAAGGCGTAAGGCTAGATTAGTTTGGCGCGTCATATAGGCTTAAACCTAGTTTGTTGCTATTTAAATTCTTTTCTTTTCTGCTTTTGCTGTTTTAACAGCCTTATTTGAAAATATCTCTTGGGGGCTAGAGAGGTGGCTGAGCAGTTAAGAGCACTGGCTGTTCTTACAGAAGACCTGGGTTCGAATCCCAGCACCCACATGGCAGCTAACACCCATCCTGTGACTCCAGGTCCAGGGGATCCGACGCCTTCTTCTGTCTTCTGGTGGGCAGTGGACACCAGTACACTTACACACACAGCATACACTCCTACACATAAAAAATTCAATAGGTTCCCCCTCCCGTCCCCCAGGGCACCTACCCTGAGCTGCTTCCATGGCAACGCTGCTGTGGCCTGTGGGGATGGTGCTGCTGGACCTGGCCCAGGAGGGAATGGCCTTATTCTGGTTCATAGTCTTCATTGTGCTGTGGCCGATGCATTTCATGTCCATCATGTGTACCTGATTACACCTCAACAAGAATACAGACAAACAGCATTAGAGCAAGCTCCCCGGTGTGTCTCTTCCGAGTCCACTGAAAGCGGTGAACCCTAACCTGATCAACAACTTGGAAACTTTCTTTGACCTGGATTATTCCAAATATGAAGTATTCCTGTGTACAGGATCATCATGATCCAGGCATTGATGTGTGTAAAAGCTGCTTGGAAAATACCCAAATGTTGATGCTAGATCAGTTTTGGTGGCAAAAAAACAGTTGGCATTAATCCAAAAATTAATCATTTGAGGCCAGGCTATGAAGTTGCAAAATATGATCTCATATTAATTTTCAATAGTGTAATAAGAGTAATTCCAGACTCACTAACTGACACGGCCAATCAAATGACAGAAAAAGTAGGCTTGGTTCCGGGGCTGACTCACACAGCAGACAGACAAGCTTGCTACCACATCAGAACAGGTATATTTTGGAGCTTCACATGCAAGATCTTATATCTCTGTCAATGTAATGGCTTCAAGTGTATGACAGGAATGTCCTGTTGAGGAAGACATGTTAGATCAAGCAGGGAGCTTACAGATTCAGCATAGTACATTGCTGAAGACTGCCTTATGGCCAAGCAATAACTGACTGAGGTTGGAGGTTTGCACTGTCTACCCAAGTTACTCTGGTTCCTACTTAGTTTCTCAGTTTCAATCCAGAATGATCAGGTGGACCAAAGTGAGAATTAGCATGCTTTCTGCTACAATAATAGGTGAGCCAATTTCAGAATGCTTTGTTGCCAATTTAATTATTGACTGGGCAGCCCACCATGTGGTGTTCAGATGGGATATCGTGGAATCCTTCATGTGGCATTGCCTGGCCTGGTTTGTACTTGACTCATTCAGCTCAGGGGTGTCCAGGGTGGCACACTGTGTTTTTCAAAACTTGATTACACAGAGGCTTGGTTCATCTGCAAATCCATGACAATATACATTGTTTTGTCAGCATTATGGGACGCTACTATATACTGGAGAACTGGTTGCTACAGATTGCACTGTGGGGGAACAGCAGAAGAATCCTAGACATATAACTACAGTTTTGTGACTGTATATAAAGGAAAGAAAAGAAGTAATGTAAATCATGTTTATATAAATGCATTTAAGGACCTACCTTCAATAGTTTTACCACATGTATGTTTTGGTATATCTGTTCTTTAACTCATTTTGCATGGAGCTCCAATCCAAAGGAGAAAAAACAAAACACCTCTGTAGTCTTGGCCAAATAGCATACTTTATTTTGTAGAAGTAGAGAATCAAGAGAATTGGTTCTAGGAATCTAGGTTTTTGTTGTCATTTGTTTATCTTTTTAAACAAACACACACACACACACACACACACACACACATACACATACATATGCTCTGCAACAAATACTGTGACAGCAGGGAAAGTTTCTTACCTGTGAGTACATTCTGAGAAGGTGTGTGGGAGGGACAGCAGACACTTTCTGAGAGCTGAGAAAAGAACAGGTTGTCCTGGCCTTGTGTCCAGAGCAAACAATCTGCACCGAGGTCCTGAGAAACTTCTTCGTGCTTTATGCCTATCTCTTGTAGTTGCTGCAGAGCAAATACAAACTATAATAAGAGAGTTAGGCCTTGCAGAAATAAACAGAAAATTTTCTTTAAAAAAGGAAAAAGAACTGGAGCCTAGAATTTATATGAATCTGTGAGGGATATTTTTTTATCTCATTGCAAAGAACCCAAAATGGCTGAGTTTGGTTTTTAATTGTGACTGTGAATCTTTTTGACAACTGTTGTTGGTTCTGCTTGAACTATTGTTAATCACTGTGCTAGAAATCTTTCCTTCCTTGCTCCTTGCCCCGGCCTGCCCCTGTCTTTCCTTAACTCTTTTTTTTGGGGGGGGCTAGGGGGGGAGATTGGGATAATTTTGTTTTAGTGTGCGTTATAAGGAAAAATGCATTTCAGACACATTTTACACATGAGCTGTTTTCTTACATAGTATGTCTTTAGTATGTCTTATTGTTAATGAGAATGTAATTTCATGATCTATGTATATCATTTAAGTGGTATTTTGCTGTTCCACTGGTAGCATGCTGTCCTGTCTTGCCCACTGCTCACACTGGCAATGTGGCAGCTTCTGATCCTATTGTTATTGTCCATGCTGACATATAACATGCAGCACATTTGCAATAACTGCAGAGAACATTTTTTCACTTTACTGAGTCAATTCATTTGTTTAATGACTATATACAAAGTTTAAATTGCAATGTATCTATAAATGTATATATACACATTTAATTTAAGGTTTTCTGAGCCAAACTGTGTTACCTTCGGTCGTTTCTTCATCCCTCCTTCTCTTTTGCCTTATGATGAACTTGTTTGAAGGACATGTTCTTCATGAGCAAAGGCTTGGATGCATATTCCTTTTTTTATGTGAAATGGGCAGTATTGTTCCCTGAGGAAAGCTGCACAGTGAAAATCAGTCTAGTTGTTACCCGCTGCATGTTTGTTGTTTTAAGTCACTCTTTCAGGAGCTGCATTTCCAAACCATGTTTATAATGTGTCGGTTTGTCTAACGAAGTTTGGTTGATGGTGCCCTCTGCACTGCTGAAATGAAGTCTTGTTATTATTTAGCTTTTCTGCTGATCTCAGTATGGGCAAAGAAGCAGATACATCGAAATGGCTAGGTAGACTTCATGTGTTCTGTAAATACTAAAATGTTTTCTGTGTGTTTGTTTTATGTGATCGTGGAATAAAGCTTCACGGATGCAGAGAATGATTCTTTGTGTAGTGAGCTTGGAGTAAGTAGCAAAAAATAATATAAACGTTAAAGCACCACAGCAGAACTGCAGGAGTCAAAATTCGTAATAAACTGTCTTTAAAACAATAACAAAGTCTAAAGGGGCCATGTTTTATTATTTAAAATAATTATTTTAAGTTTTTTTGTTCAAAAATAAAAATTTGAATATAATCAAAACATGAAAATAAATAAAAATCTTTTTTTAAAAAAAGAAACTTTTCTCTGTCTAATAGAATAATGTCTCTGTCTGTCAGCCACTGTCTCAGCAAATGCTGTTAATTGTTTTGGAATTCTTGCTTCTCGGCTGGTGAAAAGCTCACCAGACTCCGGAGTGAAGGACCTCTCTCTTCCCACGTCCACTTCCCAGATCTTCCTCCTGCCTCTCAGAGGTCGGCTGCGATGCGGACAGTGCTTGAAATAAACCGCACAGCACATGCAGGAAAGGCCACTGCGGGCTTTTGCGTCACAAAATAGGAAACGAGGATAAACAGTGCTTTCTTCATCAACGAATGGAAATTGATTTCCAACTAGTGCTTTCAAGTGAAGAGTAAGTGTTTGGGGAAAAAATAAGAAGTCATAGAAAATTAGGAAGTGAAAATCTCTTGTCTCAGCATGAAGTTTATTTAGAGGATTGTACAACTTTTTTTGCAAAGAAACAAGGAGCCAGCCCAGAGCAATTCAGTTCGGAAGGCTGGGTTCAAAGCATGAGAGCACCTGGGTGTGTTCCAGCAAGTGAAACAGACAGGACCTGGTGGTATTTTCTATAAGAGAGGAAAAGGTTTTGCAAAGGCAGAATCCACACAGGGAATTTGAGGCCAAACAGAAATCCATGAGAAGAGAAGGCAGGGGAAGTGACAGTGATGGCTGGACCATAAGATAAAGAGTCTCTCCTTAGGAGTTGATGCAAAGACAAAGAAGTGGGGCAGGAAGCAAGACAAGCGAGACAGAAGCTTTCACTCGGAGTTCTTGCTCCAGGCAGCCAGCCGGTCTTCTACCGGGCGGCTTCCCAGAACTGAATGGGACATGCTTTAGCATTCAATCAGAGACTGTGGGCCTGGAGCTTTCTTACCTACTACACACAAGTCCTGAGGCCAAGTTTTCCAGGATTACAGCCCTTCCACGCTTCCCTGCTCGCTACCCTGCTACCTGAGAGAGATACTGCTGGTGACCCTATAATGAGGTGGGCAGGGGCCGAGGGGATGTGGTTCTGGTATCTACGTTTTCAATCTCTGAACCTTGTTTCTTTCAGCATCACCCCGTACTCTCCTCAATGCACCAATTCTAGGATAGATAGCACATCTGCTTCACATGCTTAGGGGTTTTCTTTGCATTAATGCATCTACATGTATACATGCATATGTACGTGGACACTTGTATGCATACATATATAGACAGAAGCATATATGCACCTGTGCATCTGTGTGTATACATATAGATAGATGGAACTGACTCACACAAATACAGGGGCTGAGAAATCCAGACCCAAGAGGGTCTGTGGTACATACAGCTCCCTTCCCGGTCTGAGAATATGGAGAGCTGATTGTATAAGTTCTAGTGTGAGGCCAAAGGCAGGAAAAGATGTGTTTCAGCTAAAATATAAGCAGAGACAAAGTATTCTTTTATAAATTATTATTAGCATATATGATCTGTAAAGAGTAGTGGGCTTCATCAAGTATACAGTGTATGTATGCAGGTATACAATGTGTCCTGACCCCTCCTGCTTCCAGGCCCCTGGTTCTCTGTAAGCTTTCCCTGATTCAGTTCAGGCCATGCGCTCGAGAAGACAATCTGCTCTACTCAGTCTGCAGTTTCAAATATCAGTCTCAACAGAGACACACACAGAGTATTTCAACAGATATAGGAACACCACTCCCACAACCTGGACAAGTTATGATTATAAAACTGATCATCATATGTGCCAATACACTCTGCCATGTAATGGCCACCCAACAAATATTCGTGAAATAAAATATCAGGATAAATAAAATAAAATAGTTCTAATTTTGCCCATACCTCCCCACCCCTGCGCCTTTGAGACAGGGTCTCACTATGTGGTCCTGGATGACCCAGAACTCACTATGTAGACCAGGCTGGCCTGGAGCTTCAAGAGATCTGCCTGCCTTTCTCTCCCTTATGCTGGGATTAAAGACATGCACCACCATACCAGGCTTGTCTATTTCTTTTGACCACAAAAACATTTTGATACTGGCTCGTCTTACCTTATTTTAAAGTTGAAGAAAATGAGTCTCAAAGATTAACCTACCCAGAACCATGCAGATAATAGCTATCTCTAAGGTATTTTCCTTTGACTATGCCAACTCCCATAAATGGTACTCTGACCTCCACATGTATGCTGTGGCTGGAGCACAAGCACATGTACACACAAATAAACCAGCAAACCAGCAAATAAATGTAAAACAAGTCAAGAAAAATGAAGGTAATACATAACAATATATAGACCTGGTTTCCTGACATATGCCTGTTATTCTAGCACTTAGGAAGCTGAGCCAAGAAGGTTATAAATTCAAAGCCTCTCTGAGCTGCATAGCCAGACCTTGTCTGTCTCAAAACACCAACCAAACCAAACAATAAAACAGTTAATAGGTGCTGGGTGTGGCAGTGCACACCTTTAGTCCCAGCACCAAGGCAGGTGGATTTTTTTTTTTTTTTTGTCTTTTTGAGACAGGGTCTCCCTGTAGCCCCAGCTGGCTTGGAACTTACTACGCAGACCAGGTTGGCCTTCAGCTCAACAGAAATCTATCTGCCTTACCTCCTGAGTGCTGGGAATAAAGGTGTGTGCCACCATGCCCAGCTTACAGGTGGATCTTTATGAGATTGAGATCATCCTGGTCTACATAGCTAGTATCAGGCCAGCTGGAGCTACATGGAGACCCTGTCTCAACAAACAAAAACAAAAGACAGTTTAAAGAATATTCTCCAAGTTATTCATTCCTAAAATGTTGAGAATTTACCACATGCAAGACAAATTTCGAGGATGGAAAGATACTAGAATAACCAGAGATTCAGGCTCTGACCTGGAGATGAATGCAGTGATGTGTAGCAGACTCAATCAGGCTTTGCCATAGGCTTGGATCACCAGAACAGGCAGAAACTGGTTCTACCTCCTCTCTTTCCTACCATCATGCAAAGACTGGCTTAGACCACCAAGGGATAAGAACTGGGAGAGGCCCAGCCCAAAGTCAACTTCAAGGTCCTAGACCAGTGAGCGTCAGGATGTCAATGAACACAGCAACCCAGGCAAGAGCAGTGGAAAAAGCACTCAAGGGAGCCCAGCCTTGACTGCAGAATCCTGAGGACACAGAATAAATGCTACATTATGTCACGGAAGTTTCAGCAGTTTATGAAGAAACAGATACACTGGGGAAGATACCTGGGGCCAAACAGCCGGAAGATGTCTATGCCCAGCCCGTTCCACTCCCATACGACACAGAGAGCTCGCTGGATGAGTGTGCTTCCAGTGAGCTGCCTTCCCAGTCCTGGCATATGTAAGTGTCTTGCTAGGAAGCTCAAGTGGGCCTTGAATTTGCTATGCAGCTCGGGCCTCAAACTCTCCATCCTCCTGCCTCCGCCTCTCCAGGGCTGGGATTATAGGCATGATTCACTCCACCAGGCACTCAGGGTATTTAAAATAAGAGATTAACCTGTGGTAGCTTGATTGTCCCAAATTGAGCTTTATGAGCAGAGAACTTTCTTCAGCTTACAAAAGCCAAAGGCAGAACGTTGAAGTTGTGACAAAGACCCGATCTGCTTTTGCTTCCGGGGGCCACATGGACAGGGTGAGATTCCTGCAGAGAGCTTCTGGTGGCCAAGGCAGGCCCTGGGCTTACAATGAACAAGGAAACTGTAATAGAAGACTGATATTTGGTGACCAACCTAAGGAAGTAAAAAAGAAGGTGTCTCCAGAGCTCTCAGCAAGGGCCCAGCTCTGCCAACACTGTAGCTGAAGCTTTGAGACCCTCCACAAACAACCCAGCTGTGCACTTTGTACTTCTGAACTCTGATCTATGGAACTGCAAGATAATAAATGGTTGTTGCTTTAAGCGAGTGTATTTGTGGTTGTTTGTTCCATCAACAGAAAGCCTGTGCTAAGCTAGTCACTGAAAGGCAATCTGAGCGACTTTGTTTAAAGGAGGTGCCCCAGGCCTGGGCATAAAGGGAAGAGCTGGCCCCACCATGAAAGGGGGAGACGGTCTCCTCATCTTGGTCAGATCCTTACGGAAAGAAGCAACCCTGGAGACAGGTGTCAGTACCACAGTTGTCTTAAGGAATGATCAAGGAAACTCGAGTAGGGGGATGAGAAAGGGCGACTAGGAGAAGACAGAATCCAAGGAAGGGAGTTAACAAGCAAGCTATTGTCAAGAGCTTCTTCCTCAAAATGCTAGGAAGCAGCCTAACCTGTGTAACAGGGACAGATGCATAAGAATCTATGTACATCACCCGTCATCAGCATTGATTAAAGCCTCTCTTGGGGGCATTAATTCCTTGGTCTGCCTTGTGTGATATGCAGAGAAACCTCTCAGACCAAAAAAAAAAAAAAAGGAAAAAAAGCGTGTGATATTAGTTAGAAATCTACAAGATGTGATCAGAACTGGTGAAGCCAGAGGACACGGTGAGGTACTAACCGGTCAAAGACCGAAAAGGTGATCCGAGCAGAGAAACAGGCACACTCACAGGCACAAGACATTCAAAGAACTGTAGGGAAAGACTCCTTTCTCCACCATCTTGCTACTTGGTGCCTTGAGGCAAGTTCCTGCATTGTTCTCCGCACTGTCTTCGTGATGGGAATAGTCCCCACCTCCAGGGAGTTAGATTAGAACATTTTAGAGAATCTGGCAGAATCCAGCATCAGTAAGCAGAAATGTTACTAGTATGATTGTGCTGTGTGGATGTGTGACAATCAGCCAACTATACCCCCAGTCAGAGGCAAAGGGGTCTGACGGGGTGTCTGGCTAGAAAGGTGGGCAGCAAGTTACTCTGTGGTCTCCATCTTATAGTGTGGGCTTAGGGTTCAGGTTGGCGATCGGTTGTATTTCAGTGATGGAACACAAGTTTAGTATATACAATCACCAATACTAATTTTTTTTCAAAGTTTTGAATTTTAAAAATAAATGCAGGCCTACTTTTAGGGACTATGAAGTCATAATTCAAAACTTCAGGATTTTCTAGTGGAGTCTTTGGTGGATGGGGTCATCACACCTACAGCTAAGGATTCTTTGACTTCTTTCTCTCTGGTTTCTATTCCCTGCATCTGCTTCGCTTTTTTCACCGCTCTTCCTAAAATTTCAAAACCCTGTCCTGAACAGAACGGGGAGATCTGTCTGCTCCTTACTGTGGCAGAGAGACGTACATTGTGCATTTTGCTCATTGCTTTCATCCTACCACACATGCCTTTATTGCTGATCATCACACTGAAACACCAATGCTTTCCTCTAAATCTCACTTCAGTAGGTGAAGAAGTCACGAGGATTTGTAAAGGGTCTTATATAAAGGAGCCCCTTTTCTAGGATATTGCTGCCACTGAGGAGGACACGGAGAAATTCCTCTCCCAATTCCAGAAAAAAACACATGTAAGACTACACCCAGAACTTTATTGGGGCTTGGGATGATTTCACAAGGAGTATCTGAGAATCACAGGACACTCAGAAGTTCCTCTGTGACTTTGAAGGACCTATCAAGAATGAGGAGGTTGCAGAATTAACAAAACTATGATTGAAAAGGTGTGCAACCTGACCATGAATGAGCATGAGTGTGGAACAGAGGAGCTCTCAGGGTGGTTCCCGGGGGACCGATTGATAGGTAGCTGCTGTGACAAAAGCCTGAATGCAGAGCAAAGCAGGTAAAGGAAAATGAAGTGTGATCAAGGGCACAGAAGGACTGCAAGAGCCTAAGACCCAGAAGATGTGCTGCTAAATACTATCCTCTGAACATGACAGGGAAGCTGCACACTTGAAATATCAGCACTATGGTGATGCAAATAAGACCTGCTTAATGACAGCCCCAGCTAAAATGGCAATATGCACAGCGGAAATTTCACAAGGCTCCATCCCTAGAGGATGAGCTCCAGGCAATCAGTGGGTTCTAAGACACAGAGAATCCCTGTTCTTCAGGATGAGCCCCTGAAAGGTTATATAATCCCGAGTATTTGTCCATAAACACGTACACATAGAAGCAACACTAAATTGACTCAGTAGCATTTATAGAGACACACACAAACACAGACAGACAGACAGACAACAATAATTACTACAGAGGAGAGTCATGAATCCAAGAGGCAGTAAGTGGGGAGCAGTTGGACTGGGGACTAGGGATGTGGAAACGGAAATGACATAAATAACACTACTCCTGTATGAAATTGTCAAGTAATTGAAAATGAAAAAAAGCCCATTATATTAAATTCATGCATTTTCGATCCTAAATTGCTGTGAATGCATTCAAATGCAGAGATGGATATTGATATGTTCGTTCTGTTAATACATAGTGCTTTCTTCGCTAGTGACAACCTTTTTCTATGTCTGGCATCATTGCTTCAAAGACAGGGCCATGCTTGGGTCAGATTCCAGAATCCCAGTTAGTTCTTTCTGCACTTGCAAGGCTGTGTTCCTGCCATGTGATTCTCAACAGTGCTGAAGAGCCTTCAACTGAAAACTCATGAAGAAATGTTTTCATCCCTAAAACTCAAGAAGGCTGAGAAGCAAATTCCTCCTTCCATTAAGGTCCATCTGTAAATTCTCCAAGTTGACTGACCACCAGGGCAGTGCAGGTGGACTCCCCACCCTTTAGTGGAGTCTGAGGCTCTGTGTTTTTAGCCATTTACCAGGAAATGACCCTGCCTTGCAGAATAGAACGCTGAACTTGCAGGACACCAGGCCTGGGTCCTATCTCCCAGGCTCTGCAACTATCTATGGTTTATAATCAGGACAACATGGCCAAGGGTCCTCAACTCCCATCATACTCATACTGCCTGTAGTGGTACTATAATCCTGGTCTCAGATGGTCCCAAGATACACATGCAAAAGGTTTGATCCTCAGTATGAGTGACAAAGTGAGAAGGGGCCAGAGCCTTTGGAAGTGTGTGAAGCTATTGGGATGTATTTAGTTCATTGAGTGTTGTCCTTGAAGTGGGTGTGGGAATCTTCCCCTTCTGACTTCGGTGCGATGAGTGAGCAGTTCTGCTGGGTCATAGTATCCCATCATGATGTGCTGCCTCACAGTGGGCCTCAGACATAACAAAAAAGCAACGGATCATGGACTGGGCCCTCCAAATCTCTGTGTCGAGACCAACATTATAAATATTATAATATAAATATTATATATTATACTGACGTCGTATTTCTGAGTGGAATTGCTGCTTTCAAAAAGTTGTTTCCAGAAATGCTCCCCTAGGACATTCACATGTGTTACTCTAATTCGACTACTAAGTGTTCTGGGGTTTCTTTTAAAAGTAACACTAGGCTCTAATATTTGCCAATAGAGTATCATAGATGGTGATTTCATTGGTCATCTCTTCGAAGATCATTACATCCCCCAAAGAACACATCTCTCTTATCTTAGAAAAATGTTTAGCCAAGCATCAGTTGTTAAGTAGTACATTTTGTTGAGATGCGATGAGTCTTGTGCGTTAATATTACAGGTTTATGAAAAGAATCAACATTTTATGCTAAGCCAAAGAAACATCTGATTTACTAAAACTAGAGCCCTTTCTTGGGATATTTTTCTTTTATAAAATCTTCAGGCATCTAACTTTCAAAAAACAGTAGAATATATTTAATTATGCAAATTTAGCAAGTTTTGTACTTAGTCCAATCACTAATGTTCACAACAACATAAATATATAGACCTGAATGTTTCAAGTAGTTTGGTTTGGTTTATAAAAAATAATTATAGAAATTGTGGAACGCTGTAAGAGTCTTCGTCTGTTGCAAAAAGAAGCTTCTGTGCTAAGTGGGGAACGGCGTACTTGTCTATAAATATAAGGATTCTTATTTAACATGCCATGCGAAATTACATTTCTCTAGGAATATGACAGAGGTAGATTTTTCTCTAGAATTCATGAGCTCCCCAACCACATCTATTTTGCTATGTTTACGGTGCCATGTGAGTTATCTCTCATTGAGAGGGCTGCTGATTACTACTGGGTGAGAGAGAGTTGATCTTCTTTTAAGGGAGTGACTTTAGATAGATAGGCTGAATAGACCCAGGAGATAAACTTGCACCAAGGGACATTTAGATCCAAAGGCTTAGCCAAACAGGGCTTAACATATAAGACAGAGTGGATGAAATCCATTGGGAGGTTATGGAAGGTGCATATGGGGTAGGAGGCCTAAATATGATTAAGATATATGAAATGCACTAAAGTCTTTTGAAAAGAACACATGTAAATTAGCAAATTAGGAAACAGGAAGGTAATTACAGTAAATAGGATACACAAACAGTTACTAATGATTTTTTAAAATCTAATTGCAACTAGGTTTTGAGAGAGATATAAAAAGAGAAAATAATTACAAATAAATAGAAAAGGAAAGAATCATACAAATAGAGATTGAAGGCCACAGTTTAGAGAATCAGAGATTGCAGTGTGGCCCTGGATAGGACTCCTATATTAAAACTCACCCACCTATGGCTCAGGGGCCACTGAGAAAGAGTGGATGGAAAGATTGTAAGGACCAGGGTTGGAAACTGAACATAAGCAAACAGAGGCTTTCAGACCTTTGGGAACTTGCTCAACTGAACTTGCAACAATGGTGACAACATGCACAAGACCCATGCTGACTCAACCAGAAAGAAACCCAGGATAACCAGGGAAATGGGCAGCAGGCCCCAACCTTAGCCAAGGAAATATTGGCAACTGGCAACTGATTACTGCTCAGTGAGGGAGAGTATATATTCTTTAAGGGAGTAACTCTAGACAGATGGACTGTAGACTCCAGGGGATGAACTTGCACGGAGGGATGATTGGATACAAATGCTTGACTTGCCAGGACTTAACATATATGATAGAATGCATAAAATTCAGTACGGGGACATGGATGAAGGAAGGGTTTTAAATTTTATTAAGATCTATTACACGAAATGCACAAAAACACATAAAAATGTACATTGCAGAAATAGAAATAGAAATACAGTTTGAAAATATACCTTCAAACGTGCAGAGTTATAAATATGGGTATAAATTTTTTAGAAGCAGAAATCAATGTGACTATCCATAGACTACTGAAATTCTATAAAATGACTTAGCATTCATTTCTGAGTATAAATTCCTTATGTCACAAATAAATAATTTATATGACTATAAAATTAATAATGACACTTGGCATGTTGTCTCATGTTTTCAATCCAAGCACAAAAGAAATTCAGGCAAGAGGATCAAGAGTTCAAAGCCTACCTTAGCTACATAGTGAATTCTACACTGTATAGTGAAACTTTGCTCATAAAATAAATAAATAAAATTTAAACAAATAAACAACAGAATACACAATGAAACCAATGCTATATCAATAGTAATCAATAGTATTTGGGGTAAGGAGAAACATATTTGAAACCAAGTCATTTCTGTAATTCCGAAATGTATGTTACATCACATTAAGGGATTATTTCCCTCCAAACCTCTTATAGTTGTTGACACCAAATAATCCCCCTGGAACTGCCTGGGATCAGGAACTGCGCAAGAGAAGTGGCCACCGCTAGGTGGAGAAAGACAGCCATCTCAAACATCCACACTGCCAACCAGGATCCCTATTCTCACTGGCCAGTCTTCCTCAGGAACTCCAGCTGGCAATCAGGAGAGGTGGGGGTCCCAGGGATGACGTGTGGGTGTGCGTGGTGGGTCACCGCTTGTGGCCCCTGCTGGTGGATTGCCTGAAGCGCCGGCTGCAGGACCGGCTGGGGCAGGGACATCTCAGTATCACCTGTTCTTTACCAGGGACCTGCCCAGCTGTCCTCTGCAAGCTACAGGTGATGGGAGAGCCCCACCTCCTCTGTATCTTTTAACCTCCAGATCCACCTCAAGGCAGCTCACTACTGCGCTTTTCTCCATAGCTTCTGAGGGGGATGTAAATGCCTAGGAGCAGGTCTGCCCTTGTGCCAGGATGCCAGACTAGGGATGGCGCTGTCAAGAGTCTCCGCTGAGAGGTCATCGTTACCGGACACGGAGGCCAGCTGGGGCCAGGCAGCATCACCTGGTCCTTTCAGGCACCCTGCCAGGCAGCCCTCTGCAAGCTACAGAGACCTGTCCCCTACTTTTCAACTCCAGGTCCAGGTCAAGTCATCCGTCGGCAGATCTTGGATCCCCGGTTTCTGTGGGAGAGCCGGTAGCTCAGAGCACATCCCCGCCTTGTGCCAGGATGCCAGACTAGGCATGGTGCTGTCAAGTCTATGCTGAGAAGACACAATGAGGGGCCGGCTAAAGGGCTGGGGCCTCACAACATCACATGTTCTTTGCCAGCGACCTGCCCAGGAGTCCTCTGCAAGCTACAGATGGTGGTAGAGCCCCTCCTCCCCTGCAGCATTTAACTTCCATATCCAGCTGGAGGCAGCCCCTCACCGCACTTTGCTCCCCAGGTTCTGAGGGGGATGTAGACTCCTAGGAGCAAGTCTGAGCCTTGTGCCAGGATGGCAGAGTAGGCACGGCTCTGTCAAGAGTCTCTCCAGAGAGCACAACATGAGGAGCTCCTGATGGGTCGTCGCCTGGGTCGCCGACTGGAGTGCAAAGTTGTGGGCGTGCTGGAGGACGGGCTAGGGCAGGGACCTCTTAGCATTACATGTTCTGGGCCTCTTGACATTACATGTTTTTTGCCAGCGACCTGCCCACCGATCCTCTGCAAGCTAAGGGTGACGGGAGAACTCACCTTCCCTTTAACCTTCAGCTTTTAAACTCCAGATCCACCTCAAGGAATCCCAGGAACGCACTTTGCTCCCCAGTTTCTGCGGGGGATGTAGACGCCTAGGACCAGGTCTGCGCCTTGTGCCAGGATGGCAGACTAGTCATGGCGCTGTCAAGAGTCTCTCCTGAGAGCACAACATGACCGGCGGCTGGGGCGCCGGGTGGTGTGCCTGGTAGGTCGCCCTGTGGAGCTTCGCCTGGTTCGCCCCCTGGAGTGCCGCCCGGCGCCTGTACAAACTCCGAGAAACGGACTGCTCTCAGCCTCATTTCGACTACCGCCACACTCCTGAGTAGCAGCGCCGACGTACTGGGCGTCTACCAGGCTCACAGCAGCCAAATATCATCCCTAGCGACTGCCTGGGACCAGGAACTCTGCAAGACACGTGGCGACCGCTAGATGGGGCCAGACAGCTGTCTCAAATATCCACTCTGCCAACCCGGATCCCTAGTCTCTCGCTCGCCCAGCTCCTCAGGAACTCGGGCTGGCAATCAGGAGAGGTGGTGGCACTAGGATGGGGGTGGTGGGTATGCGTCGTGCCGGGTGTGCAGCTACAGCAGCGTACTCTGTCCCCTCAGAACCCAGAGCGCACGCCTGGCCGGCAAACGCAGGGGAAAGCAGCCAAAACGATACCACCACAGGATACCATGAAAGGGAAGAGGAATCACTCAAATTCTGCCCTCTTTCATTGTTCTGTGTGGAGGGGGGAGCGCGCGGGGCATGCATACCGTTCGGGACTGCACAGGACACACCTAGGGGGCTGCAGGGCGGCCTGAGGCTCCGGGTGGTGCGCAGGAGAGGGCGCCGCCTGGGGCGCATGCTGGAGGATCACCTGAGGCGCCAGCTGTAGGGCCGGCTGGGGCACAAGCAGGGTCTCTGCTTTGGGCAGGGGCCTCTCAGTATTACATGTTTTAGCCAGGGACTTGCGCAGCTATCTTCTGCAATCTACATGAGATGGGAGAGCCCCGCCTCCCCTACATCCTTTAACCTCCAGATCCACCTCAAGGCAGCCGGTGACCGCACTTTGCTCCCCAGTTTCTAAGGGGGATGTAGAACCCTAGGAGCACGTCTGTGTCTTGTGCCAGGATGCCAGACTAGGGATGGCGCTATCAAGAGTCTCTGCTGAGAGAATACCATGACCGGACAGCTGAAGCCAGCTTGGGCAGGCTGGACCCTGGCAGCATCACCCGGTCTTTATAGCACCCTGCCAGGCAGTCCTCTGCAAACTAAGGGGACCAGAGAGACCCGTACCCCCACTTCTCAACTTTTAAACTCCAGGTCCCCGTCAAGGAATCCCTCGCCAGATCTTTGACCTCTGGTTTCTATGGGGGAGGTGGTAGCCTGCGAGCAGATCTGCGCCTTGTGGCAGGATTCCTGACTAGGCATGTCACTGTCAAGAGTCTGCTGATGGGACCAGGAGCGGCTGGCTTGAACGTAGGGGCCTCTTAGCATCACCTGTTCTTTGCAGGTGACCTGCCTATCAGTGCTCTGCAAGGCACAGGTGAGGGGAGAGCCCGCCTCCGCCTCCCCTGCAACCCTTAACCTCCATTTCCCCATCAAGGCAGCCCGCCCACTGCACTTCGCTCCCTAGTTCTGAGAGTGATGTAGAAGCCTAGGCGTAGGTCTGCGCCTTGTGCCAGGATGTCAGACTAGGCATGGCGCTGTCAAGAGTCTCTCCTGGGAGCACCGGGTGGTGGCCCAGCAGGGGTGCCAGGCAGGGAACTGGATGGAGCATCGCCTGGGGTACAGGTTTATTGACGGTTCTGTTCCAGCAGAAAGGTGGGGCAGGAAGAGTGAGCCACAGCTCCCCATCAACCACCGTTCCCTAGCTGTCTTCAGAGGGGAGCAAACACACCCTCGTAAGTGAACCCTTACCTACAGCTCTGTAAGTAAGCCAACATTTACTCACTGTTTCCCCGGAACGTAGTTTGTAGAAATCCTTCGTTGATGTTTTGTAGCAACGCTGAGAGGAGGAAAGCAGAACTTGTTTCTGCCTTCCAGGAGGTTTCCTCCCTTCACCTCTAAACGATGCTGTGCAGAGAGACCAGTCACCTAACCTGGTCTCAGTTGCCACAAAGGTTCAAAAACAACCCATGCTTGACAGGCTTCCGGACTTCTGAACTGACCTGCTCCAGCACGTGGACGACCCTCTATTAGGTGCTGTTTACCCAGCCGCCCGCCTTCAAGACACCCCATCCCGCACCGATTGCTTTAGACCCCACGGCACCGCATCACCACAAAGAAAAGATAGAGACAAATTAATATTTAAACTCATCCAAATGTGCTTGCTTACCCACAAATCGCTAGACTGTCACTGGCAATGACATTTATTACCTCAGCCTAGCTTAGGAAATTATGGGAACCAACTAAGTCAATTTTGTCTGCAATGTTTGGAAAATCTTTCTATGTTACTTCTACATTAATGAATGCAATTTCAATACAATTAGAAAATGCACTCAAGTAGTGATTTATGATACAAGAAAAAGCCAAAATATCCCTATACGACACATAAATTTTAGTCACAAATATTAGTCAGAAATAAAATTCATTTTATTGAACAAAATAATGATATGCTCATGGGAAAGACTCTTTCATCCATCTTTTGCATCTTGCCCTCAAAATATCACATCTTTTGCCCACATTGCCAGTATGAGCGGAGACAGGAAGCATAGTAATATACAGAAGAGAATGAATAGCATGTGTACCATCTCCAAAGGAATAAATGGTATGGGTTCAGTGAGATCCCTGTCAGCTGTAAGGTGAGAGGTAGTTCCAGAATCCAGAGCAGGAGGAGGCTGGGACTTCACGTTCTCCTTTAAACCAGGAATCCTCTGCCTGGGAGAGCTCAAGTGCGTGATAGGTGTTTCTCTGACCTTTAATGAAAATTTGAGATGTGTTAGTTTTCATTGACATCTTTACTATATCCATATACTTTGATTATAGGTGTGTTGGCTTCATTATCTTGCTTTCAGTTCACGTAATATTTGCGCGCTAAGTTTAATTTTAGCAGAACAAGACATTGGCATTTGAAAACGTGCCCTTCATTTCTGCGTGAGAAAATGCCCAGAGTTTTCAGGCCCCTGAGAAAGGGCCGTGTGTCATTTCAGGCCTTGCTTTCCCCCTGCTCGCTGCTGCCTGGGACCTTCACTCGGTGTAAATAGGAAGAAATGAGGTGACACGGACACAGTGGGTCTTCTCTCACCCTGATGACCCAGAGTTACATCCAACTGTCAGATTTACAGACAGGAACATTGTGGGGCTTCAGGAACTAACGGGGCCTCTCCCTTTCTGCACTAAGTCATTCCTTTGGCCCTTGCCTTGCAAAATTGTACAGTCTGTTGGGCTCCTAGGATTTCAAACGGATGAAGCTGAACTCTGAAACACATGGACAAAGTGAGCGCTGCACAGATGCAGAGTCAGGCTACTGAGTTGTAGGGAGGGATTCTGGAGAAGCCTTCTAAATTTCACCCTCTTTATCCATGAAATTTTACACCTCAGGTGTAAAGATAGCCTAAAGGTAATCATAGCTAGAAATTACTATATTCTATGTTTATATGATGTCTTTATGTTAAATTATTGAGTAAAATGCCCATCAGAGATAAAAATATGACGATTGATCAAGGAAAATTCAGATATGATCTCTATGGATTGTATTTAGTATAATGAAGCCATTAGGTCATGTGCACTTCTAAGGCACAAGAATAAAGGGAGGTCCTGACTCTAAGCATAACATACTCAACTACAGCTATTAGTTTCCAATTGTAATACAATTTCAGCACCCACCAATAGAGATCATGTAAATGAAGTATAAGAACAGGTTTTGCATTACAGTCCAAGCCCACTATCTCATGCTAGGAAAGCAGCCCAATGTTAGGTGACATCTGCCACTCTATGAACAAACGTTCTTAAATTACCAACACCTAAGTTCTAATATTCAATCCCATATTCAAGAATGAACGTATAATTCACGCCATCTCAGCATACATTTATACCAGGCCCCTTGTAAACGCTAAAATCTTTATCATAACAAACAACAAGAAGAGTTACAAGTTGAAATATTTACAAGGGGAAGGTAGATGAAGGCAAGACGGGCTGGAGAGATGGATCAGCACTTAAGGGCACTATGTGTTCTTGCAGAGGACTCGGATTCACTTCCCACCACCCACTTGGTGGCTAAGAACCATTCATAACTCCAGTTCCTGGGGATCTGGTGCCTTCTTCTGACCTGTGCAGTCATTGCATGGCATGGGAGCACTTTCATACATGCAAGTAATACAGAGACACACACACACACACACACACACACACACAAACCTAAAAATAGCAAATAAGATATTTGGGGGACTAGCTAGATGACTTAGCAGTAAAGAGTGCTGGCTCCTTTTACAGAGGTACGGGGTGGGATTCCCAGCATGTGTAGGGTGGCTGACCACCATCACTACCTCCAGTTCCAGGGGAATCTGCAGCTCTCCTGACCTCTGTGGTTTCTGCATGATAGGGGCGAACCTACATTCAGGTAAGCAATATACTCATACGCATAAATAATATAAAAGTAATAAATCAAATATTTTTAATGATGCACATGTCTGTCTCAGGTATAGGGTGAACCCTCTGCACAGGTACCAACTATTCAAGCAACCACTGAGACATGACTCAAAATACACTAGATCCAATTCCTTAAGGGCACCTGGAAATCTGGTTGCTAAAGCAGTCTCTGGAATTTTTATGACTGATTTAGTTTACAGAAGCAACTAAGTGTTTCATATCTGGACCATAATTCTCTTCTCTGGGTGGGATTCCAAAGAGCTGTCTCCAAAGTAAATATTTGCCTGAATGAAACGGAGAACAAAATATCAAGACTGAACGACAAAGCTGGAGAGCTGGATTACTCAGGCAGAGAATACAACTTAGTTTTGAAACACAGGAATGGAATATGCAGAGAATGGGAGACACCGTGAAAAGACCAAAATCTATGCATCACGGGCATACAGAAAGGAAAAGAACCTCGGGTAATTTATAGAATAAAACTTCCCAAAATCGAGGGAAAAATACCTCTAGAGACAAAAGAAGCACCCAGAAAGCCAATCTCAGACAGGACAGAAGAGGAAGTCTTCTATGCTTGTCGTAGAAAAGACTCAAACTACAGAACAGGGAGAGAGTTCTGAAAGCTGCTAGAGAAAAACAACCAGTTATAAATAAAGGAAACCCCATCACAATTACAGCTGGCTTTTCAGTGCAAACTCTGAAAGCCAAAAGAGCCTGGACTAAAGTATTCCCAATTCTAAATGACCACAGATGCCAACCCAGAATATGGTAAAACCCATCAAATCTGTCTATCATAGTGCCACAAGAAAGAAACATCTCCCATGAAATGAAGAGGCTGAAAAATTTTCACGTCCAGTCATCCAGCCCAAGAGAGAATACTTTCAGTTTCACTGTCAAGTCCTGCCTTGGCTAGGACTTCATTTGGTGACATACGGTAACTAATATTAATTTGGATACCAAATTTACTTAGGGCTAAAGGGAAGAACATTTGTGTTGGATTTCAATATTTAAGGTCACTGTAATGATTTCATTAGGTGTCATAATTAACTCCAATCTGGTTCTTTCTTTCCTAATGTTGTTGAGGTTAGATATTTCATGGTAACTAGCTATCTGGTAATGGTTTGTCTGGGAGATCAGAAAACGGTGTACAGCTTCTGTTTTCAAACATAAGAATCTGAGGTCAAAGCAAAAAGAGGAATTCTGAAACAGAAAGGAAGCCTGTTATTTACTTTTCTTGTTGCTGTGACCAACTGCCTGACAAAAAGTACTTGAGGGAAGGAGGCTGTATTTTGGCTTATGCTTTCTGGGAATTTCAGTCCATCACGGTGGGGAAGGCAAGCAGAGTAGGTTGGTGTGTGGCGCCAGGCTGTCGTTACTCACAGACAGCTGGAAATGGAACCAGAAGCAGATATGACCTTGAAGCCCTACCATTAGCAACTTTCGGTAACCACATCACAATCTCCTAAAACACTGCCACTAGCTAGGAACCAAGTGTTCAGGCACATGGGCTTATAAATGGTCTTCATTTTTAATGTTATGATACATTCATTCAATGTTTGAATCAGAGAACTGGCGAGATGGCTCTGTGGTCAAAGCACACGCCACCGAGCCTGCTGACTTGATTTCTATCTCTGGGACCCACATGGTGGGATGAGAGAACTGATTCCAACAAACTGTCCTCTGACCCCAACACTTCTGCCCTGGTGCACACGAACCCTGTATTCTCCCCAAATATATGAATAAGATGCAATTTAAAAATTCTGTAGCTTACCGATGAATATTCAATATGTTTACCTGATGAACTATACTTTGTGCAATGAAGGCTTTGAGATGCTTGCACCCTTAAGTTACAATAATGAGCAGGAAATATGACATTTCGAAGATATGCATAACCTACCTATATGAGATCTAAATATTGTTAAAGTAAATGTTATTATATATAGTATATATGCAGTGAAGGAGATTCTTGCTGCTTGGGTGCTTACTCTCTGCCTGCTGCCTGCTAGCAAAGTGCACTAAAAATGAACAATATAACCAATCCCTAAGCAAAAGTAAAAAAAAAAAAATCAACTACTTGAGTTTATATGAGTGTGGTGCATGTTGTAAGTTCCCATGAGAAAAGTCCAGAGAACCTGTAAGACTGTTTCTTCATGGTCGTGTACCTCCATGTAAACTCAGTCAGCCAAGAGATGAGGAAAGAACTTGTGAAAGCGGCCCCAAGCCCCATCCTTGGCGGCTGAACTATTGGCAGCTGATTACTGCTGGGTGAGGGAGAGCTGATCATGTCTAAGAGACAGACTGTATGTACATAGGTAGACTAGAATCTAAGCTACAAAATGAAAATATCTCAAGGGAGCATTTTTACCTCATGATTAGAGTTGCTCTTATCTTTTGTTAGAGGCCCAGCAACATCAGGATCAGTTGTCTTGGAGAACCTTCAGAATAAAAGGACAATAATGGGCGAGTTTGGTTATTTCAACAACTCTGGTAAAAGGTAAGTCATCTGCATATTAACCGGCATTTCTGCATTTATATAATTAACAGTTGGGTTGTGTTTTAAAGCTTTAGTTAGCTCTGTAAGCTTTAACATCTCAATCTATGACCATTCATGAAGACTCACTTGGAGTTCCATATAAAGGAGCAACAGTCCACAGCTGGGGGAGAGAGTTCAGTAGATTAAATTGCTTGTTACACAAAAATGGGGACCTGCGATTGATTTCTCAGTACCCACATGAAAAACTGCATACACCTGTAAACTCACTGCTGTGTCTGGCAGAGAAAGAAAAATCGCTTGTTGGCTGTGCAACTAGCTCCAATGAGAGATTCTATCTCAAGTGAATAAAGTGGAGGGTGATAAAGTTACCCAGTATCGTCCTCTGGCCTCCATGCAAGCACACAGGCACATACAACACACACACTGAGAGAGACAGAGAGAGAGAGAGAGAGAGAGAGAGAGAGAGAGACAGAGAGAGACAGAGAGAGACAGAGAGACAGAGACAGAGAGACAGAGAGATCCCATATTGACAGAGACTCAAAATTATTTGTCTGCACAGACTCCCTCTCCTGAAGGTTGAACTGATATCCTCTAATGGATTTGCTACCTAAATGGAAAAAAACTCATTTTCTAAAGGAAGCCAAAAGATAGAATACACCTTCTCCACTGTCTCTCTGTTTAAAAAGAAAATGGTTTATGCCCCTCGATTACCTATACTAGTGTAAAGGCTAAATGGTTTATCTCTAAAAATTGATAAAGGAATAGCTGATACCATAAGCATATCCACGCTACAGAGAAGCCTTTCAAGCTTTACAAATTACCGTAACATCTGTGTGTATGTGTGTGTGTGCGTGCGTGCGTGTGTGTGTGTGTGTGTGAGAGAGAGAGAGAGAGAGAGAGAGAGAGAGAGAGAGAGAAGAGATGAGAATAACCCATGTCCTTTGTCCTTGGCTTCCTTTTTCTACGTTTTTTATCTCTAAAGGTCTCTCATTGGAACATGGGGCAAAGCAATTAATCTAGGCCGGTTTTCCAACAAATCATAGGGATAACTCTATTTCTGGCTCCCCAGTGAAGGATGGACAAACATGTGGAACAATGCCTGGATTTATTCTTGGGTACTGAGTTCAAAATTAATACCTTATGCTTATAGAAAATTCAATTTAATAACTGACCTACCTTCCCAACACCAATTTCATACCTTTTAACAGACACCTTGAAGTCGGTCAGGTTGTTCAATTATATATCAAAACAGCAACATTTCAGGACACTTTTGAATTTCTGATTGATATTCATATGCCTTTTCAGGTAGTTTTTACCATCCAGTGACCTCAATTTTACTATTATCTTTGTCAAACCAGTCAGGAACCCCGATATTTTCATCACTTCTCTAAACAAATCAATGTTGTTTCTCTTCAAACACCACCTTCCACTGGTAACATTCACATTCTCCACTGTGGGTTAACTTGATTAATTCAGAGTAGCTTCCCCCATGGGCCACATTCATGCAATCCATCATGATATTCAAATGCTCAGAGGCAGTAGGTGGGTAATTAAGGAAGACATAGAATCTTCGAACTAGAGAACAGAAGTCCACATACCATTTCTTCCTCTCACTGTTTCCACATAGATTCTTAATATGTTTACAGTGCAGGATCCGAAACAGAAAAACCATTCGGTCAGGGTGTTAAATAGAAGTTGAAGTATACTATGTCAACTGATTAGTCTGTGACATCACTTAACATCCTAAAATTCTAAAAGCTTTTAATCTGTCCGTAGGTGAAAATGAATACTAACATTTCACAACTTTTTCCCACGAGAAAGATGGGAAGAGGTTAGCCCTCCACTAACACAACAGAACAACACACACACACACACACACGCGCATACACATGCATACACATGAACACACACCTACAGTTGGAGGATGGCAATTCACAAGCCAAGGCATATGCCTGCAGGAACTGCTGTTTGTATTATGTACACACTCTAGGCATGGCACTCCTGTTTCATTCGTCCTGCATTTCGTTCATCCTCCCACACGCATCAAACACCACACCCACTTCTCTAAAACACCACAGACTTTTCAATGAGTCCCAGGCTCCCTCCATGAGGGTGGGTGAGAGACCAGGGATATGACTGCTCTCTAGAAACATCCCTCTGCTGGCATTCTCACAAGTCACCACTATTGTGGTCCTATACTGTTTTTCAACATCCTACTTCCAGCCATTGCATTGCTCATCAAGCATTTCCGTGTCTTGCTGAGTCCTTAGATCTCACAGCAATGTGTTCAAGGAGAGAAGTCATGCATTAAAAATAATGGATGGACATAAATACATGCACAGCTCAGCTGAAAAGACCCAGTTTTCTGTGTAATATTTTGACTCTTTGACTCTCTGACTATGAAGATACTGCAAGACTTGAGTCCATCTTTGTGGCTCATCATCCCAGATGACAGGGATCAATGTTGGGCTTCCTATCTTGATATTCTGCAAATTGTGACATGTATTTCAAAATCGATAAAATGATACCTGGCTGAGGACTCGTCCATCCGTCTGTCATGATTTTCTGAAGATAAAGGAAAAAGAGGTTCTGTAAGAATCCAACAAAGATAGGACACAGGAAATTAAGGAGACTTGTAAGGGACAGGGATATCCGGTTCAGTCATTCAGTCCAGCATGAGACTTTGAGATGAAGAAGACAAGTGTCTGGTTACTAGAGAATCTGGGGAGGCTATTCTTTCAACTACTCTAGATCAAAGACTCATTTGCAGACAATGAATTCACTCCAAAGTCTTACTCCAATTCTCTGTATATTGTCAGTCAAGAAAAAGAGGAACAAAGAAATGATTCCAGCATTAATAAATGAAGGCATACCATTGTGCACAGTGAACCTGGTCCAAAACCAATCTCACTCTCAGGCTGACGCATACTGGCATCCTCCCCGGAACTGCTAGAAATGGACTCCATCAAAGAAAGAACACATTGCTCTTTTTGAGTCCCTGGAGATTCGTGATGTGGGGAGAATTCCAAGTTTCCTCACATGGAAAGACACAGAGAAGTTCCTCCAGCGGGGAAGTTCAAATTGTCTAGATTTGAATGGAACTCCCTGATCCAAGGAAGCCCCAGAGGAGCTGAACTCCGTTCCTAGCATCTACAGCATGGCTGGCTCGGTACAGCCCCTAATTCACTCACATGCACACTCCTACTGATTTACAGGGCAACTGCTTTTGGAAAAATCAGAAATTAAAGATAATGTGTGCAGGGTGTAGCTACAACGAACAGCTCTTGCTTAGAGTGCCAATTTGATTACTCGGGAAAGAAATTAATAAAAAGGATTAACTATCGTGTATGATGTTGGAGAAAATGTGCTTTCAGAGAATTTGACCTCTGTAACGATGACAACAAGAAAACTCCAAAGCATGGAGAACAAAAGCTGAAATCAAAATGATATTCTGGAGTTATGTTCCAATGATGTGCTTACAGTAGCGTAAACAACAGATGACCTTGGAAAGCCTTTGTATTCTTAGTTTGAAAGGCTCATTTATTGTGTTATATGCCTATGTGAGTACCCGCTTGTTTGTACATGTGACAAATGCACATGAACAAATGCACTTGTTCTTAACAGAGGCCAAAGCACAGCACTGGAGACCCTACAATGAAGGTAAGAAGCGACGGTGAACCACACCCAGTGTGTTGACTATCTAACCTCCCGTGATCTATGAGAACAGCAAGAGCTTCTGAATCTCAGAGCATCCTTCCAGCTCTCCCAAATGCTCCTCTTATTTCAAAAAGGCATGACAGATGACAGCGTCAAAAAGAAACCAACATCTGTCAGACAACATTGTTTCAGGCAACAGTTCAGAGATGCAACTTCTAAACTCATTCTGAATTCCAAATAGGAACAAAAATGAGGAAAATAAAGTGTTGTATGTGCATGGTCTCCACATCGCCCCTTTGGGAGGTAAAGTCTTTCACTAGTTTGTATCAGGAGAAAGAAATGATCTTGAATAACTGCCGTTTGTAATTCTTACCGAGACAGCTCTGGACAGTTTCTTCAAGTATGGTTTTGAGTCCTTCTGGGGAATTGCCTTCACTATGAAATAATTGAACAATGATCATCAATATTTGTATGAAAAACGTTAAGGAAACACTCTGAATGCTTTGTTATTTGGTGTTCACAAGGCCCCTTCCATTAGCAACTTGCAAACATCCCTGAATATCTGCTTCAAATGTACTTATAATTGCTGATTACCTTCCTTACAACTTCTAAATTCTTCTTATGGGAAAGAAATGGCAATAATTTAGACCCTGATTAAATCTATAAAGAGACAGACCAGAAATACACACGCCCACACTCTATTTCCTTCTCTCTGTGTTTTTTAGAAACATGTGCATGTGCATGATGCATGCACATACACACAATCAATCACACAGGATGGGAAGGAAGGTTGTATTTCTTCCTCAAGCTGATATTCGGTGGTTGCAGTAACTGATGACCTTGGCCATATGCAGTGGAAGTAGTTAGTATTCCTAATTGATTCCCCACACTTATGCCTATATAGCACCCCGACTCCTTCCCTGACATTTTCTCGGGACTTCGTTGAGTCTTAGACTCTCTGCCAAGTGATGGGTCTAATCCACTTAAAAACTGATTCCTGCTCAGGCTGGCAATATTCTACAGGCTACCACACTCTTTTGAGATTTCAAACTCTTGTTTTTCAATGGTTCATTCCTGAGTGGCCTCTGAAACCTCAGCCTTGATGTTTCAATACTTAACAAGCATCTCCATGTGAGCTTGATTCCGTGAGAATAGTGTGAATAATCATTCTTTGTTTTAGCTCTGTTCTTTTTATTTGTGGTAAAGGAACAATTTAAAAATGATCTACTAAATTTTGATTGGTGCCTTGGGTGAAGGCATTAGATATATCACAAGATACACAAATTTGGATACAAGAAAACTCAGTACAGGGGCACGCTTTCCAGTACTGATGTTAATACCTGCCCTAAATCTTCGGAACCAGGAGAAGGTTCAACGAGTTAAAGTCTGTGGGTTTGACATGGCTACTCTTAGTTTTCCTCGGCCTCAATGCCTTACGTGCCTGGAAGTCGATACGTGTATACACCTCTCTTATATAGGTAGGGAGAGTCAGTTTGCATGAGTGTGTGTGACTAACAATAGGAGTTTCATCTCTCATTTCTGATGAATTGGAACTTTAGCAGTTAATAGCTGACAGGAAAAAAAAGATGTGTGTGGGAACTTAACGAAAAGCAATTTTTCCCTCTACAAATAAATTTCTATGAACCTTTCAATGGCAAGACAGAGCAGGCACTCAGCACAGTATCAGTGACCTAGGTCAGAGTCCCAGAAACATAGACTAGTGTTCTCTCTTAACAAACTTCCATCGCTGATTGTATTTTCAGGTCTATGAATCGTACCTGGGTGAAGACTCCCGGGTGGTAGCATATTCATCGGATCCTAATATAAAGACAAAAGATACGTTCTAACAACTGCAGAATAATAATGTCACACATCAGACAGAGACATCAACTAAAGTTTTGTTGGTGCCCAATCTGTTGGGATAGTTCTGGAGACTGCTGCAGAGGGAATGAATGTTCCTTTGTGAGGAGTGTATTCACTGACAACTCTTGCTTCCACTCTCGGTGTATTAAAAAGGCAAGGATAGCACAGAAGGTCAACATCACTACCCAAAAGTCAATTGTGCAGAAGGACCATGATCTGAAATGAACGATCTCTGGTACTCAGAGAGTGACATCCGTAAAAGAATCCTTATCAGACAGATGGTGTAGAAGTACTAATGAGCTGTTCCAGTTCTTCGTGTTGTTACTGAAATTGTTCCAGTTAAGAAGAAAATCCCAAATACATGGGAGGAGGATGTCTGGTGAGTGCTTATGGCAGCATGGATCCATACATGCTCATAGACGCCACGAAATCTTCGAAAGGGCATGGATGGTTAGCCTACCCACGATGCCTGTGGATAATACTTGGAGTCTCACCTCTGATAGCAAAGAACTGGTGTTTGGAAAAAGTCCCTTAAGGATTTCTGAAAAGGGGAGTGAATCAAGCAAGATTTCTGACATATTAAAAACTCTTTGAATGAACACTGACAAATCGTAAGTATCGAATAAGCATTAAGGAAAGCAGTGGCAGAAATACAGGTTCCAGGTGTGGGTGGGAAAGACACAATTGGGCAGTTGCACATTTGAATATACAGTGATCAGGATGGTAGGTACAAGACCTGAATGTGCCTAATGAAGACTAAACCATAGCTTGGAAGGTAGGCCTGGACACGAAGCTTCAGTCCTAGACAGGATGATCAGGCTCCCGGGGATGAACTGTCACCAAGGGACAACTGAGTTCACAAACGTGACCTAATAAGGCTTACTGTATAGGACAGAAGGCATGAATTCCCCTGCCTGGCTAGGAAGAGTGACCATGGAATGGGGAGGAATGAAGAGTCAACTTCGCCAAGCATTAAAAACGGAGCAGACGGGCAGTACTGGTGCTGGCACTCCTGGAGAAGCGCTGAGGGTCTGTTAGGAGATGGGAAAGGGACTTTGCATAGAATTAATACACACTGTCAGAAATCTTCAGTGCATCAAGACAATAGAAATTAAAAATTTTTAAAGGGAATTAAGAAATTATATCCCTGTCATTCACACTCGAATTTCTTCCCTCCTTTTAGAACTAAAATTTTCATAATTTGACTGACGGTAGCACCATGGAAGGTACGTATCCGGAAACATACTTACTCCCACCGGTCTCTAGCAACTTCTGAGCACATGGTTTCGGTGGTGGCACACATGGAGACGCACTGAAGTGCGAAAGAAGAGAATCAACTTCAGAATCATGTACGAACCATTTACCACACATGCTGAATGACTGATCTTATGATTTTCGAGTTTAACTGACATTAGAAAATGAGGAAGGAGTTTCCTTTGTTCTTCAGTAGATAAGTAGGATTGTTAACTGCTTTCACAACAATGCTACTCATGCCATAGATATGGGAGGAATTTGCCCCTCCACTAACATAACAGAACAATACACAAAACACATACACACACACACACACGCACACATGAACACACACACACACCCACACACAGAGGGAAGACGTGGATTCACAGGCCAGGCATATATGGCTACAGGAACTGCTGGTTTTATTATTTACACACCCAATGGCATGTGGCTCCTGTTTCATTCATCCTCCTTTTCCATCCTCCCACACCCATCAAACACCACACCCACTTCTCTGAAACACCACGGACACTTCATTGAGTACCAGGCTCCCTCCATGAGGGTGGGTGATAGACCAGAGAAATGACTGCTCCCTAGAACATCCCACTGCCAGCACTATCACAAGTCACCACAAGTGTGGTCCTATACTGTTTTTCAAAATCCCACTCCCAGCTGTTTCGTTGCTCATCAAGCATTTCTGTGTCTTGCTGAGTCTTTAGATCTCACAGCCATCTGTTCAAAGAGAGAAGTCATGCACTGAAAATAGTGGATGGACATAAATAGATGCACAGCTGAGCTGAAAAGAAACAGCTTTCTGTCTAATATTTACAATCTTTGACTCTTGGACTATTAAGATATAGCAAAACTGGAGTCCAACTTAATGGCTCATCATCACAGATGACACTTATCAAGGTCAGGCTTCCTATGTTGTCCTATGTACCTGCTGGAGTTCACATCTATCATACTGTCACAACTGTCTGAAGATAAAGGAAAAAGAGATTTTGTAAGAACTGGATAAAAAATAGAACATAGGAAATTAATGCGAATGGCAAGGAACATTAGGTCTAGCCCTTCACACTTGAAGTTCTTTCCTCCTTTTTCCCCTAAAACTTTCACATTTGACTGATGGTAGTACCATTTACAGCATATATCAGTAAGAATACTTACTTGCACTGGTCTTGAACCACTTCTGACCAAGTGGTTTAGGTAGTGGCACACAAGGAGATGTACTGAAACATGAAAGAATAGAATCAAGATCATATTCATGCCCAAAGAATTTATCACACTCTCTCAAAAACTGGTCTAATGAATTCCTATTTCAATTGAGATAAGAAACAGTGACTAAGGAGTTTAATTTTCTCCTCAGTAGATAAACAGGATTTTTCACTGCGTTCACAACAATTTTTTCTCATGTGAAAACACAGGGAAGAGGTTATTCCTTGTATAACAACACACACACACACACACACACACACAATTACACAGGATGGGCAGAGCATTGTATTTCCTCTGCAGGCTGTCATTCAGTGGTTGCAGTAATTGATGACCCCGTACATATGCAGTGAATGCCATTAGTATTCCTAATTGATTTCCCACAGTTATGCCTGTATAGCACCCTGTCCCCTTCCTGGACACTTTCTCAGCACTTCATTGAGTGATAGACTCCCTGCCAAGTGATATGTCTGACCCACCAAAAACTGATTTCTGCCCAGGCTGGCAACATTCTCACAGGCTCCCACACTGATATGAGATTTCAAACTCTTTTGCTTTTAAAAGATTCATTCCTGTGTGGCCTCTGAAACCTCAACCTTGTTGTTTCAACATTTAACAAAACATCTGCATGTGTGTTTGATTCTGTGAGAACAGTATGAATGACCACCATTTCTTTGAGCTCTGTTCTTTGAATTTGCAATGAAGGAGGAACTTCAAAATGATCTACTAAATTCTGATTGGTGTATTGACTGAATGAATTAGATATGTCAAAGGATACAGCAAAGTTGGACACAAGAACCTACAGGGGCATGCTTTCCACTACTGATATTAATCCATGCCTAAAATCTTCTAAACCAGGAGAATGTTCAACAAGTTAAGGACTGTGGGGTTGACATGACTACTATTAGTTCCCCACCCACTCAATGCCTGCAGTGCCCGGATCTCCATGCCTGCATACACCTCTCTTGCGCAGGGAGAGAGAGTTCCTTTGCATGAGTGTGTGACTAACAATAGAAGTTTCATCTCTCATTTCAGAGGCCTGGAACTTTAGCAGTTAATAACTGACAGGAAAAAGAAATGTACGTGGGAACTTAACAAAAAGCAATGTTTCCCTCTACAAATATATTTCTTTGAACCTTGAAAACTACAAGACAGAGCATGGGTTCAGCACAGTATCAGGGGCATAGGTCAGAGTTCGAGAAACATGGGCTGGTGTTCTATATTTTAAACTTCCACCGCTGGTTGTATTTTCATGTCTATGAACCTTACATTGGTGAAGGCTGCAGGGTCATATCATCATCTTCGGAATCTAATATAGAAACAAAAGATATTTTCTAACAACTACAGAATAAGAATATCACACCACAGAGACATCAACTAAAGGTTTTTTGGTACCCAATCTGTTGGGATACTTCTGGAGACTGCTGCAGAGGGAATGTTCCTTTGTGAGGAGTCTATTCACTGAAAACTCTTGCTTCCACTCCCAGTGTATTAAAAAGGCAAGGATAGCACAGAAGGTCAACATCACTACCCAAAAGTCAACTGTGCAGAAGGACCATGATCTAAAATGAATGATCTCAGATGGTCAGAGAGTGGGTTCCAAAAAAGAATCTTTATCAGGCAGACGGTGTAGAAATACTAAGATGCTGCGCAAGTTGTTCATATTGTTGCTGAAATTGTTCCACTGAAGAGGAAAATTCCAAACACATGGAAGGAGGATGTCTGGTGACCACATATGGCAGCATGGATCCAGACTTGTTCGTAGACACCAAAAAATCTTTGAAAAGGCATGGATGATTAGTCTGCCCACAATGCCTATGGATAACACTTGCAGGCTCATCTGTGAGAGCACAGAGCTGGCCTCTTTAAGGAATCCCTGAAGGATTTGGAATTAGTGAAACTTCCTGAAGTTATGGAATTGATCAAGATTTCTCACATTTTAAAATCCCTTTCAATGGACCTGGATGAATCTACGTATTGAGTAAGCATTAAGGAAAGAGGTGGCAGAAATGTAGGATCTGTAGGAGGTGGGTGAGACGCAATAGGGCAGTTGCACATTTGAATAAACAGTGATTGGGATGGTGTGCACCAGACCTGAGCATGCCTAATCCAGACTAAACCATAGCATGGAGGGAAGATGTGGGCACGAAGCCTCAGCCATATACAAGACACCAGGCTCCAGGGTATGAACAGCTTGCAACGAGGGACCTCTGGGTTCACAAACATGACCTAATAAGCCTCATCATATAGGACAGAATGTGTAAATGTCCCCGCTACGCTAGACTAGTGACGGTGGGGTGGGGTGGAAAGAAGACAGGATGCTTTTCATGAAACACAAACCTAGCCAACTTGGCTAGGCTAAACATTAAAAATGGAGCACACAGGGACTAGTGGGGCTGGCATTCTTGGAGAAGTTGTGAGGATCTCATAGGAGATGGGAGGGAAATTGTATGTAATTAATATACACTGTTTAAAAAGAGAATTAAGAAATAATATTCCTGTCATTCACACTCCAATTTCTTCACTCGTTTTCTAAGTAAAACTCCTTAAGTTGACTTATGGTAGCACCATGTAAGGTACATATCAATAATGATACTTACTCCCACCGGTCTCCAGCAACATCTGCCCAGGTGGTTTAGGTGGAGGCATATGTGGAGAAGCACTGAAATGTGAAATAATGGAATCCATTTCAGAATCATATACAGACCGTTTACCACACACTCTCAATGACTGGTCTTAGGACTTCCTATTTCAACTGACATTAGAAAATGACAAAGGAGTTTCATTTGTTTTTCAGTAGATAAGTAGGATTGTTCACTCCTTTCACAGGGAAATGCTCTCACAGGAAATATATGGGAAGAGCTTAGCCCTTCACTAACACAACAGAGTAGTACAAAGCCACACACACACACACACACACACACACACACACACCCATAAACACGAACACACACAGACAGAGGAAGGGGAGTCACAGACCAGGCAAATGGCTACTGGAACTGCTGTTTTCATTATGTACACACTCTAGGCATGGCACTCCTGTTTCATTCATCCTCCCACACCAGTCAAACACCACACCAAAATTCTGAAAAACCACAGACTTTTCATTGAGTCTCAGGCTTCCTCCATGAGGATGGGTAGCAGATCAGGGAAATGATTGCTCCCTAGAAACATCCCTCTGCCAGCACTCTCACAAGTCACCACAATTGTGGACCACTACTGTTTTTCAGTATCCTATTCCGAGACGTTGCATTGCTTATCAAGCCTTTCTCTGTCCTCCTGAGTCCTTAGATCTCACAGCCATGTGTTCAAGGAGAGAAGCCATGCAATGAACATAGTGGATGAACATAAATAGTTGCACAGCTGAGCTGAAAAAACCACTTATTTCTCAGACATTTATACTCTCTTTGACTCTTTGACTAGGAAAATACAGCAAGACTTGAGTCCACCTTAATGGCTCATGATCACAGAGGACACTCATCAAGGTCGGGCTTCCTAACTTGCTAGTCTGGAAGCTGTGTCATCTATTTCAAGATCGGTAAACTTGTACCTGCCCGAGGCCTGCTCCACCACACTGTCAGAAATTTCTGAAGACAAAGGGAAAAAGAGGTTTTGTAAGAATTCAACAAAAATAGAACGTAGGAAATTAATGCGAATGGCAAGGAACATTAGGTCTAGCCATTCACACTTGAATTTCTTTCCTCCTTTTTCCCCTAAAACTTTCACATTTGACTGAAGGCAGCGCCATTTACACCATATATCAGTAAGAATACTTGCTTTTGCCAGTCTTGAACCACTTCTGACCAGGTGTTTTACGGGGTGGCACAAGAGGAGATGTACTGAAATATCAAAGAATAGAATCAACATGATATTCATGCCCAAACCGTTTACCACACTCTCTCAGTGAATGGTCTTAAGTGCTTCATTTCAACTGACATTAAAATGTGATGAAGGAGTTTAACTTGTTCTTCCGTAGATAAACAGCATTTTTCACTGTGTTCACAACAAATTTTTCTCATGTGAAAAAAATGGGAAGAAGTTATCTCATGCATAACAATACACTCACACACACACACACACACACACACACACACACACACACACATACAATTATACAGGCCAAGGAGAGCATTGTATTTCTTCCTCAAACTGTATTAATATGGCTGCAGTAACTGAAGACCTTGAACATATGCAGGGAATGCTGTTTGTATTCCTAGTTGATTCCCTACACATATGCCTGTATAGCATCTTGACTCCTTCCCTGCCACGGTCTTGGCACTTCATTGAGTCTTAGACTCTCTGCCTAGTGATAGGTCTGAAATTGATTCCTGCTCAGGCGGGCAGCATTCCCACATTCGACCACACTGTTTTGAGATTTCAAACTCTTTTGCTTTTCAACGATTCATTCCTGTGTAGCCTCTGAAACCTCAACCTTCTTGTTTCAATAATTAACAAGCATCTCCTTATGAACTGGATTCAGTGAGAATAGTAAGAATGATCATCATTCATTTTTGCTCTGTTCTATTAATTTGCCATAAAGGAGTGATTTCAAAATGATCTACTACGTTTTGATTGATGAGTTAGGTATTTCAAAGGATACGGTAAAGTTGGACACAAGAAACTATAAAGGCATGCTTTCCAGTACTGTTATTAATGCCTTCATTAAAAACTCCTAAACCAGGAGAATGTTCAGCAAGTTAAGGACTGTGGAGTTGGCACAAATATTATCAGTTCCCCAACCCACTCAATGCCTGAAGTGCCTGAAACTCCATGTGTGTACACACCTCTCTTGCCCAGGGACGAAGAGTCACTTTACATGAGTGTGTGATTAACAACAGGAATTTGATCTCTCACTTCAGACGCTTGGAACTTTAGTATTTAAAGGCTGACAAGAAAAAGAGATGTACATGGGAACTTAACAAAAAGCAATGTTTCCCTCTACAAGTACGTTTCTTTGAACCTTGACAATGACAAGACAGCAGGCATTCAGCACAGTATCAGAGACCAAGGTCAGAGTCCGAGAAAGAGGGACTAGTCTTCTATCTTTATAAACTTCCATCACTGCTTGTATTTTCAGACCTATGAACCTTACCTGGGTGAAGACTCCAGGGTGAGAGCATCTAATATAAAGACAAAACATATATTCTAACAACTGCAGAATAATAATATCACACATTAGACAGAGACATTGACTAAAAGTTTGTTGGTACCCAATCTGTTGAGATACTTCTGGAGACTACTGCAGAGGGAATATTCCTTTCTGAGCAGTCTATTCACTGACAACTCTTGTTTCCACTCTCAGTGTATTAAAAAGGCAAGGATGACATGGAAGTTATACATTAATAGCCAAAAGTTACTGTGCAGAGTGATCATGATCTGAAACGAATGATCTCATAGTCAGAGAGTGGATTCCGAAAAAGAATCCTTATCAGATGGATGGTGTCCAAGTACTAAGACACTGTTCCAGCTGTTCATGTTGTTACTGAAACTGTTCCGCTTAGGAGGAAAATCCCAAACACATGGGAGGAGTATGTCTGGTGATGACATATGGCAGCTTGGATCCAGACACACTCATGGAAGCCACAAAATCTTGCAAAGGGCACGGATGATTAGTGTGCCCACAGTGCCTGTGGATAACACCTGCAAGGCTCATCTCTGACAGCACGGAGCTGACGTCTGGAAGCAACCCCTAAAGGATTTGTGAAAACAGGAGGAAATCAAGGAAGATTTTTCACATCTTAAAAACTGTTTGAGTGGACCTAGGTAAATCTAAGTATTGAGTAGGCATTAAGGAAAGCGGTGGTAGAAATGTAGGATCCGGAGATGGTGGGTGAGACACAGTAGGACAGTTTCACGTTTGAATATACAGTGATTGAGATGGTGCACACAAGACCTGAGTGTCTAATCCCGGCTAATCCGTAGCATGGAAGGAAGGTGTTGGCACTAAGGTTCAGCCCTAGACAGGATGACCAGGCTCCTGGTGATGAACTTGCACTTAGGAACTTTGGGGTTCCCGAACGTGACCTAATAAGCCTCATCATATTGGACTGCAGACGTGAATTACCCTGCTGGGCAAGAAGGGTGACTATGAGGTAGAGTGGAAAGAAGATAGGATACTTGGTATGAAACTCAAACATCCTCAACTATGCTAAACATTATAAATGGAGCAGACAGGGACTAGTGTTGCTGGCATTCTGGGAAAAATGAGTCGGAGATGGAGAAGAGACTTTGCATAGAATTAATACACACTGTCTAAAATCTTCAGAGCATCAAGAAAATAGTAAATATTTAAAAAGAGAATTAAGAAATGATATTCCTGCCATTCGCACTTGAAAATCCTACCTCATTTTCAAACTAAATCTTCCATAATTTGACTTATGGTAGCACCATGGAAGGTATGCATCAGTAACAATACTTACTCCCACAGGTCTCCAGCAACACCTGACCAGGTGGTTTGGGTGGAGGCACATGAGGAGATGCACTGAAACATGAAAGAACAGAATCTATTTCAGAAAAATGTACAAACCGTTTACCACACGCTCTCAATGACTGGTCTTATGACTTCTTATTTCAACTGACATTAGAAAACGATGATGGCGTTTCATTGGTTCTTCAGTACATAAGTTGGATTGTTCACTGCTTTCAAAACAAAATTTTCCTCCCTGAGAAAGGTTAGCTACTAACACAACAAGAAAAAGACACACACACACACACACACACACACACACACACACACACACACCACAAATACACACACGCACACATGCATACACAGACGGAAGATGGCGATTCAGACCAGCAATGTAGCTACAGGAACTACTGGTTTTATTATTTACACACGCAATGGCATGGCACTCCTATTTCATTCATCCTCCATTTCATTCATCTTCCCACACTCCTCAAACTGCACACACACTTCTCTTCAAGCATTTTTCTTTTCAGGTGAGTCCTTAGATCTCATAGTCATGTGTCCAAGGAGGGATGTCATGGATGAACACAAATACATGATAGCTGAGTGTAAAGAACACCTTTTCAGTCTCATATTTATACATTTTTACTTTTTGACCATGAAGATACAGCAAGTCTTAAGTCCACCATGTATTTGATGTTCTAATGTTCAACAAGCCTCTCCTTGTAATACACAATCATTCCTCAGAACCTGATAAACACACACTATTGAGAGTAAAACTGTACCTCCATGTCCATACATCCATGATCGCAGCTATGGGCTCCAGATTCTATGGCTTGCTGTGCTGAACTCTGGGCCAGCAGTTTCATTTCCCTGGCTTCCCCTTTAGGTTTATTAACTGTGGTGAGCAGTTTGACACGGTTGTCCGCTGAATTGATCGCTGACCAAAAATGCTGCCTAGGAAATGCTCCTGTCTACTTCCCGCTGCACAGGGGTTCAGATGCAGTCTGACATGCCTCTCTTGTAAATGGGTACCTGGATCTGAACTCAAGTCCTCATTATTTGGCGAGCCATTTCCCCACTAAATCCTCTACCTGGCCATTTAAGATTCATTTACTATCCCAGAATCTGAATTCTACTACCGTCTTTTCCAAATCAGTCATAAACCCCAATATGCTCCCCTCTATTCCTTTCACACCAATGCTATTCCTCTTCAATGCCACTTTCCTCCACGAACTCGCTCACAGTCTCCACTGTGGCTTAACTCGCTAGCTGCGAGCACAGCTTCACACACGGGCATCACTCATGCGCTTCCCTGTCTTATCATTCCAACACCCACAGGCAGCAGGAGGATGAATAAGGAAGCCCAGCAACCTCAGAATTGGGGAGCAGGAGTCCGAGTCCCATTTCTGCCACTGAAAAATGCATCCACACAGTTACTAAGATGATTTAACTTCAGGCCTCAGCCAAACAATGGTTTCGTGAGGGTGCTCAGCATAATTGATTAAATAATTGATTGATTAATCTCTAAGCTTTCTTAAGATCCTGAAATTCTAAATGATTTCAGTCTGTCCATAGAAAATAAATCCTTTGCTCTCAGAAATGAAAAAAAGGAAAAAAGGAGGAAATAAACAAAAGTAAAAGTCAAGCAAGCGATGCAGTAATATAAAATAAGAGAAGAACTGTACCTTTCCCGACGAACCACTGCATGCACATCTGCACCCTTCACTTTTAAAAATTCTGCCATGTCCTCTTTTTGTGCATATATGGACAGCAAGAACGGTGTGAATCCACGCTGTAAAGAAAAATCAGTTTTATTTTGCAAAATGACATATAGTTCAACTGATCTTAAAATCTCCACACACACTCTGGGAACATAAATGCATGCCGTGAAGAGGAAGTCCAAAGCGGGCGCTCTTCCTTCTTCCTGCTGCACGTCCCCACATGCTGCTCTTGCACTCTGCACACCCTCCCCTGCCCTGCGCTGCACCTGACCTCCACTCCTCCAAAACTCAATCCAAACTCGCTGCTTCCAAGAATCTTTGCCTCTGTGGAGTTTCACGTTCAGTACCCCAACCCTAGGGCGTAGTACTAAAGGTTTGATGTATTCCTGCAGAATGAATGAGCTCAAATGGTCCTCTCTGAGGTAGAGTTTCTCCATCTCCACTTTTAAAAGTGCTGCACAGATGGAAAGAGAATCAGAATTTCAGGCTCAGTGTTAAAGAAATCTCTTTGACTTGATCCTCACTCGAGAAAAACTTCCTTCTTATGAAAAAGATGCACAGCTAAAAGAAGAGTTTCAGGGACATATTTTACCATTTTCCAATAATGTGAATATTTCACTGGTTGGGATCAAAAGGACCTTGATTCTCTTCTCTTTATGGTGGCAGGAACCATGTACCACTGCTAGATGCCCCTGCTCCAAATCAGGCCCCAAAGGAAATGGGTTCTGAATTAAGAGGCAGAGGCTTCAACATAAGCTTGATTTCTTATTATTTTAAGATGCAAGATTTACATCCTAGTAGTTAGAAATCTGAGTACGAGATTTGATTCTCACTTATAAGGAAAATCCCTTCAAAATACACAAACTTCTTTACATACATTCTCATTCTGGTAGCATTTCAGTAACTAAAGTTGGTTTTTTATTCCATTGATAATGTAAGGTGGAATTACATATACAGCAGTCTATCAATTATAATGGATATATATGCAAATAAATAAAAATTCTAATATCGACCTGCATGGTTCTTTGTATGAGACTCAAACACAAGGAACTCCTTTTGTTAAGGGATAATGACATCACAGTCATGACTAAATTCAGTTTTCATTAAAAACTCCTATTTTAATGGGAATGTGAAGATTTATAACATAGAATGATTTTTAAAGTATCAACTTTTAATATGTAAGTTTCAATCCTAACCGAGAGTTTAACATGAATTATATGAAATGATAAAGGATCTGTTCATGTATTCTTAGAAACCAATATAAACTACACATTATTTTGTACCGTGTCTGCATGCATCTTCATGTACGTACACGTGTGGGCAGATGTGCAACACATTGGGTATGATTGCCAGAAATCTACCACACGTACTGTTCCTCCTTTTGTTTTTAAGATACAAAACATTTTTTTCATGTGTATGAGTGCTTGGTTTACATGTCTCTATGTACAACATGTGAATTCCTGGTACCCGTGAAGGCAGGAGAGGACTCTAGAAACCTTGGAAATGGAGTTACAGGCAGTTTTGTCCCCAAATGTATGTAGTGGGAATATCCCAGGCCTTCTGCAAGAGTACCAAATACCTTCGACCAATAACTCATCTCTCCATCCCATCATTTTGTGTTTTGAGACAGGGTCTCTCGCTTACTTGTAGTTTCCCAGTTAGGCAAGGCTGGCCAGAGAGGGGCCCCGGGATTTCTCTGGTTTCCACCTCCCCAGTAGTGGAATTACAAGGCTACACTCCAGGTAGGCTTTAATTCTGGGGACTTCACTCAGGTCCTCATGCTACCTTGGACCCACACCCACAAATTCTTATAGATTAGTTTTATTCATCCTGAATACTATGAAATATTTGACTGTACACAGACACTGAAAGCTCAAATACAGACAGAAGAAAAGTAGGTACATGAGGAAAAAGGCAGTCTATCCCTAGAAAGCTGGAACAGCAAGGCCTCCCATACATGTGATGTCTTCCAGGCATCAAAATGTCACAAGGACTCAGAGCTGATGGGATTTAATTCTTTAAGACCAAGATTCTAGGGAAGTCTCCTGAAGTTTAATGTCAACTCAATTCATGGAAAAAACTGAGTCTGTATATGAGACACATTCATTGCACAGCCCTAAACATCTACACTGTGTGGGTAGGTTTCCCAATAAATGTTTTTGTAGGAAGAAGTATTGCCTATGGAGTATTTTTCTTCTTTCTGTACCATGTATTACCAAAATTTAAGTCACAGAAATCATACTTTCTTCAAGACATTCTCCTACAAAATCATTTCTAACCTATTTGTATTTAAATATCCAGATTTGTAATCAAATCAATGATTAGTTTCATGTAATGGCTGAATTTAAATTAGTCAAAGGATTCCTACTGCTCTTCTTATTAATGGCATGGTTTTTGGTGTGTGAAACTGCCAAGCTGATAACATTGGGCTACGCGATGTTAACAGATACAGTGTGTTAGGGGAAGATAAATGAAATGTAAGTAAATGTTAATGAACATGGGAGATCAGCAGGGAGTATTACCTGATCAAATCTGACAGTTGAAGACTTAGCTTCTCTGGTTCAGGGAATTTACACACTATACCTGTCTAATCATTGGTTTACATACAGAGCAAATCTATGTTTAATGAAACAGAATTACTGAACCAGACTCTTCAGCAAAGAATCTTGATACACAGGACGGTTCTCTTTATCATTTTGGGATATGGATAAAAGGAGAAAACACAGAAGATACACTCACTCACAGAAAACTCCGTTCTATGTTCCGGAGTAGGGGGAGTACAGGTACAAGAGAACTCAGTTTATTGTGGGTCTTTCTGCAAGAAGAGGACACAATGGCAGCAAACTCATTGGTCTTCCCTGTCATTTTCTACACAATCTTTACCTAGTCACTGCCAGGCTGTTGGCCTGATAGTCCTCCTAAATTGGATCTCATGGTAGATTTACAATAGAACACAACAATAGTCTTTCCCAAACTAAGAACTATTACCTCCCAAATTGAAGAACATTTATTGTGTACACATAATACTTAAAAAAGAGAAGTAAACTGTATCTGCATGGTATATTCCTTCAATAACCAATTTGCAAATTGGCCAGCACACCTGTGACCACAAGCCGTTTCTCATTTTCCCTATTTTTGCAACATCTCTGAGAGATAACCCACTTCAATATAACTTCTCAGCAGCAGTAAGATTTCCATTTATCATAAAGTTTTAACTTTAATTAATTCACTTTCATTCTTTGTGTGGTACTTTGTGTATGTGTGTGTGGGGGGGGTGTGATATTTGATTCTATCCCAAAACCTTTATTTTGTATTTAAAATAAAACCCTATTCAGAGACAAATTTTGCTTCTTTTTGTTACTTTACACGAAGTACATCCAAACAGGACGATATGATTCCTAACCACAGCACTCAGGGCATGGTGGCATGTGCCTGCAGTCCCAGCACTAGGGTACAGAGACAGGAAGATCCTGTGGTTTGCTAGCCAGTTAGTCTAGTGTAAAACCATAATGTGGAAAGCAATGTGGAACACTTATCTTGACCTCTGGCCTATGCCTGTCTGTGTATACACACACAGACACGCACATACAAATATGTGAACATGGGAATGCAGATACAGAACACACACACAGAATATCAATATTTTAACTCTCGTGATCAACCCACTTCAAAACATTTTTAATCACTGAAAGCTTGATCTACATGTGGAAAATGGGGTCACCTGTGCCATCATTAGAACTATCTGGGAAATAAAGTGATCTTTACCTTTGTTCTGGCTTCAATTTCTGCGTTGCAAGCCAGCAGAAGCTTAGCCATCCGAATGTTCCCCCTAAAGACTGTGTAATGGAGAGCGTTATTTCCACGCACATCCATGGCATGTGTATCGGCACCATGCTTCAATAAAACGTAAAGGCATAGCACATTTCCCCACTCAGCAGCCTGCGGGTAATGCAAACAGAAAGAGTTCAAGTCGTGGAATCCAAGATGAACACTTTAAATATTTCACCGAGTAATGAAATAAGTGAGATACAATTTCATTCCAAGTATATTTACCCTTTTTGTTGAGAATGGATCTGCTTATGTGAGTTCAGCCTTGCTTCAATTCTAAATTTTCCTGCCCCATGCCAGCACACCTGGACAGTCTTCTGCAATTTTTCATTTGTGATCCTAGTGTGGATCCATTGTTTCCACTCCTCCCAGTCCCCCTTAAACTCGCCCTGTGACCCCTCAGTCCCTCTCAATTTCATGTCCTCTTCTTTGGTACATATACATATGAACACACTATGTACATATATAATGCATTGAATCCATTTAGTGGTGCTTTGTTGGCACCTGTATTTCAGACTGCGTTGTTTGAATCAGATGAATATCAGGGAACTAGTTCCTGGAGAAAACCGACACTCCCTCCCCCAGCATCCATTGACGGCCTGCAGTTCATCATTGAGAGTTGGGATTCCAGGAAATTTCCCACACCTTGGTATGTCAACTTGTCTTCTCCTCATTCAGACTTTGTTAGACCACATTATGTTGGTGATTGATTGCACTGGAGTAACTTCCCAGTCGCATCTACAATGCGTTCACTAGCAGAACACACCTAGATATAATGACCTTTTCATTCTAATCCATCTCAGTTGAAACTGTTGGCCATTATCTACCTTAATTAGAGGTGTGCTCTTTTCATCGTCAAGGGCGTTTATGTCACAGTTCTTCTCTATTAGGAGCGATGCTACCTGTGCGTGGCCGTAGGTGCACGCGTAATGTAAAGCACTCCTGTGAAATGGAGAGGAGTTTTCAGGAAATTGTGGAGCTCTAGTTCAAAGCACATTCGTCCATACGGCGGCAAACACTAGACAGCATGTGATTAATTCTGAAGCCAGGTCACTGGAGTTTCCTCAGTTCTCTCCTCATATATTTATGTGCAGCACTAGTGATGCAGTGCAGGGCCTGCCCCATTCAAGGCAGGTGCTCTACCAGTGAGTTGCATCCATGCTCAGAGCAGCTGTCTGAGTACAATGAGCAACTGGAAATAAAGTTAAAATTACAATTCTTATCTCGGTTAACGACTAGCTACTTCTTGGGCAACTCTCACGCTTCAAGGAGATTTGATACAAAGTATGCACAACTGATTCGAGCAGCTCACAGATAGCTGGGGAAAATGGCAGCTATAATTACTATTCCAACTGCTAACGAACAGAAGGTTTCATATAGATTAAATAACAGAATTAGACCTACATTTCAGATATGAGGCATCTGTATTCAAACACATTTTAGATTTTAACTTATTACTTGTTTATTTATTTTACTTATTTTAGTCTTCCCCGGATAGGGTCTCCCCACAGCCCCAGCTATCCTGGAATTCAATAGGTACACCAGCCTGCCCTTAAATTCACAGAGAGCCTCATGCCTCTGCTGAGTGACTCCTGGGATTAAAGAATTTCGTCAACAAGGCTATCAGTTTTAGGTTTCAGTACCTAAGGAAGCATCTGCCCAGGCTGGCCTTGATCTTGAAATCCTCCTAACTTAGCCTTCCAGTAGGCTCACATTGCAGACCAGTGCCACGATGTCTTTAATGTTCTTTACTTCACATTACCATTTCCAACATTGGTTTCATATTGTTGATGCACTGTATGGGTATAAGTGTTTTGTTGCGTGTATGTATCTAAAAGCACCCCTGTATCAATAAGCATGTAGACCAAAAGAATGTCTCAGATCCCCTGGAAATGGATTTAATGATGGTTGTTAGCTACCTTGTGGGGGCTGAGAAACAAAACCCCAGTGCCCTGCACAAATAGCCACCACACCAAGTTGCTGGAGAGTTCAATGTTTCTCAAGAAAACATTTCTAAAGGAAAAGAATGTTCTTAAAACAACCCCAACTGATTCTTTTACTGTTTTTTTGTATGCAGATCTAACTAAAATAAAATGGTTAAACTATTTTTGTACACGATAAAATAACCTATATGTAATAAAATGTAGACATAATAAAATGTACAAGTACAAGAAAAAGATTTCTATTGCTAAAGATGCTAAGATTTGTCTGAAGATGCATGTGGGTGTATAGAACTCATAAGTAAGAAACTCGTCTGTGCAGGATTTGCAGTCCCGTTGTTCAGTGGATTATTCCATCAAAAATAGCTTTTACTACAACATTTTATGTGTTCACTGTAGAAATCACAGGCAAGGGAAAAGCATAGGTTCAAGTGGGTCCATTATCAAAACCACCCCAATGTTTGCTAAAAACAAGGCTCAACAAATATCATCATACTGAATGAATCCAGAATTTACTCCTGGGTGTCAAGGAAACAAAACTGGTATCAAGAAAAATGGTTATAAGAGATCTGGCAATACCAGAGATGAAATAGTAAACTCGATAATGACAATAAAGTGTAGACTTCAAGTGTCTGAAAATGAGAGATTCTCTTTTATTTTGCATACAATTTGGGCTAACTCAAGACCACAGTCTTCTTGATTTGTGTGGAAGTAAACTAGCTTAATATACAAAAATGTAAAAACATATCAGAAGAATGTAGTTTTGTTATTTAAACCATTATAGAGTCGTCAATAAAGTGCTCGAAAAGAGATAGCATAGTGATTGGGACATCAGCTGGCTCTGCCTCTCACGAAGAAGGACTGTGTATGGACTCCTCCTAGCTGTGCAGGTTCCCAAAACCTGGAAGCCTGAGGCAGGAAGAAAACCCAACAGCATTGGGAAAGCTGGGTTTAAGCTACACTCTACCATGAATTATTCTGTGATCTAAAAATATGGCTGACGTTGGGGAAATGGCTCAGTGGGTAAAAGTGGTAGTGTCCCAACACGACTGAGTGTGATCGCTCAGAACACATGGAAAGGCTGCACCCAGTAATGATCCACCCTGCGTCTGAACCCAACTCTGGAAAGACAGAGCTCCTCCCATGTGCTCCTTGTCTGTCCCCAACTGCCCTCTTCTGCGGTCCTCAGCCCTCTCAGATCCTGTTACCTCTTTCTCTTGTCTGTCTGATCCACGTGATATTCCTGAGACGTGAGGAAATCGTCCACCACACTTATGGCACCTATGCTGGCAGCCTGGTGGAGCCGGCCCACAGGAACGTATCTTGAGAAGAACATGGGAAACTCTCGCCCCTCATAACTCCAACACCACAGACGTCGGAATGCCCTACGCAAGTGGGTGGACCATCTGGTGGACCGAATGGCACTGCGGATCTGGGCGTTGTAGTAGATGTCCTGCATGGTGAGGGCCTGGGCAGGGCCGGCAGGCCCCACGACCTTCTCCCCCCTCCCTCCCTTCTTCCTCTGATGTTTCTTGCTGCCAAACACTAGAACTCTGACTTAAAGTCAACTAAATCTCTCCAAACTGGTCACCAAGACACAAGAGTCTCCCACCAAGAAACCTCTGTGGTTCACCAACTGCCCTTAGAGGGCTTTGTCACCTAGCAACACTGTAAACAATTCTTTGCCAGGTGAATGCCTCTTGGAGTTCCATTAGTCCAAGATTCTGTGACCTAAGCACTCCTGCGCATGCCTCAGACTCCAATGAAATGAGACTGACCAACGGCGCTCAGCACACACTTGTGAGGCTCGGCTTGTCTATCACAGCTTCAGAGCAGATGCTCATCGCCTGGACAAGTCATGGCAAGGGTCAGTTGCTTCCCAGTCCTGGGGCTCTTGCCAGGATTTCAAATGGTTTCATAAATAACCAACCTCATTCTTTTAGAAATTACCATATTACTTACATATGTTTCTTCTATAAGTTACATTTGAATCAGAAAATTACTTGGGGATCCTTCTCAATGAGGGAAAATATTTTCCTCTTTCATTGTCGATGAATCTAAGCTTTGCTTTAAAAAATGTACAATTCAGCTCTTGGGGGTGAGGCAGGAGGATTATAGGTTCGAGGTGACCCTGGGATACACAGGGGGAACCTTTTTCAAAAGTTAATATGTCAAGCATGGTGGCACACACCTTTAATCCCAGTACTCAGGAGGCAAAGACAGGAAGATCTGGGTGAAATCCAGCCCAGCCTGATCTATATACCAAATTTTACTGCAGATGTGGCCACAGGGAGACCTCTGTCTCAGAAACCCAGCATCACTAACAAAAGCACACAAAAATTACAGTAACAAAATTTAAACACCAAAACAGAAGGAAGACGGCATGCATAAGTGGGTGAATAAATAATGACACAATGATTATTTCCAGGTGCAGTGGTAGTGCACACCTGAAATACAAGCAGGGGGAAGAAGCAAGAAGCTTGTCCTAAGATAGAGGCCTGACAGGCACCATACCAGGAAAGAAAGGAGACACAGAGGGCAGAGGGGCTGTGTATATACAACTATGGATTTCAGGGTCATCCTTGACTACATAGAAACTTTGCGACTAGACTGATCAAAAAAGGTGTGTGAGAGGGAGGGAGAGAGAGAGAGAGAGAGAGAGAGAGAGAGAGAGGAGAGAGAGAGAAGAAATGGAGAATGAGGAGAAAATGCACTAAAGACCACATCACTATTCGATCATTTTTTTCAGTTTGTTCTCTTGTTTGAAGCAGAAAATCATCTCTCAGTGAGGTATGAGCCAGTCTGGAAATTCTGTATAGGAAACTTCTGGGATTTTTGTGGGAAGGAAAGGAGTAAGCGATGGGATTCATCATGCATTCCATGATTGAGCTACATCTCTAACCATGTGTGCTTTCTTTAGCTTTGCACTGGGATATTCTAAACTACAAACCAGTTAGAGTGATGACAGTACAGGCATTTCATATACTTTAGTTTCATCTGTTTTTTTTTGATACAATGTCTCATCTATTTAGCCCTGACTGACCTGGAATGAACTCTGTAGACTAGGCTGGCCTCCAACTCACAGAGTACTGCCACATTCCAGGTGAAGGTAAATGATGGTAGATGCCACACAGAACCAAATCCGGGCATTCTCGTCTTGAAATGCTTTCTGTCCCTTTTCCCTCTGTGCCAGCAGATTATGTGCAGCCACCCTGTCAGCTCAGACAACGTTCTTCCATGAAATCATCCGCACCTCTGGCTCTTAAAATCTTTCTGACCTTTCTTTGACAATAAGCCCTGAAGTTTTAGAGAAGTTTTAAGAAATTGTTCACTTTTGGGCTGAACACTCCAAAGTCTTTTATTCTCCCCATACTAACTGGTAGAGTGTGAGAAGTGGGAACAAACTCCAGAACTCCAACTTGATGCAAAAAGGAAAGTCTATTTATTTACATAATTTAGGAAACAAAGCGAATCCAGTGGCTAGCCAGGCCACAGACCCTAAAGCCAGATATAGAAACTGCACCCCCTCTCCGAGGGCACACATTCCATGGCGGTGGGCTTTGCTGGCTAGTTTAACCTTGGTATTAGATGGTCCAGAACCCTGTCTGTCCCTCGGGGATTATTTGTATTGGACAACTCAGTCCTTGTCGTCCGTGGGGTCTGGGCTTAGCACCGGAATGCATGCTGAAGTGTTAGCACCCAGAATGTTGCAGGGAGGGGCGAGGCAATTAAAACTCAAGAGGTCTGAATTTGTTTTGTCCCTACCCAAACCACCTGTGGGGCTGAATGTTAATCACCATCTGTACCAAAAAGAAGCTTCTCTCTGGAGAGTTAAGAGATGTACTCTTCTACAGATATTACAATGAATCAGAGGAGTCAGTTGTAAACTGACTAGGTCTAGCCATAGGTCCTTGGCCCACAAAACAGTGTCAGGTAAAGGCTCCACCTTGTAAAGCAAACCTTGAATCCAGTCATAGAGCGGTTGGCTGCTCTCATAACATTTTTTTCACTTTTGCACGAGTTAGCATATCATGCCTAGCCAGAGATTACTGTAGCTCCCAGTGCTCATATCCGAGAAAGGATGATTGTTTTTCTCTCTCCTGATAGCATGCACAGCACTTCCTCACACTATGTAAATTAGTCGGGAGAGATGAAGCTTCCAGATCACCACAAGCTTGATTTCCCCTTGTCTCTTCTATGAATCATGGATGTAGTAACTTCAGCAATAAACACTTACCATCAGGTTCTTTAAAGAATCTATCTCCATACTGAATACTAAATCCGTATCTTGAATGGTCTCAACTGTTTCAATCAACTCTTTGTATATTCAAGGTCTCCATTTAGTCTTCTATTCATATCTTCTTTGAGTTCCTGAAAAATATGTATAAGAGATATCAGCCAGGTTGCATTTCTTAGGAAACATAAGAATGTGTGCAGTAACTTCTGCAAAATACACTCTCTTGATAATTAATGGTATGTTACTCCAACAGGATCTAGGCATCTAGAGTTCTGTCTATGATGGTGTTTCTTGTATGGACAGTTGATCTTGTCTTTGTTGAATGACTGTTAAAGACTTGGTTTGTTGTCATGACAATTTATTAGGTTCTGGTCTAGCAGAGTTGGTTGTGTTGTTGTGTGAATGGGGTCTAGGAAGTATTCACAGGTGTGTACAGAAGGGCACAACTTCTATGCCTGAGATTCCAATACAGACACCACATGATCCTGGATCGGCAGGGTGGGCCGGGAGTCCGCAGGGTGAGCAAGCTGCTGGATGGTTTAGTGCTAATTTTTATTGGCTAAACAGAGGTCTGTCTTTGGTCATATACAAACTGTACAATCCCAGTTCTGCCTGGGAGTGTAGGAATGACTGCAGGGGCAGATGAGGTTCTAGATCTGAGCAACTTGGCTAACTGTGAAGGTTGTGCATCCTGAGAGCCATGAGGAGGAGGGGCATTGGGGCTGTGGGAAGAGAATCCTAGGGCCTGAGAACTTGCAAGTCTGTAGAGGCGGCAAAAGGGTGAAGGACACTAGCTAGACACAAGACAGGTGACGGCAGACTGGGAGTGCTGGGGTTGGAGAGTTTACAGGTCTGAGAGATACACAGAATGAGACCATGCAGAGGGAAAACTGGCATGGGGAACTCACAGGTGAGGGGGTGTGGTGCATCTAAGTGCAGAGACCAAGCCAGCCTGAGAATGGGAATAGCAGACAGGGGATACTGCGGTGTGGAAATCAGAGTTGTACCCATGAGAAATAAGCAGTCAGATTATCCCTTTCTGCAGATGACCTCATATTATACCTAACAGATGTGAAAAATTCCACCAGAAAACTCTTAGAACGGTTAAGACTTTCAGTAAAGTGGAAGGATACAAAATTAATCTACAAAAATCAACAGCCTTTTTATACCCCAATAACAAGCAAGTGGCAAAGGGCACAAGAAGACCCTCCTATTGACAATAGCCTCAAAGAAAGAACCTCAGAATAACACTGACCAGTCATAAAAGATTTCTACAATTAAAAAACTGAATCTTTAAAGAAAGGGATTGGTGAGAAAACCAGGAGATGGAAAGCCCTCCCCCACACATGGATTGGCTGAACTAATACTGTGAAAAAGAACATGCTATCCAAAGCAACATATAAATTCCATGCAATCTTACTCAAAATCCCCATGACATTCTTCACAGGATTAGAAACTAAACATTCTAAAATCATATAGAAACATAAAAGTCCCTGGATAGCCAAAGCAACCCAAAGCAGAAAGAGAAATGCAGAGGGGATTACTATACCAGGTTTCAAACTAAATTCCAGAGCTATATTCATCAAAACAGCATGGTACTTGCACAAACACAGACCCGTAGACCAATGGAATATAACTCAAGACTCAAATGTGAGCAAACCCACTTTCAGCAACCTGATATTTGACCAAAGCAGTCAAGAACACTCACTAGAGGAAAGATAACATCTTCAGCAAATGGTGCTGGCAAAAGTAGATCTCCACATAAAGAAGAATGAAACTAGACCCTTACCTTTCAACTTGAACAAAAAGTCAACTACAAATGCATCCAAGACCACAATTTGAAACCTCAAACTCTGAAACTGTTAAAAGAAAACCCTGACAGTAATACACAGGAAATTTTTGTAGAAAAGGACTTCCTAAATCAGACATCAGTTGCTCAGGCATAAACCAGAAGGGGACCTCCAGTCAACTAAAAAGCTTCTGTACAGCAAATCAAACAATCAAGAAAGTGAAGAGGGAAAAAAAACCCACTGAGAGAAAATCTTTACGGTTGACACATCTGACAGAGGCATCCAGAATCTATAAAAAACTCAAGAAACAAAGAACCAAAAGAACAAGTGACCCAATTAAATATACGATAAGGATTGGTACAGAGAGTTCTCAAAAAGAGAAATAAAAATGGCTAAGAAACATCTTTAAAAGTTAATGATTAAGGAAATGCAAAGTTAAACCACTTTAAGAATTCATCCTACTCCAGTAACACTGGCGAAGATCAAGAGAATAAATCATACCAAATGCTGGAGAGGATGTGGAGAAAGAGAATGTAGATTCACTACAAATTCAGGCAACCTGTTTGGGAAGCAATATGGGGAACTCATAAAAAAGCACTCAGGATGAATCTACCATTTGACCCGGTTGTACTACTACTCCGCATGTACGCAAAGGACCCTTCCTAAATGAAGAGACCGTGTACACTCATGTTTGTGGCTGGTCTTTTCACAACGGCTAAGAGACAGAAGCAATCTGAGCTTTCCTCAACTGACCAGTGGATACGAAGAAAGTGGTGCATCTGCACAATGGAGTGCTAGTCAGTGTAAAGAAAGATCTAATCATGACATCTGCAGGCAAATGGATGGAAGTAGAAACGCTTATGCTAAGTGAAGTAGCACAGACTCAGAGAAACAAGGGATGCCTGTTCCCTCTCATTGTGGATCCTAGCACCAAACCCTTATATGTGACTATTCATCCCAATGAAACTGCAAGAACCAGGAAAACTGGACAGGAACCAGCGAGGAAAGGGAAAGAAAGAATTTGAGAGAGAAGAAGAGTAGGAGACAGGAGTCTAAAGAAGAAATAACTGGAAGGGGGTGTTTAAAAGGAGAGGGAAGCAATACACAAGAAATACGGAGATAAAGGGAAAGAGGGAGCTTAACAAAGGTGGAAACAAAGAGACCTGTATTATGAAGAGAACTGTGGAAATGGGGACACTTTAAATAGGGTAGGCATGGAAGGAATGTTAGACAGGGACAGACATGTGGGGGAGGGCTGGTTAAATAAGCCCAGCTGCTATAAAGCACCTGAGGGAATCATATCAATCTAACAATCTAATGGAAAATTCTGCAGACAATATCTCTCCATGAGTCCTTGTTCAAAGCTGAGGCTTCGTAACAAGGAAGAGTGCCATATAAGAGAATCCTTCCTTTGTGTTATTGCCCAGGGTAGTCCAATACACTCCCAAAAATACATAGGCTATTTCCGGAGTCCTTGATTGCCTCCTGGAACTTGAAGGTTTAAGACCCTACTGATGAAAACAGGACATAATTCAGAGACCATATTTGGAACAATGGAGTTGGAACTGATGAGCAAGCCACATTTCCTGAAGGCTACCTAGATTTGAAGAGTACTATGCAAGCAGCCAAGGGAGAACACAAATCTATGGCCAAACACCAGCTTCAGGAACAAACAACCACATCAATGCCTGGCACAACACTCGACGCTGACTTAGTAGTGGCACTTTTCAGGCCAATCAACAGCTACATAATTGGTCTTAGGGCCGATTCAATGAGAAGAATTTCGTGAGTGGTACTGTAATCATAGCCAAATACATATGACTGAAGAGGTCATAGACCTTAGAGAAATCCCCATCACTGTCAAATCCTTAGACAAATGTAACTTCTTTCTAAGGGAAAAATATGTACCCGTGTATATAAAGTCAAGTATCCCAGTCAACACTCATCAAAGACGCTTCTGCTGCAGGATGGTTTCAGAGGAGGTGATCATTCCATCCTGCAGGGTAACTTGTTAAGCTCAGAAAGTAAACAACTCATAGCCTCAGGATGTCGGTGAAATTAACCTGGTTCAATAGTTTCCTCCCTCCCCAAGACTGATGAGAAACTCTCAGACAAGCCAAGCTACCCGGAAGAACTGAGGTACCTGCAAAGGTTCAGACTAACTGAACTTTCCAGAAGAGACTTGCACCACACTTTTGAGCCCTCTGCAGACTGTACATCACAGGATTTAAAGAGGGAGCTAATAAAGGGAGGTGCATAGGGAAAGGAGATCAATACCCAGGATTGTGTGTGTGTGTGCGTGTGTGCGTGTGTGCGTGTGTGTGTGTGTGCATCTCATCCCTTGTATACCTTCTGCAGCTCTCTCCTCTCTCAGAACCACTCCTTTACTTAGTCCTCAGTCTTCCATACCTTCCCATATGCTCCCATTCTTGGGTCTTGTACTGCTTTGTTTTAAACCGAGGCGTGAGAGCAAATCCTGTGAATGCTCGTAGCTTTATGACATTTAAATTGTAAGCACTTCATTAACTTCATAGAGCCTTAGTTCATATCTATAAAATGCACAAAGTAGCCAGGCATGATGGCGCATGCCTTTAGTCCCAGCACCCGGGAGCCTGAGGCAGGCATCTCTTTGAGTTAAAGGTCAGACTGGTCTACATAGTGAGTTCCAGGCCAGCTGGGGCTACAGGGAGACCCTGTCTCAAAAAGACAAAAAAAAAAGACAAACTAAAGAAAATACCTTTTCTTTTTCTTCTGGAGAAAGAATCTTGCGTGTAGCACCAGCTGCCTTGGGCTCACCATGTAGCTCAGGCTGGCCTTCAGCTCACTGCCATCCTACTGCCACAGTCTCCTGAGTGGTAGGATTACAGGTATGAGTCACCATACTTGGTTTAAAAAATAAACTTCTTCCCTCTGTGGTCTCATTTATAAAAAGAGCTTGATGGAGCTGAGTGTGAGGTGCATGTCTGCAGTCATAACATCGGGAGGCTATGGAAGGGGAATCAGGAGTTTGAGGTTACATAGTAAGTCTGAGATCAGCCTTTGTTACATAAAACCCTGTCCCAGCTGACCAAAAAAGGAAAACGGGCACTGTGTACCAGTTATCATTGCCACAATCCATATACTGCCACTGCCATCAGTGATTAGTGTTTTTAATAGCAGGACTCCTTGTGTTGGTGAGAAAGAACTTGACATGCTGGGTGTAGAGCCATGTTTCTGGCATGTGCTAGCTGTGTAATGCTGAGTGGGTAGCTCTCTGAGATTTGAGTAGTTGAGCATGATACCAGATCTTACCTCATAGGATTAATTAAACAGACTGAGACCAGTGTACTGACTGAATGAATGTGTGGATGAAGGAGTGATTTCCATTTTGCTCCCTAATGATATGTTTCTTTCAGTGTGGTTTTTCAATCATTTTTGGCTTTATGAATATTTGTGCATGTCCTTGAGTGTATGCACATGTACGTAGGTGCCCTTGGGGGTCAGAAGACGGTACTGAATGTTCTGTCCAGAGAACGGCTCCCCGAGAACGACCACGGAGTCGTAAATATGCAAAAACAAAGAGCCTTTATTCCAGCTTAAGCCAGGACTCTCAGACTTCCCCAAGGCAGTGGATCCATACTGAGAGCCCCAAAAGGAGAGAGTAAGACCTTATTATAGATTACGGACAAAGGGAGGTGGAGATTTACCGTGTTACCAGCGGATTGGTTTAAGAAAGCCTGCACGCGCCAAGCAGATTTTAAAATAATTGGGTGTGAATTAGATACTATGGGTTATATACCAAAATTGGTTAAAAAGAGCTATAAGTCTCCTCATTGGAGGGATCTATCCCTGGGGTAAGAGAATGGATTTCATTACTCAGGTTTACTGAAATGTGCTGACCATTGTCCAAGTCCAGCCCTGACCTCTGTTTTTCTAAGCTTATCACAAAGTGCCACTCACTCCCTGGCTCTACTGGCCTAGGTTTCTTTCTTCGTTTTTCTAAACTTGTGGCCAGGGGCTTATTGGAAGGACAAAATGAAGCCATCTCTTAGCTTCATGCGATACCCCTAAGCCAAGCGTTTTACAGAAGCGAAAAGAGCAGTTAATCTAAGGACATTGGGAATAGAGAAGGGATTTCTAAGAGCCCCGTACTGAATCTCCTGGAGCCAGAGCTGTAGGTGACTGTGAGATGTTTGACTTGGGTGTTTGAAACCAAACTTGGGTCCTCTGAAAGAGAAGTAAATGGTCTTAACTGCTGGGTTTTGTTTGTTTGTTCAGTTTTTCTGGTATAGGGGAATGGACTCAAGTTATAAGCCCTTCCCTCATCCGTGATGTTATACTGCTGGCCCAGTCTTGCGTAGGTCTTAGGCGGTAACCGGTGTTGGTGTGAATTTATGGGTGGAACAGCCATGGCGTTTACATGAGTCAAAGCACCACTACGTATCCTCTGGCTCTTACGCTGTTTTCAACCCCTGTCTTCAGGGTTCCCTGAGCTTTGGTGACAGATGTTCCATTTAGGGCTGAACACTCAACAGTAATATTGTCAGCACTTTGGAGTTATGAGCTTAAACTAGCCTTCATCCACTGCTTCCCTGACCAAAGCTGAGAGCAGTGCTAATGTATGAGTATGAATGAAGATACATGCCCTTGTCCGCTCACATAAATGTTTGTAATATTTTTCAAAAAGATTTGTTTTTATTATTTGCATCTGTGTGTATCTGTATGAATGCCTGCCACGTGTGCCCACAGGGGTCAGATGAGAGCATGGAACCTCCTGCAGCTAGAGTTGTAGGTGGTGTGAGCCACCTAATATGGGTATTGGGAGCTCACTCAGTCCTCTGGAAGAGCAGCAAGTGTTCTTAATTGTTGAGCCATCCCTTCAGAGCCTGGTTTTTATGTTTCATATGATTTATTTATTTTATTGTTTTTCTTTTTATGTGTATGAGTGTATTGCCTGCATGTATGTAAGTGCACCTGTGTTGTGCAATGCCCACAGAGGCCAGAGGAAGCTGTTGGATCTCCTGAAACTCGAGTTACAGACCGCTGTTAGCTACCATGTGAGTGCTGGGGACAGAACCTGGGTCCTCTGCAAGAGCATCCAGGGCTCGTAACTACCAAGCCATCTCTCCAGCCCCATTTTATGCTTTTTTAAAACATACCCATTCTCACAGTTGTGCTGAGACAGCAGGAAGTTTGTTTCTTTGATGAATTTAATCTGTGGTGAAAATTTATTAGAATCCAGGTTGTTAAATGGCTGCTGGAGAGAGTAGAAAGTGTTCTGTGAATAGAACGGACACTGTTTCTTACAAACCTTCTCTGCATTATTCCTGGGGATTTTAGACTGCGGAAGTGGTTACATGCCGATTTCAAATGATTTGTTTTTCTGAGAGGGATTTTCATGTGCCCAGATCCCATTATTCACAGCACTTAGCTTGTATTTCCTTAAACCACTATGTTAGAGCTAAGAACTCAGTGAGTGGGCAAACTCGATGGACATGAAGATCTCAGTGGCTTAAGCCTGGGCATCAGATTTTCTTTGTATTATAGTTCCTTAGAACCCTATTCAATCGTTTTTCCTTAAACTCATACATTAACATGGCTAAGCTATTTATATTGATTTTTTTTCACCTGATACAAATCAAGTGGCACCTTTTATAAGACACTGGATACACATATGCACAGAGAATAGTGAGTCCGCATGCTTTGAATCCAAGGCTGAGGACTTGGGGTGAAGAGAAATGTCTCATTACAGGGATGTTTATATCATCTGAGGATGTTGCTGTGCACTTCACCTGGAATGAATCGCAAGAATTACACCCCGTTCAGAGAATGCTCCACAGAGATATGATGCTGGAGTAATACAGCAGCCTGGTGTCTTGGGTAAGTCTAACTTTCCTGTAACTATTAGTACCATTGACATTCTTCTTCACTGAAATACATACATCTTTCCATTCTAACAAACATTTATCTACTTATGTATTTATTTTATTTATTTAATGTGTATTAGCTACACATTTTTCTTAGCTGATAAGTATAGGATTTGATAACTTATAATACTAATTATCCATTTTTACTGACACATGGCTCACTTTTACAGAGAACTTTCTGGCTTTGGAATACTCTTTTGTTTGTTTTGTTCTGTCTGAGACGGGGTCTCCCTGTAGCCACAGCTGACCCGGAACTTACAATGTAGACCAGGCCAGCCTTGATCTTACAGAGATCTCTGCCTGCCTCTGCCTTCCCGAGTGCTGAGATTAAAAGCTGCCCACCCCGACTGGCTGGGATATTCTTGAATAATATATAATAATGATATGAAGATAACTGAGAAGTCCATTAGGTCGGGCATTACTTGTTTGTGTTGGGAGAATTTAAAATCTTTCTGGCAGCTATTTAGAAATATTCAGTTGTTTGATACATTCAGTACTGCTTTGTAGATCATTAAATTAGTTCTCACTTCCATATGCATCCCTGTAAATACCACCTATTCTCTGTCCATCTCTCATCTACTGTAACCACTTGAGTCACCACCATCATTTTCTTTTCTCTTCCTAAGAAGTCAACCTTAGCTTGCAAGTCAGCTGAGAACACTCAGGATAATCATTTTTGTGTGTGGCATGTTCCACTCAGGTCTTAAGCAGATACAGAACAAACATCTATTCATAAAGGGTAGATAACCCAAATAATTATTCTGTCAGTTTCAGTTTGGTGAATAAATGTGATTATTTGGTTCTAAGTGAGTTTACGTGGCTCTCAGACAGCGGTACCACCCCAAAGTCCCAGCCCTAGTCAGGTTTTACTTTATGCCATGTGCAGTTGGGCAAAAAGGAACCTTGTTAGAATCTCAGTTGGCTTCATGACAATCCTGTGTGGGAACTTTAAGAGTCCCTTTACCTGACCACCATCATAGGCATAGATATCTGAGATATTATTTTCTCTATTTTATTTATTATTTTTATTTTACGTGTATGAGTTTATTGCCTGCATGTATGTAAGTTTACCCATGTTGTGTAATGCCTATGGAGGTCAGAAGAGGGTGTCAGATTCCCTGGAACTGGAGATACAGATGGTTGCTAGCTGTCATGCGGACGCTGGGAATTGACCCTGGGTCCTCTGCAAGAACAGCCAGGGCTTTTAACAACTGAGCCAGACTGAGACTACTCCAGAGTACCGCAACTGCTTACACACAACGTCTGTGAATGTCCCATGCCTGACAGGCACATCTAAAAAGCAACCCTCTACACGCACGGCTTTCTGCATCATGGAACAAGTGTAAAAGAGGGCACGAATGAATCTCTCAGTTCTCATTAATGAAGCTCCCTCATGCAACAGAAGGCTTGTAACGCAAAAGCTCACAAGAGGCCAAAGAATGGAGACTAGGAATCTACAGACTGTGGGTCCCTGGAAGGAACTTGCCCAAGCTTAGGAGCCACTGCAGAAGAGGGTTTGGAAATATTTGTAAGAGCCAGTGAGTGAGGGACCCTATGGAAACTGAATCCAAAAGTTCGTGGGACAATGCATTTCAGGGTCTACAAAAATGATTTCAACATACTCAAGACACATGCAAACTTAAGCAGACAAAAATTCCGCACGGCACTGCAGAAATATGTAGCAGACGTCAATCTTGCTGAAGAAATATTGACATCTGATTTCTATTGGATGATGGTGAGCTAATCTTCCTAAAGCAAGGGACTCTGTATAGGTGAACTAGACCTGAGTGGATGAACCTGCACTGAGGGACATTTGGGGACACTAACTTCACACCACAGACCTTAACACAGATGACAGAATGTATGGATTCCAGTTGGAGGACTACGGGGGGATGCAGGTGTGGAAAGGGGTATACTGATGATTAAGACTGATTGAGATATTCTATATGAAATGCACAATTCAACAGAAAACAAAATTTAGATGAAAAAGACAGCAAATTGCAATCCTAATCCTGGTTAGGTGTCCTGGCATCTGGCACCTCTGTGTCATCACAGTGCTCTTGGTTGGAACTTAGTCTTAACTTGATTCCAAGACTCTTTTATTTTCCCTTTTCACATTTTGTGCACTGCTTATCACTTCTCAATCTGTACCTTTTAAAAGTGCCTCTGTCTTTAATCCGCTTCATTGATCTGCTGTTGACACAGTGCCTTGGATTTCTGGGGATTATTCCATAGAAAGTCATGAATATTTTTTCTTCTTTATTAACATCTGAATCCTATTTCTCTGTGTTAATGACTGTACCTTCTTCAGCCATTTTCCTATGCTTAAGCATTTATGTTTTCATTAATTCGCAGGTTCAAAACAATGGTACCAGAATAACCTTGCACATGGTTATTTTTCAGTACTTGTACTCTGAATGGTCCTTGTTTTCCTTTTCTTCTGACAAGTCTTATGAGGTACACCAGGCCGGCCGCAAATTTCTGATTGTTTTTACCTCAGCCTCCCAATGCTAGGATCACAGTCCTGTACTACACACCACCACGCTCAGCGTAATGGGTCATTCAGTATGATTGGAGGTGTATCTTCAGATTAAGTTCTAGAAGTGGGATTGCTGGTCAAGACATAAACTGATCAGTTGGCCCTCCTGCACTCTCTTGTCCATGGCTGTAGTTGCCAGTCACTCTCTGACATCCTCATCATTCCCACCATGCAGCCTCTATTTCATGACTCTTGTATTCATCCTACTGCCATCTGCGAGTTTCTCCTGTATCTATTTCACACTCACATAAATACACATCTCAGTGACTCCTCTTTTCTGCAGGACAGAACTTTCCATGCCAGTGTCTCTCAGAGGCTCCACAGCAGATGTTCAATTGAAGTTTAGACTGCGTCCCTGAGTGTCACATATGCCTACCGTTGTGAGTAAGACTGGAGGTATGACTGACTTTAAGGTATTATTTTGGCAATAACTTTCCAGGAAGGCGAGATGGTCCTCCTCCATGGATGCACAGGTTTGGTTACTAGTCCGTAGGGTTTCCATTTCCTGCTTAAGATTGCTATCCATGTGCCGAGTTAGGTGGCTGAACACTTGTTGTTTTCTTTTGAGTTACTGACTGATTTTTATTTTTTATGTGTATGAGGATTTTGCCTGCGTGTGTGTAAGGACACTTGTACGTGCAATGAATGTAGAAGCAAAAAGAAGACAACATATTCCATATTATGGACACCCGTTACCCACCATATTGGTTCTGAGGACCAAACCTTGATTCTCTGCAAGAGCAGCAAGTGCTTTTAAACACTGAGCAACCTGTGTAGCTCCCATGACTCATTAACTTTTACCTATACAAGTTATGAGAGAGACCCTGCATATACTTCACTCACTGATATTTCTACAGCAATCTCCCCCCCACACCTTGTATTTCTTCTGATGATTAAATAATTAATGTGCTTGTTTTAAGAGTCCAAGTGATTACACTACCCAGATTTTAGGCTCAAATTCATATAAAATCTTAGACAACTGCATGTCACTAATAAACTTGCTATTAATTTGCAAAATGCTGTTTAGGTAGAAGACTTCAAAACCTGGTCTAATTCAACACAGCAGTGCCTACCTGCAGCCCGGAGAATTAAGTCCACTACTGCTCTAAACCAGTACACCATGCTTAATGACCTCCTCCTAAGATTCTTCTTACAGAAACATCTGACTCTATTATGCTGCACGATGGCCATCCAAGACCCTGTTCCCGCTCCATGTCACCGCAGGCTGCCCTAAGCTCCTCTTATAACAGACCCTGACAACCTCAATCCCCAAGTCTCTCCATTAGTTTCAACCAATAAAGCCATTCTGGTTTGTAAACAAGTCTATTTGGGAAGCCAATCGAACATTTCTGCTGCCATGCTCTGTTTTCCTGACCTGTTGATCAGGAGAGAGTTCTGACCGAGGCGAGGGTTTTATCTCCTAATAACAAAGGATCCTGACAAGTGCATGAGAATGGGATCATGCAACCATCCATTCAAGCTCCTACTACTAGGCTTTCAGCCCCACAGACCATAATTATAACCAACATACTTAAGGTATGATTGACCTACCTGAGATTATCTTCACGACATACCAAGCAACCAGGAGCAATGTCAGACTACTTTGAAAAGTCTTTAAGGTTCAGAAGAGAGATGCTGCTTTTCGAAGGAGGCTGGAAATTGGCTACACAGATGAGCCCAATTTTGTAAGATTGATCGCACCACCTGGGCCGACTGATCAGCTACAATGTGACTTTACTGATGAGACTAGAAATGAGGCTCTTCGAGAGATATCGACAGGCCCTAATATAAAGAGTAAAATCAAAGGCACGGAGGAGATTAACATTTCAAATATAGCAAAACTCTTTCCAAAGCCTGATGATTCAGCACAGAGTATTGAGATTCTTGAAAGCACTCTGGATACACACTCCTTTTAATCCAGAGGTGAGAGAAATCAGTGCATGGAGAAAACAGCTTTCTTGTCTCAGTCACAGTCTCGTATCGGCTGTAAGCTTCAAAACCTTGAGCTTCTTTGGACTGAATGTGACATAACGTCTGGATCTCGCCTACAAAGCGTTTTTAAAAGAGGATCAAACAAACTAGAAAACAAAATAGCAAACAAGTACATGAAGGAAATGTCCTTGATGGCAGCTATGTTCAGACTCCCCCATCCACAGGACAAAAAAAAAAAAAAGTTAAAAGACGACCTCCATTTCAACCAGAATCAATGAACATACTACAAGGAAACTGGTCATTGGAATAATCAATTTACAAAAATGTTAGGCAGGTCAAAGTCATCCCAGCAGGGAAATCATTGACCTCAATAGGTTACTTGGGAATTCATTGGACTAGCAATGATAGAAAGGTAAAAGGACCAGCCAGGCATGGTGGAACACACCTTTAATTGCAGCACTCAGGAGGCATCTCTGTGAGTTCAAGGCGTGGTCTATGTAGTGAATTCCAGGCCAACCGGGGCTACAGGAAGACCGTGACTCATAAGAACCCCCCCAACCCCGCCAAAGAAGGACAAACAAGACTCAAAGTTTTGTCCTCCAGGAGCTTGTGGTCACAATGCTGAACTGTTCAAAGTGACTTCATTTTGGCCTTCATCCATCCAATTTCTCCCACTCCTGCTAACTAAATCCCCAAATCCTGCTGGGCAGAACATGCTTATCCAGCTACGTATGAAGTTTCAGGAAGTCTGTATTTTCTGAAACATTTTGCCTAACTGATATTTTGTTGTCCGACCTTCCCTGGAATGTGCTATCTGGTGCTGAGGACCAAACAATACCTTAAAATAACTCTGCAACTTGCAGAATATCCTGTGGAGACAGCTTGAGTAAGCTAAGAAGAAATAGTTCCTAAAGAGGTTGCTTTTTAGACATTGACGACAGGAAACATGCTGACTCTCAGTCTGGAAAGTAAACCAGTTATGCCATGTAAAGCTGTTAGAAAAAGATATGTTGTAAGAGATAAGGTTGAAGAAAAACAACTTGTGACTCTGATCCCCCTTCCCAACTTCCTCTGTAAAGCTTCCACTGCGGTTCAGTGTCTTAAAATTCCTTCGTATAAAAAGATTGTGGAAATTCAATAAAGATGGCTTGGCTCGATCAGAATATTCAGACTTGCTGGCCGTTTCTCTCCTCCGCCTTCTGTCCCTATTCTTTTCCAGGTACCTGAGATCCATGCCCTCCGTGTTGCCCTGCTGACCTGGGCAACCTGGTGATGTGGTTTTGGCTTTTATAAAGACTATGCAGCCTCTACTCTGGGTTGAGAGTTCTTTCAGGAGAAAGTATGATGGTAAACTGCAAGCAATAAAGACGTTTAATTTGGCCCCAACAGTATGGTACTCCTCCTCAACTTGCACTGGGCTTCACATTTTGTAGGATCCATGAAGTTAGTCATTCATTGACTCAGTCTCTCTCTGGGTCTCCTTGGCTTCCTGAACTGTTTATGGGAGGCACATTCCTTGGCCCTGTGACTGTCACACTGGCCTTGAAGAATACTGGTATGACCCCTTCATTTCAAGATATCTAAAGTGACCAAATCCTCCTGGTCCTCCAAGGAGGTAAGGTCTGATATTTCCAGTCCGCTCTGATATTTCATGACAGGACTGAGATCCTGAAGGGGATTACTCTTCTAAACATTCTCCTAAGACTCAAAATTTGTACTAAGAAGGTTCTCGCTATGAAGTTATCAAATTACTCCAAACTCTATATGTATTACTGAGAGTATAACTGAATGAATAAATGCATGAATGAATAAATGAGAAGTCCTATCTGGTGTATACTGTGCTGAAGGTTCCACATTCTGAGCGGGGAACCCAGCAAAGACAAAGGGGTCTTTACTCCTTTCCATTTCAGGACCCACCGGAGTCGTTCTCTGACATGAATGCACTCACTCACATCCACAACCCTCACCTGGCCTCTCCTTCTCTTTGCTATCTGCATTTCCTATTTTCCTGTGCTGTCACCTAACTGATCTGATTCCTCATTTGATATCAGTCTGACATGTGGGTCAGACTGTCTAAATTAAATCCACTTCAATGTATGTTAAACGTTTTCTCTTTGGAGTTCAGAGATGACAATGGAGATGGTTTCTCTATACATTCTGTAAAATGGATTGCTCACCTTTTCATGTAGGCTGAACCTCAACCAGGTCTTTGGACTCTGATGTCAGTCAAGTGGTCTGGCTCAAGGTCACAAGGACCCCTAATACCCGGACCAATTTCCCTGTACTGATTAGTGGTTAGTACTGTTCCAAAATTCTCCAGCACTGTTGTGGATCTGCACCCTCAACTATCCTCCTAAGAGCCTGGTATCAAAATCTTGTTCATCAAGATCTGACAAGGATTCTTCAGAGGGCCCTGTTTGGCCGCTTCCATGCACTGATGATCCCCTCCCACTTCCAGCATACAATCCTCACTGGTTTCCCTCTTCCCCATGTTTCCTCCTCTACCAAACTGGCTTCTGCTTCTATGCTTCCCATTCCTCCTCTCCTCGAAGCTCCTGCCTTCATTACAGCATGAAACTGAATATGGTCAAACTTTTGACCTTCTCCTCTCCATATAGCCACCCCTGTGCTCCAGGATTCAGATGAAAGGGAATGCCCAGCATTAGTTTATGTGCCCTCCTCTTATCAGGACCTCCAGAACTGAAAGCTCAACAAAGCCCATCTGTTTTGAGACGACACAGGTCCTAATCATTTCATTACGCTAACCCACGCCACCCACACTTGAGGTGTCAGCAAACAATTGCTTTTGACCTTGCTCAGCCCTAAGGAATATGAGCATTTAGGGCAGAAGTTAAGAAACCCTACTTGGCGATGGCCACAAGAACATAGGACAAGAAATGACTCCAGCTCTAGGAAATTTTCCCCTAAGTCCAGCCTGAATGTGATTCTAACACTTCTGTAGGATCTTAAGTATGGAACCCCTTTCAAAGGACTCTTGTATGGAAAATCAGGAGGGATCCCGAAAGCCCACAAATCTACCAGAAAGCACCGAGGTCCTTCTGGGGACACAGGAGTCCCCTAACATGCTTCTCAAATGCTTATAGGAAGCCTTCCAGACATACACGCCTATTGGTTGACCCCAGAGAATACTGGGCTCTATATTTACATTTGGCCACCCAGTTCACTCACAACATCTGGAAGGAGCTGCAAAACCTTGAGAACTTCACAGGCTTGCACATTTTCCAAGTTCTTGATGTGGCCCAGAAAGTGTTTAATAATGAAGACATTGAAAAACAAAACCTGGCAACCGGACCACAGACCAGGCAAATGTGGACAGGCTAAAATCAGGCCTGCCATCTTCCAGTTGTCCTATTCCAGACCACAGTCAGCTGAGCCGAGAGGAAAATGAAAGGGAGAGGAGGCCAGACCCCATTACATAAAGCATCAATGTACTCAGTCTGAATAGAAGAGACACAGGAAAACCAAATGCTTCAAATGTCCCTAAAAGGTCCTCATCCTTCCATCAACCAGATGGTCAGAATATGGGTCAGACTGAAAGGGGTGGGGCTCTACTCTCTTCCGTCTCTGGCTACACATTATCAAAATATTGTAGGAAACCAGCATGTCCAACATTCAGTGGATACTTGAAAAGGGATCTCTACTAAAGATCCAGTTGGAACCACTGTCACTGTCACCCCAACAGTACTTGTTCAGACGGCCAGCAGCATACTCAGGGAACGAACTTATTACTGAATGTACCAAAACTTGTACCACAAGCAAGTACCTCATTCCTTTTAGGTGGTTCTGGACTGTCCCTTCCCTCTCAACATCTTTCCCTCAGTCATGGGAAAAATCCAATCCCCCAGTGTAGAAACTCAACAGCGGCCAGTTGTGGTATGTCTGATGCCCACAAACATGCCACTTCAAGTCTCACAGAACACTATGAGCAAAAAGACTAGACAGAAGATGTCCCCAAACAACATAAGACTATTCAATTTATCTCCCTCCCAAAGGGAATTTTACCTACAATCCTATAAGATGCATTTTTCTCACTCACCTTGTCCCATTAGCCAGCTTTTGAATGGACAAACCTGTCGGGCATAATGTACAGTGGGCCTCACTGTGGAGATGTGAGCATGTTGGACAAATGGTGCTGTTATAACTGGATGGTGGAATGCAGAAGCATGAAACTAGAACCCTGTCTCTCAGCTTGCACAAAACTCCAGTCCAAATGAACCAAAGACTAAACATCAGTCTCAATACCCTGAATCTGCCAGCACAGAAAGTAAACAATGAGGTGGATCTTAATGGCATATAAAAGAAGTTTATGAACAAGATTCCTATAGAGTGGTCACTAAGTCCAACATTTGACAAATGGGACCTCATGAAAAGAAAAAAACAATGTCTGTACACCAAAAATACCATCATTTGAGTGAAGGGACAAGTTAGGGAATGTATAAAAAATCTTTACCAGCTCTATCTCTAACAAAGGGTTAGTATGTACAATATACAAACACTCAAAAAACTAACCATCAAACCCACAACAACTCAATTAAAAACCGGGAAAAGGAGCTGAAGAGGGAGTTCGCAAAAGATGAAACACAAATGGCCGAACCTAAAAAATTGTTCAACATCTTCACTCACCAGGGAAATGCAAATTAAAACCAGTTTGAGACTTCATTTCACTCCATTCAGAATGGCTAAGTTTCAAAAAAAGGCCCAATGCCAGAAATGATGTGGGGAAAGGGGAACTCTTATCAGATGCCAGGGGCAGCAAATCCTGGCACAGTCTGGAATGCGGAGGCTAATCAGAAACCTGGAATTAAACGTATCATATGACCCAGCCATACAAGTCTTGGGATACAAATAGCCCTATATCCTACTAGAGAAGAACCTATTCATCCATCATTAATGTAGCCCTTTTCACAGTAGCCAGGAACCGGAAGAAACCTTTATGTGCCTCAAACAATGAATGGACGATGGGAGTATGATCCATTAAATGATGGAGTTCTAATCAGATGTCAAAAAGGAATCTATGAAATCTGCAGGCGGAAGAGTGGAACTAGACCAATCCTGTGTGAGGTTACCCAAACCCAGAAAAACAAATGTCACATGAGGTCTCTCATAGCTGGATGCTAGCTTTGAATTAGATACACATTTCAATGGGAAAAGCCAAAGACCCCAGGAAAAGGGTCTTCTTGGAATAGAAGACAGGATATCGTGGTATAAACGGGTAAATAGGAATAATAAATTAGGAAGGGTTATCGTGGGTGAGGAGTAGGAGGCCAAGGCAGAGGAGGGAGGATGAAAAAGCCATAAGGAAACCTACCACATAGAATTTCCCAAAGTATATACATCAGTGTACATCGCCCCTACTAGACAGCATAGGATAGAAAAGTACAAGTTCAATCCCTCTTTTGAAGTTGTTGACTAGGAGTTCCACGATCCTCAATTAATTCTGGTCATTGGCCCTCCTCTTGGTTATTCAGCAAAACTTTACAGTAACACTCAACTGTTAAAAATACTACATATATATGACATAGGAAAAAACACTAGAAATCAAGCTGGTACTGACTTCAAACTTTAACCTCTCCTGGGTAGATATCCATGCTACTAAAAGAAAAAAAATACTTAATCAGCTGTCAGTCCTGCAAGTTTCAATAACTCTCCTGGCACGATATGGCCTCTGGTGCAATAGTGGCATGAATATTATGGGTGTAAACAACCGTATCTAATTCTAGTTAATATCTACCTCATAAGATACAGTCCATAAGACACTGAATGCAGACAGAGGGATATGTGGCTAGGCAGATCACAGGCCACATGGCTAGGCAGATCACAGGCCACAGGGGAGAGCCCAAATGACTTTTCTACTAAGCAGCAGGAGCATTAAAGTGACTACTGATGTTGTACTGTTATACTCCTAGGTTAATGCAGCTCTGAACAGAGAAGCTTCCGTATGCAGTAAAGGGTGATTACGGGAAACCCACAACTGGCCAACACGCAGAGTAAGAGACTGCAGAGTGTTTATTCTTGAATTGGACACCTATTTCAAATTTCTACCTCCAAATGATCATGGATCCGTCAAGAACAGGTAGAAGAAATACTGTAGGATCCAGAGGTGGTAGATGACCACAAGGAAACAGAGTTTTCCAGAAAGCAAGGACGTTTTTCATATGAACTCACTGCAACAGTAACAGCATGTACAAGTCTCAGATAAACTCAAACCAGATAAAACCCAGCAGAGACATGGGAAAGTGGATTAGAAACCCCATCAAGACCTAAGGAACTACTGCCAATCAACGGATGCTAGGAAGGGGAGGGTCGGTTTATTTTAAGGGTGTGACTCCTGGTACAGTCATCAGGTTCCAGTGGACAGACACACATTGAAGGAGATCACATTGAAAATTTCACTGTATAGGCCCTAAGATATTGTATATATGTATGTATGTATGTATGTATGTATGTATATTATAGATATATATGGAGAGAGAGAGAGAGAGAGAACATGAAATAGTGTAGAGAAGTGTAAGATAGGATACAAATGGGAACGTAATCCGAGTAACATCAAACTACATTTATGAAATTCTCAAAATGCAACCAAAAGGAAAAATATATTCATCAGCATAATAATAGAAGGCAGTGTATTAGACAAGGTTCTCTAAAAAACAGAATCCATAAAATGAATAGATATATAATATTCATATATATGAAAATAATATGTAACATATGAGTATTTTATATATATATATATATATAATTAGATTAGATTAATTTACAGAATAGAGTCTGAGTAGTCCAACCATGTCTGCACCACACTGGATAGGCTGAGAAACCGGTACTTGCTCAGTCCACGAGGCAGGATGTCTTAGCATTCTCCGTCTGGCCTGAAAGATTCCAGGAGATTCACTAGTCTTCAGTCTATGTTGGAATCTGGAGAAGCTGGTCACAGCAGCAAGATGAACTCACCGGTGAGAGAGAAGGGAAGTGGCAAAAGGGCGAGCCCCCTCCTGCCACGGCTTTTCATACGGGCTGCTCAGAAGGTGACACCCACATTTAGTGTGGGTCTTCCAGCTTCAAATGACCCAATCAAAAAGATGGCTCTCACTTCAGGTCATTCGAGTTCCAGTCAAGGTGATTAGCCATCACCGGCAGCTTGTTGGGCAGGGGTGGATTCACAGACAGGATCTGAACATGATATCAAAACACATGGTATGAGATTCTCAAAGAAATTACAAAACATGTTTTCTAAAGAGAGCCTGTGGCATGCTCAGCCCTAATGGTACCATCTGTATACCAACCCTCCCTCCGAGGCTTAGTGATTATTGCAGAAGCAGCAGAAGTCATGGATGACTGCTGCCAAACACCATTTTCTAGATACAACAGGGCAGTTGCAAATGTGAACTCATAAATATGGTGACAGCATGAAAATGATTTTGGCAGGCTCGAGCCAGAAAACTTTCCCACAGCAATAGAGAGGATGGCATGAAGGTCTACCCATAGCTGAGGCGATACTAACAAACGATAGCTGCCAAGAGAGGATGACTGAATATTTGTTAAGGCTGGGACCCCTAGTAGGTTGACCACACGGTACCCCAAGAACATTTGGGGGAAAGGAACTGGATTCAACAGGCTTTGAAAATGGAGAGAGGATCCAAAAGAGAGTATGCAGGAGCAGAAGTGATCTGTGAGGAGCGAGGAGAGGGAGCTGATATGATTAGAACAATGGCACGAAACTCTCAAAGAATGAATAAAAAATTACCTACACAGCCGCTTTCACGGACAGACGAGTGGCCAGCAAAAAGATGATTTTGTGAGGTGAAGAACAACGACAGTTCAGGATTTCTGTGAATCCCGGACATTCTGATTGCAGTGTTCAATCCACAACTCCATAATGTAAATATCTGTGTGTGAACGAATATCTGCTGAACTGGACATGCGTCTAGAGGTGGACCCCTCAGCTGGTGTGCATGTGGTTGAACCACAGTGCCTCGCATGACTGTATGATGGTGAATTTAACTGGCTTGATGGTGGTCCGTAAGCACGCACACTAGACATTGATATCTTTGTTGTTGTTTCAGTAAGATGGTTAAAGTAAGAAATGTCTGAGTATAGACACAGGAGCCATGTAATAATCTTCATATGCCTAAAAGAAAATTAGGAGAGAGGTTTAAGATTTTTGAAGCAGTTGTGAAAAATCCAAGCAGTTTCTACACAAAGTGGTCACACTGAAATGTGGGATTGGCACTTACCTTTCTCAAAGAAACAGATGTAAAATCACCTCTGTTCCTTAATAAACACCTCATGCTCCTAATGTCTTCCTTCCCTTACATTCCTCGACTCCATGGAAGCTGCTGCACAGGGGAGGAGGCTGCAGTAACTGCCACACTGGCTCACTCCAGGAAGAAGGGAGGAAGGCAGCCAGACTTGACGGCTCACAATTTGGCCCGAGCGCTTGGATGGCTGTGACAGGACTACCCATGGGTTGAAGTTCAGCTTGGGATAACTAGTGAGACACAGAACAGCATGAACTGCAGACTTGGACCTATCCTTAAAAACAAACATGCAAACAAAACAACAAAACAAGACAGAAAACATCCAAGGTAGAAACAGATGGTAGGACTGCAACCAAAGTCTGAATGGGCAAAGTCTGCAGTTAGCTACAGACTCTTACCTCTGTGCTGTTTGCTTCAAATGGCAGAACCAATCTTAAAAACATCTGGTCACTGGCAAGAAGAGCCTTGTTTCTAGAGGTTGACAGCAAGTAATGTTCGTGTGTAAAATAAAAATGCAAAACCAAGGCCAATAAGATGACATAAAGCATACAGAGGAAGGAGAAAACAGAAAGTCAGGTCTCATGGGCAAGTAACTAACAGGAGCAGAGAACTAACAGAGCCTGGGACCACAGCATCCCGACTACAAGGTGCAACAAGTGAAATCCAGTCTGGTTTCAAAACAGAATGGGCTCAATGTAGATGACTCCACTTTCTTCCCTGAGGATAATAAGCATTCATTTAATCATGCTAATGTAATATGCTTGGAATATGAAGGTCACATACATATCACAAACAACTTTACTTTGAACAGTTATAAGAAGCACTGATATCCTACATAGAGCCTTGGAGGATGGACTGGGGGACAATCATGTCTGTCTTGTCCACTTTCACCTGCATAGATCTCAGCCATTCAGGGCAGCTGTTGGTCTCCTGGTACCCTCTCCAGGCAACTCCATCTTTCATGTGGGAATCTCATCTTCCTATTGGCTACTCCAAGATTTCTGACGTCACGATTCTTCCAAACCTAGTAGCACCTGGTGGAATTTTGGGGTTTCCATGGAGTTGCTTGTAAACAAATTGGAATCACTGTAACTGACCGGCCACCAGTACATGCTGTCTGACACTAGGCACAGGCACTGGTTGGGGCAATGGCTCAGACAACAACCACCACTTATCCTGCTTTGTTGTGTATTGGATTACTATTAATTCCCCCTGATCATGTTAGGAAAGGAAAGAAATTTCAAAATGGTGCTTTCATTACATTTTCCTCTCTCACAAGATGTGTCTTCAAACATCTCAGGAAAATTACAAAACAATTAGTCTCACGGTTCTTTGTAGTATTGAATCTTTGAGTCTGTACAGAAAATGAAATCAGCAATTCTTGAGGCGTTTCTTCCTAAACATAGTGGTGTGGCACACTGATACTACTAAGATACTATCTGTTGTAGCCTCCTGCCAGTGTTTTAAAATTTACTGCAGTTCCAAAAGTAATAGGTACTCCGAATGCAGTCACACATTCCTAAAATCCCAGAAATGTGGAGACAGACACAAGAAAATCAGGTGTTCAAAATCAGCCTCAGCTGAACAGCGAATCCATGTGCACTGGGTTATTGGACACAATATCCCAAATAATTACAAATTGCACAAAAGGTAGTACTCCCATGTTGTTGAGCATTCTATCCCAAGCGAGAAGAAAATTAGAGACAAGGGGGAAGAGGGGACTGGGTTCTAAGAAGACCATTCCAGGGAAGAAATATTGGGACTTATTAGAATCACAGGTCACCCAAACTGGAGAGAATAAATAAATTACAAACTGAGGAAGGAGAAAACATCAGAACGAGAGAAACGGAGAACACACAGATGTTCCTAAGGAAATTCAGGCATAATTGGGAACTGAATTGTGCACAAAGCCATGTGCGCTGGAGAGCTTTTGGTGTCAACTTGGCACACCTGGGTTGAGGGAGCCTCAACTAGGGAATTACCTCCATTGGACTGGTATGTGGCCATGTCTGTGGGGGTATTTTCTTGATGACTGAGTGGGTGGAAGGGCTCAACCCTCTGTGGGTGGTTCCACCCTGGACAGGTTGTGTTTTGTTATAAGAAATTAGGCTGAGCATGGGCCAGAGGAGTAAGCCAGTAACTGGTGTTCCTCCGTGGCCTGTGCTTCAGCTCCTGCCTCCAGGTTCCTGCCCTGAGTTTCTACCTTGCACTTCCTAAGTGATGAACTGTATGTCCCAGGAGATGTAAGTGAAATAAAACCTTTCCTCCCCAAGTTGATACTGATCAGAGTGGCTTGTCACAGCAATTGAAGCTAAACTAAGTACACCGTCCATTTTAAATGAACACACAAAAGTGGAGAGAGAAGCAGTCCCAGAGCAGAGAAACGCAGTGGGATTTCTGAAAAGTTCACATGAAGTGACTGGGAAATAAACAGGCAGGAGCAGGCTGGGAGGAGGAGTATCTGCTTCTTGTATGCAAGTGTACAATGGCACTACTGAAAAAGACGAGGAACCACTGTGGGTAGAAAAGCAGTCTATGGACAAAACTCTGGGCTGTCTCACTGGAGCAGAGAGAAGCAGCCCAGAGGGCGAAGTTCAGCAGGTTTTAGAGGCCCTTCGGACGCCTGGATGGTTTGGTGGTAGCACGGAGACTGGTTTATTGCCTGGGGCAGGTATCCATTAGTGATGAGGAGGCTTCAGCCTCCTGAGAAGCAATGCCCTGGAGTCATAGGGTTTCTAAGAAATACTAGGTTTAAGCATCTCTGTTCCTGGTAAAGGCCTGTGTGGTCATTTTAAGGCACGGGTAGCTGTGCCACCATCTTAGGGACCTAACATTGTTCAGGCATCTTCGTTGGCTCGGGTTTATTCTCTATTAATTCTGAGAACACAGGTAATGTCCCACAGTGTGGAATATGAACATCTTAGAAACATAGTTTACACATCATTCTTAGCTCTGTGTTGTGGCTTGTGTCCATAACCTAATGACTTGAGAAATTGGTGCAGGACAATAGTGCCAGTTGGAACTCTATGGGGATATCCTACCTAAAAATATATGTTAAAAGATAAACTTTACTTCCTAAAACACTTCCTACAGTAAGTTATAAAAATGCTGGGAATAAACAAATTTCAGTCCTTTATTTTACTCTAATTTTGAAGAACCGTGAGTTAAAGAATGGCTGTGTTCTGTCCCCAATCAGGAGAAGGGTTCAAATAAATACTACAGCTGATTCAGGAGGATCACAACTTGATGGCCAGCTTTACCGTATTAGCAATACATGATATCAGAAATTAGAGTTGTTTTTTTTTTTTCAAAAATTTGTTACCATGCTATATCTCAGGATGTTCTAGAACTCACTGTGTAGCCCCAACTAGTCTCAATACTGTTCTAGGTCAAACTCATTACTGCTGGCATCACAGCAATCTGACCCCTTGGCTGGCTGGAATAACCAATTTTATTCTAAATCACCTTCAGGAATTATTTTTGTTAGCTATATTCTCCAAAACAGGAAATGGTGACTTCTCCATTATTGCAAAGAAGAACTTCCTAAAGCAGTAAATGTACCATGCTTTGATTAACTGTCACATACTAACATTTCCTTAACATATATCTACCCCTTTTCATTGAGAGTTGGTTTGTCATTAATGCCCAACTTTCAGAAGATATGACACCTTCGTACACATAACACTGACTTGTGAGTACAGTAGGGGACATTATTGGCAGTGTCTTCCTGTCTGTGAAAACACTGTCCTCACATAATGTAGGACGTGTCATTTCACCCAAGTTTGTCCTCTTGCTTCCTACAAACGATTCCCAAAATGTACCTTTCTTTGGGACAGAAGAAGGCTTGAGGCTTTCCCCTCCAGTGCTACTCAGTGCCCTGGCCTTAGGAGGAAGTATGTGCATCTTTTCCACAGTCCACAATCTGGAGCCCAGCTGTGAGCTCAGCATGGCTTCTGCCCTCAGCCTCCAGCAGATCTTTGCAGCCCCTCATGGCTAGTGCCTATCATATCAAGATGGGGCACCACCACGCTGTCCGTATTTCCTGACCAGAACCAGATTTCTACTTCTGTGGTTTCCTTGTGGGTATTTTTGAGTTCAATGATGACACTCGCCTGGAAGGAGAAAGGGCTAAAGGCAGTGCCGACAGTGATAGGCCCGCTGAGAGTGCCATGCACCCTGACGTTAAAACTCAGAAAGCTGCATCCCGAAGGTCTAGGAAAGCTAAGGGTCATGGGAAGGAAAGAATCAAAAGATTGAGTAAAAACAAAACCAAGACAATCGGGAAGCATAAGCAGGCAAGAACTGAAGTCAAGGCAGAAGAGAAGCCAGTCGTTCCCAAGATGAACACAAAGAGGAAACTAGCCAGGGCAGCTTTAAAACGCCAAGAACTCACCTGGGCATGCGCATGTCGGAGTCAGTGCATGCTTTTCATGTACTGGGTAAGAAGAGTGACAAGAAAACTGGGCTCTCTTCTTCCCGTGTTGTGGAAATCCCTGGCAACACCACAGAGCAGAAGCCGTGCCCACGCGCAGCCATCATTTCACAGCTGGATATCTCACACGAGGGGGAAGGCAGATACAACCCAAGGCACAGCTCAGAACCCAGAGAGCACTGCTGAAAAGGAACTCCATCTGAAGATAACATATCCCTACCAGGGAAGGTTAAGTTTGCACCTCTGCCTTTCCCTTCGCTGGACAACCCGCAAGCGTGACCTGTTTCTGAAGATCACTAACCCTGAGTTCACTCAGGCCCCCTACAGCTTACCCTGCCTGGCCTCACTCCAACTCAGCTCATCCTCACAGTCAGTCTATCTCAACCAGCTTCAGCCAGCACATCTGGGTCCTGCTGAACCCGTACTCACAGTTTCTAACAGTGCCCCAGACCTGGTGTGACCAATCTCATCCTGTCCAACCCTGTCCCTCAACTGACTGCTTCCACAGTCACACCCTACAAAACATCATCTTGTATATCCCGTCAGAAGAAGCCTGTTTGTGCTGCACTGAACAGGGACCTGCCACCTCCCAAGCCTCAATCACTATATCTCTGCTAGACTTCACCCACCAACCAAGTCCATGGAGGAATTCCTGAACCAGTGATACCACATCCCATCACAAAAGCCAGAAGCCAAATGTATAAGCCAAGAAGAGGTGGCTCAAAGAGAACACAAGAAGGCTGCCAAGTACACTGCTTTGGGGAAATGCAGCTTTTCCTTCAGAGGAAGAGATGTGGAAATTTCCCTTTATTATGGCTATGCAATGTAAGTGCTACCAAGACTGTGGGAACAAAGTGGTTCTTCAAACTGATATAGAAAGATATACAGAGATCCACACACAGATGTATATATAGACAGATGGAGAGATGCGAATATACAAGTTAATATGTAAAAAATATGTAAAATTTTTAGAAAATGTATATAAATAAGATTTCGGTAATCTTAAATATTTTGAGGAGTTAATAAAATTGACTAGAACAATTTAACTCATTTATTTCACTGCTGAGTAATACAGAGACTCCTTTTCTTAAAATATATGCACATACATAGATATGTGAAGATAAATGTACATACATAAAATTTCTGTAATTTAAAATATTTTGAAGAGTTATTAAAATTGACTAGAGTAATGTAATTTATTGATTTCATGGTTGAGAGATATAGAGACTGTTTTTCCTAAAACTTTGATATTATAAGTTTGATTCAAATCAGTTTCTCACATAAAAAAACCTCATAAAATATGTACATACATAAGTAATTATGTAGATATGTAGGAAAATATATAGAAATATGTAGAGAAATATGAATCAACAACAATTCTGTATTTTAAATATTTGGAAGACTTAAAAATCGACTATGCTACTATGTTTCAGTTATTTCAATGGTCAAATCATTTGTTGTTTTCCTCATAACTTTTTTAGATTATATTTCAAAGAAATAGCTCATACGAAATAAGTCTCGGGAAATATTTGTGTGGTATTAATAAAATGATTTACTTACATTAAAACTCCTCCTCCGTACTTTGGTCTTCATTGCCCCGTTCATTGTTCAAGGCATTTCCTATTAAAGTTCCTACTGGACACTGACCGCAGCCCCCTTTCCTCACCCTTTTTGTTGTCACCTCTTGACCCACCCCTTAGTAATCATTGTTCCTCTGCACAGCTGTAATTCTAATTTCATGGAACATACACAGGAAGTCCCAAGACATCCTGTAAGTATGTATAATCTATCAACCACATAAGAGAGAAAACATGCAAGTTATGTGATTTTCTAGGCTGGATTAATTTGATTAATATGATTATCTCCAGTTGCATCTATTTTTATAAACAGAATAACTTTTTTCATTTTGAAAATATTTCCATTATGTAGATAAGACACATTGTCCTCATCGATTTCTCTCTTAGACAGAGAACCAAGCTTGGCTCCATTTCCTAGCTCTTCTGATCAATGCTACAGTCAACACTGATGTGCAAGTATCTCCCTAACATGTCCAGTCCTTTGGAACAGTATGTCAGGGTCATGATATAGACCTAGGTCTGCCTTTCTGAGGAAGCTTCGTACTGATAGCTATAGAGGCCTGAACAGCATACAATCCTAACAGTAGTATACAGAGCTGTCTTCTTGTGAACATTTTTACCAGCACTCGGTGCACTTGTTTTCTTACTGACTGCCATCCTGACCAAACTGATGTAATTTTATATAGTTTTAATTGAAATAATCTAATTCCTTTGATTGCGAACATTTCTGTATTATGTTTGGATCTGAATTTCATCTTTGACAACTGTTTTCATTCACCCATTTACAAACTGTGCTGATTTATTTTGAATGGATGAGATTTTAGTTCATCTTCAAGTGCAGATTATAATCCTTAGATGCAGTTGGCAAAGGTTTCTCCCACGTGCCACAGGCTATGACTCCAACTGACTGCTTCCTTTGCTGTGCAAAAGCTTTTTACTTTCCAGCCCTCACATAGTCAGCTGTTGCTGGGGTTTCCTGACTGACTGGACTCTCTTCATTCCTTGCCAGTTCTTTTACACTGTAACTCTCTTAGTGGGTATATATAAATCATTACATGACTTCTGTGTCTATATTTGAACATCTCTTGTTTTGCCCATCTATCTTACCAAAGGAAGAAGAAATGTGGTAATGTCTGCTATTCCTACTTAAAAGCTACAATCAAGCCATGTATACTAGGTGAGTTGTCCACCGCTCGGCTGCATGTCCAGTTCAATAGAATTTTTTTTTTTACACACAGATATTTACATTGTGTTGTTGTGGACAGAACACTACAGTGAAAATGTTCAGAATTCACAGAAATCCTGAGATGTCCTTGTCCTTCATCTCAAAGAATTCTCTTGCCTGCCACTTGTCTGTCCATAAAGCTGCTGTGTTGGTAATTTTAAAAAAACAGTATTTTTATTAATTATTTAGAATTTCATATCACTTATTCTTAGCATATTAACTCTCTCTCTCCTTAGTACTCCACTCTACGTCTCTTCCCACCCAATTTTGGATGCTGATACACAGCGAACTGAGGATTAATATCCAGAATATACAAAAAACTGAAAAAAAAACAAGAAATAAGAGAATAAATGATTCAATAAAAAAGGTGGGCTACAGACCTGAGCAGAGAGTACTCAAATGAGGAAATAAAAATGGCTAAGAAACATCCTAAAAATCGCTCACCATCCTTAGTAATTAGAGAAATGCACATCAAAATCACTTTTAAGATTTTCTCTTACACTAGTCAGACTGGCTGAGGATACATTTGTTGTTGACTTTCAAGATTCTTGAGTTCCAATGTCAAGTCATTTATTTGTGATTTTTTTTGTTTTTTAATGTAGACATTTAGAGCTATAAACTTCCCTCTTATAGGGCTGCTTTTATAGTGCCTCAGAAGTTTTGTTGGGTTGTATTGTCCTTCTCATTTAATTTATCCTTTGACCCATTCATCATTCAGGAGTATGTTGTTTAGTCTCCGTAAGTTCATGAAATTAGTAGGGATTTTTCTGGTGTTGATTTGTAAGCTTTATTGCATTGGGGTCTGATAGGCTGCATGGAATTATGTCAATGTTTTTGTATTTGTTGAAGTTTTTTTTGTGCACCAGTATGAGATTGATTTTGGAGGAAGTTCTAAGGGGTGCTGAATAGAATGTATACTCTTTGGTGCTAGGGTGGAATACTTGGTATGTCTGTTGGAACCACTTGATGCATGGTATTATTTAATTCAGATGTCTCTCTGTTTATTCTCTGTCTGGTTGACCTGTCTAATGGAGAAAGGGAGTATTGAATTCCCCTACTATTAGTGAGTTGGGATTAATCTGTGTCTTAAAGTCCTGTAGTACTGATTTTATGAAGTTGGTGCACCAGAGTTTTGTGCATATGTATTCAAGTAACTTATTCTCTCTTATTTGAGGATCTTAGCACCAGTCTTGCGTACGTGAATGTATATCCTGATATAGCATCAGGAGTCAGGAAAATGGAAAGGAAGCATGAAAGCAGAGGTGAAGAAAGAGATATTGTGTATCCTATTATCCAAGACAGGAGTAATAGGAAACAGATCTTACCATGGGGAAATGGAGGAAATGGCCTATTCAACTGAGAAGGAAGGAAGGAAGACATACCAGAAACCATGGGGGTGAAAGAGAAGGAACTCAAGGGGGAAATGATCAGAGAGAGTTTTTAATCAAGGGGGAAATAAGGGTAATTAAACCAGGGAGGAAGGAGAGACATTAGACAGGGAGAGAGACTGGAGAGATAAATAAAGTTTAGATGGCTTGAAAAAAGCAGAGGGAAACGTATTAGCTGAACCTCCCCTCCCCCTGAAAAATACACATACAATATCTGAACGTGAGTACTTGTGTATATATGAAGATTACTTAATAAGAAACACAGTGTCATACAGGAGAAACCTTCCCTTTGAGTTGTTGGTCAGGGTAGATCAAGAGACTCCCAAAATAATACAGACTACTTCACAGCTCTTGATTACTTCCTAACACTTGAAGGTAAGACTCTATGGCTGAAGACAGGACATATATCTGACACAGGACCTGGGGCAATGAAGCTGGAACTGACCTGGAGTCCTTCTCTCTGAAGACTAGGTCTCATAGTTCTAGGGGATCCTATGCAAGCTGCTAAGGGACAGAAAACCAATTAAATGTCAAACTGCAGCTTAAAAACCTAACAACCACAGCGATGGCTGACACGACAAACCATGGCAGTGCAATAATGGCACATTTATATAGTGACTAATCAATGGCTATCTAATAAGATTCAGTCCCTCTCAATAGGGGGGAACTCATGAACGGTACTTCAAACACAGTCAAATATATATGGCTGGAGAGGTCATAAATCCCAGAGAAAACTATGTCCATCATATTTCTAGACAAATGAAATTTCTTCCTGTTATGCTAATAATGGATCATTTTATTTACAGGCAAGCAGACCACATATCACTCATCGAAGAAGCTTCTTTTCTCAATAGATGGAGGCTATTACAGAGTTCCATAACTGGTCAGAACCAGAGAACACATATCGGATTAATGTCCAGCCCTAAATGAAACATCTACAGTGGAAACTCTACACCTAAGACTCATGGAGCATAGTAGAAAGGGGTGTAGAGAGAATACTAATACATCCCCTAATTCTCAACAGTGAACCTTCCTCATAGAACACTGCATGATGCACACAGAAGGTCTCAACTGGCTAAGTTTTAGAGAATAAGAAAGTGTACAGTTCACATCCCTGAATAGATCTCACCCATCCTCAGCTCAAGGACGACTGCAGAACAGGGGATGGAAAGATTGTGAGAGCCAGGGTTGGCTCATCAACATAAGAAAACAAGCTTTCAGGCCTCTTGGAACTTACAAGAATGCTGATAGCACGTACAAGATCCACGCCAACTCAATCAGACAAAAACCTAGCACAACGGGGAGAAACAGGCAGCAGGCTCCAACCCTAGCTAAGGAAATACTGGTAAATGATTAGGAGGGGGTGAGAGAGAGAGAGTAGATCTTCTTTAAGGAGTGACTAGGTAGGCTGACTAGTCTCCAGTGCATGATATGCACTGAGGGTCATCTGAATACAAGTATACAGATATGACAGAATATCTGAAATTTAGGGGGGACTCTAGGGAGCATGGAGGGAGGGTGTCTAAATTTGATTAAGATGCATTATATCAAAGTCACAAAAACTCAATAAAATAAATTTATCAGTCAAAAACATAAAACAAGTCTGAATTCTAAATATTTTGAAGAGGTAACAAAATGACTATAGAAATGTAATTAATTTCAGTGATGAAATTATTTGTTCTTTTTTCATAACTTTCACACTATTAATTTGTTTCACTGAAATATCACATGAAATAAAACAGGAAATATTTGTTATATGTAACCAGTTAATAAAATGGTATACTCCTCAGCACTTTAATGTTCATTGTCTCTATTTGTTCATGACAGGATTTATTAAAGAGCTACTGAATAATGACAGCAATCCTCTCTTCCCTTTCCCTGGCCCTCCTTTTGACACCTCTCTCCCAGCCCTTGCTCATCATTATTCTGTGGCACAGGTTTGATTCTAATTAAATGGAGCATACACACACAGAGTTCCTGTATAAAAATATGTGCTAAGAACCACACCTGAGAGAACATATGCGAGGACATCTGTCTTTCTGAGACTGGTTTAGTTTGATACACAGAATTACATGCAGGTGCATCCATTTTCTTTCAAGCAATATTTCCAGGCTGAAAATATTTCCACTGTGTACACACACCATATTTTCAATACCCTCTCCTCTGTGGTTGAACACGATGGTTTAGGGCCATACCTTAGCTATTGTGAACAGTGCTAGAACCAACACTGATGTGCAAGAACCTCTGTAATATGCTGAGTCCTTGGGGATACAAGAGCTGTGTGAGATTGTAGACCTTGCTCTGCTTTTGAGGGCCCTCTTAAATGATCTCCATGGCAGTTGGAAAAGTTTACATTCCCACCGTTACTGTACAAAGGTTTCATTTCTGTGCACTCTCTTGCCAGCAGTTTTTCCTTTTTTCATCTTTTTGAGACAGTGCCTCCTTGTAATCCCAGCAGGCCAGGAACGCAATATGGACACCAGACTGGCCTCTATCTTACAGAGATCTGCCCGCCTCTACTTCACAAGTGAAGGACTAAACTGGTGGGCCCCCCATGCCCAGTTTTTGTTACTGTTGTTTAAAGATTGCCATTAAGACGGAAATGATAGAATTTCAAGTGTTAATTAAAACGGTCTAATTCCTCTGAGTGTCAACATAACAGTACGGTGGATCCAGTTTGGAGGTTTTCTGGCATCTGTATTTCATGTTTGAGAACTGTCTTTTCATTTGTCCATTTATAGATTAGGTTGCTTTCTTAAGGCTTAGAACTTTTACTTTCTTGTACAATACAGATAATAATACTCAGTCAGATGTAAAACTACCAATATTTCCCCTCACTATGTAGGTTGTGCTTTCAGTTAACAGTTTCTGTTGTACAGAGCTTTTTATTTTCATGAGGTTCAATTTGTCAACCATTGACAGGATTTCTTTTTAAAAATTTTATGAATTTAAATTATTCTGCCTGCCTGTATGTAAGTGTCATGCAAGACACTTACATCATATTCCCTGGAACTGGAGTTACGAATGGTTGTTGGCCATCATATGGGTGCTGGGAATTGAACACAGGTACTGCAAAGAACACCCAACGTTCTTAATCAATGAGACATCCTTTGGCACATATTCCAGGATTTCTTGAGTGACTAAAGTCCTATTCAGTAACTGCCTGTCACTATTCCTTGCATGTAACTGCTTCAGAGTCTCAAATAGTACAGTGATTCCTTTGTGCTATTTACTTATGTACAGAGTGAGACTTTGGAATCTAGTTTCTTTTTTATGAACATGCAAATCCAGTTTTCCTAGTACTATTTGTTAAGAGGGCTGGCCTTCATCCACAGTACAGTTTTGGCATTGTTCTGAAAATTCATGTAGCCATAGCTAGGTGGTTCCATAACTGAAATCTGAGTCCAGTTCTATTGACAGACATGTCTGAGATCTGCCAGTAATGCACTGTCACTGCCACTGTGGTCCTAAGTATAACTTGGCATCAAGTATGTTGATACCTTCAACACTGTTCTATGTTCTTGTGGTAGCTTATATAGCCTCTCTTATTCTGTGCTTCCATAAGAATGTTAATTCTACATTGGGCAAAATGGTATTGGAAATGTATTTGGGTCTGTATTCCAACTGAAGGTTGATTTTGGTTGTGCACCATTTTTACAATATGAATTCTTATACTACAAGCACATATGGCCTTTGAATCTTCTCCTGTATTCTAGAGCTTTCATTAACAGCCATGAATTCCTGGCTCTGGGAGTGGTGCAGACGGAGGGGTCTCTGTCTGGGCTCAGGGGTGGGTTCTGCAGTTCCCCTTCTTCCTGGAAGCCAGAGCTCTGAGGATTCACCTGCTTAGTCCTTGCACTGCCGCTGAGGGCGCAGTCACTGTTTAGCTTCAGGAAGAAGCTGTAGAACTGCTTATCTATCTGCAGTTTAGAGTTATAGCTGCCATAGAGCAGTCTTAAGAGGGAGAGCAGAGGAAAGAGGCAGAGTCTGGACTCCGGTGAGGTGCTGGAGCCAAGAATCTACCTGTCTTTCTGGGTTCAGGCATATTTACCAGTGGTTTGTAGTGAGAGTTGTAATAGAGATGCACAGATAATCCTGGAGCTCTGAAGAGAAGCAAAAATACACCAAAAAGAGTATGGGGAAGAGGTAAATAATTTCATGACAGTTAATCTAAACACGTCTAAGAAAAATGGACTGCGACAACAAAGTAACAGGAATATACATAGGTCATTAATAACTCTACTATTAGTGGTTTCGATTCCCTAAAGAGACACAGAGTAACAGATTTGTTTAGAAAACAAGTTCCATCTTTTTGCTGACTCCAAAACATACCACCACACCATCAAAAATAGACTCCACAAAAGGGTAAAAGGACTGAAAAGATGTTTGAAGCAAAAGCAACAAAGAAACAAGCAAGCTTAGTTATTCTGATATCTTACCAAAAAAACTTCAAAACATGCTGGGTATAATGCACAGTGGGCCTAGCTAGGCCACATGCCAGGAAGAATGAAGAAATGGCTCTCGTGGGTGAGGTGCCCTGGTACCTTCTGCTATGTGATGTGACAAGCAGACCTTTGCCAGAAGCCCCTGAGAAATGCTCACACTATATCTAAACATTAGAGCTTTGTGTATGCCTGGGAGCTACATGGCAGTGAGCACTGTGGCAGACAGGAGAGACCTCCCTTGAGTGGTTAGTGGAGTACTCCTGGAGACTCCCAAAATAACACAGGCTATTGCTCCAATTCTTGGTTATTTCACAGAACTTGAGATAAAACCCTACTGCTGAAGACAGGATGTACTTCATACACAGTACTTGCAGCGATGGAGGAGGAACTGACCTGGAAGCCTTCTACAGGTAATCGGGTTCTTGTAGTCCTAGAGCCTACTTCAATGTACCAGGAGAGAAAACAAATCAGTGGTACAACCCAAATCTGAAACCTAATATCCACTGACACAGCAAACTACCACTATTTCTGTAGTAGTGAAACTGCATCTTGCAGGTGTGTGTGAGGGTAACAACAGCTATATAATTTGACTTAAAGCCTCACCAGTGGGAGTTAACTCATGGGTGGAACTGTAAACACAGCCAAATACAGATGCTTGGAGAAATCGTAGGTCCTAGAGAAACCTACCTCTATCACATCTCTGGAAAAATGTAATTTCTTCCCATGGACCAAATATGGATTGCTATATTCACACACAATTATACCACATGCCACTCATCAAAGAAGCTTCTTTTTGCAGTACATGGATGCGCTACAGAGTTCCACAACAGGTCACATGCAGAGACTATACATCTGAGACATACCAGTCGACGGTGACATATCTACTAGTAACTCTTCACTTAAGTCTCACAACACACAGCAGAAAGAGGGTCGAGAGAAACCCAGTGCACCACTCAGTTCTCACCAGTGGTGCTTCCTTAAACAACAGTGTGATACACAAAGCCCAACTGACCAATAGAGAATAAGGGATTGCAGAGTGTGTCTCTGGACAGGACTCCTATATTACACCTCACACACCCATGGCTCAGGGACCGCTGCAGAAGCAGGGGCAGAAAAGTGTAGGAGCCAGGGTTCGTCCATGAACATAAAGAAACAGGCTTTCAGGCCAGTGGAAGCTTCCACAGAGGAAACTGGGGCAATGGTGGCATCAAGCAAAAACCCACGTCAACTCAATCAGACAGGGTCCAGAGCGGAGCAAGGGGAATGGGCAGCAGGCCAAACCTGGCCTGGGAATTGTTCGTGACTGATTACTACGGGGAAAGAGAGAGTGGGCCTTACTTTTGATCTCTAGATATGCTGACCATACTCCAGTGGATGAACTTGTATTAAAGAACATCTGGATACAAATGCTTGACTAGATAGGACTTAATATGCATGGTAGAATGCATGAGGTACAGTGGGGGGGGGCATGGCTGGGAAGGGGGCCTATATTGGCCTAAACCACTCAATTAAATGTACAAAATTCAATAAAACTTTTAAAATTTTACAAAAGGACATAAAAACAAATAAAATGAATCTTTTAAACACCAAAATATTACTAGACTTTCAATGTACCAAAAAAAAAAAAATAGCAAAAAAGGAAATTAGGGAAATGGACCTAATCACAACAGGCTTAAAAACTATAAAATATGTTAGAATAAATCTAACTAAGGAAGAAATGGATCTAAATTCTCTAACACTAAGGAAAGAAATCAAAGAAGATATAAGAAGATGGACAAGTTTTCTCACGTTCGTGAATTGATAGGACCGATATTGTGAAAACAGATGTCCTACATAAAGTAATCTACAAAGTCAATGCAATACCAATTGTTCAGAACCACTAAAATAATATTCTCAAACTCTAAATATGCATGTGGAAACACAGGAAACCTCTTAACAATAAATAACTGGTAGATACATTACCATCCCATGTCTCAAATTGTGATAAAGAGATGCAGTAACAAAACAGCTGGCAGTGGCACATAAACGGGCACAATGATCAGTGGAACACAATATAGAACCCAGATGTAAGTCCATGCATGCCCAGTCACTTGGTTTTTGACAAAGGGGACAAAGAAACACACTGGTAAAAGGAAAGTCCGTAAAATGGGTAGCAGTGTACAGAAGCATCAGGTCAGCTCTCTATTCTGCACCAAGCACAAAAATTCAACTTTAAATGCATCAGAAACAACAGCCTCATACCACTATCCTGAAACTGATAGCTGGGAATATGAAGAATGATCTAGAACTTATTGGCACAGGAAAGGACTTTCTAAACATGGATTCTATAAAACAGTCCCCGAATTCAGCAACACACAAACAGAACATCACAAAACTAAGAAATGGACCTAAGTCCATAGGGAGAATGTCCCACTGTTATAAGTTACTCTTAATCTCCCATAGAGGTACATTCCCATGTGGATTTATTAAAGGCCTTTTTATCTGTTATTCCATCTCATACTCCCTCCTCTTCCTTGGCCTCCTACTCCCCACCCACTCTTACCCTTCCTTATCCATCATTCCACTTTCCCCCATTATACCACATTTCAGTGAAGAGACAATCAACAGCAAGGGTTAATCTGAACTAGCTAAACCTCAAAGGGTTAGTATCCATGACAAACTAAGAAGTCAAAAACTAAACAACAGAAAACAACAACCCAATGAAGAAATGCCACAAGGAGCTGAACAGGGAGTTCTCAAAAGATTAAACACATTGGCTGAGAAATACCTAAGAACATGTTCAACAGCTTCAGTCAGCAGGGAAATGCAAAGTAAAACCACCTTGAGATTTCATTCTACTCGAAGCAGAATGGCTCAGATTCAGAAAACAAACAAGGATCGATGCTGGCAAGGATGACAGGAAAAGGAAAATCTTATCCACTGCAGCTGGGAGCAAAAGCTGGTGCAGTTTGGAGAGCAGAAGTTGCTCAGCAACCTAGAAATCAGTCCACCATAGGACCCACCGTACCACTGCTGGGTATATACACACACAATCCTTTCATACCAGACAAATTCTTATTCAACCATCTTCTTAGCTGTCCTTTACACAACAGCTAGGAAATGGAAACAACCTAGGTATGCATCAACTGATGAGCAGATAATAAAAGTGTGGTATGCTTCCACAGTGGAGGATAATTCAGCTTTCACAAAACACAATTATGAAATTCTCACGGAATGAGTGATCTAGAACAATCACCTAGTGTGAGATAACCCAAATTGGAGAAATACAAAGGTCTTTAGTTAGCTGGATGCTAACTAATTCTTAGATATACAGATTTAAAAGGAAAATTCAAAACTTTTATAAAATCAATGGACAGAGTGGGGGCTTCATGGAACAGGACACAGAATGCTGTGGTATAATGGGGGAAAGCGGAATGATGGATAAGGAAGGGTAAGAGTGGGTGGGGAGTAGGAGGCCAAGGAAGAGGAGGGAGTATGAGATGGAATAACAGATGAAAAGGCCTTTAGTAAATCCACATGGGAATGTACCTCTACGGGAGATTAAAAGTAACTTATAACAGTGGGACATTCTCCCTACTGCAAATCATAGGTGAACAAAGTGAAATTCCAATGTCAGGGGAAGGCTCCATCTTCTGAAGATGCTGACTAGGTTTCCCACAGACCCTCAACAATACTAGTCAATGCCCCCCCACTGCTTTTACAAACAGGAACTTGACAGTGATGCTCTATTTTCAAAACGATACAAGTTCATGCTATGAGAAAGAAAATCAAGCGGCTACTGACTTCAAAGCTTCATCTCTCCCGGTTAGATTTCATAGAGCATGAAGGAGCTGAGCATGCTACTTCAAGATATACCAATCATCAGCCTTTCCCAGCTGTGAATCCTGCATGCTTCAACAAAAATTGGACTGGAAAGATAAAACCTGGACTGCAATAGCATCAGTATTATTAAGGGAGTAACCAATCAAATTCTAGTATAAGTAAGGACCACTTCAGGACATGAAGCCCATGAATGACTTGATATCAGACAGTATTATGTGCCCAACAAGAACAGGAGCAACAGGGGAGAGGCTAATAACATTTTTCTGCTAAATATAGAGAGGATTAAGTGAGTGATGATCATGTGTTCTTAAACACATACATTGATTCAACATTCACCTCTGACCACAGACGTTTCCTTATATAGCAGATAGTGATTAATACAGAAACTCACAAAAGACCAACGTATATATCATAAGAGATTGCAGAAAGCTGATCCCTGAATTAGACACCTATATCAAATTTCTACTTTCAGCAGCTCACAGCTCATGCCAGGAGGTGACAGAAAGACTATAAGAAGCATCAGGAAGAAAACTGAGGTAGAGCTGGTTGGAAACTGGAACAACAGCTTCATTGGTGTATTAGGGGTTTTCTTTATTGACACTAAGAAAACAGACCATGCCCAAGAGTTTGGAATATGAACATTTTAGAAACATACTTTAGACAGCATGCCTAGCTCAATGTTGTGGCTCTTCTCTGTAATCTCATCACATGGGAACATTGATACAAGAAGATAATGCTAGTTGGGACTACCTGGGGATACTTCTGGATTGACCACACCACAAAGCATAGCCTGACACCAAAGAGTATTTGGGAAAAAGAAACTGGACTCAGTGGGATTTTAAAGAAAGAAAGGGAGCTGGAGAGTGGCCTGATTGCTTAAGAACATTGTCTCGTTTTGCAGAGGACCTGAGTTCGATTACTAGCCCTCACAAAGGGGCTGGCATCCTTCCATTCCTCCAGTGCCAAGGGATACGAAGCCCTCTTCTAACCTGTGCAGGCAATATGACACGGATGCACTTACAGACATGCAGGCAACAGACTCATACACGTAAAGTGAAAATAACAAGTAAAATAACTTCAAAAAAGAGGAGGATATGAAACTCGCTGGGTGGTTCTATGAGAAGCCGGTGATCAAAACACACTGCCATGATCAAAATACAGGACATGAAACATCAAAGAAATAAAAGAATATTTACCAATGACCAAAACCAGGCCTCATGGACAGAGTCCTGGTGGGCATGGAGAGAATACTGTGAGGTGAGGGATGACAGCATTCCCGGTTTCCTGTAATGAAAGCATTCATGTTGCAATTTTCCGCCCTCCGTAACACAGATGTCTCTCTGTAAGGAAAGTTTTCTTGAGTTGGAAATGCAGCTGAGTGCTGGAACACTTGCTTGGTGTGCCTGAGGTTCTGAAACAAATCTGTAATGCCTTGAATAATTTTTATGGAAAAATGTAACAAATTGATTACAGTTGTGAATTAAGGAATCCAAGATCGAACCATATATGTGACTGCTTGGAAAAATGTATTAAATTGATAAATGTCTATAAGTACATGTAGGACGCATGCAATAATCTGTAGTCAGTAAAACTACTGATGAGATATAGAACATGATAAACAATGCAAGAGATGTTGAGGATGTTTCCTAGATTTTTTCAAAACATAAGCAGTTTCAAGACAAGGTAGATGAACTGAAATGACAGAATGGCTATTCCCTTTTTCACTCAGACACAACAAAATATACCACATCTCCTGATTTCAAAGAACCAGGCACCTCACGCTTGACTAATGACTTCCCTCCTTCCTTCCATCACTTTCCACCATGCCATTCCACTGGCCTTAGAAACAAGCAGAGCAGAGAATGCCAGAGGCCCAGGATTCCAGGGAGGCTGCTGCACATGGGGAATCTTCAGTAACTGCTGCACTGATTCACTCCAGAAAGAAGAGAGAAGGCAGCCAGAAAAGAGAGCTACGACAATTGACCCCAATATTTTGGAGGCTAAGACAGGAAAAACTTCCCGTGGTGTGAACTTGAGATGGGGAAAGCTAGTGAGTCCCAGAGCAGCATCAGCAAGACTTAGACCCTATAAAAATATGGAAAACAGCAAATTTAGCCCAATGTGGCAAATGAACTTGAACCACACCTGAAGGAGGGAAAGTTCACAGTCAGCTGCATCTTCCATCCTCTCAGAGATTGGTTTCTAATGGCAGAATCCACCTTCCGACCAACTGGACCTTGACAGGAAGAGCTTTGCTTCTTGAAGCTGACAGCAATTACAGCCATAAGTATAAGAATGCACAACCACGGTTGGTCCGAGACACAAATCCTACAGCTGAGGAAAGAGAAGAGATGTGAGAGAGTCCGGGCCCAGGCCAGTGCAAGAAAGGAGGCTCAGGGAGAAGAAATGAACAGACAACTGACTTTGTTCACATGATCCCATAAGAAGGTCCCCTAATTACCTCAGCCTGTAATTCTATCCTGATACAACAGAGCTTTTGATCCTGTCCCTAGACACTTGGAAACTGCTGACAGGTCATAAATCACTCCAACTGAAATGGGTTAAAGAAAGATGTAAGGGGTAAATATACACATCTCTTTTCTCTCCCCACAGAAGACTAACTGTACATATAATATGTAGCAGAGATATATGCTCGATTGAATATGAAGTCTCACATACAAACCAAGAGCAACTTAATTACAAACAATTGTAAGAAGCAGTAAAGATGTTCTATGTCAGAGTCTGGTGGAGTGGAGAGAGGAACTTCAGTCTAGCCAACATTCACCTGCCCAGATGCCAGCCACTCAGGACAGCTGCTGGTCTCCTGGCATCCTCCGTACCCAATCCCATTAGATTGCCTGGGAATCTGCTCATCCTATTGGTTACTTTCAAACTTATGACCTCATTCTACCACCAAATCTACCAGCACCTGATAGAATCTTGGGGTTTCCGTGGAGCTTCCTGTAAACAAATTTGGATTACTGAAACTGACCAGTGACCAGTAGGTACTGTCTGATACTGGACACACACGCTCCTCAGTGAATGGCTCAGAAAACACCAATCGTTTATCTACCTCAGTGGTAGAGTTGGTTACTAAAATTTCACCACTGACAATGTCAGGTAAGGAAAGAAACTTTAAAGGTGTTTTCATAACATTTCCCCTTAATTTTGCCAAGATTTAAAGAATCATAATAATTGAGAAAATATTGACCTTGAAATCTTGAGGTACAGATTCTCCTCTGGCTTTCCTATTCACTCTCTGTGAATCTGGGCAGATCATTCCCTCTCCCACTAAGCAGTTCTTCATCTTTCTCATGAGAAAATAGACAGATAGGGTCTGCGCTCTCTACTGTTGGGTATAAAACTGGCATGTGCATAGATAATGAAAGTAGGAGTTAAATGAGAGCTTGTTTCAACAGCAAAAGAGAAATAAACTGGGAATATAAAAATATAGGATGATATAACATGGCACTCCATCTATAATGCTCCACCTGAACTAAAATTTACACACTAGTATTTCAGTTTTAGTTTCATATAAAAAGTATTCACACCAGTCTTAAGGATATGCCAATCATTTAAGTACTTTGGAGATAGAGACAAGGGGATCTTCTTTTTAGGTGAACCCATGTTGAATTAGACACTGTCTACCTTTGATTCTTTTTCTTTTCTCTCTCTCAGATGAAATATATATATATATATATATATGTATAAATATACACTTAAAAAATGAAGTAGTCCCATGTTTTGGAGTATACTCTTTAAATACAAGAAAAAAGAATTACAAAAAAAAAAACCAAATGGCCATGTCTCTAGGAAGTCAGTTATGCCAGGGGAAGAAACTGTGACTTTTTACACACAAGCCATCAGGAAGAGAAAAGGTAAAGAAAGAGCTATGTAGAGTATGAAAACATAAGAATAAAATAAAGAAAATACAGAAGTTTCTATGTAAATACAGAGGAACTTTGGAACTGAGGGATGTACACAGCATCTGATTTTAAAATAACACACAAACACCAAAAGCCAAAAGGGAAAACACTTGGGGGAGGGAAAAGACAGTAGATTTCTGGATGGCACACGTGGAGGCAGTGGGAGGCAAATTGAGGCTGGCATGGAATCTACCTAGGCCACGAACTTCTCAGACACCTCTCCTGGTTCAGGTATTTTCTCTGTTACATACACCACAGAGGATGCCCAACAGATTCAAATATGGACTTTAAGAATACATGTTAGACATTCATAGCTAAGTGTGGTGGCTCCTGCTTCTAATCATTGAACTTGGGAGGTTGAATCAAGAGGATCAACTTTAGTTCAAGGCTAGCCTGGGCTACATAGTGATTTCCAGGTCAATCTTGAGAACATAGTTGAAACTCCCTGAGAAAAAATGCTAAGCTTTCACAAAATAAAATCTCTTAAGGAATGCATGACAGAGTACACTGGAAAATGATGATTGTGATTTATTTCATTCTGATTTCTAAAACCGACAAAAGTAGTATTACAGGCAACAAGGACTTTGCTCATACGAATCTATATCAGTAAAGATGCTTAAGATGCTTTGTATGAAACACACAAAATTCCAAAAATATTTTTGAAAAGTATTATCAGGACCTATCATGCATAAGAATTAGGTTTTTAGTGAATATTAATTTACATCTTTATAATACATTTTTTCTAAGAGAGAGGACATATTAATATTGATTCAGGGTTTATAGGTCTACAAATGAAAAGAAAGACCTAACTCAAAAACTAAACATTCTGCACTGGAGAGTTGGCTCATCCTTTACAAACACGGGTTTCGTCAAGTGGATGCAGGTTTCCTTTCTCTGCGTCTCATGGCAGCTAACATCCATCTCTAAATCAGGGATATGATGCTCAATTCAGGCCTCTTCAGGCATTGTACTTAGAAACATGTATGCAACACATTTATATACATGAAATAAAATTCTTTTAAAAACACTCAAGGCCACACCTTTAATTTGAATTTTATCTGACATTATTCTGCAGTCCTTTTTGGGAATTCTAGGGTGAATTGAAGCTTGGGAGGGCAGAATGTGAGGTGATCACATGCAAAGATTTTGATTAAACCCAATGCATCAGAGCCAACCTAAAATCTTTTAAATATTGTTCTAATTCTGATGGCACAGTTAGGACTGAGACAATTTCCTGATGGTTGACAAAAATGACAAACTAGAATTTAAGGTTAAATATACACACACTAGATTTGCAGGGAGGTGTGCTTCAGATTTAATACCAGTACTAGAGGCCAGGACAAGAGAATATCAGCGAGCTTAGGCCAGTCTGCTCTACACAGTGACTTCCTGGGGAGGCAAAGCTACACAGTGCGACCCCATTTCCAAACAGGAAGAATAAACACCAGAAATATGAGAAAATCCTTGAAGTGTTCTTACACCCGGCATAGATATATGGTACCTGACCAGTACTTCTATGGAAATTACCATCTTCTACACACCAGGTGACATTACGGAAGTACAAATGAGCACAGTGCTGGAGGTGCTAAGCATCACCACTTAACTCATACTATGCCATGCTTCATTTTGTATTTAGTTTCACTGAAGGAAAGATCCTCCTAGTTTCCCAAGCTGGCCTAAAACAGCTGCATTCAACCCATTCTCCTGCCTCAGCATTCCAAGTCTGGTAGAAGACTTTCCCTGAGTCAACATCACAGTTTCTGGAAATATGTGCTGACACCAAGGATGGGTAGGCTGGCTCCCACATTACTGCACTGAGTGGCCTCTCCTGCACATTTCCTACAATTTCCCTATCTAAAGGACTGACATAATACATTCAAAATCAAGCCTAGGTGGCTGTCATGGTTCTTGAATGCCAGGTATGAGGGAGGCTGAGGTAAGTGGATTGCAGCATGTAGCCTACCCTGAAGAAATTACTAATTTCTAGCTCAAAAATATGATTTTAAGAATTTTTAAACAGAATAGGAACCAACATGAAGGCGTGTCATGAAACCAACTAAGTACCCTAGGCCAGACACTAATTAAATACTTTTCTCTTTCATGGAGAGGTGTTGGGATTCATCAACGCTGATCTTTCAGAATATGTGACACCTTCCTGCACATACTAATACAGACTTGGTGTATGTCAAGGAATACAGGTCCCAGTGGCTTCATATCTGCACAACCTAGATTAACACTGTCATCACTGATCTAGAACGTTTTCTTTCTTCTCTTGCTTCTACAGACAGTTTCCAAGATACAGCTCTGCTTCAGAGAGTAGATGATCTGAAGCTCTGCCTTCCTGTGCTGAGCAGTGCCACACCCCTGCCAGGAAATGGGTGCAGCTTCTCCACAGTTTACAGCCCAGCCAGGAGCTCACCGTGCCTCCTTCCCTTAGCCTCCAGCAGCTCTCTGCAGCCCCTCATGGCTGGTGCCTATGTTTACAAGCATAGTGGCAACAACGCGCTGTCTGTGTTTCCTGAACAGAGGCAGATCTGCACTTCAGCAGACTCCTATCCAGGTGTTTCTGAGTGGGATCTCACAGGGAGTACTGACTGTAGATTGGATGTTCTTGGTCAATTCACTGTCCCTATCATTGGCTGGGGCATCACAGGTTCTTACCTGTCTATGATAGCCCAGTGTTATCAGGTTTCAGAGAGGAAAACCATAGTCCCTCTGTATCCAGCACTGTCTGCCAGCCTTGATCAGAGAGCAGCATCTCAGAGGACAAGTCAAGGACACAAACAGTCACTTTCCTACCATAAAGGCAGCCAGCTCTGTTACTACCATCACAACAACATGAAATCTCTAAGACCTGGAGAACTACTGCCCTGTGGGAAGCCTTACGGCTCCGCGTCTTACATAGGGAGGAGAGCTTCTGAACTGCAACCCTAGTTGTTCATGGGGCTAAAGGAGATTCAGTCCAAAGATGTACAACCACGTGTCAGCATTTCTGAAAGCTACAACCAAATGTCTTGTGAGAACTCCGAGAGTCTTGATTGATACAAGATCCCAAAAGAAAACCAAGTCCCATCACTGCTTCCTTTAGCAACTACTGATATTCCACAGTCTCTCTGCTGTTGGGATGCAGAGAGCCAAAAGAAGAGGCCTGTGTCTTACAACATCAGCATGGGAAAGAACAGCCTGAGTGTGGAGGAGAAAAGGAGACCTGAAAATGGGGTTGAGTTTAGCACTGACTTTGCAGACATCAACGCACTGGTGGCAGATATACACATGCCCCCCTGCTCAAGTCCCTTACAGATGTACCCCAATTCCAAGGTCCCATCCTCCTTGGTGGCGCTCCTCCTCTGGGCAACATCCAACACCATGGCCCAGCAAGCCTAGGAGAAGGGAAAGGCTTCAAAAACACTTCTGTGGACAATAATAGGCCACCTGAGAACACAGGCAAGCACACTGGTGGCTCAGCTCAGAAAGCTGCACCCAACAGGTCTGGCAAAGCTGATGGTCACAGGCAAGGAAAGCCCAAAAGAGCAACGGAAAATAACAACAGGAAAGACAAAGAACCCAAGCAGGCAAGGACCAGGGACAAGAAAGAAGAGAAGCCATCCACTGCCCAAAGAAAGAGGAAGAAGTGTCTATCAGAGTTCAGCAAGGAGAATTATAGAAAGCCGAGAACACACCTGGGCGTGCACCATGCTGCAGTCCGTGCAGGTCTTCCATGCACTGGGAAAGAAGCCTCGGAAGAAAACTAGGATGTCCTCATTCTGTGTTGTTCAAAATACTGGCAGCATCGCAGAGCTGAGGGCACACCCAGCCATCACATGACAACTGGATATCTCACATGACAGGAAAGTGGCGCAGAAACCCCAAGGCAAAGCCCAGGGCCCAGAGAGCACTGCTAGAAAGAAGTGTTCCATTCCATGCCTCGACCACCCCCCCCCCCACCAATCAGGGAAGTTCAAATTAGTGCCTCTGCCGTTCCTAGCCCTCGACAAGCCTCAAGTGTGTCTGGTTTCTCGAAGGCCACCGTCACTGTCTTCAGGCGGGTTCACTGAAGCTTCTCCTGCCCCGCCTAACGCCAACTCAGCTCAGTCTCCCACAGTCAAGCCAGCTCAGCCAGCTCCTGCCAACACAACAGTGATGGGTCCCCAGAAACTACCTAAGACAATATCTGCCAGTGCCACCAGACCCAGTGTGGCAAACCCCACCCTTTCCAGCTCTGTGTCTCACTTGGCTGCTTCCAGGCCTGCACCATACAAAATGCCATCTTACAAGTCCCTCCAGAAGAAGCCTGGCCCTGGTGATCAGAGCAAGGACCGAGCACCTCCGAAGTCTCCATCCCAGAATAACCTGCAAGACTTCAGTTGCCAACCAATTCCATGGAGTTAAGTCACCATTCCTGGACCAGTGATATCACATCCCATTACAACTGCACAGAGGCCAGAGCGGGAAGCCATGAAGAGGCAGGCTCAACAAGAGCGGGAGAGGACTGCCAACGACCGTGCACTGAGGACACTGAAGGTTTTCCTTCAGAGGGAAGAAGACATGGAAATTTCTCACTATTATGGCTATGTCATGTAAGATCTGCAGAGACTTTGGGAGAAAAATGGCTCTCCATATAGAAACAAAGCATTATAGAATGATGCATGTAGACTGAATACATAGGGAGAGATTTATAAATATGAGACATTGATTTAAATATGTAGCTAAGTAGAAAAATATGTAGATTAAATATATGAAAAATTTTTGTTAGCTTAAATATTTATACAATTTAATAATAGATAACTCAGTTATTCAATTGTTGAGTAATATAGTTTTTTTCTTAAACCTTGATATTATTAACTTAATTTTCAAATAAATCGGACATAAAAAAGACCAAAAACCTGTAGATTCATAAGTAAATGTGTAGACGTTTTGGGAAATATATAGATATATGTAGAGAACTGTAAAGATACAGTAAGTCTATGTAATATTTGCAAGAGGTACAAAGTTGGCCATCGTGATGTATTTTGTTCCTTCTCTGGTAAGCTGATCTGTTGTTTTTTTCTCATAATTTACATGTTCTTAATTTGAGCTTCAAAACAATCTCATATGAAATAAAATTCTGGATATATTTGAGTAGTATTTAAACAGTTAATAAAAATCATTTCTCCTCTGGACTTTGGTCTTCATTGCCCCATTCATTGTTCAGGGCATTTCTGATTAAATTCCTACTGGACACTGAGCTCAAACCCCCCATCCCGTCCTGACCCTCACTATTGTCACCTCCTGCCCTGTCCCTTAGTCATGACTGTCCCTCTGCATATCTGTCATTCTACTGTCAAGGAACAGGACTTTGTGTGTATTTATAATCTAGTAACCACATGGGGAAAAAAGATATTTTCCTTTCTTAGACTGGCTCAATTTGGCTAATATGATTATATTCAGTTACATCTGTATTTTAACAAACTGCATAGCTATTCATTATGACTGAAAATATTTCCATTGAGTGTAAGGATCACCTTAATCTCATCCATTTTTCCTATAGACACTAAGCTTGCTTCCATTTCCTAGTTATTCTAGGATTAGACCCTAAGCTTGGTTATTGTGGGAACAGACATTACACTGGGTTCCATTTCCTAACTACTCATCACTGATATAAACAAATCTCTCTAAATTGCTGAGTCCTTTGGAAAAGTGAAGCAGAGTCATGGCGGAGACCTAGTTCTGCTTTTATGAGAACACTTCATAATTTTATCTATGGAGGACTGAATAGCTTACCTTCAAATCAACAGTGTACATGGTTTCTCTGTTGAGAGCATCTACACCAGCATTTGTTGTTGTTTTCTTACTGACTGCCATCTCACTGAACTGATGTAATTTTGTGCTGATTTTAATTGAAATATTCTAACTCCTCTGACTGTCGACATTACTATGTAGGGTTTTTTGACATTTATAATTTTTCCATGACACCTGCTTTTCGTTTACAAACTGGGTGCTCTACCTTCTATTGTACTTCGTGTAAAGCCACACTGTAATCCTCAGATGCATCTATCAAAGGTTTCTGTCATACTCCCTTGGCTGGGCCTTTACCTGGCTGATCCCTTTGCTGTCAGAAGCTGTTTGACTGTGCTGCCATCACACTGTTCGTTGTTGCCAGTTCTTGACGGACTGGATTCTCCTCATTTCTTCCCTGTCAATCCATGAACTGTTTTTCATTTTCCCTGTAATAGTTTCAGAATTCCAGGCATTACACTTAGGTCTCTCATATATTTGTCATTGACAGCAGGATGATAGACAGGAATCTAGCTTCTTTCTTCTGCTTGTGGATATCCATTTTCCAAGCAGGATTTCTTGAACAATCTGGCCTTTCTACACAGTATTATGAGCTTTCCTCTGAAAGATTGGGTGGCCATATATGCGTAGATATATAAATAAAACTTCAGTTCAGGTCCATTAAAGGACATATCTGTTTTGTTTCAGTACTATGATATTTTTCTCATTATGGCTCTGAATCAGAACTTGATATCAAGTATGTTGATTCCTCCAGCGTTCTTGTTCTATTCAGGATTTCTTATGCTTGTGGGATATTTTTGGCTGTCAAATGACTGTTAGAAATGTGTTTTCTACTCCTTGAAAAATGCAATGGAAATGTGCAGGGAAGCTAATTAAAACTGTATGTTGATTTTGGAGATGTAGCCATTTTCACACTATGTATACTTCTCAATAAAAAAGATACACACTAATAAACTGGAAGAGTCAACAAAATCCATTGATTTCCTGTCTCCAGAAAACACATCTCACTATCAATGTTGGATATCACCTTAGGATAAAAGAATAGGAAGACCTATTCCAAGCAAACAGAACTAACAAACAAGAAACAAGCTGGTGCACCTATTCTAATATTTAAGAAAATAGAATCCACACCAAAAGTGGTCAGAAGATATAGGGAAGGCCACTTCAGAGTCATTAAATATATCAACAAAAGATATAAGAGTTCTGAAAATCTATGCACCACATACAGTGGATGCTATTTCATAAATGAAACACCATCTAATCTAAATCACGTAATGATTCCAACACAGTAACAGTATCTGACTATAATACCATACTGTCACCAAAAGACAGATCCACAGAAAAAAAAAAACTAGAGATAAATTACCAACATATTAAGACACAAAGCAAGATTCTACAAATAGAGGAAAATAGAAAAAAAAACATCTAGTACTCTATGTAACCACAAAGGAAAAGGCTAGATTTAAAAAAATAGCAACAAGAAAAAGTACACCAACTCATGGAAGTTAAACAACACACTAATGAATGAAAGTTGGATCAAAAGGGAAATTCATATGAAAATCAAAATGCAACATACCAAATACACGACATACAATGAAGGCAGTCCTAAGGGCCGTCCAAGCATGAAGTGTCCACCAGAAAATTAGAAATACTTCATCAAATGGAAGGAAGAATGCACCTGAAAGTCTCAAAAACCCTAGAACAAACAATAATTAAGAATACAAGACCAGAAGAAATAAATAGAAAAATGCCTGAAATTCAGACAGTACAAACAAAGGAATAAATACAAAGAATCAAGTAAAGAAAAAAAAAAGACTAGGTTCTCTGAAAACATTAACAAAATTGAAAAACATTTAGACAAATTAACCAAAACAAAGCTGGAGAGAATTGATAATAAACTCAGAGATGAAAAGTGAAACATTAAAACAGACTGTGAGGAAATACAGAAAATCATAAAGGCATACTTTATTTATTTTTATTTTAGGTATGTGATACATGTAAGTAAATGCACCATGTGTGTGCCTTGTCTAGTGTGGGCCAGAAAGAGGCCTTTCTAGTCCTGAAACTGGCATTAAGGACAGGTGGGTAGATGCCACAGTGGTCGTGGGAACCTAACCTCAACCCTCTGGAAGAGTAGTTAATGCTCTTAACCATGAGGGGATTTTGATAGCCCAAAACCACATTTTAAAAATATATATCCCACAAAAATGGGAAATCTAAAAAATTGGATAAATTCCTAGATAAGTATGGTCTACTGAAGGCAAATCATAATGACACAAAAGATTTAAATGCACTCATAGGAGCTAGTGACATACATGCAGTAATTAAAACCCCCACCTAAAAGGATCCCAGAATCATATGGATACAACATAGATTTCACCTTTCAAAAAACAAACTAATACCAATAATCCTCAAGTTTTTCCATAAAATGAAATAAGCAGCAGGGAATACAGTTATAGACAAAGGAAAGAAGTTTCTCAACTGAAATCTATAGTGCCATCCTTAAGTCCAATAACCAACAAGTTGGACCTCATGAAACTTAAAATCTGGACAATCACAGACACTATTCGTGTGAATAGGCAATGAATGGGAAAAACTTACCGAATATAAATCTGAAAGAGGATTTGTTTCTTGAATATACAAAGAACTTAAAAAAAAGGATAAACAAAAGCCACAGAATGACCAGCAACTTTCTCTCTCCTCTACATCCGTGAAAGCGTTCAGAATTCTAAATATTTGATCCTGAGAAATACTAAATTCTGATCGACTGAAAGGTGTCTTGGTCTTTATGCTAAGCTACCTCTCTCCAATATCCATTCCATGATGGAACTCCTCCAAAATCTATACTGATGACACATGCTTGGGGATGTCTAGTTCCACATACCATCGTCCATAAAATCTAGTGGGATCTCTCCAACAAGTGTTTGTACTGCCTGTATTTTACTAAGCTGTCCTTGCTATGCTTTGAATATTCCTTCCAAAATTTACGCTGAAACTGCATCGTTATTGTGACAGCGTGGCAAGGTTTCATTCGAGAGTGGATTAGGCATGGTGGCTCTGGTCACTACTGCAGGATTACATCAGTTACTTTGGGTTTGGTTTCTGATTTTTCAAGGAGGTCAAGTAGCTTAAGCCTTATTCTTTTCTCTTTGTCGCCAACATGCATACTTTCAGTTTTGTTATTATATGATACCATGTCATGGAGGCTGTGGCATTCTACCATAACACTATTGAAATTCTCAGCCTCCAAGGTCATGGAAGTAAATAAACATACATAGCTCATACATAAGGAAAATAAAATTAAATATAAAATAACAAAATAAAAATGGGAGAAGAAGCTGAACAGGGAGTTTACAGAATATGAAAAGGAAATGACAGGGAGAGATGTACGACATGCCCAGTACCTCCGAGGGGTCACCAGTGACACAAAGTAAGAACCACGACTGAGGTTTCATCTCTCTCCACCCAGAAGAGCTAAGATAGAGAAAACGAGAAATGACAAAAGCTAGTGAGGGTGTGGAGAAAGGTAACTCTTCTACAGTGCTGGTAGAAGTAGACATTGGTGCAGCCGCTATGGAAATCATGCGAAGATTCCCCCAAATGGAAGAAATTAATCAATCATGTGATCCAGCCATACAACCCTTGGCATTTATCCAAGATATTCTACATCCTATTACAGAAGTCTATCCAAGTTCATTGCTACAGTTTCATATTAGACGGGAAGTTTCAAAAAACCTAGTTTTTCATCAAGTAATGAAATGATAAGGAAGCCGTGATAAGTAAACAAAATAGAATAACATTTATTAATAAAAAATGAAAATGGGAAATTTTCAGGTAAATGGATGAAAATAGAAAAATGATCCTGAATAAGGTAAACCAACGTTGGTCTCTATTCCATTCCTCTTGTGCACCCACAGCCTACCTATGACAGCCCTGCCTGTCAGCCAAGCTCCAGTTCCTCCCCGCTAGATCTCTGAACTAGATTTATTACCAAGACTAGCTAAAGAGTTTAGCATAGATCCCTAAGCCCTTCTCATGCAGTTCCCCTGTCACCATTTCCCCAAGATTCAGGTAAGTCAGATATTGCCCACCAAATCTCTATTCCATTCCTCTGCATCAACCCAACCTTGACCACTGACACTCCATCCCACAGCCAAACTCTAGTTCCTCCACCCCAAAATCTTTGGAATGGTTTCCTAACCCAGACTAGCTAAATAGCCAAGGATCGAACTTAAGTCCTTCCTCAGGTGGTTTCCTTATGCCAATCTTCCCCAGGCCTCTGAACAGCTGGACAGACGTGCCTACCTAGGATTCTGGTAAGTCTGATCCCACGCACTGCATCTCAATTCAATTTAACTGGTCTATACCCACTGTGTCCCATGCCAGCCCTGCCCCCAGGCACAGTTCAGTTTCTCTCCCTCAGACTGCTGGATTACCTTCCTAACCAAGAGTAGCTAACCTACCTAGCAGAGACTACACTGGCTTCTGATGTATCTGACACAGACCAGCCTACCTACTACCCTGTCCTACTGGCCACACAGGCCAGTGTACTAACCTGCAAGGACCTGAAATGCACTCAAATTTATTGTTCATTCTTAAACAAAAAACAATAAAGCTACATAAACAATATAAACAGAACCAATACTAAACTGAACAAAATCAGAGCAGAAGTTCCTACCACACAGATAACCAACAAAGAACATCCAAATGCCCAAACTAGAGAGCAGATATGCAAATAATAAGAAAACCAAAAGCATATGTCCCCAACAAAACCCACTAGTCCTACAGAAGTGCATTTCAAGGAGAAATATCCCGAGGAACCCCAGGATGGAGAATTTAAAAGAACAATTATAAACAAATTCAAAGAACATAAAGAAAACACAGACAACCAAATGAAAGAACTCAAAGAGAAAAGGCATAAGATTGTGATGGAGTCCTTGAATACACAAATCTGTGTCTTAATAAAATATCAAAGCTAATTCATGACTTGAAAATTGTATTCACTAAAGATATAGAAATAGTGAAGTAAAAGCAAAGAGAAATGAACATGGGATTGAAAATCTCACCAAGTCCATTGGAAACAACAGCAGAAAGTCTCGGGAGGAGAGAGAAAGAAACAGAAAACAGAATATCGTGACTGGATGACAAAATTGAAGATTTGGACTCCTCAAGCAAGGTTATGTAAATTTTTTTCTAAAAACAGAGGAATGGAATACTCAGAAAAAGTGGGACAACATCAGAAGGCCAAATCTAAGAATTACAGCATACAGGAAGAACAAGAATCTCAGGCTGATGCCATTGAACAAATCTTCAAAAGAATTGTAGAAGAACGAAACCTGCCTTAAATTAAGGAAAGTCTTTTAAAAGTACATAGAACACCAATTAGATATGACCAGAACCAAACCTATAGGTGGCATTTCATAGTAAAATCATTAACATACAGAACAAAGAGAAAGTACTGAAAGATGCTAGAGAAAAACAAGCCACATAGAAAGGAAAAACCCTTCAAAATTACAGCTGACACTTCAGTGTAACTATGACAAGCAGAAGATCCCAGAGAAAAGTATTTCCCAGCTCTACATGAACATGGATGTCAACCATAATACTTTATCAGGGTCCAAGAGGAACAAAAAAATTTTATGACTAAAATCGCCCAGTCCCAGATGGATTCACAGTAGAATTCTAACAGATATTCAAAGATTTACAGGCAACATTGCTCAAATTATTCAAAAAGATAGAAACAGAAGGAGAACTTCCAGTCTCTTTCTATGAAGCCAGTAGCACACTACTACCAAAACCATGTAAATATACAGCCACAAAATAAAACTATAGGTCCATATCCTTAAAAAATCATAGATCCAAATTACTCAACAGAATATTCGCAAACCACATACATATCCAAAACATCATGTACCATGATCAAGTAGGCAGAGATGCAGGGATGATTCAATACTCATAAGTCAATAAGTATGATAAAATATGGACTTAGAAACAAAACCCACATGGTCATCTCAGTAGATGCAGAGAGGGCATTTGACAAAGTCCAACATGTATTCACCTTAAAAGTGCTAGAACGAACTGGTTGGGAGGTAACATATCTCCACATAATTAAAGCAGTATACAGCAAACCCATAGCCAACATCATTCTAGATGAAGAAAAACAGGGAAGATTTTTATTAAAATCAAGGACCTGACAGGGCTATCTCCTATCTCCATTCAATTCAATATAGTGCTTGAAAGTCTTGTAAGATCAATAACAGAGGCAAATTAAAGGAGTACTAATTGGAAAAGAAGAGGTCAACTTATCTCTACTTGCAGAAAATATGATATTCTATATAAGAAATCTCCAAAATTCTACCAGAAATATGTTGGGGACAGATTAAAAATGAACATTCAATCAATCAAAAAAAGCAATCAAGGAGTACAACCAATCAAAGAGCAATCAAGAAGGGCCTTCCGTTCAAAATAACCTGAAAAAAATATTTAGGAATGAATCTAATCAAAGACAGTACATATCTCTACAATGATATTTTCAAACCTTTACAGAAAGGAATAGAGGAAGACACTAGGAAGTGGAAATACCAATCATGCTCATGGATTGGTAGCATCAATATTGTGTAAATGAACATCTTAAGAAAAGCAACCTACAGATTCAATTCAATGCCAATCAAAATACACAGGACATTCTTCACAGAGCTAGAAAAATCATCCTAAAATTCTATGGAATCACAAAAGACCCCAGATAGACAAAGCAATCTGGGGCAAAAAGAACAATGGGGAGGAGACCACCACACCAGTTCTTAGATTTTATCACAGAAATATACTCATAAAAACAGCTTGGAACTGTCACAAAGAGAGACACATAGATCAATGAAACACAGTAGAAGACCTAAACATGAGCACATGCGATTCCAGACACCTGGAATTAATGAAGGTGCCAAGAACCCACAACGGAAGAAAGACATCATCTTCGACAAATAGCACTGTCAAAACTGGATCTCCACCTGGAAAAGAATGAAATTGGACCCCTAACTTTCACCCTGCACAAAAGTCAACTCCAACTTGATCAAACAGCCCAATATGAAACCTGAAACTCCAAAGTTGCTTGAAGAAAAAAACATAGGCATTACCCTCCAAGACACAGGGATAAGAAAGGACTTTCTATTGGAAACCTCATATTTTCTATATGAAAATCTACTGCAATAGACAATACCTAATGTATGCAAAATAATATTAATGATAGTAATAATATATTAAAAGTAATTACTTTATAACAGGGACCGTTGCCACTACTAGAAGACATAGGATTTTAAAGTAAAAGCCCAAGGTCGGGAATGTATTCCCTCTTTTGAAGCTGTTGACCAGGGTTTACATAGACCCTAAATAATGCCTTCCATGCCCTGCTCTTGCTTACGCTCAGTACGACTGTAATGTTGAAGACAATACATATATGAAATTGTAAGAAAAACAATTCAATTTGGTGCTGATTTCAAAGCCTCATATTTTCTGTCTAGATTTCAAGTTGTTAAAATGTGCTATGAAAGGTACCTAGAGAGAGAGTATAGCATGAACCTTATCCAGCTGTGAATCAATAACATAATATCAAGAATGGATGATGAACGTGAAGCACTGGAATGGATTACAAATACAAGAAATACAAGAAGCATATAGAACAACAAATAGACAGGACCAGAAAAGTAATTCCTCACAAAATATCAAAGTAAAAACACCAAATGTATAGAACAGAGACAGAATACTGAAAACTACAAAAGAAAAACAGGTCACATATAAAGGAAAACACATCAGAATTACAAATAACTTCACAGTGCAAACTATGAAAGCCAGAAGAGCCTGGACCAAAGTATTCCCAGTTATAAATGACCACAGATGCTAACCTAGAATACTTTTCCCAGCAAAAATGTCTATGATAGTTGAAAGGGAAAGAAAAACTTCTACAACATGAATGGGTTGAAAGAACTGATGTCCACAAAACCAGCCCTTCAGAGAACTTTGAATCAATACAAAGAAAAAAAGGAAAAGAAGACAGAAACAGAAGCTGACCCAAGGGTCAACAGAAAGAAACTAAATGAAGATATGACTGTGGAAATACAAAGTTAGACTAAGAGTGCAAATAGAAATTTAAATGATGGGAACCAATATACATCTTCCATTAATAACTTTAAATATCAATAGGCTGAACTCCCAAATCAAAACACACAAGCTAGTTGAATAGATTAAGAAACAAAGTCCATCTTTTCGTTGTCTACAAGAAACCCATGTCACCTTCAAGGACGGGCACTCCCTTTAACGTGCAAGGATGGAAAAAAATTGCAAAGCAAAGTGAACTAAGAAATAAGCAGAGATAAAATGCTAAAATCTGCCAAAACAGACTTCAAACTAAAATCATCAGAACAGATAAAAGACAGTCACTTCATTCTGATCAAAGAAACAATTGACCATATTGTTATTCCTTAACGCAAATATATTACTATCATGAACTTTAAGACACAAATTGGGTACAACAAACTCTGCTGTACCCAGTTTCATAAAAAGGACTTTAAAACGCATATTAACCCCAACTAAGTAATAGTAGGGAACTTCAACACCCCACTGTCTCCATTAGACAATTCTATTGGACAAAGAATAACAAGACGTCTAAATTAAATGACACAATACATCAAATGGACCTAACAGACATCTACCAAATATTCCACTCAAGCACCAAAGAATACACATTCTATTCAAGACTTCATGGAACTTTCTCTAAAACTGACCACATACAGGGGCACAAAACAAACCAGAAAAAATACAAAAAATTAAAATAATGCTATGAGACCATAATGCAATATGGCTGAAAATCAACACCAAAAGACGTTCTGGTAACTACTCAAACTCATAGAGATTAAACACACTCCTGAATGATGAATGGGTGAAAGAAGAAATTAACAAAGAAATAAAGTCTTCTTGGAACTAAACAAAACGGACAATACAACACAACAGAAATTCGGGGACACTTTGCAGTACTAAGAGGGGACCTTATGGTTCTAAGAGTCTATATTTAAAAATCAGAGAGTACAAATAAATATCATTATTACTCAAGACTCTGGGAAGGTGAAACAAATGAAACCCAAATCCAGCAGACAAGAAAAAATAACAAAAATCAGAACAGAAATTAATGAAATAGAATCAAGGGAAAGAATACAAAGAATCAATGAATCTAAGATGAAGAAGATAAGACAGACCCTAGGCTCAATTAGCCAAAAGAAAGAACAACACCAAATCAACAAAATCAGACAGGAAAGGGGAGACATCACAACAGACAACAAAAATTTCTAGATTATAAGTGAATACTTTAAAAACCTATACTCTTATTAAATTTGAAAACATAAAAGGAATGGATAGATCTCTAAAACCATGAGAACCACCAAAACTAAACCAAGACGAGATCAACACCTTAAATAGGCAATTGAAAATAGCAATTGAAACATTAACACAAAACCTCCTGACCAAAAAATTCCCAGGCCCAGGTGGATTCATAGCAGAATTCTAGAAGATACTTAAGGAAGATCTACAACCAATACTACTTAAATTATTCAAAAGGATAGAAAGAGAGGGAAAACCCCCAAATTCCTTCTATGAAATCAGCATCATCCGAATACCAAAACCACTAAAGATACAATCAATAAAGAAAACTATAAATCCATATTCATAATGAGCATAGATGCAAAAATTCTCAACAAAATACTTGCAAAGTACATACAAACTCACATCAAAAAGATCAACCACCATGATCAATTTGGCTTTATTCCAGAGATGAAGTGATGGTTTGATTTATGTAAGTCAATAAATGTCATAAAGGATATAAATGGATTTAAAGATGAAAATCACATGGTCATCTCAACAGATGCAGAAAAGGCCTTTGACAAAATTCGACATGTATTTATGATAAAAGTCTTAGAGAAAATTGGACTGGAGAGAGCATATCTCATCATCAAAGATATATACAAAAAACACATAACATCATTCTAAGTGGAAAAAATGGGAAGCATTCCCAATAAAATAAAAAAAAAACAGGTAATGATTTTTTAATACAACTCCATTTTAATACAAGGCATGAAACTCTTGCTAGAGCAATAAGACAAGAGATGGAAATTAAAAGAATACTAACTGGAAAAAAAGCAGGTAAAACCATCCCTTTTTGCAGATGATAAGATGCTATATCTAGGAGATCCCAAATATTTCACCACAAAATGCCCAGGAATGTTTGACACTTTCAGTAACGTGGCAGGTAGCAAAATTAATCTATAAGAAACAGTAACTTTTCTATATACCAATAGCAAGCAAATGGAGAAAAAGTACACGGAAAACCTCCCAAACACAATAGCCTAAAAAATAAAATACCTCAGGATAAACCAGACCAAAGATACCAAATATGTCCACGATGAAAACTTTTAATCTTTAAAAAGTGATTAGCAAAGACATGAGAAGACAGAAGGACTTCCCATGCTCATGTATTAGAATTAACATTGTAAAAATAATCATTCTCCCCAAATCTACATAGATTCAATGCAATTCCAGTCAAAAACTCCATGACATTCTCACATAATTGGGGAAAAAAGATTAAAATTCATATAGAAACACACACACACACACACACACACACACACAAAACAAACAACAACAACAACAAAAAAACAGATAGCCAAAGCAATCCAAGCAGAAAGAGCCTGTTGGAGTGATTGGTATACCAGGTCTATGTTTCAGAGCAGCAGTCATAAAAACAGCATAGTACTGGCACAAAAATAGGCCCATAGATCAATGGAACATGATTGAAGACCAAAGCACGGGTACACCCAATTACATCCAATTTGACAAAGGTGCCAGCAACACACAATGAAGAAAAGACAGCATCTTCAACACATGATGCTGGCAAAACTGAATGTCCACCTGTAGAGAAATGAAACTAGACCCTTATCTTAACCTTTGATCCCAAATGGATCAAAGACCTCAATGTGAAACCTGACATTCAGAAACTCTTAGAAGAAAACATGGGCAGTATCCTAGTTGTAGGGAAGGACTTTCTAAATCAGACATCAGTCTCTCAGGAATTAAGGTCAACAGTCAACAAGTTGGACCTGATTAAACTAAAAAGATTCTGTACAGCAAAAAACAAGCAAGGAAATGAAGAGAAAACCCACAGAGTGAGAGGAAATCTTCACTAGTGACAAATTTAGCAGACGTCTGATATCCGGAATACATAAAGAGCTGAAAAAAATCAAGAAAACAAATGACCCAATTAATATTGGACTATGGATCTGAACAGAGATTTCTCAAAAGAGGAAATAAAGATGGCTAAGAAACACAAGTAATCATCAGTAATTAGGGGAATACAAATTAAAACCACCTTAAGATTGCATCTTACCCCAGTCAGAGTGGCTAAGATCAGGAGAACAAGTGATATCAAATGTTGGAGAGCATGTGGACAAAGGGGATTATTCATTCACTGCTTGTGGGGTTGCAAACTTGTGCAACCCCTAGGGAAAGGAGTACAGAGAAACCTTTGAAAACTAAATGTATGGGCGTGGACACAGGAAGGAGGGTCTAAATTTGATTAAGAACCGTACAAATGTACAAAATCACAAAAAAATTAAGGAAAACTGAACCTACCATACCACCCAGTTATACCACTCCCTGGCATATATCCAAAGGACTCATCCTATTGCAGAAATACTTGAACATCTATGTTTGTTATTGTTCTTCTGATAATAGCTAAGAGATGGGAGCAACCAAAGTGTCTTTCAACTGATGAGTGGATATTGAAAATGTGATACATTTACTCAATGAAGTTCGCTCAAGGGTAAAGAAAGATGAAATTATGAATTTTGCAGGTAAATGGATGAAACTAGAAATAGTTATACAAAGTAAAGTAACACAAACTCAGGAAAACAAACAACCTATGTTCTCCCTCATTTGTGATTCCTAACACAAAATTCTTATAGGTGAGTATATACCCTGATGAAACTGCAGGAACACAGAAAATGGAAAGCAACCATGGAGATAAAGGAGAAGAAGAAACCTGAGATAGAATAGTAGGAGACAGCAGTTACTAAAGGAGAAATAGATAAAATAGGGGTACTTAAATGGAATGGTGAAGGAGAGGGTTATACAAGGAACTATGGGGATAAAGAGGAAGACAGACCTCAAGAGAGATGGGCCATAGTAAACAGGTATTATCAAAGGAGGAATGGGGATACTTTAAATGGAGGAAGGGTTAGACAGGGAGAGAAAGACAGGAGAGATAAGTAATATCCAGTTAGTGTAAAAAAAATCAAGGGAATCATATTAGTCCAAAAAGCTACTGACAAATCACACATATAATATCGCTACACGAATCCTTAAGTATAGCAGAAGGCTACATACCCAGCCCATTGGGTAGCAGGCCTCAATCTTAGTCAAAGAATTCTTAGTGCTGGGTGAAGATGAGCTGATTTTCTTAGGGGGAGGGACTCTGAGTGGGCTGACTAGACACCGGTGGAAGAACTGCACTGAGGAACATTGTGGGGCACTAGCTTAACACAACAGGCCTTGAAACAGGCATTTGGCAAAAGTCAACATCCATTCACAATAAAAGTCATGGAGAATCTAGGGGTTCTAGGGACATATCTCAGCATAATAAAGGCAATATAGAGCAAGCACACAGCCAACATCACGCAGAGTAAGACTCAAAGCATTCTCAATAAAATCATGAACGAGATAAGGATATACACTCTCTCCATCCTGTTGAATACAGTACTTGAGGTCTTGGCTCCCACAGTAACACAAAAGAAGGAGAGAAAAAGGAGCAAATTGGAAAGGACGAAGTCAAAGCACCCTTTTGGTAGACAGTATGATTCTATAGATAGAAGACCTTTAAGACTCCAGAAAGGATGGAGAGCTGACAAACACACTCGGAAAATTAACACGATATAAAATTAACATACAAAAACCAATAGCTTTTCTACATACCAGCACCTAAAATACTGAGGAAAAAAATCAGGGATATGATTCCAATCACAGTAGCCTCAGAAACTATAAAATATCTTGGAATGAATCTAACCAAGGAAGAAATGGACTTGTATAATAAAAATTCTAAGACTCTGAAGAAGATATTAGAAAATGGAAAGACATCTCATTATAGAGGATTAGTATAATTAATACTGCGAAAATGGTCATCTTACCGAAAACAATCTATAACCTGAATGCAATATCCACTAAAATTCTAACACAGTTCTTCACATAAATTGAAAAATTAATCTCAAATTTCAACTAGAAACACACACACACAACCAGGATTGCCAAAACAATTCTGAAGAACAAAAGATACTAGAGGCATTACCATTTCTGATATCACATTGTACTACAGCACTACAGTAATAAAAACAATATGGGGCTGGGTGTGGTGGCACACACCTTTAATCTCAGCACTCTGGAGGCAGAGGCAGGCAGATCTCTGTGAGCCAAGGCCAGCCTGATCTACATAGTGAGTTCCAGACCAGGTGGGGATACAGAGAGACCCGGTCTCAAAAAAAAAGACCAAAAAAAATGCATAACAGGGGATTGGAATAAAAACAAACACACCCGTCAATGGAATAGAATGAAGGACACTGATTTAAATCCACGCATTTATAGCCTCCTATTTTTGACAAAAGAAAACAAATACACATGGGAGAAAGGACACCACACTTGACATATGGTTTCTGTGAAACTGGACAGCAGCAAGCACAAGAAAGAAATTAGAGTCCTATCTCTCACCATACACAAAACTCAACTCCAAAAGAATCAAGAACTGAAACACAAGATATGATTCATTGACTCTGACAGAGGAGAAAATAAGGAATAAGGCATAAGAAAGGATGTTCTGAAATAAACTTCTGTAGCTCATCATTAGGTTCAAAAATTGACAAATGGGACCTCAGGAAAGTAAAAGGCTTCTGTATATCAAATTGGACTTCATGAAACTAAAAGGTTTCTGTATATCAAATGACACCAGGGGACTGAAGAGCTGGCTCAGAAGTTAGGAGCACTGTGCCACACTTGCAGAAGTCCTGGCTTTGGTTTCTAGCATCCAATGGTGGCTGACAACCATCCACAACTCCAGCTGGGGGAATTTGATGCTCTCTTCTGACCTCTTCGGCTATTTCACAACATGGGTGTACTTACATACTTGCAGGCACATAAAAAAAAGATTTATAGAAAGACACCATTATTTATGTGAATGTGGGGCAGAAGGATCATTTCAACCAGAAGAGGTGATAATCACAAGGAAACAGAATTTTCCAGACACCTGGAAAGTTACTCATATGAACTCACAGCAATTGTGACAGCACAAACAAGTCCCACATGAGCTCAAGATAGACAAAACTCCAGCAGAGACATGAGGAATTGGGTAAGAACCCCAAAACTGCCTGAAGACCTACTGGAAATCCATGATTGCTGGGAGGTGAGATTCAGACATGTTTAACAGTAAGACTCTTAGTATGTTGAACAGGCTCCAGTGGATGACCCCAAATTATAGGATTTATTATTTAAACTATGTGAAGAGGAAGCAAATAGCTACATTAAATAATTAGTGAGATGCCTGATCTTGATTCTGAACAGGCCTCCCAGGCATCTTCTCCACCAACCATGTCTGGTCCCTGTGGAGTCAGAACAGGGCCAGTCACCCTATGAGATAGGAACTAAACTTGGAGCAGAACTCTGAGCTGCTTCTCTCCTATCTGTGGAATTTCCTAGTTGTACCCATGACCACAAGCTGGAAATTAACTTCTGTATCTTTCTAGAAAACCAAAAGACTCAACCAAAACCTCTTGTGCTGATATTTCAGAGATCCACTTATCAAGAACTGCATTTTCTTGACTGTGGTTACAATGAGGCTAGTGAATGAGGTATTGGAAAGACAAGTTGAGCATCTTCTGTTATTACTAGTGATGATGGGGACAAAGAACTCTTGTGTGGATGGACGTGTTTACCCTTGGTAACTCAAGATTGTATGCGGGCGGGATAGAGGCTGCACGGTAGGAGAGGTTGGTGTTTGTCCCTGGTTGGAGATGAGTTGGGGAGATATGAAATGCACATCCAAGCCATCTGAAGCAAACAATAAATGCACGGAGGACCTCATTAAAGAAAGGGAAGCTGCTACTTTGTAGAGGCCTTAGTTTATCTATGAGCTTTGCTTGCTACAACCTGTATTAAATAAGTCCCCACCAAGGAAATGAGTGTGGAACAGTGGAAGAGCACGTGCTAGAATATACATGGCCCAAGTTCCTGCACCAGCACAGGTCACATAGTAAAGAGTCCCCAACTCTCATGTGTTTACTGAAGCTGTGCCAGAGATGTTTTCTGTTTCTCTGACACAGGTGGAAACCTTGACACTCTCTGGAGAGTTGAAGTCCTTCCATTCATTTTTATTGCTAGGCTGGGCCTTGCTGCATGTACTTGGACTAGAGGAAATTTCCAAGGCCAGTCTAGGTGTCCATGGTGGTGGGTCTGGGTTTTGAATCCAAGAGGAACTGACTGGCCTGGCTCTAGCCCCGTGTGTTAGGCAGTTGCAGCCATGAAGGAGTAGAAGTTACTTATAGGTAACTTCCAGGTAGCCTGTGTCACCTCAGTCGGTACACCCTGGGTTTCAGGTCTACACTCATAGGGTCCTGTGACATTTCTCATGACACTGAATAAAGCAAGAATCCCATTGCCCTTAGAGAGCTCCACTCTGTTGCCATCTGAGAACAGTAATAGTAGCATCTTCTAGAAGTTATCTACTAGAAGTCTGAATTTGGGAGCCACTCCCACAACTGAAAGACGAGTCGGAACCCTTTGATCTCTGCTTTAACCCGCTCCCCTCCAGCTGATTCAGAAGTGATCTGAAGCACACTGAATTAGACTGCCTGCTGTAGTGCTGATTTTCGGATTAACAAAACATCAAATCGGATAATTCAAAACATTCTAATTGAGATTGCGCACCAACTGCTGGTGCACAGTTCCATGATGTGAACCATTTATGTTCTCCTCAAAATCACTGAACACACAATTATTTCATAAGATCATCCCAGCAAACGTGGGAGTCCTGGAATTTTGGGGTAACTCAAGATTAGAGTTGTGCTTACTGGGGAGACCTTGTGGTTGGGTAGCACTGATTCCCTCACATGGATTCTGCCATTATGTGAGAAATACCCTTAAGAAGGAATCTATTTGGAGTCTTACATGCTACTTAGATTTACAAGTATCTGCATTGCAGAGCTAAACCAAGAATGAATGTGGCCTGGAGGAAAATTTCCAGGGGGTAAATTTTTCCCTTACTATTTTCAAAACATATTGAAGCAGCGACATATAGTTGTGTCAGATTCTTTCACGAAGGGAGTCTAATGATCCTCAGGAGGGTTCCTCAAACAACATGTATCTCAGGGAGATGAGAGGGGCTGACCTGAACTTTGGGCACCGGAGAAGTGTCAAACACTGTTAACATCACTATCAGTATCAATGATAAATTTTCAAGTTTTTATTGTGAGCACTCCATCTCATGTTTACTTTCTTGTAAATAAACAAAGAGAATGGGAGGTGGGGCAATTTGATTCCTGAACTGTCAAATGTTAGACTCTCCTTGCTGTTTTAACCAAAAGGACTGTGAGACACAGCCAGCTGGACTACCCTTATGTCAGCAGCAGAACTCTGGAACTGTTGAGGAATTCATCGAGGAAAGTCTAACATGGTGCCAGCTGATTTCACTTGATCCTGAAGGCTGAGCAGCCTCCAGGGTTGTTTGTGTTTGCACCACCTGTTTTACAGCACAAGCCTTCCTGAACCTTAGAAATGTAGACATTTCTACCTAGACCACAAGGGGAGCTCGCCCTCTGGTGGTTGAGAAAAGGAAGCGTCATTGATTCTTAGATGAAAGGCTCTAAGTTCCAAAATACAATTAAAACATCTGCCTAAATAAAGCGGTTTCTCCGGCTCACTAAAGAATTGGCTGGGAGAAACTCTCCTATGCTGTTTCTTATACTGTTATAACATCGGAACCCATGAATGACTTTTCTCCAGTGGCCTCCTCTTACCTACATTTCGTGGTGCAGGCTGAGCTGGTAACACAAAGCAGCAGCAGAGCATGAAGACAGGAGCATCCCAGTGGAGGCCAGCAGGTCAAGCAAAACAGCTAAATGCTGGCAGCAGAAGGTGAAGCGGCTAAACTGTTGCAAAGTAGCCAGGGAAGGAAGCAGGGCTGTAGAAGGAAAGACAAGACAGGTTGCAGAACAGACAGCAAAGAAGCTTTAAAGCCTTTAAGGGGCCAGAAAAGAGATCATGCAGTTCCTAGTCATCAGAATTCCAGGGAACTCTCTGCAACCCTGCCACGGATCTCCACCTTCTCCTAATATTCCTCCCTCCTTTTGGAATACCCCAGACAATGGACTGTACAGTCCTGGGTCAGAGAACTGGAGAACACTTCCCTGCCATTATCCTGTAGCAAAATCACTACCAGGTATCGACGATCCCATCCCTTCTTTACACCCGTCCTCCATTTGGAATACACCAGAACCCACATCACCCCCACAGTACTTTCCAGATGCCCCAAAGCCCAGACACAGGTAGAATTCTCTCCTCCCTGCCATCACAACCAAAGTGTTTTTGCCTTCCATTGGCATTGCTCCTCACCTGCCTCTTTCTGAGCCCCTTGTTCCCTTCTGAATAGACCTGGTCCTACCTGGAAAACATCGGAAACTTTTCAGTTGAGGAAAGGATTAGGACACTCAGGTAAGATGTTATCACTCCCGTACCATCCTCCTAGGGTTCTCTTTCTCCCCGTGACCCATTACCTCCCTTTGGGATGCACCACACACCAGCTCACTACTCAGTAGATAATCCTGAGTCAACCCTAGCCTTGGGTCAGAAATTCAGGTAGGCTGCCATGCCCCTTGCCATCCTTTCAGGTATTCCTAACTTCTTCTGACACCAACTTGCTCAAATTGGTATACTCCAGACCATGAACACCTGCACAACAGGGACATTCATATTACCCTCATGGCCCAGAGGTCCACTCAGGCAGTCCCACCTCCCTGCCAAGACCCCAAATCCCAGATCCCACCCATTACCAAAGTACCCCACAATTTCTAACACACTCCCTCTTCCCACCATGATGCCCACAGTAGACTCTCTGATTGCCTCTGCAAATCCTTCCACGTTCCAGGCACCTAGGCAGGCTACCTGAGCCCTCCAGTCAAACTCAAAGCCCTGCCACTGAACCCTGCCAAGGATCCCCACTTCTTCCTGACCTCTTCCCTCCTTTGGGATGCTGAAGATTCAAACATTCAGCTAACTAGGGAATCTCCATTACTTCTCTGTGTCCTGCAGTCCCAGGTGTGCTGCTCACCGTGCCCTGTCAGCCTCCAGTGTTTTCAGCCTCCTGTTGACTGCCTTAGTATTTGATGGTACCCCAGACCCCACCTGGCTGCTCACTAGGAACTCTCCACTCATCCAAGAGTCCAGAGGTTCAGGTCGACTTCCCTTACCTCTTTCCATCACCTGGAAACCCAGACATTGCCTGCTGCCAGGGATCCCTTTGTCTTTCTGACCCTTCCCTCTCCCTTTGGAGTACTCTAGAACCCACTCTGCTGTCCAGTATTGACATTCCAGTTACCATAGCTGCTTCAGAGATACATGCTCCTCCTGCCCATGTGCCATTCTGCCAGGCATCCCCAACTCCTGATCCCCCTCCCTCGCTTTGGCATACTTCAGACCCCAGCCAGCTGCAAACCAGGTAGGTAATCTCCATCTGCTCCACAGGGCTGGAAACTCCAGTTGACTGCCCCACCACTTTGACATCATTCCAAAACCCTTGGGATATCTCCTGCCTGGGATCCCCATCTCTTCCTGATTCCCTGTCTCCTTTTCAATACCCTAGACCCCACTCTGATGCCTACGCGGGCCTCTCCTGTCACTCCACATGGGCCAGAGATCCAGAGAAGCTGCTCCCATTGCCCTTCCATCAGCTCAGTGTCCCAAAGACAATTCCACACCAACAACAAAAGAATGTGAACGGCTTCCTTTGTTGCCCAGTTTGAGGATGAGATGTACTCTCCAGGTGGTTTGGTGGGAGTGAGGATGAATTGAAAGTTGGAGAGAGGCAGAAGACCAAAGCCCAGAAGCATGAAAAGAGGGAAGCAGGAAGAGGAGAAACATAGCACGAGATGAGCAAGTGGGGCCTGACAAGTCAGTGAGAGTGGGAGATCTGTGCTGTAGGAGCAAGTGGTCAGAGAAAGAAGTCGATAGGGAGGGAGAGGAGAGAGTTTGAGAGATGGCTGGAAAGCTGTGGCTCAGAGCTTCTGTCCCAGGGATGGGGAGCCCTGTCATAGAACACAGAAGCCCTGGTGAGCACAGAGACCACTGTGACCACAGAAACCACGGCAACCACAGGAGCCAGGGCAATCACAGAAGCCAAAGCCAGTTCCCTTGAGACCACAGAAGCCCACATGGCAAACACAAAAGCCCCAGAAGTTGCCTCAGTGACCCCCAGAGCCCATGTGGTAGGCAAAGAAGCAAAATCAGGGAGGGCAGAAGCCAAATGGATGTCAAGGGAAGCACAGAAACACCAGAGTTGAGCACAGAAGCAGCAGTACAGAAGCCTGATCAGCAGCAGTGGTGAGTAGAAAACCCTACAAGGCACACACAGTGATCACAGGAGCCCAAGTCGAGGCTGAGGGATATGCAGAAAGTGTCCTATGAGATAGATTAGCACAGAGAAAGATTCCTAACTCCCCCACTCCCTGTTGGTCTTGCCTGGACACTGTACTTGGGGAATCTCCCTTTCCCTCCGTGGGGAATTTTTCACCCTGTTGATGATTCCAACAATTCCTCCCATTAGTCATTGCAGGCCTTGGTAAAAGTAACTTTTGCACAAAGTCCAATGACAGGGAGTCAGAAGGGGACCTGGGAAGAAGGAGTAGCCTTTGATTTTTGTTGTGTTTGTTTGTTTGTTTTTTTTTTTGGATGGGGCGGGGTGAGGCAGGTTTCCCTGTAGCCCCAGCTGGCCTGGAACTTACTAGGTAGTCCAGGCTGTCCTCAAGCTCTCTCAGAGATCCACCTGCAAAGTCCTGGGATTAACGGCATGTTCCACTAGGCCAGGCTAAAAAGCAGGCTTGTAGAAAAAGACCTTTTTCCCATCTGTCTTAGTTCCCCTAAGTCTCTCCCATTCCTCCTCTTAGAATGGTTACCTGTGGAAGATGGAGGTGGTTACTTCTGTATGCCTACTGCCCAGAGGGAACAGTGTTCAGAAGGAGCCTCCACCTTGCTCCCAGCAAAGGTTTCCTAGTGGTTAGGACACTCAGGTGGAATGCCACAGCTTTCAGACCATGCTGCCCGTGTTCTCCTTCTGCTGCTGACTCTTGCCTTCCCTTGTGAGTACACCAGTCCCCACCTGACTGCAAGTGCCGCTTCGAAGGCCAGTTAGAGGAGGCCATCACGCTGCAGCAGCAGCAAGTCAGAGGAATGAGACTGAAGGGCAGGGAGAGAGGAGACAGCGGTTGAAAGATGGCTGGGACGCTGTCACTCAGATCTTCTGCCAGAGGAGATGGGAGGGTATACAGCTGCCACTGAATCTGTGGTGACCACAGAAGAGCCAGCAGAGGCCACAGTGGCTATAGAAGCAGGAGCAGAAACGTCAGAAACCAGCAGGACCACTCAGCGGTCCCCTCTCCCCTTTCCTGTCCATCCTGCACACTCCCGCCCTCTCTCCTCTCCCCGCCCTCCTCTCCTCTCTTCTCCCTCTCCTCTCTTCTTTCCTCCCTGTCCACTTCCTCTCTACTCCCATGCCCCTTTCCCTGTTCTTTCCCACTCTCCTCTCTTAAGAGCCTCCGCTTTCTTTTTGTAACAGGATCCTGCCCTGTACCCCGTGACGGCCAAAACCAGTGAAGCTCCTGCTCCAGCTTCTTAAGTACTGGGTTACAGTTGTGTGTCATCACTTCAGGCTTACTTTCACTACTTAACCTTAGCCATTCATCTAGTCGCTTCCTAGAACATCATTCTGCTTGATTCCTTATGAAAGTTTATCATGCTTCTTTATAAAGATTTTTACTGGAGTTTGAGACTTTCCTATGTATTTTGATCAAAGCAGACCCCTCTGCTATCTGCATCCCCTGATCTCCACCGAACTTCATGTCCTGTGTTATTTTGAAAGTCTGTCTAGCCTAGTAAACCTGCACAGCATCACATCCTTAAAGAAAACTGACTTCTTCTCCCAGCATGTATCAGTTGCCAGTACTTCCTCACTTAGGGTTGGTGCTTCTTACCTATCGCTGGTCTTATGCTGGGAGTTAGTTTGGCTTGAGTTTAAATAGTTCTTACACATACAGTAATAACTGCTGTAAATTCATATGAGTAACTACCCTGCATCGAAATGGGGTCTAGGGCATTGAAAAACACAGAGGGCATCAGGAAGAGATGGGGATCCTAGACAGGAGATATCCCAAGGGTTTTGGAATGATGTCAAAGTGGTGGGGCAGTCAACTTGGGTCTCCAGCCCTGTGGGGCCAATGGAAATTACCTGGTTTGCAGCTAGCTGGGGTCTGAAGTATGCCAGAGGGAGGGAGGTGGATCAGGAGTTGGGGATGCCTGATAGAATGGCACATGGGCAGGAGTAGAAGCAAGGGTTTGATATAGTTGTCTCATTCCGGGATAGTGTTATCTTGCAGGCTCTTAGTTCTCTACATGTTGGCCAGCTGTGCATTTCTGTGTTAATTATTGTCTGCTGCAAGAAGATTCTCTGGTGAGAGTCGAAAGATGGGTCGAAAGTCGAAAGATATCTATGGGTATAACAAAAATTCATTAGGAGTCAGTTTAATACTGTGTCCATTTAGTGGAATAAGAGATAGTTGGTTCTCTGCTCTGTCCTGTGACAGTCTAGGCTCAGGATCCTAGACCTGAATATCAGTGACAGGTATGGACTCCACCATGTGAATAAGATTTTAAATCCAATAGAAAGTAGTTGGTTCCTCCCATAAGATTTATGCCACTATTATTCTGCAGGCCTATCTCTCTAGGCCAGTTAGTATTAAAGTTTGAAGGCTTACAGCTGGGTAAGGTTGATGAATACTTTTCTCTTCTGTTAGCATACATAGGACCTTTCAGCACCAAGAAAGCTAACAGTAGATATTGAACTCTGTGGTCAGTACCAGCTTGATATCTCCTTATTTGTTCTGTGACTCACATATGTAGTGCCTTTAGTAATAGGATTTTGTCATGAAGTTTTGCTAGGCAACAAAGAGAAAGTACAGTAGTCACTATTTTCCGATGGTTTCTGGTATCCTTGGTCAACAGCTTCAAAAAAGTTAGTTCATCCCACTATCCTAGGATTGGGTTTTTCATTTGCTGGTCTATATTTTCTCATGGGGGTCCAGACCCCCAGTTTTAGTGCAGCTCCATTCAAACTATTTTTACCCTGTATATGTACATGTTAAGATGCTTCTGAAGAAGCAAGTTTCAACAACATTTTTTAAAACCAACTTTAACATCAGTACATGGTTTGTTTCCCCATACCTCTCCTCTGCTGTGCGCTCGCATTCCCCACTCTATATAGCCCGTCCTACCCCGTTACTCCCCTTTCTCCCTTTATATCACTGGATTCTATCCTCACCCAACAAGACTTCCTCTCATGGCTCCTTACTAGTTCTGTAGGAGTAGAACTGAAAATAGACTATTTCCAGGTTTTTGATCCATCACTTTTTCCCTAACTGTACCCAGGCCACAAATCCTTCAGCAGAGTCAGTTTCTTCGGTGGCTATCTCGGTCCTGGATTTAAGATCAGGAGTCCTCCACAGGTCTAGTATCTCCTTGAAGCAAGAAGAACCCACTAGGAGGAATGTGTACAGGCCTAGGGAATTCAGGACAGTTAGAATGGAACACTTTGGAAGAGAGACAATCACTGGAAAAGGCCTCTCCATCAGGAATATGACATAAGGTGAGCTTAATATTTCAGGAGGAGGGGAAAAGCCTGTAATGCCTTAGTGTCGGATAATTTAGGGCTAGAGGAATGGATAAGGACCATGAAAAAGTTTTTTTTCAGAAATTTGCCTCTACCATGACTTGGGAGAATGTTTGTACTCAGGTCCAGCAGAGTCTATTGAACATCCTAATTCAAGTGGGATCTAAGTGGTCTGTGAGCCAATGATACACCCTTCTGAATGAAGAGGCAAATTCCAAACATATCTTTGTTACTTACGGCTCACTTCCTCTCTGGAAATAGCATCCCATAACTGTAACATGACAGCCTGTGACTAACGGCTCACATTGCTTTTTTTTTGTGAAGGAATTAAATTTCCTGGTTCTCAAGCTTACAGGATTATGGAAAATTGTTCAGGACACCTGTATTAAGCCTGGGACATCAGGGGACAATTCTGAGAGTCAAAATCGAATGGTATTGTCGGCAAATTAGAAAGTTACATCTGGCTTTGCGCCCAGTAGGATAATGATCCTGACCTCATCCAGACTTGCCCATGGTGTCCACTCCATTAAGGAAGTGGTGTTTTCTGCAGAGCAGGAATGTCTAATGACACAGTTACTGTCACTGATTTCTCGTGTGAGTTCTAAGTACTGTCTATATTTGTTGCTCTCCCTCGAGGTGGAGCGACAGGCACCAACAAGCACACCCCCTCACCAGGTCCTCTGTCTCCCGGCCAGCAGGAGGGAACTGGGAGGGGGATCCAGCACAAGTCTCGTGTCCTACTTCCCTTGGATTGCCCCAGCCCCCACCTATGGTAGGAGAGGGCCTTTTAGGGAATCAAAGGGATGTCAGGTGATGTGGACTGCCCGTTCTCAGTCTCCTGGCCCGCTCCAGAAGACCCTCAGGACCAGCCGGGGCCCCCAGTACGACCAAAGAAACATGCAGCTAGCCAGCTCTTATGACAATATAGCTTTATTAATGTAACTTCTTCAATGGTACCACAGGGAGCCGTTTACTGAACTTATCAGACACGTTATAAAGGTTTAAAGTTACAGGTATTATCATACAGTGGGAAGTTTCTACCAATCACTTTACTGGTCACTCTGATCATGCTTTTACTTTACATTGAGGCTACTAATGTCCACACGATGTTCACGAGGGAGGTGGTGATTTTCCTCCAATGGCTCTTAAATTCCTAGTTCACCTAATTATCATGGTATGTGTGGAATGTGCCTATCTCCTCTGGCTAGTCTTTGTTTTAGCTCCTCTCAGCGCCATCTTGCCCAGGCCACAAGGTGCTAGCCTGTTAATTAGGATTTCTTAAGGCCCAACAGATATTCAGCACGACTTTGGTATACAGTTCAGCCAATAGCACAGTTGTAGTTCACCTCACTGATGTGAATATTATTAATTTATTAATATTAACCATGACATTAAAGAGTTATCCTCATAAACACTGTCTCTCAGTGTCCCACATGAGGTGGGGATACAAGTGACCAAGTGGCCAATCTCTGATCTTCAACTGATAATTGATGGATGAGAAGCTTCTTGACCTCTAGAACCAAACCATTAGATAAGGCCTCTCTACCAGGGGCAGGACATAAGTTCAGCTTAACATTTCAGGAGGAGGGAAAAGGCTGGATGCCTCCGTATAGGAAAATTTTTGTTTGACGGCAGCAAGGAAACAATCAGCATAGCTCATATTTATGACAAAGTCTGTAAATATTTTTTGGATGCTTTCCTGCTTGTCCTCCTCCTCTAATAGGGACAGCACTCTTTTTACAACCATTTCTGAAATATTAATTATAGTTGTCTTAACAGTTTGACTTTTTATATGTTATATGTGTTACTTGCACAAGAAGTTTCAAGGATGCATACTATCATCAAGAGGCTGTCGTGAGCCCTCCATCTCCTTGACCCACCAAGATTTATCTCAGCCCTCTGAATCAGCATTAGAGACTCATCACTTTAGGACTCTCCTCTGGGGTCAACACTCCCACAGCACTGCTCCCGTCTCATCCATACTCTGCAACACTACCCCTCCACAGAAGGAGACAGAAGAGTCACCGCCCCACCCCCAACAGAAGGGGTCCATCTCTAAAAGGAGGAGTCAGGGATACTTAGGGAAATTGAGGTTGATGGGGAAAAAAGGCTGTTTCAGAAAAGGCTGCTTCTTGCTCCTAGGCCCCTCTGTCTCCCCTTTAGTGGACTTTCCACAACACTTACTTTTACAAAGCTCTGCAATGGGTGGGGGGAAGAGTTCTTTCAGATAACGAACAGTCAGGTTTGAAAAACCTGCCTGAGGGAATGGGAGCCCACCCAAGTTAAAGCCTCCCAGAGGACACCAGTGAGAGGAAAGGGTAGTTAGGAACTTTCTCCTCCCTAGTCACAACTGACTATAACTCTAGTCAAGGGCATTCCATGCCCTCTGCAGACCTCAGGTACATGCACTCATGTGAAGCACATATAGACAACTGGGCACACACACATACACAAAACATAAAGTAAAAACATGGGCAGGGCATGGTGGCACACACCTTTAATCCCAACACTGGAAGGTAGAGGCAGGTGGATCTCTGAGATACAGACCAGCTTTGACTACAAAATGAGTTCCAGGCCAGCTAGAGCTACAGGAGAGCTTTCCCAAAAAACAAAGAAACAAACAAACAAACCACCACAACAAAAAAACACAAACCAAAACCCCTTATGTTTTCAAAATACCGTATTGCTCCAGGATTCAGAGAAAAAAATAACAAATTATTCTCTGTTTGAAATATAACAGGAGGAACTAAAACTTGATCACATTCTGTTTATGCATCGGAATGATTACAGTGAGGTAAAATTCTGGGAATTTGTTGATATTCCTGACCAGGGTCCAGGGGCCTAAGCCGCAAACAGGTCACTGAAGAGTTAGGAAGATGGCACACTTCCAATTACTTCTTGGTCTGGCAGGAAGCCAGTTCAACTAGGTCCCTTCAACGGACCTCCTTAGTGTCACAAACCCCTGGGTACTTCAGTTTGGGGTTGTGCCCTGTCAGTATCCATTTCTTTAAGTTGACCAATCCAAAACAGAGGATAAGAATCACTAAAGCCCTTAAAATCCTGGCTTTCCCCTCTGAACCCTGGATTGAGATTTCTGGGTTGCCTCTTCACTTGTGGAGAGTTTCATCTCTGTGTGGGAATGTGTAAGTATTAGTGTGATTCTTTATGCCTTTGGATGTGATTCTGGGTACTTCCACAATAATAATTATAATAATAATATTAATAATAATAATAATATTGAACACCCTATGCAAGTGATGAGGACCTAGATAAGGTAAATTCATGGTAATAAGAAGGAAATAATGTGAAGGTATGATGTTCAAAGTATTTAAGAAAAAGAATTTGTATATGAAGATTAAGATGGTTGGATATTTCCAGAATGGAAAAGAAAAAAGAAATTTTGCAAGTCTGAGTAGGATTCTTAAGGTATAAAAAGGATGAAACTTAGGAAATCTTAAAATCTTGCTGGGTGTGGTGGCATATGCCTTTAATCCCAGCAGCAGCAACAGGAGGAGCTGTGAAACCACTCTTCTTGGCACTGGGTGTTTGGAACCACCAAGCAACACATCAGAAAACACGATGTTGTTTCCAAAAGACACTGCTGCTGAGGCAGCTGAGGCTCCAGACCCTCAGAGAACCTCACTCTGAGGAATCACGGACAAGCGCAGGACTAAACATGAAACCTGAAGACCGGAACACTGCAGGACTGCACAAAGAATCGGCACCTCCGATCTGAACCAGACAGCAAAGCCTGGTGGGAACCGAAGTATAACCTGAATTTTCACACTGACTTCTCAGAATTTCCACTCTGTCATCACAGAATTGTCAATGCCCTGACAAGTGGCAGGATACTGGCAGGAGCTGCCTGGGAGCAGGGCATCTGAAATCAGAGTTAGGAAGAAATTCCGAGGTGTGACCAGATCTGAGACTCCCTCTATTTGTGAAGCACGGTCCTCACACCATAGGCAATTCAGACATCCAAAGAGAGACTTAGAGAGGAGAATGGAACAGCCTACCTCGGAAGACACCCTAGCTCCAGAGAAGGAGGATTCCAGTCCAGGAGAGCCAGCCAGTTTTCATATCCTATATCTCTACTCACCCCGTCCTCTGTGTTTATACATCTCTTTATTATCCAGCTCATCTTCCTGGCCTCTCAGTCTTGCTCTCTTCCTGCCCTATCTTGTACATTTTTAATCTCTCTACTTGTTCTTTTGGGTTTTTTTTCCTCCAATGAAGACTATGGCCTGGTTTACGTGTGCTCTGTGCTCACAGTGGCCCTAGAGATGGGACCCGTCCATTACCTGATAGTATTGATACCTCTCTCCCCTCAGTCTAAATTACTTAAATTTCTTCTCATCCCTGACTCTTTAAAAGGTTTGTTTTCTTCCTTCATTCATTCATTTTTGTATTTATGTGACTGTATGCACATGTATGAGTCTGCACATGCTTACATGCTTTTGCACAAAAATTAAAACCAAAAGAGGAAGTCATATTCCTGAGACCAGGAATTACAGGTGTTTCTGGAACATTGTGTTATATGGATGATGAACTCCAAGCTTCATTCCTCCTGACTGGGTAACAAGTGCTCTTAAATGTGGAACTGCTCACTAGTCCCATATTTTTTTCTCTCCAGTTCCCCTTCCCCTCTTCTGAGTTCTGTCATTCCAACACTAATTGCTAGTCCATCTTTTCTTTCCTTTTTTTTTCATTTATACTCACAATAACTAATACATTACACACAGTACTACCAAGGTTCCTTTATTCCATAAAGTATTTAGGGCTTAAAGAGCTGATTGGTGCATAATCGAGTATTATACTATGTTTTTACTTTTCTTTTCTTTTGTCTTTTTGAGACATATCTCCCTTTAGCCCCAGCTGGCCTGGAAGTCACAGAGACTCACTTGACTCTGCCTCCAGAGTGTGGGGATTAAAGGCATGTGCTATACTTGGCTATTATTACAGTATTTTCATAGTGAGTCTAGCACTGGACATTGATATTGTGGAAGCGGAAGGGCTGGGGACAGACACGCTGCCTGAAAAACAGGTCTAAGAGAGAAAAATGACATAACATGTCTATAACAACCTAGCCCCTCCCAAACATACGCTGCCTGAAAAACAGGTCTAAGAGAGAAAAATGACATAACATGTCTATAACAACCTAGCCCCTCCCAAACATTGCAAACACATCTATGTTAAAAAAAGAAAGGCAGTATAAATAATATTTAAACCACTGATGTAACCAAATCCTGAGCACAAGTAGTACCAATACAAAAACAGAAAAAAGTAAGACATATCTCTCAGATGCAAACATTCCAGTGGAATGACTCCCTACAGAAGTGACTCCTTGATTCCAGAAAGAGCATTTAAAAGGATGATGTTTAAAGAAATGAAAATGGACATGAATAAACCTCTCATAATAAATTCCAATAGAACACACAAAAAGCTAAGTGATATAAGATTGGCAATGCAGGATATGAAAACAAAATTCAATAAAAAGAAATAAGGAGGGCTGGAGAGATGGCTCAGCAGTTAAGCGCACTGGCTGCTCTTGCAGAGGACTCAGGTTCAATTCCCAGCACCCCCCGGTAGCCAACAACTGTCTTAACTCCAGTTCCAGGGGATCCGATTCTCTCTTCTGACCTCCTCAGGTATAGCACAACATGGGTGCGCTTACATGCACAGAGGCAATACACTCACACGCATAAAAATAAATAAATAAATAAAATATTAAAAAAAAAACAAACTGAAATGATGCTGGAAATGAAAAAATCATTAAGGTAAAAAACAAAAGAAAACAAAACAACTCAGTGGGAAGCCTCACTACTAAAATGATTCAATGGGAGGACAGATATCAGGGCTTAAAGAGGATATTGAGCCTGGTGTGCTAGTGTACATCTGTAATCCCAGCACTGTGGTGTTAGAGGTAGGTGGGCGTCTATGTCTGTGAGTTCGAGGCTAGCCTGGTTTATATAGTCAATTCCAGACCCGTTATAGAATATCGTAAGGCCCTATCTCAATAAGCAAATTACAAACAAACAAAAGAGACAAGACACAGGAATTGGTGCACTCAACCAAGGCAAATGTAGAAAGAAAAAGGATAGAGCAATGCTTAATGATTAGGAAAGCTTACTGTTTATCCAGAGGACCTTCATTCAGTTCCCAGAATCCATACTAAGGGCTTCATAATCGCCTATTATAAGAGCAGCACCAAGGGTTCCGATTCCCTCTTCTGGTGCCCTTGGGTACCATTACACACAAGATAGACACAGACATGCATCAAAATAAAGTTTTAAAAAATGAATATAAGCTAGGCGTGGTGGCACATGCCTCTAATCCCAGCACTCGGGAGGCAGAGGCAAGGCAGATCTCTGTGAGTTCAAGGCCAGCTGAGGCTACAGGGAGACCCTGTCTCAAAAAGACCAAAAAAAAAAATCATATGAAAATATCAAAGCGACTAATTCCTGGTATAAGAATTCCATGTCAAGGGCATATTTTAAATAAACCATATAAGCAAACATCCTGAATGTAGAAGAATAGAATAGATGCCCAGCCAAGTAAAATAGGTATATAGAACACCAAATAAACAAACCCAAAAGAGTAGTTCCCAACATTATATTATAGTTAAACACAAAATATACAGAATAAAGGAAGTGTATTGAGAGTTGAAAGAAAAAACATAAACAAGTCACATATAAAGGACGGCTCATCAGAGTAATAGTTCATCTCTCAACAAAACCTTTAAAAGCCAGAAGAGCATGGAAAGATGTATTTCAAGTTCTGAAAGGCAATAAATGTCAACTCAGGACACTACACTCAAAAAAAACAATCTATTATAAGTGTTGGAGACATAAAGAGGTAACATGATAAAACTAAGCTATTGGAAGCTATAATCACTAAGAAAACTCTATTTAGGATATTGGAAGGAATTCTTCCAGCTGAAGACAATGACAAACATACCAAAGAGCTCACCAAGAAAAATAAAAGATTCTACAATATTTAAAAAGGGAATTAGGAAAACACTAAATACAGTCAACATAAATGATAGGAAAATTATTGGTCTCAATTCCATCAAAACACAAAGACTACTGTTAAAAATCAGAATCCAAGGCCAGGTACAGTGGTACATGCTTTTAATCCCAGCACTCTCAGGAGCCAGAGGCAGGCAGATCTCTGTGAGATTGAGGCCAGCCTGGGCTCCAGAGTGAGCTCCAGGCCAGCTAGGACTACAAGGAGATCCTATTTCAAAAAATAAACAAACACAAAAAATCAGAATCCAATTGGGTGTGATGGTACATGCCTTTAATTCCAGGACTCAAAAGGCAGAGGTAGGCAAATGTCTTTCAGTTCCAGGCCTACATAGGGACAACCTTCCTGAAAAAAAAAAATAAAACATGGGGCAGCAGTGGCTGCTCTTCCAGAGGACCCAGGGTTTGGTCCCCAGAATCCACATGGCAGCTAACAACTGCCATGTCCATAGCTCTAGTTTCAAGGAATTTGATGGCCTCTTCTGCACTCCACAGTTTTGTACGACACAGGTATACTTACATCCATGTATGCAAAATACTCATACACATAAAATAAAGATAAATAAATCAAAAAGCATTTTTAAAAACAAAACACGTCAATTTGCTGCCTCCAAGAAACATACCTCTTCATAAAAGAGATATTTTAAGTATAAAAAAATGTATTCTAGGACTGGAGAGAGGGCTCAGCAATTAAGAGCACTGGTTGCTCTTGCAGAGGACCCAGGTTTAGTTCCCAGTGCCCACATGGCAATTAACAACCACCAGCAAATCCAGTTCCAGGTGATCCCATGCCTTCTTCTGACCTCCATGGGCACTGTACAACACAGGTGCACCTACCTACATACAAGCCATACACTGATATGCCTTCATAAATGCTGTCAAAATACTCATATATATAAAATAAAAATAATTTTTAAAATGTATTATAAGAAAATAGAACTAGGAAACAAGCAAAGGACACTATCCTAACAGCTCACAAAACAGACATCACAGGCAAATTACCCAGCAGAGATAAAGGAATTCACTTCTAACTGATTAAGGGAACAATTCATCAAGAAAACATTACACTCTAAACTTATATGCATCGAAAATTGGTGAACATAACGAATAGACAGATGAGACTAGATATAAAGTCACAGACTAACCTGAACCCTGTAACAGTGGGTGAGTTCAATGCCCAACTCAGGCAAATGCACAGATCCTCCTGACAGAAAGTGAAATGTCAAAAGTAAAGGATATCATACATGAAATGGATGTAAGAGAACACTTCACCTGAACATCAGAGAATATGTTTTTCTAAACATCTCATGAAACTCTCTCTCTAAAATAGATTATATAAGGACAGAAGACAAATCTCATAAATATATGTTGGGCCTTAAGAAATCCTAACTGACCAGCTGGCACCTTGTGGCCTGGGCAAGATGGCGCCGAGAGGAGCTAAAACAAAGACTAGCAAGAAGAGATAAGCACATACCACACATACCATGGTAATTCAGTGAGCCAGGGTCTTAAGTGCCATTGGAGGAAAATTACCTCCTCCCTCGTAAACAGCGCGTGGACAGTAGTAGCCTCTATGTAAAGTAAAAAGCATGATCAGAGTGACCAGCAAAATGATTGGTAGAAACTTCCCGCTGTATGCTAATACCTGTAACTCTAAACCTTTATAATGTGTATGATAAGTTCGGTAAAGGGCTCCTTGGGGTACCACTGAGGAAGTTACTTTAATAAAGCTATATCATCATAAGAACTGCCTAGCTGCACGCTTCTTTGTTCAACATGGGGAACCCCGCCAGGCCTGATTGTTTTCTGGAGTGGGCCAGGAGGCTGGGAACTGGCAGGCCACAGCAACCCGACGTCCCTTTGACCCCTGAAAGGCCCTCTCCTACCACGGGGAGGGGGCTGGGGCAATCCAAGGGAAGTGGGACACGAGCTTGGAACCAGATCCCCCTCGCAGTTCCCTCCTGCTGGCCAGGAGACAGAGGACCTGGTGAGGGGGTGTGCCTGCTGGTGCCTGCCAGTCCACCTCCAAAGAGAGGGACAAATATAGAAAAATTGAAATAATTACTTACATTCTAACAGCTAACCAGAGAATAACCAGGAAGTCAACAGCAAGAGAAATAATAAAAACTTAAGAAGATAATGGAGATTAAAAAAACACTACTGAATTATGAAAGGATCACTCATAGAATCAAAAAGAAGAAAAATTTCTAGAATTGAGTTAAAATGAAGATTTAACATTCTAAAACTATGGGATACAATGAAAGCAGACCTAACAGGGAAGTTTACAAGTATAAGTGCCTATATTTAAAAAAATCTCAGAGAAGAGGGATGGCCCAACAGTTAAGAGTACTGACTGCTCTTGCAGAGGACCCAGGTTCGATTCTCAGCACCCACATGACAGCTAACAACCGTCTGTAGCTCCAGTTCTGTCTTACAGTGAAGTTACAGGGCCTGTCACTGTGAATTTATTCAACCAAACACAAACGCTTCCACCCCCAGAAGCTCTCAGCCATCCTATTCCTAAGAGCCTTCTGTGCAGTATCCCACAGGGTATCTGTGACATACTGTGCAGTATCTCCTGTGACATACTGACCAGGACTCAACATCAGTAGTGGCCCTGTCTGGAGGGAAACCAGGAAAAGGCAGGACTTCAGGACCTTGCACAGGAAGTGAACAGGAGGAGACTGCATCTGGTGGACTCCCTAGCTCCTGTGCTTCTGAATCACCTCCCAAACCAGCTAGGCCTATTCCTTACCTGCCAGTCACTCACAGGGCCGGGAGGGACGCTGGGGGAGCAGAGGGCATGAAACTACACTCCTCCAGGTGCCATTCCTGTCTCTGTCTCACAGGATCTCTGTACATAACTCCAAGTTTCTTTCCTTCTGTGTACCTTGTGCTCCAAGGAATCTGGCTTGGTGCCGGGATCCTGCAGGAGAAACATACTTAGCCTTTCTGCTCATCCCCAACTCACCGATGGCCCTTCACCCACAGGGAATCATGTGAGCAGGCACAAAGGAGGCAAGGAGGCAGAAGGGTAGCTCGTGCCTGGGTGCCTGCCAAGTGCCAGTTGCTGCCCTGGGCTCCTCGATTCACTTCCACCAAGAGAGGCACAGGGCCAGCCCTGATGGTGCAGTCCTGTAATCTCAGTTATTTGTGGAATGGCTGATAGATCCCGAGTTCAAGATCAGCTTGACTACAGTCAGACCCTATATGGAAGGAAGAAAAGGAAAAGGAAAAGGAAAAGGGAAGAAGAGGAGAAGGACGGATGAGGAGGAGGAGGAGGAGGAGGAGGAAGAGGAGGAGGAGGGAAAAAAAAGACAGGACTAGAGCCATAGTTAAGTGGTAGAGCTAGCATGTCAGAATCTCTAGGTTCCATCACTAGTCAGACACACACACACACACGGAAATGTCTAAGAGAAAAATGTAGGGCATCTGACTGGAAAGTGGGAATCTGGGTCCCTTCTATGTCCTAGACACCACAGGGTCTCGAGGAAATGCGTAGTGGAGAAGAGATGGTTGAGGGTCCCACAGACGCGGGAAGATGGTCCACAACAGCAGAGGGCACACGGTGTTCACAGGCCTAGGCCTAGACTCAGCCATTTAGCCAGGGGCTTCAGAGACACGTGGAAACACAAACCAAGAGGCTCCAGTCAGAGCTGAGGCCGCAGGGGTGTGGGAGAAAATAGGTCTCTTGCCGGAGAAATCCCCTCAGTTCAACAGGCGCCTGGACGTCACCTTTCCGAGCCACGGCCCTTCGCCCTCGTCCCCAGGGTCCACAGCGCTAAGTACCAGGAGCCCGGAAGTCTCCGCAGCCGCTTCCGCTTCTCCAGAGCCACGCGCACCTTCCTGGAGTCCGCCGTTCCCCTCGCCCCGCTCCCAACACCCCACGGGGGCTCCACGGGTTTCCACGGCGGCGTCCCCAGCACCGCGCGGCACAGCAGAGCGGCCACGGCCAGTCCCGGCTTCCCTCCCGCTGCGCTCGCCGCACTCACCATGTCGGGATTCCTACACACAGCGTCTTCCCGGCCAGAAATGTGCAAACACCGGGGCTCAGCGTGACGGAAGCCACGTCAGAGAACCGGGCTCCAGAGCAGGAACGTTCGGGGTGGCAGAGGCCGAGGTGGCGGAGGTGGCCGAGGACCGCGGGTCACCAGGGTCGAGGGACCGGCCGTCCAGACCAGTGGAAGGTGCCCGTACCGATCATCCAATCAGCTCCGGGACAGGGCAGGGGGGCGGGGTTTCATGGGCCTCTGAGGCCCTGGACTCTGTACCCAGCCACCTGCCCGGCATCTTGAGTATGTCCTTATGTCCATCTCTTTCCTGGAGACTCTTGGAGATCGTGTCCCTGGCAAATGGATAAATGTTTACGAGTTGTTTAATTATCAAGGAAAGCAAAAGGATTATTGTAAAGTTGAGAAGACTGCCTACATCTGCTGAGATGAGATAATTAATCTTTAAGAAATAATTCAAAGTGGAAATGTGGGTAGAAAGATTCTTACTTCATCAGACTGTCACTAGAGGGATGTTCCCATTAATAGAGATTTAAAAAAATATTACTTTTATTTTCTGTGTATGAGTATAAATGCTTGAATGTAAGTGCACCACTGTCGTGCAATGCCCGCATGTCAGATCTCCTGGAACTGGATTTACTGATGGTTGTTAGTGGACATCTGGGTACTGGGAATCGAACCTGGATCCTCTGCAAGACCAGTTAGTGCTCTTAACCGCTAAGCCATCTCTCCACGCCCCTCCCCTTCTTCTGAGACAGGATCTCATCATATAACCCTGAGTAACCTGAAAATTGCTCTGTAGACTAGCCTGTCCTCAAACTCACAAGCCTGCCCATGCTCCCCCAGTACTGGGAGTAAAGACATTCATCACCATGTGTGACCTTGTTTTTATTTTTAGAGATTTGGCTTCAGGGGTTGGGCTCAGTAGTTAAGAACACTGGCTGCTGTTCCAGATGACCCAGATTTGGTTCCCAGCACTCACATGGCAGCTAACAAACATCCATAGCTCCAGTTAGGGATATCCAGTGCCCTCTTTTGCCCTCTTTGGGCATTGCATGACTCAGGTTCACTTACATGCATGCAGACAAAACACTCATACACATAAACTAAAAATAAATATATCAAAAATTAAGGAATTCTTGTTTTACTTGTACTTACGTGTCTTTGTATATGAGCCACAAGAGACAGAGGAAGACATCAGGTCTCCTGGTGTTTATGAGCCTCCCAAGTGGGGGCTGGACACAGAACTGCTGTCCTCAGCAACAGCAGTAAGCATGCTTAACTACTAAGCCAGCTCTCCAGCCTCAATATTTGCAATATCTTAGTAGTTTCTGTGATAAACTCAATGCGTGAATACAACTCAATGGTACGTGAGGGAAGTCTTGAAATACTAGCAGGAGAGACACCAGCTAGCACCAAGGGCCCTCAAGAGCTCATGTTGAATCTCAGTATTAGCCTTAGCATAGTCTAAGCCCTCTGATTATCAGTCATGACCTCTTCATTACAGTAGGAATACAAAGAAAACTAGCTATTTGAAGAATTAGGGAAATCCCTCAACACCAGCATGTCTTATACAGGTAAGGAAACTGTTAATAAGATTTCAAAGCACACAGTAAAAGTGCAAGTATCTGTCTTTCAGACAAGGAAGATGGTGCTCCATTATTATTCCCATGGCAATCATTCAGTGACTGAATCATTCAGCCCCTTGTCCGACAAGCGTGCAGCTAGCCAGCTCGTATGATGATATAGCTTTATTAATGTAACATTGGCAAAAAGTATAAAAGATACACTGTGACATCATGAAGGTTATGACATCACAATTGACCATTATGACATATAGAAACACTATAAAACAAACATTGTGACCTCATGAATTTATGACATTACAGTGGAGCATTATAACTTTTGGAAATATTATAAATGAAACATTGTAACATCATGAACATTCTGACATCACAATGAATGTCTTTGACATCTTGGAAACACTATAAAAGAAATATTGTGACATCATAAAGATTATGACATCACAGTGGAGGATTATGACATTTTGAAAAACTATAAAAGAATCCTTGTGTTGTCATGAACATTATGATATCACAAAAGAAACATTGTGACATCATGAAGATTATGACATCACAATAGAGCATTTTCACATTTTGGAAACACTATAAAAGAAACATTGCGACATCATGAACATTATGACTTCATAATGGAGCATTATGACATTGGGAAATTATAAAACAAACCCTGTGACCTCATGAATTTATGACATCACAATGAAGCATTATAATATTTGGAAACACAAAAAAAGAAGCATTGTGACATCATGAACATTGTAGCACTGTGACATCATTAAGATTATGACATCACAATGGAGCATTTTGACATTTTGAAAACACTATAGAGGAAACGTTGTGACATCATGAAGATTATGACATGACAGTGGAGCTTTATGACATTTCGAAACACTATAATAGAAACATTATGACATCATAAACATGACATTACATCACATCCCAATGAAGTATTATGAAATTTGGAAACACTATAAAAGAAACATTGTGACATCATGAACATTATGATATCACAATGGAACATCATGACATTTAGAAACAGTATAAAAGAAATATTGTGACATCATGAAGATTATAACATCACAATGGAGAATGATGACATTTGGAAATAGTATAAAAGTAACATTGTGACATCATGAATATTATGACATCACAGTGGAGTATTTTGACATCTTGGAAACACTATAAAAGAAATATTGTGACATCATGAAGATTATGACGTCACAATAGCGCATTATGGCATTTTGAAATACCATAATAGAAACATGGTTACATCATGAGGATTATGATATCACAATGTAGCATTGTGACATCCTGAAGATTATGACATCACAATGGAGCATTATAGCATTTGGAATCACTATATATAAAAGAAACATTGTGACATCATGTATATTTTGACAACACAATGTAGCATTATGACATTTGGAAACACTATGAAAGAAATATTGTGACATCACAAAGATTTTGACATCACAATGGAGCTTCATGATATTTGGAAACAGTATAAAAGAGACATTGTGACATCATGCAATTTATGACATCACAGTGGAGCATTATGTCATTTTGAAACACTGTAACGGAAATATCGTGACATCATGAAGATTTTTGACATCACAGTGCAGCATTATGATATTTGGAAACTAAGAAAGAAACATTGTGACATCATGAAGATTATGAAATCACAATGGAGCATTATGACATTTGAAAACACTATACAACAAACATTGTGACCTCATGAATTTATGACAATACAGTGGAGCATTATAATATTTGGAATTACTATAAATGAAACATTGTGACATCATGAAGATTATGACATCACAATGGCACATTATGTCATTTCGAAAAACTATAAAAGAAACATTGTGACGTCATGAATATTATGATATCACAATGGAGCATTATGACATTTGGAAACACTATAAAAGTAACATTGTGACAACATCAATATTATGACATCACAATAGAGCATTTTGACATCTTGGAAACACTGTAAAAGACATATTGTGACATCATGAAGATTATGACATCACAATGTCGCATTATGACATTTCAAAACACTATAATAGAAACATTGTGACATCATGAAGATTATGACATCACAGTGGAGCATTATGACATTTCAAAACAGTATAAAAGAAACATTCTGTCATCCTGAAAATTATGTCATCACAATGGAGCATTTTAATATCTTGGAAACACTAGAGAGAAACATTGTGACATCATGAAAATTTTGACATCACAGTGGAGCATTATGACATTTGGAAAGAGGATAAAATAAAAATTGTGACGTGGTAAAGGTTATGACAACACAATGGAGCATTATGACTTTTGGAAACACGATAAAAGAAGCATTGTGACATCATGAAGATTATGACATCACAGTGGAGGATTATGACATTTGAAAACACTATAAAATCATTGTGACATCATGAACATTATGACATCACAATGGAGCATTATAATATTTGGCAACACAATAAAAGAAACTGTGACATCATGAACATTATGACATCACAATGGAGCATTTTGACATCTAGGAAACACTATAAAAGTAATATTGTGACATCATGAAGATTATGATACCACAATGTAGCATTGTGACATCATGAAGATTATGATATCACAGTAGAGAATTTTGACATCTTGGAAACACTATAAAAGTAACATTTTGACATCAGGAGTACAATGTCTTCACAATGCAGAATTATGAGAACTATGAACATTTGTGACACAAGTATTGTGACATCATGAATATTATTACTTCACATGAGCATTATGAGATTTGGAAACAGTATAAAGGAAACATTGTGACATCAGGAAGATAATGAGGTCACAATGGAGCATTATGACATGTAAGAAAGACTATAAAAGAATCACCACATACACACCACACACACATACCACACACACACCCCACACGAACCACATACAGCACACACACCACATACACAGCCACCACACACACACAACACACACAACATACACACACCACATACACACAGAACACATACACACACAGTCTATATACCACAAACACACACACCACACTCATACAACCACATACACACACAACACAGCAAACACACAACACACGACACACACCACATACAACACACAACATGCAACTCAAACAACACAACACACACAAAACACACACAACACACAACACACGAACACTGCACACAAAGGAACACAACACACATAACATAACACAACACACACACAACACACAAAACACATACAAGACACAAAACAGAAACATAACACACACAATACACAACACACAAACACAACACACAACACAGAAAACACAAAGTCAACACATACAACACACAGAACACACTCAAACTCAACACACACAACACACACAGCAACACATACAACACAATAGACACACAACATGCAAAACACACAATACACAAGACACACACAACACAACCACAACACACAACACACACATAACAGAACCACAACACACCACACACAACACACACAATACACACAACAGACACAAAATACACACAACACACAGAAAACACACACAAACAGAATCAATTTGGGGCAGTTCTATCCTTCTTACAGATTCCCATTATTACGGATCCCCAGGAATTCGGATCCCCACAGAAAATGCCATGTTTGGGGTGAGAATGTGTCTGCTTCCCATTCTCCATATAAGGCACCAGGAGGAAGGCTTAGTTCTCAGATCTCCTAAATTTGCTCCACACCTCAACCTATGAACATAGCTATACACACATATATCCTAAGAATTGCTTCATCTTTTCCTTAAGTTATAACACGACTATCTGGACAAGATGGTGGGGAGGCACCTTTAATCCCAGCACTCTGAAGGCAGAGGAGAGCAGCACACTGAGTTCCAGGCCAGCCTGCTCTACATAGTGATGTCCAGGTCAACCAGGGCTACATAGAAAGACTATGTCTCAAAAAAATTGACAATAAAAATGTATCATCTGAGTGTATGTATTTATTGGTGTCCTAATCATAGATTGTATGTTCTATGTAAAGGGAGCAACATTGTCATCAGATAACATCCATCCCCCACAGAGGTGCCGTTCTCTCCTTGGCAAATGCTCTGATCTGGATTAAATTGATTTGGGACAAAAGTACACCCTATCTCTACAAGCAGGTGCACAGGAAACTAAACTTGTAAGAAACCTACTGAAGGAACATTTTAGACATCTTTTATCTCCAAAAGATGTTTATACATCATGCCAAAAAGCCTGTCCCAGTCTTGTGTTTTTATGACACAAGATGGATCTGACCTCAAATCATTGTGAGAGCTTTTGATGCAAATCACCTGTCAACTGGCAGTTTTTCAAAGGTAAAAAGTGTTAATTCCTATGCTCATCCACAATTTTCAATGCAGTATTTAGAAATCAGCAGACTTGTCACTTAGTACTTTTTAAAACATATCATCCTACTCACCAGTAGTAGAATCTGAAACGGAAGGTACAGCTCATGCAACAGAATTCACCTGGTCCGATGATATCTGGTTATGTGAATTCAGGTCAACAGTACCTTTCCTTATCCTCCCTTTGTTTTCTCACTGCCCCCACTGAATCTCACCAGTTGTCAACATCTAAACTATCCCCCAAAACTCCAGTCTCCATGGGAAGTCATTAGAAACATCCACCCTCCATTAGTGACTTCATTAATGGCCACAGGTATTCTGAGCACTCTCTGATTTCCTCCTGCTACTCCTAGCCTTCTTGCACTCTGGTGCCCATCTTTCCATGTCTCTGGTAGCTAGAATCTAGACTTGGAATCAAGGAGTCAGATGACACCAGGAAATTAATCCCATCCAGCCCTGACCCTGCTTAGTGGGTTCCTGCCAGATTCAGTTTCTTTTATACAATTTATGTTCCCTTCATCTCTTTGTCACCCTCCTTTGATCCCACTTGCCACACCCACATTAAATAGCCCAAAGAGGCACCAATTTCTGCATCAATGTACTAGAAACTTCCCCCACAGTGACATCATCAAAGGTCACCCACACTGTGTTCCCAGGCCCCTTTCTCCTTCTTATGATCACTCCCCACTACGGTCTCTTTGCCTCTGTGTGCCAGATGATCTTGCCTTGAGCTGGTAAAAGGTGCTGGGATCCTCAGCCTTGTCCTGCCATGGACCAGCCCTGCCCCAGGGAAGCAGCAGTAACTGCACTGGCTGCACCATCAGGAGGCTTGTGAAAATGTCAACCACCAAAGAAGCAGGCTGCATCCTTGCCGTGCCCCACAGAACACAGTGCCTGGGAGAATAGTCCTGCAATCCATACACCCCTGCCCTCACTGGTTCCCCTGTGACCTGCAGCCAAAGTTGGACACCCAGGTGTTCTCTACCTTGGCCTGCCATCATTGACCTTTGAGGGGAAATATATGCTAAAATACATGAAGTGCCACGCCTATCCTTTTGTCATTTGTTGAGCATTTTCCTACATCTTCCTTCCAGGTCAGATCACATGTTACTTGATCAATGAAGGAACACAAAAGCATTTCCTATGCTCAGGCCAGCAAAATTTGGAGTCCTACAGTTTGCGGTAGCTCAATTTGGAGGCTGAACTTTCTAGGGAAGACCTCGTGGTTGGGTAAGGCTGACTGATTCCCTCACTGGGATTCTGCCATTACATGGACAATCCTCTCATCTGGAAAAATATTAGTTCAGACCTTATATGCTACTTAGTTCTCTGAGTATCTGTACAAGGAAGCTACACTCAGAATGAACAGGGAAACTTTTCTACAGAGAGAATTTTGACCTTACTCTATTTTCAAAGGATGAATCACCCATAAAGAGCTGTGTTAGATCCCTTCACCAAGGCAGTCTGGTGATCCTCTGTAGGGTCACATACACAAGCTATATCTCAAACACTACATTACACAAGTCATAGAATAAACAAGGTGAGGGGAGGCTGTTATGGACCTCAAAGTCTCATCTCTAAGGCCTAGCTTTCACAGTGCTGCAAATTACTGGACACTGTCCGGAGCCATTTGCCTGCCTTGAACTATGCCCTAGTTTTGGATCAGGCAGAAGTCAATCTCGTGCACAGAAGTGCTGTTGGAAGCAGGAGTTTTCATTATGTAAATTATTTACACCTAAGGAGAAGTTTATTCTACACGAAAGACTCAGGTCACCTGGAGATCTTTGAAGGAAGGCAATCACATCTAAAGTTATTTTGCCTGTGTTAGTATTGTTTTTGAACATCTGACCCATTGTTTTGCTCATTTCATAATATAAATAGGGGGGACTTAATAAAGGCAAGTTGCTTCAGTGTGACTGACAGTCCTCTTGAGTCTGTCCTATTCTCTCTCTCTCCCTCTCTCTCTCTCTCTCTCTCTCTCTCTCCCCATTTTCTCTTCCTCACCTCCGCTTCGGGTGCAGTTCGATTTCTGCTGGTGGGCTCCGGCAGTATACGCTACCAGAAGAGAAAAGTAATCAGCAACCTTGCCCAGCTAAGAACTCTGTGAGCTACAATAGCAACTGACCTGGCAAGACATACTTATGGGTGCAATACTGGCATGAAACTTGGGGAGTAACCAACTACTTTTTGATGAAATTTAAACTCTGTGTCACAAGATGAAGCCCATAACTGACAATGATACCAGGCCTAGGATCCTGGGACTAGACAGGTGACAGTACATGGGGGAGAATCTACTACTACTATTCTGCTAAATGGACATAGTATTAAACAGACGTCCTAATGAACATTTGTTTTACACATAGATTAAAGCATTTATCAACCCTCACCAGAAAATATATTTGTAGCAGATGGTAACACAGAGACCCACAACTGACCAAAGTGTGTAAGAATAAGAGACTGTAGAGTGCTTAGCCCTGAGTAGAACACCTATACCAAACCCTGGTCCCCCAAGGCTCAGGGATCATTGTGGAAAAGGGGACAGATAGCTTGTAAGAGCCAGATGACTACAAGGAAAGTGTTTTCCAAACACCATCGCATTTACTCATATAAATGTACAGTCATTGTGACAGTATATGCAGGACATATGCAACCTCAAAACAGATACATTCCCAGCATAGGATGGGAGGTGAGCAAGAAGCCCTAACCCAAGCACAGGAACTACTGACAGCTAATAGCTTCAGGGAAAGGGTGAATCCGTTTTCTTTAAGGATGCGATGCTGGATAGGTTGACAAAAATCCAGGGGAATGACCCAAAATGAAGTGCTTTTGGGAAAAAGAATTAGACTCTATAGTCTTAAAAACATAATATAGGCCATGAAATTGGTTGCCAGTAATATGAGGGGATGCAGACAGGGGAGCTGTTCTGAGTATGATGAAAATACATTGTAGGAAACTAAAATGTCAAAAAATTATTTTTAAAATAAATAAAATAAATGAACATGATACATTCAGATAAAGAATCAAACAGAATGATGTACTAGGAAGTGACTAGATGTTTGGCTAAGGCTGAATGTGAATCTATGTCTTATGTGGTGACCCACACCTAGCACTTGGGAAATTGAAGTAGAATATATAACAAGAACCTGTCTCAAAAGAAAAGAACAGATGACAGAGGAAGGAAGGAGGGAAAGGGAAAAGAGAGGAAGGAGGAAGAGGAAAAAGGAGGAAAGAGAGAAGACGGTGAACAAAGAAGAAATGGAGAGGAAAAGGAAGGCAAACGAGAGAGGGGAGTTCAGGGGAGCTGCGAATCTGACTTCTACAGGGCGAGCACCGCCCAACCCAGCCAGCACCTGTGTTTTTGACTGGGAGTTCATGCCTGGGAGCTCATCACTTAGGAAGTGGGTACAGAGGGTACAAGGTTAAGGTACATTTGTGGATATATGTGAAGTGCAAGCCAGCCTGAGTAACATGAGACCCTGCCTCAAAATCCAAAAGGAAAAAAGTATTTTAATTATAAGCTTTGCTTAATCTATATATCTTCTTGTAAATTACATTCTTCTAGGACAACCATTGTAAAGACAGATTAGGGCAATTCTCCCTTGAGATTTCCATAGTCATGTCTCTGCTTTGTATCATTATCTTTTCCCATGGCTCTCTGTCTAAACAATAAATCAACTTACTAACTTTGTTTCACTCGTGATTCTCCTGAAATTATATTTCTAGTTCAATTAAGGAACGGCCATTACCTGAGTAGAAATTCCTACAGGGAAAAAGACTCCTAAACCTGTCAGTAGATATAGTCCTGAGTCTCCCGGCCTCCTTCCCTCACTATGGGCAGCTAAATCTACAGATGTGTTTTTATCCCTTATACGAGTTATAACAATGTTGTTGGTAAGTCCAGAAAGACTGAGAAACTTTCACTCCCTACTTCTGAACACAACTCCAAATAATTTCATTTTTCCATTTATATATATATATATATATATATATATATTTAATTACTGTTAAGGGCCAGAAAGATGGCTTAACAAAAAAACCCTCCTACTGCACAAGTCAGACGAGCTGATGTTAATTACAAAAATCTATCCTGTGATCACCACACACTATTCTCTGTGCTTTACATACACCCACACACAATATAATAAAAAGTAATTTAAATTTTTCTATTAATCTAAGGAAGCATTCTGACCAAGGACAGAAATTTGAGTTAGACATTCATTCAAATTAACTTGATTCAGATTAGGGTAAAGAAACATCTCTCTTCATGTCATCCCAAGATCAGTATTATTAGCATCTTCTTGTTATTTATGAGAAGCTAGATTTGGTAGTCACTCCTATAACTGAATATGACTGTGGTTGGAACCCACTGATCTATTATTATTATTATTATTATTATTATTATTATTATTGATGGGAAGAAGCACCTCACTCCAAATCCGTTTACATTCTCTACTGGTTGAGAGTCAGAAACTTCAGCAGAATTGAGAAAATGCAAATTGCTTACTTAAGATAATGCCCATTTTCCCAAGGATATCTCAAACAAGGTTGGTAAAAACAACAAATGTACTTTTGTGTGTGTTTAGCTAGCATGTTTTTTATCTTGAGTTTAATCACATTATCATTCCACTCGTGAACAATATAACAGATAAAATAACTTTATCAATCATATTTACAGAAACGAAATACTTTAAGTGAAAGAAATAAACCAGTTTTTATATTTTCCTTACTTAATATTTAAGCTTAACTTTTCTACTGTTTTCTGATTTTACTGTTTTGGGACAGGATCTCTCTCTGTGTTGTGCACACACTCCACACACAAACACATCAGCCACTCTCACAAAAATAATAAATAAATACATTTTAAATTTTTCTGTTAATGCAGGAACTATTTCTCACCCTGACCAGATATTGCATCCAGGACTCCAATCCGACATTCGTGTTCACTTAGTTCAGATTACTTAACAGGTCTCCGAGGGTGATGCCAAGATCAGTAATAGTAGCATCTTCTAGATGTTATCTACTAGAAGTCTGAATTTGGGAGCCACTCCCACAACTCAAAGACGAGTCCGAACCCTTTGATCTCTGCTTTAACCCGCTCCCCTCCAGCTGATTCAGAAGTGATCTGAAGCATACTGAATTAGACTGCCTGCTGTAGTGCTGATTTTCTGATTAACAAAACATCAAATCGGATAATTCAAAACATTCTAATTGAGATTGCGCATCAACTGCTGGTGCACAGTTCCATGATGTGAACCATTTATGTTCTCTTCAAAATCACTGAACACACAATTATTTCATAAGATCATCCCAGCAAACGTGGGAGTCCTGGAATTTTGGAGTAACTCAAGATTAGAGGTTGTACTTACTGGGGAGACCTTGTGGTTGGGTAGCACTGATACCCTCACATGGATTCTGCCATTATGTGAGAAATATCCTTAAGAAGGAAGAATCTATTTGGAGGCTTACATGCTACTTAGTTTTCCAAGTATCTGCATAGCAGAGTTAAACCAAGAATGAATGTGCCCTGGAGGAAAATTTCCTGGGGGAAAATTTTTTCCTTATTCTATTTTCAAAACATATTGAATCACCCACATACAGTTGTGTCAGATTCCTTCACCAAGGGAGTCTAATGATCCTCAGGAGGGTTCCTCAAACAACGTGTATTTCAGGGAGAGGACAGGGGCTGACCTGAACTTTGGGCACTGGACAAGTGTCAAACACTGTTAACATCTCTATCAGTATTAATGATAAATTTTCAAGTTTTTATTGTGAGCACTCCATGTCATGTTTATTTTCTTGTACATAAACAAAGAGAATGGGAGGTTGGGCAATTTGAGTCCTTAACTCTCAAATGTTAGACTCTCCTTGCTGTTTTAACCAAAAGGACTGTGAGTCACACAGCCAGCTGGACTACCCTTATGTCAGCAGCAGAACTCTGGAACCGATCAGGAATTCATTGAGGAAAGTCTAAGATGGTGCCAGCTGATTTCACTTGATCCTAAAGGCTGAGCAGCCTCCAGGGTTGTTTGTATTGGCACCACCTGATTTCCTAGCACAAGCCTTCCTGAACCTTAGAAATACAGACATTTCTACCTAGACCACAGGGGGAGCTCGCCCTCTGGTGGTTGAGAAAATGAAGCGTCATTGATTCTTAGATGAAAGTCTCTAAGGTCCAAAACACAATTAATACATCTGCCTAAATAAATAGGTTTCTCCGGCTCACTAAAGAATTGGCTGGGAGAAACTCTGCTATGCTGTTTCTTATACTGTTATAACATCGGAACTCATGAATGACTTTTCTCCAGTGGCCTCCTCTTACCTACATTTAGTGGTGCAGGCTGAGCTGGTAACACAAAGCAGCAGCAAAGTATGAAGACAGGAGCATCCCAGTGGAAACCAGCAGGTCAAGTAAAACAGCTAAATGTTGGCAGTGGAAGGTGAAATGGCTAAACTGTTGCAGAGTAGCCAGGAAGGAAGCAGGACTGTAGAAGGAGAGACAAGACAGGTTGGAGAACAGATACCAAAGAAGCTTTAAAGCGTTTAAGAGGCCAGAAAAGAGAACATGCAGTTCCTAGTCATCAGAATTCCAGGGAACTCTCTGCAACCCTGCCTCGGATCTCCACCTCTTCCTAATATTCCTCCCTCCTTTTGGAATACTGCAGACAATGGACTGTACAGTCCTGGGTCAGAGAACTGGAGAACACTTCCCTGCCATTATCCTGTAGCAAAATCACCACTGGGTATCAACGATCCCATCCCTTCTTTACACCCATCCTCCATTTGGAATACACCAGATCCCACATCACCCCCACAGTACTTTCCAGATACCCCAAAGCCCAGACACAGGGAGTATTCTCTCCTCCCTGCCATTACAACCAAAGTGTTTTTGCCTTCCAGTGGCATAGCTCCTCACCTGCCTCTTTCTGAGCCCTGTCTTCCCTTCTGAATAGACCCAGGCCCACCTGGAAAACATCAGGAACTTTTCAGTTGAGGAAAGGATTAGGATACTCAGGTAAGATGTTATCACTACTGTGCCATCCTGCTAGGGTTCTCTTTCTCCCCCTGACACATTACCTCCCTTTGGGATGCACCACACACCAGCTCACTACTCAGTAGGTAATCCTGAGTCACCCCTAGCCTTGGGTCAGAAATTCAGGTAGGCTGCCATGCCCCTTGCCATCCTTTCATGTATTCCTAACTTCTTCTGACCCCACTTGCTCAATTTGCTATACTCCAGACCATGAACACCTGCACACCAGGGACATTCATATTACCCTCATGGCCCAGAGGTCCAGTTATGCAGTCCCACCTCCCTGCCAAGACCACAAACCCCAGCACTGCCCACTGCCAAGGTCCCCCACATTTTCTAACACACTGCCTCTTCCATCATGATGCCCACATAGACTCCGTGATTGCCTCTGCAAACCCTTCCACGTTCCAGGGACCTAGGCAGGCTTCCTGAGCCCTCCAGCCAAACTGAGAGCCCGGCCACTGGACCCTGCCAAGGATCCCCACTTCTTTCTGACCTCTTCCCTCCTTTGGGATGCTGAAAATTCAAACATTCAGCTAACTAGGGAATCTCCATTACTTCTCTGTGTCCTGTAGACCCAGGTGTGCTGCTCACAGTGGCCTGTCAGGCTGCCAGGGTTTTCAGCCTCCTGTTGACTGCCTTAGTATTTGATGGTACCCCAGACCCCACCTAGCTGCTCACTAGGAACTTTCCACTCATCCAAGAGTACAGAGATTCAGGTAGGCATCCCTTACCTCTTTCCATCACCTGGAAACACAGACGCTACCCACTGCCAGGGATCCCTTTGTTGTTCTGACCCTTTCCTCTCCCTTTGGAGTACTCTAGAAGCCACTCTGCTCTCCAGTGGTAATATTCCAGTTACCATAGCTGCTTCAGAGAAACATGGCTACCCTTGCCCATGCCATTCTGCCAGGCATGCCCAACTCTTTCTGATCCCCCTCCCTCCCTTTGGCATCGTTCAAACCCCAGCCAGCTGCAAACCAGGTAGGTAATCTTCATCAGCTCCACAGGGCTAGAGACTCAAGTTGACTGCCCCACCACTTTGACATCATTCCAAAACCCTTGGGATATTTCCTGCCTAGGATCCCCATCTCTTCCTGATGCCCTCTCTCCTTTTCAATACCCTAGACACCACTCTGATGCCTACCCGGGCCTCTCATGTCACTCCACATGGGCCAGAGATCCAGAGAAGCTGCTCCCATGGCCCTTCCTTCAGCTCAGTGTCCCAAAGCCAATTCCACACCATCAACAAAAGAATATGAATGGCTTCCTTTGTTGCCCGGTTTGAGGGTGAGATGTACTCTCCAGGTGGTTTGGTGGGAGCAAGGATGAATTGAAAGTTGGAGAGAGGCAGAAGACCAAAGCCCAGAAGAATGAAAAGAGGCAAGCAGGAAGAGGGGAAAGATAGCACGAGATGAGCAAGAGGGGCCTGACAAGTCAGTGAGAGTGGGAGATCTGTGGTGTAGGAGCAAGTGGTCAGAGAAAGAAGTCGATAGGGAGGGAGAGGAGAGCATTTGAGGGATGGCTGGGAATCAGTGGCTCAGACCTTCTGCCCCAGGGAGGGGGGTGCCCTGTCACAGAACACAGAAGCCCTGGTGAGCACAGAGACCACTGTGACCACAGAAACCATGGCAACCACAGGAGCCAGGGCAATCACAGAAGCCAAAGCCACTGCCCTAGAGACCACAGAAGCCCAAGTGGCAAACACAAAAGCCCCAGAAGTTGCATCAGTGACCCCCAGAGCCCAAGTGGTCAGCAAAGAACACAATCGGGGAGTGTAGAAGCCAAATGGAGGTCAAGACAAGCACAGAAACACCAGAGTTGAGCGCAGAAGCAGCAGGACAGAAGCCTGATCAGCAGCAGCGGTGAGTAGAAAAGCCTATGAGGCACACACAGTGACCACAGAAGCCAAAGATGAGGCAAGGGACATGCAGAAAGTATCCTATGAGATAGATTAGCACAGCGAAAGATTCCTAACACTCCCACTCCCTATTGGTCTTGCCTGGGACACTGTACTTGGGGAAACTCCCTTTCCCTCCATGGGGAATTTTTCACCCTGTTGATGATTCCAACAATTCCTCCCATTAGTCATTGCAGGCCTTGGTAAAAGTAACTTTTGTACAAAGTCCACTGACAGGGAGTCAGAAGGGGACCTGGGAAGGAGCAGCCTTTGATTTTTTGTTGTGTTTGTTTCGGGTTTGTTTTTGGGTGGAGCAGGTTGAGGCAGGTTTCCCTGTAGCTCCAGCTAGCCTGGAACTTACTAGGTAGACCAGGCTGTCTCAAGCTCTCAGAGATCTACCTGCAAAGTCCTGGGATTAAAAGCATGTTCCACTAGGCCAGGCTAAAAAGCAGGCTTTAAGAAAAAGACCTTTTTCCCGTCTGTCTTAGTTCCCCTAAGTCTCCCTCATTCATCCTCTTAGAATGGATACCTGTTGAAAACGGGGGTGGGGACTTCTGTATGCCTACTGCCCAGAGGGAACAGTGTTCAGAAGGAGCCTCCACCTTGCTCCCAGCAAAGATTTCCCAGTGGTTAGGACACTCAGGTGGGATGCCACAGCTTTCAGGTCATGCTGCCCGTGTTCTCCTTCTGCTGCTGACTCTTGCCTTCCCTTGTGAGTACACCAGCCCCCACCTGACTGCAAGTGCCGCTTCGAAGGCCAGTTAGAGGAGGCCATCATGCTGCAGCAGCAGCAGCAAGTCAGAGGAATGAGACTGATGGGCAGGGAGAGAGGAGACAGCGGTTGAAAGATGGCTGGGACGCTGTCACTCAGATCTTCTGCCAGAGGAGATGGGAGGATGTACAGCTGCCAGTGAATCTGTGGTGACCACAGAAGACCCAGCAGAGGCCACAGTGGCTAGAGAAGCAGGAGCAGAAACCTCAGATACCAGCAGGACCACTCAGCGGTCCCCTCTCGCCTTTCCTGTCCATCCCGCACACTCCCGCCCTCTCTCCTCTCGCCGCCCTCTCTTCTCTTTTCCCCCTCTCCTCTCTTCTTTCCTCCCTGTCCACTTCCTCTCTACTCCCATGCCCCTTTCTCTTTTCTTCCCCACTCTCCTCTCTTAAGCGCCTCCGCTTTCTTTTTGTAACAGGATCCTGCCCTGTACCCCATGACGGCCAAAACCAGTGAAGGTCCTCCTCCAGCTTCTTAAGTATTGGGTTACAGCTGTGTGTCATCACATCAGGCTTACATTCACTACTTAACCTTAGCCATTCACCTAGTCACTTCCTAGCACATCATTCTGCTTGATTCCTTATGAAAATCTATCATACTTATTTGTAAAGATTTTTAATGAAGTTTGAGACTTTCCTATGTATTTTGATCAAATTCAGACCCCTCCACTCTCTGCACCCCCTAATCTCTACCCAACTTCATGTCCTGTGCTACTTTGAAAGTCTATGTAGTATGATTTGTGTTCTGAAATGTACTTCATGGCAGGTTCATCCCCTGGAGCCTAGTAAACCTGCACAGCATCACATTCTTAAAGAAAACCGACTTCTTCTTCCAGCAAGTATCAGCTGACAGTACTTCCTCACTTAGGGTTGGTGCTTCTTACCTATCGCTGGTCCTATGCTGGGAGTTTGTTTGGCCTGAGCTTAAGTAGGTCTTACACATAGAGTAATAACTGCTGTAAATTCATATGGAAGAGAGGCTGGTCTGTGCTAGATTTTGAGAACCGCATATGCTGACAGGTATCAAAATGAAATGTTCCCTTTCTCACCCACGGGCTCCTCCCAGGTTATAAGGAACTAACCTTCAGGGAACTGTCACTTTGCAGAACTAGGGATTTTCTCACTATGTCATGTGCTGTTCACAGTTAGGAACATGAGACTCAGGAATAACCAGGCAAAAAGAAAAGAAGAGAACTCTAAACAACTGACCTCTTGTCATCTTTTCCTGTCCTCCTTCCTCCTACTTTCCAGAGGTCACCTCCTCCTCATACCCTCAGGGACGCCAGTCTTTCCAGTGGGATAGGCATACCACCTGGCGGCTTCTGCTATCCTCCCCAGCAGGACCCAAGGCGTCTTCAAACTCACCCGGGTCCTCCTATGGGAGGTTAGGAGGTGTGGCAGGTCTAGAAAGTAGCACCCACCTCCTCAGCTGCTACTCTAATTCTCAAGGCTAAGCTACTAACAGATCTAGACGATGTTCCTCTAAGCCAAGGTCCATTCGTCTGCAGCAAATGGAGATGGCCCTGTACAGCTGATCAAATAGCTGCTTATTACAGTACCCAGCGCGTGGTTGTGATAAGGACACAGAACAGCAATAAATTCCCCTGAGGCTTAATATAACATAAGCACAATGACACTGAAAATGCTCTGTAAGACAGAAAGACCTTGGAGCTGTAGCACTAGGGTTTAGTGCTGTAAGAACTAGGGTTTCATGCAGGTCAAATCATTAGCTAAACTCGCCGAAGATTCACCCCAGGAATAAGTACTGACGAGGTGCTACCGAAAGCATAGCGACAGACCTTGTCATTCCTTCTCCTTCCCCTTGACTCCAGCAGGTATAGCTTACTCTTCCTCACGCCCTACTCTAGTTACTTCAAGCAAAATTTTTAAAAAAGCAATTCCACCTCACCCAACAGAAAGTATTCTAAATATTCACGGAGGAGACCTGCTGTAGCTCAGACCCCATCCATCTACACCATAGCTCCTTTTGCCTTAACGGACATATTTTTACTAAAGGAAACTCTCTATTTCTATATATATGAGATTACACAAATGAGAAGGAAGCGGTCTTACAAAAAAACAAAATGCTGCAAAACACAATGTGGTTTATACATGAAATTAAAAATGAATTCAGACAAGGTTTATCCTACCCTTCTAGGAGGAAGTGAGGGCTCAAGCTAGCTAACAATTCAATTACATAAATATTTGTATTGCCTTTCCTGCTTTCAAAACTTCAAGCAGGTCTAGCTGTGGAGAAAGAAGGCCAAGAGACAGCAGCATTCTTGAGAACGGTGGCTCTTCTGCCAGATGCTGTTGAGCTCTGCTTCCCTCCATCAACTCTGGAGGCGTGAGGACCTGTTAGAACTGCTGCTTTGAGAATCCCTAAACCAATGTTCTGATGGAAGGGAACTCTCTTCCTTTCCCTGACCTCTGAGCTGTTCTTGTACAAATCGTGCTGTCAGCCTCCTCTGGCCGCCTAGCACTGACCTCGGCATCTTTTTCCTTCCCTCTGGTTACACAGATTCCTGGAACCATGCTCTGTCTTTTCCCCTCCAATGCTCTTATGTTTTTCTGTTCAACTTTTTGTACAATCTGGTTGAGTCCTTTCACTCTAGGTGTCTGCACAGGGTTGAACGTGGGTGGTGGATTGATTTATATACATCTCAGTTACATCTCTTAATAGTAGTTAGTATTTATTAATAGTATTTGACCATCTTTCCCCCTACTCTAGCATTTAATCCAATCAACAAGGCACTGTCTCCAACAGAGTATTGGTGGAGTGTAGACTAAACTACTTTTAACATTTGAATCTCTCTGTCTCTCTCTCTCTCTCTGTCTTTCTCTCTCTGCCTCTATCTCTCTCTCAACTTTTTTTCTTTTGAGATAGGGTCTCATAGTGCCCAGGCTGGCCTTGAAGTCCTTATGTAGCCAAGGATGACCTTGAACTCCTGATCCTCCTGCCTCCACCAACCACTAGGATTCCAAGCTTGCACTGTGTCCCCGGTTTACAGGGTGCTGGAGATCACATCCAGGGTTTAGTGCATACAAGGCAGGCACTCTACCCACTGAGCTACAACTATAGCCCTTTCTCTCTTAAGTTTGGCTCTTTAAAGATCTATTTTACTTTTATTTGTGTGTGGGTGTGTATGTGTGTGTCTGTCCTTGTTTGTGTGCACATATACAAATGAGTGCCTGCAGAAGCCAGAGAAGAGCGTGAGATCCTCTGGAGCTGGAGTTATAGGGGGTTATGAGCTACTCAAGGTGGGTACTAGGAATCATATTCCAGTTCTCTGCAAGAATAGCCAGTGCTCTTGGCTACCGGGCTTTCTTTCCAGCTCCGACAATGCTTTAAGGTAATTATTATTATCCCGATTTTATAGAGGATAACACTGAGGCAGAATAAATGACTTGCTCAAGGTCACAGAAAATTACCCACACTGGACATCTGTCCAAGACTATGAGTTAATTTTGTTCAGGCTTCAGGGTAAACTGCATCTGATTGCTTTTCCCTACCTGGATAACTCACTGCTATTCTTTGTTTTTAAAATTTTTATTATTTTTATTTTTTATATGTATGAGTGTATTGCCTGCATGTATGCAAGCGCACTATGCAGTGCCTGTGGAAGTCAGAAGAAGGTGTCAGATCTTCTGTAACTTAGCCACAATGTGGGTGCTAGGAATCAGTTCAGGGTCCTCTGCCAGAGCAAGGAGTGCTCTTATTACCTGAGGCATCTCTCCAGCCCCTCTAACTCTTTGACCCTCAGTTTCCCTTTCAGCAAAATAGGTGCCAAATGACCTGCAAATGAGCGCTGCAAGGGAGACCTAGTTCAGGTGTCTCTCGCCCTCGAGAACTTTCAGTTCTCCTACACACCCCAGCTGAAGTTCCACGTATGCCGAGCGAGGAGCATACTGTGAGAAGCCCAGTAGCATCAGTTTAAGACAAGATGATTATTCCAGCGGCGCCCATCTGCGACCGCTCGGCGCACTGGCCAGAGTCTACTTGGCTTGCGGAGCCAGGCTACCGATGGCTTCTCTGTCTAGGTCTGGAGCCCCTACCCCGGGAGCCCTTGCCTTACCATAGCATCATACGCAGGATGTTCATGAAGTGTGCCACTTCCAGGCCTTTGTACGTGGTGAACCAGATGGTGCCCTGGTACTGGTCGCCGGCGTCCCGCAGCAGTACGTTGGGCTCCTCGCGGCGGATCTTCTGCACCTTGGTGAAGAGCAGAGCCACCCGCCCACGCAGAGGCTGGCATTGAAGCACTTGGTGGAGTGCTCACTGGTCTGCTCCAGGCGGCTATGCACGTCGTTGGTGTGCAGGATAGTGAGCTCCCAGGCGCCAGCTGTGTACCATAGCAGCAGCAGTAGCAGCGCTCTGAGCAGGAGCAGCGGCCACCTGGGTGCGGCGCTGCCTGGGGCCCATCTCCAGCCCCACGCACTCTCCCCGAGTCACCTGATGCACCCCTGGCACCCAGGGACACTCGGGCGCCGCTGGCCTGGCACCCGCTGCCTGTGGGAACAATGTGGAGGCTGTTCGGGCGCGGAGCGGAGCCTGGGCGCATGCAGTCCCTGGGGAGCCATGGGAGGGACCGCCTGAATGGTCAGCACCTCCGGGGCCGATATCGATTCCTTTAGAAGAGCGTATGGCTCTTGCAGTTCTGTGGTTAAGCTATCTCCGCACAGGAAAGGGGCAAGGAGCCTGGGAGGGAAGGAAGGCCAGCAAGGGGAGGGGAGTCCAGAGCGCTTCGCGGTTCCCGCGGTGCCCCAGGGAGCACAGGGCGAGACCTGAAGCTAGGTTCCAGGATGATCCGACTTGGAATCTCAGAAGCCAAGAAACCTGTGGGATACAGACTTTGATTTACTTACAAACAGAAAACTGCGGAGGCGCCTGAGCTGCTGGAAAGCTAACCGGGATCCTTGAGGGAGAAACCTCTGAATGCTAAGGGGGGCGCTCCAGCCGCACTTTCTGTTCTTTTTCAGTGTGGGGTGCATGAGTATGTGTTTAAATGCAGAACGTTTAGCAACAATCCTCATCGACATTAAACCGTTGCAGAATTTTCTGTTTAATGATTGAAATATAATGAAGATGTTTTGTGTGTGTGTGTGTGTGTGTGTGTGTGTGTGTGTATGCGCGTGCGTTTTAGGAAGGGAGAGAAAAGAGAATTAGTTTGGATACCCCACCGGGTATGTCCTGCACTATATAGAAGACGCATTTAATCCTCACACATCTCCCGGATGCATTAGGCCAGTCTTATTTTACACACACACACACACACACACACACACACACTTCACGTTGGGGCATATCTCCAATACCAGCACGGAGGCAGCTGAGGCAGGAGAGCCAACGGTGCACCAATAGCCTGGACTACATAGCAAGACCCTGACTCAGGTCCCAACTAAGTTTTCAATTGCAGTAAAATATACATCATATAAATTACATGACATACATCAAGTATCATTTTAACCATGCAGTTTAGTAGTACTAAATATATTCACCACCATTCAGTTCCAGAAACTTATTTTCCCAAGAAAACATTCTTTAAACAGTGACTCTCAGTGGACCAGACAGGAAAATAAAGTTTAAGGCCAGTCTGAGCCACATAGTGAGTTCCTGGGACGCCTTAGTCAAGCCCTCATAAACAACAATGATGACAACAAAACAAAAGATATAAAGCCCCTAAAGAAAAAACTACCTCCCACCAAAGCCCATAAAACAAAAACAATGACTCTGCATTTCCTTCTTTCCTGGCCCTAGCAACCAACATTGTGTTTTCTATTTTTATGAATTTGATCATTATAAGCACTTCATATCTGTCCTTTCCTGACTGGCTTATTTCAGTTGACCTAATATCTTCAAGATCCAGTATGTCAGAATTCCCTTCCTTTCAAAATTTGAACACCGTTTCATTCTAAGTGCATATGCTCTGTTTCTGCTTTTATCTCTTATGAATAACGCTGCTTGAGCATGGGTGTACAAAGAACTATTAAAGTCCTTGATTTTGCTTCTTTTGCTGTATGCTCAGTAGTGAAATTGGTGGATCATATGATAGCTCCATGTTAATTTTTTGAAGAATAACCACATTTTCTTCCTAATGGCAGTGCCATTTTGCATTGTTACCTGCAATATACGGATTCTGTGCACAAGGCTTCTTTTCTGTTAATTGATTTTTATTTTATGTGTATGAGTGTTTTGCCTACATGTACGTAAGTGCACCAAGGTTGTGCAATGCCCACAGAAGCCAAAAGGGCACTGGACCTCGTGGAACTGGAGTTACTAGTGGCTGTTACTTTCTATGTGGGTGCTACAAACCAAACCCAGTTCCTCTGCAAGGGCAGCCAGTGCTTCCAGCCACTGAGCCATCTCTCCAGCTCTTTACTGTTTGCTCTAAATGACTGCCACTTTAAGGAGTGTGACATGGTCTCCCATTGTAGTGTTTATTTGCATTTCCCTATTGATTAGAAACACTGAACATCTTTTTATGAGGTTATTGATCATTTATAAGTTTTCTTGTAGACATTTCTTTTCTTCTTTTTTTGTTCTGTTTTGTTTGAGACAGAGTCTCACTTTGTATCCCTGGCTGTCCTGGGACTTACTGTGTAGACTAGGCTGGCCATGAGCTCTAAGAGATCTACCTACCTCTGTCTCCCAAGTGCTGGGATTAAAGGTGTGCACCACCAAGCACAGTGTCTTGTAGACATTTCTTTATACCGTTAAAATCACATTATTTTGTGTGTGTCATGACATGCTTGTGGAGGTCAGAAGACAACTTTGGGGGTTGGTTCTCCCTTTCCACCATGTAGACCATGTAAGTCCAGTTGGACAGAACTAGGTCATCATGTTGTCAAGCACCTTTATCCTTTGAGCTTTCTTGTGAGTCTTCCCTCCCTTCCCCTCCCCAGTCCTCTCCTCTTCTCCCCAGCCCTCTCCTCCCCTCCCCTCACTTTCTTCTCTTTTCTTTCCTTCCCTCTATCTCTCTATCTCTCTCTCTTCCCCATTCCACTTTGACAGGGTTTCATGTAGCCTAAGCTGGCCTCAAATTCATTATGTATCCCAGGATGACCTTGAGCTTCTGATCCTCTTGTCTCCATCTCCTTAGTGCTGGGATTATAGTATGTTCCACACGACCAGTTTATGCAGTGTTGGGGATTGAACCCAGGCTTCCTGTATGCTTGGCAATCATTCTACCAACTGAACTGCATCCCAAGCCCTATATGTATTATGTATATGCAGACATATCATTTGAAAATATTCTTGTACATCCAAAGGAGAATGATCCTGCAGGACAACAGAGCCTCGGCATGTCCTGAAATACCCCCTTTTTTTCCCAAGTCTCTTTCCAATTCAAGGGGAAAAGGAAAGCAGACTGAAAGACATAAGAGCATCTCCATAAGGACTATCTGGAGGACTACCGAGTCCCTCTCAGGAGCGCTGGGACTGGACAAAACAGTGTTATCCAGAAGAGAGCCTGCTTCTTGCATGTGCACTAAGTCCGATACTCCTTGAGGTGCTGAGCTAGTGATGTCACTGCTTCAGCAGTCTAACATATAGTGCTCCTGTCCCTGTGGTAAACAGGGTGAAACAAAGCACTATAAATGCAAGTCTGGTTTGTTGCCACCAGACCTTCCTTAAGACACTAAACCACCCTGCGAGAGCATGCCCTTGTTCAAGATAGTCAGCATTGGCATTATGTGCAGACATGTGCTGCGGGAATTCTGGGGGAGGTTTCTGTGTTATGTGCAGACAGGCGCTGTGGGAACTCTGGGGGAGTTTTCTGTGTAGGCACCTGTCCCCCATGCTGCCTATTTGCTTAGTCTTGTCACCATTAACAAGAAAACTTCAAGAATCTTGACTTCTCACACATGGCCTCTGGTATGTTCCTGCCTTGCCTTTGCACAGCTGCATTGCGGATGCTGCAAATGGCTTGCTTTTCCCTGCTGATAAGGGGCTTTGATGCATAAACACTTGTGTGTTTTTTTTTTTTTCATTGTTGTTGCTAGTGCGGTAATTAAACCCAGAGTCTTACATATGTGTATGTTCATCATGTACCTTACCACAGAGCCACATCCCCACCCCAAGAGCTTTAGTTTTAATGTAGTATGATTTATTTCTGTTTTTTTTTTACTGATTGTGCTTTTGATGTGATATCCAAGGACCTGGAGAGGCAGCTCAGCAGTTAAGAGCACTTGCTGTTCTTCCAGAGGAGCCCAGTTTGGGAAGTTTTTCTGAGTGTAACTCCACTTCCAGGAGATCTGACACCCTCTTCTGGCCTCTGCAGGCACCTGCATGCATATGCATATGCTCAGGCACACATATAAAATTAAGTAAATAAATCTTTCACAAGGAAATCATTGCCAAATATGACGGCTGGAGTCCATCCTCTGATGTTTCCTTCTGAAAGTTTTATTTAATTAATAAGAATAATAATTAGTGTAATTAAGATTTTACATTTAGATCTGCAATCCATTTGAAGCTAATTTTTAAGAAAGTCTTAAAGATTGTTTTCATTGGTTTATTTTATGTGTGAGAGTATCTTGCCTGCAGGTATGTAAATGAACCATGTGTATATAATGCACATGGAGGCCAGAAGATGGTGTTGGATCCCCTGGAACTGGAGTCAGATGGGTTGTTAGCTGTCATGTGGGAATTGAACCTGGGTCCTCTGCCAGAGCAGCCAGTGCTCTCAACTGCTGAGCCATCTTTCCAGTCCCCATTTTATTAATTTAAATTTTTTATTCATGAGGCTATTTCTATCTCTAATTCTTATTTTAATTTTTGTTTTTTTGCATATGAGTGTATTGTTTTTATGTAAGTGCACCAATATCATACAATACACACAGAGGTCAGATAAGAGCAGCCAGTGCTCTTAACTGCTGAACTATCTCTCCAGCCCTCAGCTCATGTTTTAAGTTAACTTTTAATATAGCACAAAGCAATGTCCAAATTTATTGTTTTACATATGAATATCCAGTTTTCCTGATACCGTTTTTTTTTAATGACATCCTCCAGCAACCATGTTTTGAAGATATAGAGTTTAAGGCTGAGAGAATTGTGTAGGAAACACACTATGGATTAGGAAAGCCTGGGATCACACAAAACCCTTGTTTCTGAAACACTCTCTGAGGGTTAGCCTTGTAAGGGTTTATTCCACACACCCCCCCGCACTGTCACTAGACGTTGAATTTTTGTTGTTCCTTTTGTCTTATTTGCATTATTTTTTAAAAGAAAAAACCCCATCATTTTAGACTTTACAGAGGAGTTGCCAAGGAGTAGAGTTCTCCTCTCATCTTCTCTGTTGACAGTTTATATAAAGTGTGTGTGTGTGTGTGTGTGTGTGTGTGTGCGCGCGTGTGGTGTTTTGAGGTTGGTGTCACACCTAGGTTTTACGTGGGCGCTGAGGACCCAATTCAGTTCCTCATACACCGAGAATCTGACTAAGCCGTCCCTCCGGCCCTCAGCCTATGTAACTGTTGAACTAAAAAACTAACATGCATGCAATGCTGTACTTCTAATTCTTATTTGAATTTCACTGGTCATTCCGCTAATTTCTGTTCCAGGATCAATTCTAGTCACTGAGTTGTGTGAATGTTCACACAGTTTTAGCCTCCTCTCATCTGTAATGCTTCTTCAGTCTCTTTGTCTTCTGTTGTCTTGACTTTAAATTTTTAATAAAATTATATTTATTTATTTATTTATTTATTTATTTATTTATTTATTTATTATGTGTGTGTAGACATACTTGTAGGAGTCTGTTTTCTCTTTCTACCATGCGGGCCCCAGGGATGGAACTCAGGTCATCAGGCTTGGTGGTGAATACTTTTACCCACTGAGACTTGGCATTTTTAAAGTTACTGGTGTACGTTTGTATACTTTTCTTCATTTGGATTTGTCTGAGTTTTCTTGTGATTAGACTGAAGCTGGAGAGTTTCACCAAGAAAACCATAAAGGCAAGATATTCTCACTGCTCCAAGCCTGCCTGAGGCACATTACGTCAACTTATGTCAACATAACATCACAGATTTCTCTCTCTCTCTCTCTCTCTCTCTCTCTCTCTCTCTCTCTCTCTCTCTCCTTTCTCTCTGTCTCTCTGTCTCTGTCTCTGTCTCTCTCTATCTCTATCTCTATCTCTATCTCTCTCAGGCCAGAGGTTGAGTGTCTTCCTTAATCTCTGTTCATGTTTTTAAATTTACTTTTATTTATACTCTGAGTATAGGCCACATTCATACAGGTGTCTAAGGAAGCCAGAAGAGGGTGTTGAATCCCTTGGAGATGTAGTCACTGGCAGTCATCTCCCTGAGCACTGCAATTACAGGCATGTACCATCACACCTGATTTATATGTCGCTGGGAAGAGAACCCAGAACTTCATGCATGTTGGGCAAATATGCTACAGACTAAGCATCATGTCTAGCATTAATATAACTTCTTAATCCAGTAGAAGAGATTTCCTACTCTGTAATAGTCACCTACCTGAGGACCCCCATTCACATACTTTGTAAACACACTGATTTATGACTTTAATTAATTCCATGACTATAAAAGATCTTGCAGTCTCTTCTACAGTGGAACATGTTCTTCACTGTAACTTGAATCCATGTTCCTCAGGCCCTCATCGCTCCTATTTGGTTCAGAATAAACTATTTTCTTATTTCCCTTAAAGCGGAGTTGTTATTTCACTTTGACAGAGCCAAACTGTTACTTGTCACTTAAGGTTTAGCCATTATCTTGGGCCAGAAATTGCCCCAGTTCTAAGTTACATTCTCTCATCTTTTACTGTGCAAACTGGGCTCACTCATTCATTTATGCCATTTATTCATTAATCCCAGGCCTATGATGATCTTGTATAGTTTTACTATGGCACTGAATTCCACCAAATTCACTTTTCTGTAATTTAAGAGAGATGAGCATCTCCAACATCACAATCATGGGACTATAATGTCAGCAACTGGCCTAGTTCCCCTCCTCATGCACGCCCTCCCCCAACTTTCTATTTTGGAAGAGAACCTTAAAACAAACAAAACGCACAGATCAACACCCCGCATACTTCATAATTACTCTCCATCTTGTCCAGAATGTTTGACACTTCCACTCCTGAAACACTGCCTGTCATTTAAGGTCATGTTAGGGATGAAGGACCCAGTTCCTCTATGACTCAGAATCCCATGGCTGTTAAATGAACTCTGAGAAGTACAGTTGTCTTTCTCTCTCCTTCTGTAGGTATTTAATGTTTACCCTGGCCATGCAGATGAATTTCAAAAGCCTTTGGTTTGGGGGAACCTGTGTTGACTGTAGGTAAGGCCCGGAGGGTCATACGAGTCAGCAACTGAGGAATGAAGATATTTTTAAGGCTCCTGATCCAAGTTTCTTGTTTTGGATATTAAAAACACCCAGCAATTAGGGGTGATGGAAAACTTGTGTTTAAAGTTTGGCTTGGAATTCACCTGTACTCTGTTCCAGGCCAAGGCTACTTCCCTTCTGGGAAAAAGCAATGTCTATACTTGAAAAAAAAGTTCAGGTAATTATGAAGTGATCCCATCTCTATTCACTTATTTATTTCCAATACACTATACGTAGAAAGAATCTCAAATGGTATTCAATTATCATCTTTTGGACACCAAATGAAATGGGCGATAGCTAGTATCCACTCAAGTCGCGAGGTGCGGATACTCAGTGACATAATGAGATTCCCTCCAGGGCCCCTTTCCCTGTCTGCAGCAGATGCCAATCCAAGTTGGTCATTTTCACTGAATTTAGATCAAGCCTCAACATCTTTCATATCTTTGCACGGAGGGGAACAGCTGTCAATCTACTAGACATGGCACTTAGAGGAAACTACTTCATATTCTTTCACTAAGATAGCAATTATAAGCATGGAATCTATTTATAAACACTAATATACATTTTTTAGTAAGTAAAAAATGTCAAAGACATAATTTTAAATAAGATTCCAGTGCTGGGGAGACGACTCAGTGATTAAGAACACTGGCTGCTTTTGCTGGACATGGGTTCAATTCTCAGCACTAATGTGGTGGCTAACAAGCATCTAACTTCAGTTCCAGGGGACCCAACACCCTCTTCTGGTCTTTGCAGGCATTACGTACACATGGTACACTTACATACATGCAGGCAAAACACTCATACACAGAAAATAAAATAGGTAAACTTTTAAAAATTAAAAATAAGTTGCTGGGTGTGGTGGCACACACCTTTAATTCTAGCACTCTGGAGGCAGAGGCAGGCAGACCTCTGTCAGTTCAAGTGCAGCCTGGTCTACATAGTGAGTTTCAGGCTAGCTGGGGCTATAGGAGACTCTGTCTCAAAAAGACAAAAAAGTAAAGAAATTGAAGCAAAGCGAATCCTTTTGACTTTTCTCTCTGTATCACAACTGATGTCGAGGCAATCTGAATGCGAGGCTCAGACTGAAGCGCATCTGGCCGATCTCTGAGCAGCGTGCCAACATGGCTTCCTGGAGCTGCCACGCACTGCTTCGCTCTTTTTGCCTATGAACAAATGCTCTAGCAGGTTCTTAGTAAACAGAGTGGAGGCAACAGTGAGGATGCTGTTCAGGGAGTGCCTGAGACAGCAGCAACTGTACACAAGAGCAAGTCAGGGTGGTGGCTTACATGGAAGAGCAACCGCACTGTCTGTGGGAAGGGACACTGATGTCAGTGGCTATCCGATGGCCCTCCAAAAAGGACTCTTATTATTTTGGAATAGTTTGGAGAATGCTTCTACATTCAGATTCCCCCAGTTAAAACGGACTGGTCAAAGCGATTTCCGTTATTCAACAGTTAAACAACGTACATTGGTTTATTCCTATAGCCCATTAAATGTATATAACAGAAGGAAATTCTCAGTGATTGAGGAAATAAATAAATAGCTGGTATGAAAAAGAGAAAAGAAAGAATCACTACACCAACTCCGAGATTTGGAGTTACTGGTCCAGTTGTCCCAGGTGGCTTCATCTATGAGAGCTAGAATTCTCTGTATCATTTTCTACACGTGCTATAAAGAGGAAAAGGTCACAAAGCTGTCTGTGACCAAGCTACTGAGCTGACAGAGTTCTGCTGTGAAAGAGCACCGGCAGCACAGAGCGGTCATTTCAGCAGCAAAAGACAAGGCAAACACAGTCCCCAGAGCTGAAAGATCTGGTCAAGACAGTCACCACAGCTTTAGAAAGCTGCACGGCCTGTCTCAGTGGTCTGCTCTCAGGAATTACTGAGGTGGCACTGGAGGTTGGTTGCTGGTCACTGTGCCTCGACTACTTACTGGAGAATCAATCTCTCTCTCTCTCTCTCTCTCTCTCTCTCTCTCTCCCTCTCCCCTCTCTCCTCTCTCCTCTCTCATCTCATGTAGCCCAGGCTGGCCTTTAACATGCTAAGTAGCTAAGGATGACCTTGAACTTCTGATCCTCCTGCCTCTACCTTCTGCGTACTAGGATTACAGGCATTTGCCACCATGCTTGGTTTATGGGTGCTGGGGGATCAAACTCAAGGCTTTGTGCATTCTGAGCCACCAGTCTACTGACTCATCTATATCCCTAGCCCTACTGGGTGTATTTTTATTCCACGGGTACCAGAAAATTTAGGCTTTTGCCAAATATGTGGACGACTCCCTCTCCCTTTTAGTCCTATCAAGCTTGAAAGGAAGTAAAGTGGGTCACGGGTGGGGTCAAGATAGGAGACACTATGGAATCAGCACTCTGGCAATCATTGCTCCATCTCCCCCACATCCCCACAGCCCATAGCCCAGTGCTGCCCTTGCTAGTCAGCCACCATGGAATGGGGACCCAGTGACTGAGCCGCTGAGGAGGAGACCTGGCCTCAGGTATGGGAAACACTGAGAAGCAAGACGACACTGGACAGCCCTATCTCGTTCCTCCAGCGGAGTGACACTGCTCCACTGCCCCCACTGCTCTCCGCCTCTACCACACCCGTCATCTTCAGTGCCATGTACACCGTGCCCGCTGTGGGACCACTCCACAGTCTTCAGCCACAGCCCCACACAGCTTCCTCTGTGCACTGCAAGCCACCAGTCTGAGCTGCCCAAACACCCCGTCTACCCGTTGCCCCTGAGTTAAATTTACCCAAAACTCCCTATTTCCTGTAGCCATTTTCATGTCATGTGTCTTTGGATGCCATGCAGACCCTCCCTGCTCTCCTGGTGATGTCCTTAGCTGCATAATTCATTCTACTAAACCTTTAGGTGCCCTCCACTCCAGGAACATTAAGTCCCTTAGACGTACAGAGCTGCTTACAATGCCTCAGGGACAGGTCCCCTGCAGACCTCTATTTTCCAGTGTGTCCCTAGGCCTTGAGCACATCTCCCGTAGCACTTGTCCTTGCCAGGGCTGTGTATTTGCACATCAGCTGCCCTTGTGCCTTTGGTGACACCAGATGAGTCACATCAGTGCCTATTACTGAGTAACAGAACCACTTCCTTCACATGCTCTTAAATGGGTTCCATTTTGCTCAGTTCTGCATGTGAGCCATTATAACTTCATAAGTAGGCAGAATATGAAACACACTTTGTAAATAGTACTTAAATGATGGTTCTGTTATAGAATGAGACAAATCAAATTGCTAGGAACCTGGTGAAAAATTCAACTGACTTCTTCCCCACCCACAAGTCTGACCACCCCACTCCCCAGCCTGACCACCCTGCCCCAGCTCCTCTCTAGACAGTTACCAAGTCCTTGTGTTTTCATTTCTTAGGCTTTAATTTACAAGTTACCTTCATGTGTTTGTGGCTATCTCCCTGGCACTTGTTTATGAATGGAACACACTTGAAAAGATTGAAGCAGGACATGGTGGTACATATCTGTAATTCCAGCACTTGTGAGGCTGAGATAGGAAGAGCTGGACTGAAGGCCAGCCTGGCATACACAGTTCCTCCTTGTCTCAAAATAAAAACAATTAGTTGAATTGTTCTGTGTGTGTCTCGGGTGTGGGCCTGTGAACATTACTTTGATTTCAGAATGGAAATTAGGAAGCAGATGGAACCTTGCAAAAAGTCTCTGTGCTGGACATTCAATATAACTGGGCTATCAGAGGATAGCTATATCTGAATCAGATAAGGGCTATTTCATAGCCTTCATTTTGTTCATGGAGGAATACACAAATACCAAGAAATTTAAAATATGGGATATTTAAGAAAAAAGTTAAGACAAAGTACAGAAAGCTGCCAAAAAGATGTGTGGTTTGTTTGGTTCTTTCCAATTTTCAGTTAACAAAACACAGATGATAGGAAAGGTCAGGCGAGCCAAGAAGCTGCCTCTGCTCCTTCCTTCAGCTACCTAGCCCACGTCACCAAGCCCCATTCTAGACTGGGACTCAGACCGACAGAGCAGAGACTGTGGCCACAGCTTCACATATACTGGGGCTCTCTGCTCAGCCCCAAGTCTTGAGAATCCATCCTCCCAATCAGCAACACCACAAATACCGCTTGTACAAATTAGACTCTAGCAAAAATTACTTAGTTTTAAAAAACACTTATTTATGGTATAGGTATAATGTATGTGTGAGCAACGTGTGGAGGTCAGAGGGCAACTTGAGTGAGTCGGTTCTTCCCTTTCACCATGTGAGTCCTGGGAATCAAACTCAGTCATCAAGTATGACAGCAAACACCTTTACCCACTGAGTCACCTCACTGGCCCTCATATTTTTCATTAAAACAATGATTATCTGGGTTTGGTTCCTGGCACGCCGCAAGGTGGGAGCAGATCATACTGTCATCCAGGTCTGTTACATGCTTCTCAAATTAGGGCTGCTAATTTACAAAACCCTGTTCTGGCTGCGAGTTATCTTAATATGAGAGACCTGGTGAGGACTTGACTCAATCAATCAATCAGTCAATCAATCAATCTCTCTCTCTCAGACCCTGTTCTGCTCAAACCCTGTTCTAGCTGTGAGTTCTTTTAATAAGAGAGGTCTGGTGAGCACTTGAATCTCTCTCTCTCCTCTCTCTCTCTCTCTCTCTCTCTCCCTCTCTCCCCCCTCTCTCTCTTTCTTTCTCTCTCCCTCTCAGTGTGTGTGTGTGTGCCTATGCCTGTCTGTCTCTGTGTCAAATCATCATATGATGTGTGTATATGATGTGGACATGCTTATGGAGGTCAGAAGATTGAAACTTGTGTTATTAGGCAAGCTTGTCCTTCAAGTGTTTTATCAGCTGAGCCATATTGCTGGCTCCATGCTCTGTCTTTTAGAGCTCTTACTCAGCCTTGGTACGTGGTTAGAGAGGACTTGAATGCAGTTGCCCCCTCAAATATATTCCGAACGTCAAGTTTCACCCTAGCTTCTGTATACCGTCTTCAGTACTTGACACAAAGTGCTGAGGGGAGATCTGTGGGCTGAACAATGACTTTAAAGCCAACAGTCAAAGGAGCCGCCTCCTGTTCCTCATTCGCCATTTCTACCACTAGGAAGGCAGCTCTTCAAGGAGTACCCTGCGGACCCTTTCACTTGAAGACAAAGTATGGAGGTACCTTCCAGAATGCCAGATCTATCTTTCTACAAGATTAGTTGTCTAACCCCAATCCCCAAAGTATCTGTGGGATCTGTGAGGGAGAATAAGAGTCATCAAACAAACTTAGCCTTGGCTGTAAAATTAGTTTGAGAGACATACTGAGATACAATGGAAGATTAGAAACAGACAGAGGCTTGGGCAGGAGCTGAGGTGCTGAAAACTCACACACAAGAGACCACCCTTTCCAATGCTCCCACTTTAGAGAAGAGAAATCCACTACGAAACTCACATAGCTGAGAGGAAGAACCAAGACACTGGGGAGGGAGCTCAGTGGCAGGGTGCTTACTTAGCACACTCAACATTCTGGATTCAACCACCAGCACTCGCAGAAAAAAAAAGAAGAAGAATGGGATGTTCTGACACTTATCCACATGTCTTCCCATTGTCCTTGTCTGCCTCGGCCCCACAGGGTCCAAAGCCTTAAGACTGCATTTCCGAGCTGGAACTAGCAGATCTCTGCTCTCAGAGGTGCTGTGGTTTGAATGTTCCCACCAAAACTTACAATGAAATTGAATCTCCACTCTGAGATGTTAAGAGATGGGACCAAAAAGAGGTGTTGAGTCATGAATGGACTAATCCTCACGGAGATAAAGGGATCAGTGCTTACTGGGTCACCCTGAGAGCAGATGTTACTACAGTCACTTTGGCTGTGTCTGTTGGATGAACCCCTCTCACTAGCGAGGCACAGCACTGTCTCAGGACCCTGCGGTGAATGCCCACCCGCAGCCTGGCTTTGGACTCCAGCCTTCTGAAACATGAGTTATGGGGCTGGAGACATGGCTCAGAGGTTCAAAAATCCAGTTCTAAGGGATCTGACACCCTCTTCTGATCTCCACAGGCCTTTCATGATGTGGGTGCACTTATGTACATGTAGGCAATACACTCACTTGTACACATAAAAATAAAAACAATAAAGTATTTTTAAAAATTAAAAGAAAAAAAGAAATGAGTTACAGTGTTTCCTGTTTTCCTTATAGATCATATAGTGTCAGGAATTCTGAAATAGTAACAGAAAATACAAGAACACAGAGTTTAGCTTAAATAGAAGAATCAGGCCCCTGTGTACTAGTGTCAAACGCGTTGGACTCCCCTGTGCCCCAGGCTTGAACAAGTTAGCATCTTTGGTTTACACCACTTCCTGAGTCATCCTAGTCAACAACAGGTGAGCTCACAGCACTGGTTGACCTCTCTGTGGGGGGACAAGTGATAAGCATTTCACCTTTTGTTTTTCATCATCCAGTACTGACTGGTTATCCATCCAACAATTCAGTTCTGACACATACCTGGATATATTGTATCCTACAAGACTCAGTAACTCAATACTGTGCCTACGCTGGCACTTTGGGCAACTGTACTTCTAACTGACCAGCTACAAACTGGAGATTCCCATGACCCCTTCTTTCTTGAGATTTTGAGAAATTCATAGAACTGCAAAAGTTACTATTTTATTACAAAGTAATAATATCATTTTATTACTCAGGACTAGCCAATCAGAAGGAACGCCCAGGACTAGCATGGGGCATGGGTCAAGCAGAGCCTCAGGAACATTCCTGTGCTCAGCAACTCCAGAGTTCACCAAATGTGCTGTTTGCGATTGTCCTGGGCTTCATCTCCAGCCCCACCAGCCTTTCCTGAGGGTGGGTGGAGGAGGTTAGAAATGTCATCTCTGACCCTCTAATCTAATCATTAAGTCTTCCTTCTAAATGGCCCTACCCTGAGACTATCTCGGGGTCTAGCTCATTAACCTTAAACTCAGCTGTCATTAAAAAGAGGCTCAATAGCAAAAGAGCCTTTCACCACTTTGGATGAAAGTTGGGGACCACAGTCAGCCCCTGCCTCAGAAGCTGCACTGCTCACCATGGCAGCTGAGGCCAAACTTCTCAGGGGACTATAAGCCTCAGACAACCTCATCTCCCCCCATGTTCCCCCCTCACTTGCATCCAGGCCTCCACACCTGTGCCCTTCTTCCCGGCCTGCCACAGAATAGAAACCTTTCACTGAATTAAACAGTTCCACAGGACTTCCTTTTCTAGAGATGTGCAGAGCCTCGGAGATGTGTTGCTTCAACTCTCCAGTTGAGCAGGAGAGGAACTGCTGCGGGCTGAGGGGACATGGCACCGGCAGCTTTCCTAGGCTGCTGTCTGAGAAGGCAGAGGGGAAGCCGGCAGTCTCTGCATTTCCAGTGAGAATCTTGGCGATAAAATTAACAGACTGTTACATAAGCTTTCAAGAGCACAAACCACAAAGCCAAAACAAACAAGTAAATAAGAATTGTTGATGATTTGAATATATGAAACAAAGGATTTCTGGTCTACGAGGTACAGAGTTGGACAGTTGATAGACACAACATCATCAGAAGATACTTAGAAATGTATGTCTAAAATCGACACAGAGCAATAGGTAGAACTCCTCAAAATAAAACAAACCCAATCAAAAAGAAAAGAATCCAGATGTGGTGCCTTCATCCCAGTACCTGGGAGGCAGAGGCAGAGGCAGGCAGATCTCTGGGAGATAGAGGCCAGCCTGGTCTACATAGTGAGTTCCAAGCCAGGCATTGGCTACAGGGAGGCCCTGTCTCAAAAGAATCAACAAAACAAAACAATCAAAAATATAAACCAAGGAAGAGGAAACTCATAAGATTAACAAACACATTAAACCAAAATATGCCAAATCTGGAGGCTGGAGAGATGGTTCAGCAGTTAAGAGCACTGGCTGCTCTTGCAGATAACCAGGGTTCAATTCCCAGCACCCACACAGTGGCTTATAATCCAGGGGATCTGACACATTCTTCTGATCTCCACAGGCATTACATGACATGGGTGCACTGACACACATGCACACATATATATAAGATAAAAATAATGAAAAAAATAAAAAAGATGGTAAGGCTTCCTAGTTAAAGCTAAATGATGTGGTTTTACTTTATGGCTCCTGACAAGCTGGATAAAGTAAGAGTAAGATCCGGGCTGGAGAGACGGCTTAGAGGTTAAGAGCACTTGTGTTCTTCAGAAGATGGGAGTGCAGCTTCCCACCCATTTGGCAGCTCACAACTGCCTGTAACTCCACTTCCAGGGGATTTGATAACCTTCTCTGGCTTCCACAGGTATCAGCATGCATGTGGCATGTACACACACACACATACACACACACACAAACACACACACACACTCACTCACAAATATCTTAAAAAAAAACAGAATAGGTAGAGACACATCTTAACCCTCTGCCTACAACATGCAGGCTGTGGGGAGAGGAGTGGGCACTAACCCTTCAGGAAGAAGCTGGCTATCTTTTGTCAAACTAAGCACAGAACACACACACCCCACGACCAGCAAGTGTGTATCTACACACAGAAGTTCTCACAACGAGCCCTGCGGGACAGATCTGGAGCAGCCAAATGTGTGAAGTAGGATTGGAGGTCATTTCTAAACCTTCCAGAGAGTGATGGTAACATGTGAGATCACCATGGAGCACAGTGCACCGTGATGGGCAAAGGCAAGGTACACAGGGAGCAGGGTGGGCCAATCGTGCGACAAGATGAGGAACAGAGAACCAGAATGAGCTGACAGGGCTGCTCAGGAACTGAACAACGCAAGCCCATAAAGGTGCTATAAGCACACAAAGACACAAAGCCGTGCACAGGGAACACATTAGGATTGTAGTCTCGGCAGGAGAGGGAGTGCTGAGAAGGGCCGTTCTACCCAGCTGCTCTCAGAGAGAGTTCAGGGCATGAGCAAAGGCCTGGCTGCTGGCTCAGGCATTTGAGAAGTTCAGACAGCTGGTGGGCTCAGCAGCGACGGCCTCAGAAGGAGGAGGAAGAGAATCTGGAGGCTATGTTCCTGACAGCCTGTCCTGATGGTGAGACTGCACCTCCACTAGTTGATTCCTTTGGTTTTGTGCTTAAGGGAGTTTCATTCATATGCTATTAAGAATAGTTTAAGGGGGCTGGGCTCGGGGGTGCATGCCAGTCAGTCAAATCAACGTGAGTTCGAGGTCAGCCTGGTCTTCATAAAGAATTTCAGGCTTGCCAGAGCTACACAGTGAGATCCTGTCTTAAAAAGAAAAGAATAGATCAGCAATGATCACTTCAAACACACGATCTTTGAGGCCATCAGCTGTGATTGAGTCCTTGGCACTAGTGTTTTTCCAGTATTTCCAACGTTCAACATAGCTGGAGCTTTCACATCATACCAATCCTTAGAAAATGGATCAAAGGCCTTCTTGCCTCCCTTCTCGCTGCCTTTCGTCAGGTACTTGTCTAATGGTGACAAATAAAATGTCCTATTTGTGATGATTTAAAAAGTGAAGAAGAGTTTTAAGCTCTGAGTCAGATTCCCAGGACCACACAACCATTGTGGTTGCACACATCTGTAAGCCTAACACGTGGGAGGTAGAGACAGGCCGGTCAGAAACTCAGGGTCATCCTCTACCACATAGCAAGTCTGAGGCCAGTCTGGGCTATGTGAGACCTATGTCTTCAAAAGAAAGTAAAGAAAAGATAGCTTAGACAATAGGTCCTAGGAAAGACAGTGGAAGGGAGGCTGGTCTGTGCTAGATTTTGAAAACCACATATGCTGACAGGTACCAAAAGGAAATGTTCCCTTTCTAACCCACGGGCTCCTCCCAGGTTATAAGGAGCTAACCCAAACCCAGCAGCGAATTCTGCTGACCCCATGTTCTAGTATTCATAACCCAGACCTTGTGTTACATCCCTGCTATCTGGTTAAGAACCCTTCTTCCCACCTGCCTTCTCCACCTTGTCTACCCATGGTCTGCGCTGTACCTGCTCACACTTCTCAGAGTTCTCTCAGAGACTGACAGGCTGCCTCACTGACCTGGGAAAAAAACTAAGATTTCCCAAGAGCCACCCAAGGGCCACCACTTCTCTGTACTCCTCTGCCCCCAGTCCCCTTGTTTGTCTCTTATGCCAGACCAACTAGGGGATCCTTTCTTTCTACAAGAATACTCTCAGTCTGAATCTTCTGGGAGAGGGGGAGGGAAGGTGGAGGAGGTCCCGCATTCATCTTTCCACTCAATGTCCTCCCTGATGAGTAATTCCTGACATAAAGTGGTAAACTGTCTGCTTGTCCTGAAATGTAGCCACAAGGCCACTGCTGCCTAGCTGCAAATAAACTCTGTGACAGATGTCTGAGAAAGATTAAACAGTATCATTTGGATTTTCTCGACATCCTGGGCAATTCCTATATTTTAGGTGGTAGAATTAGTCCGAAGGGTTGCAGGAGCAGTGTGACACTCAGATACTTTCATAGAATTCAACTGGAACTTGAACGGGGCTCTGTGGCCTAGGACGGCTGTGTGTGAGTCCCCTGAAGTCTCAACTGCAGGCAACAGGCAGGTCATATGCTTTATGATCCTGAGAAAGCTCCCAGAGTGATGGCAGGGGCCATGCACCAACCCCAAAGCAGGAGGTCTAGGTGAATCCCCTTTCTTCCAGTCTGGGCTCTGGGATGAAAAGTTTCCTTTTTGCTCCATATCTTCATACCCATTTCTACTCTCACTTTCACTTCTTTTAAATTTCTGTTTGTCTGTCTGCCTTGTTAACCAGAATATACTTTATATTAAAATATATATATGTATGTATAAATTATATATTAAAACCATAAAGCAACCTCTACAGATGACAAACACGCACGCACTAAAACTGCATTTGAATGTGGCCAATTGGAGTTTAAGCTGGTTTTCACTCCATCTCCACCTACCCTACTGTACCAGAACATGGTGAGATCAGACCTTCAAGCACCTCCTGCCTGCTCCCAGAACTCTGTACACGCTGTTCTGTAGGATGAGGCGTACAGTCAGAGGACCTGACTAAACTGAACCTGAAGGCCCAGTGGAAGCAAAGTCCGGATGACTCTGGAGGACCCGACAAACATCAAAACCTCTAGAGCGTCATAATGGACGGCAAAGAGGGCTGGGCCCACAGCAGCAGGACGGTTAGAGAAACGCAGGATGGGGCGCTCCCCTGTACAGAGGAGGCCTGCAGTCGGGTGGAGGGGCCACAGTCCCTTACTCTGATCAGTCTCACCTTGACCACTCAAAATTATTTTGCCACCGGCCAACGGGACACGATCTGAGGGTGCCTCCAGGTGACTGCCACCGTCCGGGATGGACACTCAGCTTTCCGAGTCCAGTGTCTCGCCGCCATCCGTCCGTACGTCCGACCGACTTTGTCCTTCCTCCTAACCCCATCCCGAAACCCCACCCACGAGAAGCACCGCCACCACCGGGCATGGGTTATTCCAGCTGAAAGAGACCCATTCGTTCCCAAGCTGTCTGGGGTCACAGCATGTTCGGGGGAGCACAGAAGCCCAAAGGACAACACCTAGAGACAGTTAGCCCGGTAGAAAAGGAGATGATCGCCTTCTGTAGGTAGGAGCGGGACACTCAAGACAGCTCCTCACCCCGAAGTCATTCCTCTAGTCCTACCTCCCTGTACCGAGCACAGATGGCACTAGGGCTCCAAAGGTCGATTCAACTCGCGTGGACACTTTCAAAGCCAAGCAGGAGGCAGATCACAGCAAGAGCGTATCTGGACACGGATGATCTGACCGTTTTGGGAAATCAACCTGAGGCTACCAACAGCAGACACAGTCAAGCACCTGGACTCACGCTGAAGCTGCCCAATGGCCTTGGAAAGTGAGGGACCTCAGGAGCGTTTATCCCTGTTATCTCTGCCTTGTCCACCAAAGGAAAACGAATGCGTGTCACCTCAGGAGCCAGGGGTACCTGCTTTACACCTCCTGCCACCTCCACGTGGCAGGGAAGGCTTCTGGGAGGCTGGAACTGCTCATCCGCCCTGCTCATCACCCGAGGTCCGCAACACTTACCCGCTGTGCTGGTCTTCGGTGTCCCCTGGGTCTGCTGCTCCTGCTTCTGCTCCCCTGAGGGTGTGGGGGCGGCTTTCCAGTACCCCTTGTGGCCTGGGCCTCAGCTCAGCCTCAGCTTCAGGGGGGCTGGGCCTGGCCACTCTGGGCTCATCAGCCTCCTCCTGGGATGGTGGCTTTTGGCCAGGACCTCCTAGCCCCGTCAGGGCGGGGCCCTGGGTGAAGCCACCTGGCGGCCCTCCAGAAGGAGCCGCCGCCTGCTCCCTCCTGCTGGCCGGCCGACCAGGAGGAGCGTGGGCAGAGCCAGCTTCCCACAGCCCGACCTGGAGCCACACAGAGTCACCAGGCAGCCAGAGCAGGAAGGAAAGTGGGCACAAGACCAGGTCCAGACCCTTCCCGCAGCCTCGGGATGGAGCTGGAAGGTGCTCACAGCCGCTCACCAGGAGCCCCCCACCCACACTAGGCAGCGAGGGAAGCGGGATCCCGGGCTGCTTGGAGAGGGAAACCCCAGCAGGGGCAAGTGCCCTCTGAGCCTGCGCACTCCTGAGCCTCCAGCCTCTGAGGAACTCAGCTGGAAGGCTCAGGGAGGCATAGCAGGTACCTGACAACCCCACAGCATCCCCCTCAACACTCTCAAACTGTCAAGGCCAGCAGGTCAAGGACGTCTGGGCCTGGGCCACGCCCCATGAAGGGGGCGCACCCAGGATCAAGGGCAGAACTTCCCCTCTGTCCTTGCCTTGCTTCCCTTCCTGGCATTCTTTCAACACATTTGCACTTCAAATTGATAGGAAAATGGGTATTTATATATTTATATATCTTCATTAACTTTGGCTCTCAGTGTCCCACATGAAGTGGGCATACAGTGACCAAGTGTCCAATCTCTGACCTTCAACTGGTAATTGGTGGATGAGAAGCTTCTTGACCTCTAGTACCAAACCATTAGAAAAGGCCTCTCTATCAGGGGCAGGACATAAGTTCAGCTTATTATTTCAGGAGGAGGGAAAAGGCTGGATGCCTCCGTATAGGAAAATTTTTCTTTGAGGGCAGCAAGGAAACAATCAGCATAACTCATATTTATGACAAAGTATGTAAATATTTTTTGGATGAGTTCCTGCTTGTCCTCCTCCTCTAATAGGGACAACACTCTTTTTACAACTATTTCTGCCACATTAATTATAGTTGTCTTAACAGTTTGTCTTTTCATATGTTATATGTGTTACTTGCACAAGAAGCTCCAAGGATGTATGCTATCATCAACACATACAACACACACAACCACAACACACATAAAACACAAAACACAACACATACAACACTCACACAACACACAAGAAACAAAACAGACAAGAAAACACACACCCACAAAACACACAACACAGAACAACCAACACAGAAACACACAATGCAACAAAACAAACACAACACCCAACACACAAACAACACACACAACACACACAAACACAACACAAATACAACACACAAAGCATAACCAACATATCACACCCAACCACCACACACAACAGACCACACAGAAAGCACAACAGAACACACACAAAACACACAAAGCACACACTCAACACACACAAAACAAACAAATCACACAACACATACAAAACACAACACACAACACAACACACCCACAACACACAACATACACAAGACACAACACACAATCACAACTCACACACCAAAACAACACAACCAAAACACACAACACACAGAAAAAACACAACACACAAACAACCACAAAACACAACACACACAACCACACCCAACACACAACACACAAAAAACACAAAACACAACACACCAACAAAACATACACAAAATATCACACAACACACACAACATACAACACACAAACACAACACACACAAAACACATACAACACACAGAAACACAAACACAACACACAACAAAATACAACACACAAACACCTCAAACTGCACACAACTGACACACACAACACACACAAAATATCACACACAAACACACGCAACACACAAAACAGAACACGCACAAACAACACACACAACACACTCAACACACAAACAACAAATACAACACACAACATACACAAAACACAACACACAAACACAACTCAACACAAAACGCAATACAACACATGCACAACACACACAGCACAAACACAACACACATACACAACACACACAACACACAAATACAACACAGAAAATACAACACAACACAGAAAACACACACTCAACACACACAAAACAAACAAATCCCACAACACACGCAAAACACAACACACAACACACCCACAACACACAACATACACAACACACAACACAATCAAAACACACACAACACAACACACACAACACACAAACATAACACACAACACAAACAAAGCACCCACAAAAAACACAAAACACACACAGCACAACACACACACTATGCACTACTCAAACACAGAACACAAAGCACACACAACACAAACAACACAACCACAACACTACGCACAACACACACAGCACACATACAACACAGAACACACAACACACAGAACACAGAAAACACTCTGACAACACACAACACACACCAACACAACACACACAACACAAAAACAGAACACACAAACAAAAAACACACAAAATACACAACACACAACACACAATACACACAACACAAACAACACACAATGCACATCTAACACGCACAATACATAACACACAAACACAAAACACACAATGCACACGCAACACACACAATACATAACACACAAACACAAAAACAGCACACACAACACATAAAACACAAAATACACACATAACAGACAACACAAACACAGCAAACACACAACACACAAAATTCACAATACAAACAACACAAAAAACACATAAAACACTCAGACAACACACACAACATTCACACAACACACATACACACCAAATTATGGACGTATAAAAGAAATTTTCTGACATCATGAACATTATGAAATCAAAATGGAGCATAAACAAGATAAAAGAAACACTGTGACATCATGAAGATTATGGCAACACAATGGAGCATTATGACATTTGGAAAGACTATAAAAGAAACATTGTGACATCATGAAGACTATGAGATCACAATGGAGCATTATGAAACTTGCAAACAATAAAAAAGAAACATTATGACATCATGAACATTATGACACCACAATGGAGCATGTTGACATCTTGGAAACACTATAAAAGAAACATTGTGACATCATGAACATTATGATATCACAGTGGAGCATTATGACATTTGTAAACACTATAAAACAAACATTGTAACCTCATGAATATATGACATCACAATGGAGCATAATAATATTTGGAAACACAATAAAAGAAACATTGTGACATCATTAACATTATGATATCACAATGGAGCTTGTTGACATCTAGGAAACACTATAAAAGTAACATTGTGAAATCATGAACATTATGACATCACACTGGAGCATTATGACATTTGGAAACACTATAAAACAAACATTATGACCTCATGAATTTATCACATCACAATGGAGCATTATAACATTTGGAAACACTATAAAATAAACATTGTGAAATCATGAACATTATGACATCACAATGGAGCATTTTGACATCTAAGAAACACTACAAATGTAACATTGTGACATCACAATGGAGCATTTTGACATCTAGGAAACACTATAAAAGTAACACTTGAACCACTGCTTTTGTTCCTGTTCCTGTGCTCCCTACTGGGTCCACTGAGGGCTCCACGGCCGCTGCCACTTGTACATTTCCTATCACCAATATGGTAAGAAAAGGGTAAGATAAAGGGAGACTGAAAAGCAAGTTCTCTCCTGACAGTTCCAAGGCAGACCCTTGGTTTATATTTTCCTGGAGTCCTTGTGCTTGGCTGTTGGGGACGGGGGTGCTGCCCGCTCAGCATCCCAGATCTCGGTTCACAGGGCCTCTACCTAAGGTACCTGGGGGAGACTATGAAAATGACAAGACGAAGGCTATCTCACGGGAGCTCATAGAACTGCTCCATCTACACGGTCATTTGAACTACCATCTCAGTGGAACCTATTACCATATAAGGGACCAGAAACACCCACCAACGAGCGCAGTTCCTAGAAAATAGTCAAAAGCAGGACGCCCAGAAGAACTCACAGACAGGAAAATGCATGGTAAACTCATTGCCCAAGCTTTTCGGACGGAAGATGCCCAATGGCCTTGGAAAGTGAGGGACCTCAGGAGCGTTTATCCCTGTCATCTCAGCCTTGTCCACCAAAGGAAAGCGAATACATGTCAACTCAGGAGCCAGGGGTACCTGCTTTCCATCTCCTGCCACCTCCACGTGGCAGGGAAGGCTTCTGGGAGGCAGGAACTGCCCATCCGCCCTCCTCATCACCCGAGGTCCGCAACACTTACCCGCTGTGCTGGTCTGCGGTGTCCCCTGGGTCTGCTGCTCCTGCTTCTGCTCCCCTGAGGGTGTGGGGGCGGCTTTCCAGTACCCCTTGTGGCCTGGGCCTCAGCTCAGCCTCAGCTTCAGGGGGGCCGGGCCTGGCCACTCTGGGCTCATCAGCCTCCTCCTGGGATGGTGGCTTGTGGCCAGGACCTCCTAGCCCCGTCAGGGCGGGGCCCTGGGTGAAGCCACCTGGCGGTCCCACCAGAAGGAGCCTCCGCCTGCTCCGTGCTGCCGGGCCGGATGACCAGGAGGAGCGTGGGCGGAGCCAGCTTCCCACAGCCCGACCTGGAGCCACACAGAGTCATCAGGCAGCCAGCGCAGGAAGGAAAGTGGGCACAAGACCAGGTCCAGCCCCTTCCCGCAGCCTCGGGATGGAGCTGGAAGGCACTCACAGCCGCTCACCGGGAGCCCCCCACCCACACTAGGCAGCGAGGGAAGCGGGATCCCGGACTGCTGGAGAGGGAAACCCCATCAGGGGCAAGTGCCCTCTGAGCCTGCGCACTCCTGAGCCTCCAGCCTCTGAGGAACTCAGCTGGAAGGCTCAGGGAGGCATAGGAGGTACCTGACAGTCCCTCACCATCCCCCTCAACACTCTCAAAATGTCAAGGCCAGCAGGTCAAGTACTAGGAAAAATTTCTTGATAACAGGTCTCACTGCATAGCCCAGACTAACTGAGCTCTCTGTGTAGCACAGGCTGGCATCAAATTCTCCTGCCCCGGTCTCTCAGAGCTGTGATTATACACATATAGCACCACATTGTGTAGTACACTTTTTAAACACTCTTCTGGTCCATAAACTTAGGATTCATTTCCGTTTATTTGTGTTAAATTTCTTTCATAAATGATTCACACTTGTTAGTGTGCAAATGTTTCACTTCATTGGATACATTTATTCCTAGTACTTATTTCACTGTTTTTGATCCTTTTATGAATAGGAATTTATCATTTGTTTCTCCAATACTTTTCTTAGTATATAGAAGTACAATTTTTTTTATGTTGATTTTGTTTCCTGTAAATTAGTTGTGGTTAGCAGTTCTAACATGTAGGGCCTGTTGGCACAGGCCTGCAGTCCCAGCTACCTCAGAGGCTGAGGCAGGAGGATCATAGGTTGAAGGCCAGCCTAGGCTACAAAGTCAGTGTAAGACTAGCCTGAGTAACTTAGTGAGCCCCTATGTATGTGTGTATGTATGTATGTATGTATGCATGCATGCATGTATATAAAAATAAATAAATAAGATAGATAGATGATAGATAGATAGATAGATAGATAGATAGATAGATGATAGAGATTTGTAAAAGGTCTGGAACAGTAGTTCAGGATAGAGTTTGCATAGCATATGTGTGGCTCTTATTTGATTCTCAGCCCCACGCAAAAGAAATCATCTCCATAATTTTGTGGTGGCATCTTTGGTACCTTCTGTATAGATGATGCCATCTGCAAACATATATCACTTTACTTTTACCTTTTGATTTTGAGGACTTTTATTGAGTTGTTCTTGCATCATTGCTCTTATGGGATGTCCAGTATTGCATTGTACAGAAACAACAAAAGTGGTTATCCTGCCTTCTTCCTGATCTTGGAGGAAATATTTTCAGCATCCTACCTGTTATATTTGAATTTCTTCAGATTGAAATAGAGGCATTCTATATGCAATGTAATAAGAATATTTTTCATGGAACATAGCTGGAATTTTGAAAATGCTTTTCTGCACCTATTAAAATAGTAATAGGATTTTGTAGATGTGTATGTGCCTGTGACTGTGTGTGGTCTATGTGTTCATGCGGGTATGTGTGCAGGTCAAAGGTCAATGTCAGGTGTCCTCCTTGACCACTCTCCACCTTATTTTCTGAGACAGGATTTCTCATTGAATTGAAAGAACGTTGATTTATCTAGGCTGGACAGCTAGTGAGACTCACCTGTCTTTTCTTCCTTAAGCACTGGGGTTACAGATTTGCGCTACCACGACCTGCTTTCTTGTGGGTGATGGAGAGTGTACCTCAGGTCCTCATGCTTTTGTGTTAGGTACTTTACCAATTGAATTATATGCCAGTCATCAAAATTACGATATGATTTTTATTCTTCAGTTAGTCAAGGAAGTATACCAAATTTATTGATTTATGTATATTTATATATCTTGGAATCCCAGCAATGAGTTTCAGTTGATGGTAGTGTATGATTCCTGTAATGCATAATTGAATCTGGTATCTGTACCTGGTGTAAGATTTTGGTATTTATGCTCACCAAAGCGATTGGCCCATAGTTTTCTTTTATTGTGGAGACATTGTCTGATTTGCATTAGGGTGATACTTCCTCATAGAATTAGTTTGGAAGTTCTCCCTTCACTTCAACTTTCTCCATTTCAATCTTTTGGAAAAATTAGCATTCTTTAATTTTTTTCTCCTTTTTAATCAAAGTCATATATTTTGATCATATTTGGACTCCGTCTCCATCCACAACCTTCTTACAGTAACCCTCACCACCCACTGCTGGGTCCATGTATTCTGTTACATACAGTAAGGCCTATCAAGTCAAGTTTGCATCCCCAGATGTTCTCCAGGGTGCGTCTATCCAGGGAGGCCCGGTTAATCCATCTAATGTCACATCCTTAAAGAAAGTCAACCCTCCCTCTCCCAGAAGTGATTGGTTACCAATATTCCTCAGCTAAGGTTGGGGCTTCTTACCCACTTCCCCACGTCTATGCTGGGATTTTGTCTGACTTAAGCTTCTGTGGGACTTGTTCATGCTGCTACCATTATTGTTAGTTCATATGACTAACTTCCAGTTCTCTGGAAAACCCTGTTTCCCTGTGTGTATAAGCCACATGTGCAGGTACTTACAGAGGCCAGGAGAGGGCATTTTATCTCCTGTAAGTGAAGTCATAGGCAGTTGTGAGCTGCCTGACTTGAGTGCTGGGAGCCAAATTCTGCCTGTCTGGATGATCAGTAAGTGCTCACAACCTCTGAGCCATCTCTCCTGTCTGTTTTCTTAATGTAAGCCTTTTACTGTAAACTCTTCTCTCAAGATCACCTTTGTTCATTTCAAGCCATTAAAACATTTCCCTTTTGATTTCTTCTGTTACTCAGTGGTGGTTCAGGGATGTGTTTATTTTGGTTTTCTCTCCTTTTTCTTAGTGCTTTCTAGTTTCACACTATGGTGGGTTTTGGTGAAGTTTTTAAAATATGTATTTTTTTAATTTTATGTGTGTGAATATTTGCCTGCATGTGTGTATGTGCACCACATGAGTTACTTAAGGAAGCCATGAGGAGTTGGATCCCTTGGAACAGGAGTTACAGACAGTTGTGAACCACTGTGTGGGTGCTGGGAACCAAATTTGGATCCTCTTCAAGAAAACAAAGTGCTCTTAAATGCTGAGCCATCTCTCCAGCCCCGCCCTGGTGGCTTTAAAGATACTAACATGCCAGGTATAGTGGGACAGAACTTTAATACCAGCATTCAGATGCAGGTGGATATTTGTAAGTTCAACGTTGGCCTGGTCTAGATAGCAAGTTCCAGGTCAGCCACCAGACAGTGACACCCTGTCTCAAAGGGGTGGGGAAAGCAGATATTTAGTATATTTGACATGATTTACACATAGATGAATTTGTTGAGAATTGCTTTGAGATCTATTCTGTGGTCTGTCCTAGATAATGTCCCATGTGCCCCAGAAAAGAAAAAGAACTCTGCTGCTGCTGGGTCAAACTCCCTGTGTGTGTCTATTAGGTTAGTGTGGTGTTATTCGATCCACTGTTTCTGTATTTTATTTTCTGTCTAAATAACTATCCATTGTTCCATCTGGAGTACTACAGTTCCTATCCTCACTGTGTTGCTGCTGTGTTAGTATTTATTTTATAAATTTAGATGATCTTGTTTTGAGTACATAAATACTTATAACTGCTGCTCTTCTTGCTGGGCTGACTGCCGTATCCTCATTTTGCAGTTTTTGACTTAAAATCTGTTTTATGTAATGTAAGTATAGGCATTCCTTCTTATTTCTGGAAAGCATTTACACTGAATATCCTTTTCTATCACCACAGTTTCAGATGCATGTATCCTTAAAGCTAAAGTACATTTCTTAAAGGCAGCATTTCACTGTGTGTTTGGTTTACCCATTCAGCTACCCTAATTATGTCTTTGTATAAAAATTAATCCCTTTACATTCAACAGAATGATTCTTTATAAAAATGGACTTAATATTGTCATTTTGACAATTTTTTATTCCTTTGTAGTTCCTTTGTTTGTTATTCTTTCTTTCTTTGTGGTTGATTGTGTCATGTCCTCAGTCCTTGTTTTGACTCCTCTCTCTTTTCTTTGGGGTTATCTCCTACAGGTTTTTCCTTTAGATCTCACAGCCTGAAGAAATAATGCCACACCTGCCGCCCTCTGTTTTGTGTCTCATAGCTCCTGATTTATGGTTGGCCCTGCTCTGTACCTAGCTTCTCCACACTTCTTGTCACATAGGCTGTCAAACCAAGTCATGCTGTATCGAACTTCCCATCCCCTCCTTCAAAGGACGTAAAGTCAGAGTTTTCCTTCGTATAAGGGATTTCTCTGAAGACTCTCTTCCAGGCTTCGCTTGCCCCATTAACCTTTCCATGATGGTTATCCCTCTTTCTTACATTAACCCATTGCTCTTGAGGAAACTCCTCTCCAGGATTTAAAGGGACAACCCTCTTTCCTTTTAAGGCTCTGTTCATGTTTTCTTTGATGTGATCTATTATCCTTTTTTTAATGTTCTCCTACCTCAAGACTTGATCATGATTCCCATGGTCCTGCTGCCCTCTCTCCTAATAAAGCTTATTATACAAGGATGATTTTTGTTACAGCTTCTTTCTCAAACTAACCCATTCACCCCTTTGCCTTTGTATAGCAGTTACCATAAGGGTGACATAAAGTATCTCAGTTTTCCCATTCTAGTTTGTTGGAACAATTTAACTTCAAATCCATAAAAATCTTTATATTTAATATCTTCTTCCAGATTTTAAATTACTAATGTAGCAGTCTACATAGCATCTCGTCGGGTCTTTTTTCAGCTTATATTTGAGACACAGGTATCAGTTCTGTCCCTTAGGCTGTCTTTACTATCGTCACTGTTTCAATCGTATATCTTTTGCTTCCTGACACTAGATATTTTCAAACGGCCTCTCAGTCTACCAGTTCTTCTGTTTGAGTCTGCTGCTTAATGTCTCTGCTGATTGATTTTATGTATTCGGTCATCATATTCCTCACTTCTATGATATCTGTTCTTTTTTCGGTGGTTTCTGTTTTTACCTTGGACTTGTTTTTCTCAGTCTCATTTTGTTGCCTGTTTTCCTGAAGTTCCCTGGATTGCGTTAAGATGGTTATTCTCAACATTTGTCCATCTGTTCAGACATCTTTGTTTCTTTTTGAAAATATATTTTATTTATTATTTTCATTTTATGTGTTGAATCTCCTGGAAGTGGAGTTAAGGATGGTTCTTAGCCACCACGTTGGGTGCTGAGAATCGAACCTGGGTCCTCTGCAAGAGCAATCAGTGCTCTGTAAAAGCTAGGCTATCTCTCTAGCTCATAACTCCATTTCTTTAAGGTCTATTGTTTGGAGCCTTTTTCATTTTTATTGCATGGTGCCATGTTTCCTGATTATTGGTGATCTTTATACAATTGGATTAATATCATTGCATATGAGGAAGCAGTCGTTTGTCCTAACCTTTAAAGACTGATATTGACAGGGGAAAGAAAACCTTCAGTCATCTGCCTTGCCTTGAATTCTAGATGGCCAGCTAGTGTTCTCTTCAGGAATGCAGGGTTTGCTGTCAGGATTTCTACATGAACAGCCTTTGCTTTTGCTGAGAGATTGGGAAGCGCTGGCAGCTGAAGCCTGCAGTTGGTAGGGGAACTGGCTAGACTCTGGTCAGATGAGACTGCTGAATGGATTTCCTGGTCAGGCAAGGACACCAGCTGGGCTCTGTGATCAGGCAGGGCCACTGACTGGCTCCTGACTTGCCTCTGTCTGAAAAGAGTCACAGGCTATGCTTTCTGGTCAAAGGGTGTAACCCTTTATACTGTGTATTCAGGTTGGACTTGACAGTTATTTTTGAATAAGTAGGTCCTCATCTGTGCTACCTGACAAGTCAATGCTATTGGCTGATTTCCCCATTCAGGTGGAGGAAAAGGCTGGAGGTTCTGTAGGCTATGTGCTAAGTTCTCTGATTGATTATACTTTATAGGAAAGCTAGGTCTGTGCAGAATTTGCTCCTTTTTACACAGCCAGTCAGAATTAATTTTGGGCTTCTAAGTGGAAAACATATGCAAATTGTACCCTGCAGTTGGGCAAGGACACAAAGTTGTAATTCTGCTATTGGCTGGATTGTGGCCCACTTGGGTTGTGAGCAGTGCTATAAAGTCAGGCAGAGTATGAGTTGAGTTTTGAGCTCAGATGGGTCTGGAAGCCGGGCTCCATGGCCAGGCAGAGTTACTGGACGACAGGTGGACTGGACCACAAGTGAGTCGCACACTTGGGAAAGATTCTGGTTTATTTCCTTTCTCTGGCAGAATCATATTCTGGGCTCTATGACTGAGTAGGGCCCTTACTGGGAATTTGGGAGTGTTAGAGATTGTACTCTCTGCTGAGGGCAAGTGCTGGCTTTGTTTTCTACTCATGCAAAGTTATAGATTGAGCTTATTGGTCAGGCACATCAGTTGTTGGGTTTCCAAGAAAATGAAACTATGTATGGTGTTCGGGGGCCAAACAGTTCAGCTCCATAGGTAAGTGATGCCCCTGTCCAGACTCTTTGGATGGAAGACATGAGTGTCATCACGGATGAAGTGCTTCTCCTGAGGTCTGTGTAGTAACTGTAAGATACGTCTTTTTTTCATTCTTGGCTGACTTAGGTGGCATAGCCCTGCACATTCTCCCCAGTGTCCAAGTCCAGTAAAACAAAAGCTAACCTCCAATGCAACACAGAATGTGGAGGATCCCGACATCTGCCTCCGGCTCTCATTTACCCCTGGAGACAGTGTGGGCTCAGGGAAACCTTGTGGTGGGTGCAAAGTTGGACAGAGCAGTCTGAGAGGGGCCAGCACAGGGACATGCTGCTGCTCCTCGGGGGCTGTGTGTTCAAGGAGAACTTCAGCCCCACCCTCGAGGTCTGGAGTTTTCACAAAGCATTCTAACCCATTGATGGTTGCGAGTTGAGCTTACCATAAAGTCACTAAAGTTATGGACCAGTCATCTATTCTGCCTCCTTTCTGAGGTCACGTGCACTGGTATCCATTTTCTTTTGTTTTAACTCTCAGTTTGACACAATCAAGGATCACCTGGGAAGAGAATCTCAATAAGAGACTGTCTAGACCAGATGGCCTGTGGGCCCGTCAGTATGGGACTGTCTTGATTATGCTAATTTCGGTGAGAAGACTCACCCACTGTGGAACCATTCCCTAGGCAGGGGACCCTGCATTGTATGAGGGTGAAGACTGCAAACTGCACATAAGCATGTATGCATAAATTCACTGTTCTCTGCTCTGAACTGCAGGTGTAGCTGCTGCAAGCTCCTGACAACCTGACTTGCATTTTCTAGAGTATTTCATCACAGAAACATAAATGAAGCTAAGACAGCAACCATTTTCAAGTTCACTCTGTTCGATAGGGATGGGTCCCTTGACCTTTACTGATAAGGATTCATAAATGAATATTTGGTTGTTCAGATTTACATGTTATTTTAAAGTATTTTAAATTTTGTGCCTTACAGAAAAGATCAAGTTAAATTATCCCTAAGATAACTCATTCTTTAGTGCATGAGGCATATTACGGGACTCCAGAGAGATACAAGAGAAGACATATAACAAAGAAAGTTAAAGCACTGTACCAAAACCAGAATGATGTGCTGACAAACAGCTAATAATCTGCAGGTGCACACAGACACCTAACTTAAAAGGCACAGGATAAATGTTCCTGTTATTGCTCTTGCATTTGATGAGTTGATCTAGGCTGGCCAACTTAGTCTTGGCTCCCTCTGCTTCTTCCTCCTACTCTAGCCATCAGACGCCTCTACACAGACCCCCATGCCAGTAATAACCACCTACTAACCATCTGCCAAAGCTGTCTTCCCACCTTCATTCATCTGAAAACTGCCTAAAATCCCACCCAGTCAGCAGCCCATTCCAACTAATTGGCAGGATCATAAATGTCAGTCTCAATAGGATAATGATGTTTAATATTTTATATAAACTATTTTAATATTAATTCTTTCAATCTGAATAATAACACTAGCAGGTATTGTTGTACCCACTGTCCAAAGGAGAGAACCAAAGCTGAGAAATGTTAAGTGGTCTGTGCATGTTTCCTCATACAGACAGGGGAAGAAAGAGAATTCAAATATAGATATCCTAACTGCTGTTAATCTAAGTTGTTTTTTAAAAGACAAGAATTTATTAGAGAATCTATCATATGGAACTACAGGCTATTGAAATAATTGGGCATTTGCCCTATAAGCTCAAAATAAACATTAAAACTGTTTGCCCACAAAATAACTTTATACCATACTAAACCAAAGACAAGAAACTACATTTTAGAAGTGAATGGTATAGGCTCTAATTTTTCCCAAGCAACAGAGAGTATATTTAATGCTTCAGTTTGCAAGAACACAATAAAAACCTTGACTAATACTATGACAGCTAGTACTCAGGGAAGAGGAGGTCCATTTCTCCAAGTTCTATATCCAAAGTGTGGTGTCTTTAGCAATGGGTTCTTACCTTCAAGTTGTTCTGGGAGGCAACCAAAGCAATGTCAATAGCCTATATGTTTTGGGAGACTCTTAAGGCTCCCTTCCAAGCTAAGATCAAGAAAACTGATAACAAATGGTTTCAAGGGAAAGAAGAACCCTCATTCGTTGTTGATGGGATTGAAACATGGTGCAACCACTATAGGAGTCTGTGTGGAGACTTCTCAAGATGTTAAACATAAATCTACCATATTAACTCACATAATACCATTCCTTGTAATATAACCAAAGGGTTCTATAACCTACTGTAGATGTACTGTTCAGCCATCTTCATTGCTGCTCTATTCACAATTGCAAGGAAATAGAAAAGGCCCAGCTGCCCTTTAACTGATGGATGAATAATAAAAATGTGATACATATGCACGATATAATTCTATTCAGCAGAAAAGACAGATGAAATTGTGAAGGTTCCAGGTAAACAGAGAGAACTAGATGACAATATACTAACTGAGGTCACCTTGACCCAGAAAGACAAATGCCTCATATTCTCTCTTATTCATGAATCTTAGCTTCAAATCTTTCAATTTGGGTCCATGACCGCAAGTAACCACAGACATCAGTAAAGCAGAGTGGGGAAGAAGGCACTCGAGAGGGGAACAGTAAGATACGGTGCTTTGAAGGGAGAAATGTGGAAGATGCAGGGGGAGTTCAACCGGGGGGTAGCACAGGAGGAAGGAGAGATGAGCAACACTAAGGATGTGTGAACATCATAGGGAAACGTCCTGTAAGCTTACTTTAAGATACATTTATGGAAGAGAGAGGAAGAGGGGTGGAAATGCTGTTAATATATTACCAAAGTTGAAATTCTAAAAGAAATTAAAAACTAGCTAATGCTCCAAAAAGTCTGATAAGTAAGGAACCATATAAGATGCATAGATGTCTCTATGATGCCCTCAAACTGAAAGAGAGGACAATGGAAATTCAACAATGAATGCCAAAGGGAGCAGTAAGTATTAAACACACGTCATCCAAGCCATTTTCACGAAGTGTTCCTGCTTTGTACAGTCCTTTGTGAGTGTCTGTGTAGGTTGGGTGTGGACAAGATTCAACGGGTAGCAGCATAGCGAGGCCTAGGACAGCAGCTATACACACTCCTCTGCCTGCTCTCTCCACACTTTCTGCCAGAATGAACCTTCTGGTCTTCTGCCCTGTTGTCCTGATGGGGGTCTATCTCCTGAGCCTGGCTGCCAGTGACCCACAGGGTTGACACTATGGAACTGGGAGGGAGATGTCAAAATTCCTACAAAACCACTGACGCATTTTGTAAAACTTTCTTGAAACCAAATTCTCTTCTACTTTCTCCCCAGTCTTAAATCAAGCTCTCCTTCAGGATTCACGTCTCGGTCAGGAGAACACCATTCCCGCTGCGTGTCATTGCAGGAAGTAGAAACACATCAGAGAAATTTTCACTGTTCTAATGGTGATGCATCCACAACCACTTGGCTGGCAGCAGCAGATTACCGATTCATACCCATGGTACAAATCTTAGTGGATACAGAGTGACTTCTTATTAATCTTCATATTATAAATCATATAAGTAACTATATGATTATTAAATTCATATCCACAGCATGAAGATTTAATGGATGAATAGAAATTTTAATGAAAAAAAAGAAATATGAAAAGAAAGATTATATAGCATAACTTCTGAAATAGCAAGTAGAGGCCTGCCATAAATCCACTCTTCCACAAAGAAATGACAAATTATTGAATTCAACTTTTCTACAACTATGGAAATTTATCAAAGACTTGAAGCCATCTGAAGATCCATTGAATTCTGGAAATGGAAATGGCAATGGAAACTACAAACTAGTAAGAACCAGGAGTCTGTGCATTGTAAAATGACCTACCCTTTACCTTGTCCACAGCTCGGCAACAGACTTGAAAATCGGTAACCATACAAGCATAGAAGCTGTGAACACCAACAGTAAGGTGATCCACATCTAGATAAGACATAATCACATAGCTGAAAGACAGACACAAAGGAGAAAGAACCCTAGATATAGAAAAACAGAAACAACTTAACTCATACAAAGACTCCTCAGTGAGATGCATGGATAACTTCTCAAAGGATAAGGATGGTGGAACAGCAGCATCCACAAAAGGACAGAAGAAAAATATCAACCAGAATTTTATATGCAGATTAAGACACTCTCGGTAAAGTAAAATCAAAATTCACAAGCAGATGGGTCCTCCAAGAAACACTAAAGGGGATTTCTCAGGTTGACTTGAAAGGGTTTTGGGAGGTAATGAAAATGCACACCATGAAGACAGAAAGAAGATAAAATGGGGAAAAGATTTGTGAATAATATATATCATGAGTCATGCAGAATATATGATGACTCTTTAATTAAAAGAAAAATAATCCAGTTAAAAACTAACAAAAGATGTGTGTGCGTAGACATTTCTCAGAGATACGCAAATGCTCAACAGGCACATTAAAAGATGCGCGACACTGTTCGTGATTAGGGAAATGTCCATCAGAAGCACAGTGAGATTGGACGCCATACCCACAAGGATGCCTTTGTAAATGGTAGATAAGCAATAAAGAATGTTGATGAGTGTGGAAAGCCCTTGTACAGTCCTGGGATGAATGTAATAATTACTCTAGCCATCTTGGAGAAAAACTTGGCAGTTTCTCAAAATGCACAGTACAGAGCTCTTATAATCCACTAATTCTACTCCTAGGCATCTACCCAAGTGAAATGATAACATGGCCACACAAACCCCTGCACAAGAATGCCCTCAGCAGCAGTATTCACAGTAGCTCATAAAGAAGATAACCTAACATCCATCAACTGATGAATGCATAAATTGTAGTGTACCCATACAATGGAATATAGTTTAGTTATGAAAACAGTGAAGTATGAGGCATGCGGTTTAACTGAAAACATTACGGTAAGTAAAGGAACTCAGACTCAAAAGCTCAGCGCTGCATAAATACACTTTTATGGAATACCTAGAGCAGGCAGATTTTATAGAAACAGAAAGCAGAGTAATAATCTTCTAAGACTGGGATAAAAGGAGTTACAGAGAACTACTAACAATTATGGCTTTCTTTGGGGGATAAAAATATTCTAAAATTAGCATGTGACAATTGTACAAATGTATGACTACATTAAACACCATGAATTAGAGATTACTTGTGAAATGCTATGGCACATGAACTGCATCTCAATCGAGCTCTTTAAATGAGAAGGAAGAAGCTAACTTTCATGAAGTTACAGTCTATGACCGGCAGAGGAACTAAAAGATTTCATTCCGAATATATTAAATGATATGTATGACAGATATAGACCTCGATATGATGTGTAGTAATGGACAAGAATGTCTGAAATTTACCATTTGTTCAAGGTGTTTTCTGGGCATTATAGTGCATAAAGCAGATGTTCTAAAAATGCAATTGGTCAAAAGTTCATTAAGAATAATACCACTTCTCAGAGTTTGTCGTAGGAAGCCAGAGTAGCTTTGATTGAAGAAGAAAAAAAAGGTAAAAAAGCATGCTTATTACAATATTATTATTTTTAATCATAAAAACCTGGGGGCCATGTAATTGTTCAGCACTATCAAAGTATTTCATGTATCTATGGTATAATCTTCAGTGATCAATAAAAGCTTTAATTAAGAACATTAGGTAGCTCCTTGCATGCGTTGTGTACATAGAAAGCGGTGCTACAAAACTGCATATGAATTATAATATTAGTAGTAAATATTAATTGAGCTTCTCAGGTAGTCCAGATCATTGAATCCATGGAGAAATGCCTTCCAGGAGAGTTTGCTGAGCAAGCTGAGGGGTGTACAGTTCCCAGTCCAGGTCACCAGGCTTGTAACTGCCATAGATGACCTCTGAGTCCTAGTCAACGCTTGGATCCTGCCTTTGCCTGAGGTCACCCCCTTCCCATGAAAGCACCATCATCCCTTATGTCAGGTGCTTGTATAAAACAGGCATAGTTCTGGGCAAGGACTAGAACAGTTACTTGTGAAGACAATTGACTCACTAGTAGTATAAGGGGTAAATTTTTCTGCTCTGTCTTTAAACTTTCTAAAACGCACATGTTTTGCCCTTCTACAAATAGAAAACAGGGAAGCAACGAAAATACTATATTCCTGTTATTACTACTATTTCCCAACTGCCCTGAGATCAAAAGATTTAATGTAGATAAAGAAAATTTAATGCAAACACATCATCAAAACAACAAAAAGTCCTTCTCAAGTCTACCTTAGGGAAAGTATACAACAATGTATCTTAGTAAACAAGTCATAGTCAGGTGGATTTTACCTTGAATATATCTGCACTGCTGGAGTTAAACAGGTGGTGCTTTCCAGACCCCAAAATGATAGGACCTGAACATCTGGCTTCTCCATAGACACAAAGGGATACTGTTGCCATGGTGTCAGCATCTTCAAGATCCCCAGTGACAACAGTCACCTTCCAGTCCCCATCTGCAAAGAAAAAGGAAAAGTTATGGAGGAAACCCATTTGTGTTCAGAACATAGGACGACTGCTTAATCTGCTCAGTTAGGAAAGAAGCAGTTTGTGAAATCCATACTTGTTATTATGCCTTTGGAGGCAAGCATATGAAACCGTTTTAGAAATGTTACAGAATCTTAATTACAAAAAAAAACCAGGATATTTCAATCAGAAGAGCCAAGGCAGAGTACAAAGCACCACACATGTGTCTGGAGGACTTAAAAGGGAGTTTCATTAGCACTGTCAAGTCTTTGGATGGGGATGAATGACAGACATATCCTGATAGGCTGACATGAAGGCAAAGAATTCCCCTATAAAGCTGGAGTTCATGACAGCTCAGCGATGTCCCAGAAAAGCAGGAAAATGCAGAAGACTCACAAGGAAGCAAAGACCAGAGGAGATTTTTTAATGAAAAGTTGCTGGTTTTCTTTTAGAGTTAAAGCAAAGCACCAAGTGAGGGAAATGCTGTTAAATCGGACCCCGGCAGAAGGAGCTAGGCTTGGGGAGGCTGGGTGAAGAAAAGACAGACAGGAAACAGAGACAGTGAATCATGTGAGCAGGAGAGATGACTGTGCTTCCTGCTGTGGAGAAGCGGGAGTACAGAAAGGTTGAGACAGCAGCCCATGACAGGAAACATCTTTTTCAAAGATCCATGCATTGTTCTGGGATCAGTTTAGCTGAAAAGACAAACTGAGATAGTACTCGTTTTACATTTTGTGCACTTCTTTGGGAAGCCACGCCACCAACTCCACGGGGAAGCTGTCCCCCCACCTTCCAGCAGACTCTAGGTTCACACCATGCACTCGAACACCATAAGGATGCCTTGTCACCTTCCACATCTCTGCTACTACAGTCTCACCCTGGAACAGGAACAATTTAAAGGCATCTCTGTTGACATTCTTGGAGATTACATAAGCACACACTGTGTCATATGTAATTTTTACTCTACTAAAACACAGTTAAAACCAAGCACCATTATGGACATCAGAAATCTCAGGACTGCATCCCGTAAGATACCACCTTTCCCTTGAATGGTTGTGTATATCCATCTCCCCCACCCAGATAGCCACAAACATCTTTTGAAGATGTCCAGCTAGTTTGATAAAACTTACATCAACAGTCATGTGGTAAAGCACACCTTTAATCCCAGCACTTGCGGGGCAGAGGAATGTGGATCTCTGTAAGTCAGAGGCCAGCTTTGTCTACATAGTGAGTTCCAAGCCAGCTGGGGCTACAGGGAGACACTGTCTCAAAACAAACAAGCAACCAAACAAAAACCTCACATCAAGTAAGTTTCTCATAGTACCACATTTGATAATAAAGATGGAGAGGAAGCCTCAGCACCAAGTTTCAAAGGTATCCCTGAACTCAGAAGCGCCCATCCAGCAGCTTGTTTGTTTTGAGTAGTTTACACATGCCTCCTTGGGAATTGAACCATGCAATTTTCAAGCTGTGAGCCCATTGAGAAGCCTATGAAAACATTAATTCTTACAGAAAATCTCTCACATATGCGCTTTGATGTGTAATTCAAGAAGTTAAAGAATCTTTTTCCTTTTTTAGGTTTTCTGTCCTCCTGAGTCCTTATCTCCCTTGCCATCTGTGTGGGGGGGTGGGATTTGCAACAACTCATGCTGTCATGGGGAGAGAGACAGATAAACAGATATGTGTTTACACAGAAGCTTGGATGGTTAGTTCACCAAAGTAGAGGTTACTAGAAAGGAGTCACTGGTTTATATAATTTTATGTTGGAATCAGCATGTCACTGTGACTTAAGCCTTAATAAATGAATAATTAATGAAACTGTTTTTTGCGGTTGGTTATTTTTGTTCTTTAAGTTTTCCTAAGCATATTTTCTTTTCTGAAACTGGAAAATTATGTTTCTGTTATTCCTATGATGTAATTTTAAAACGTGAACAATTCATCTCTTTAAGAATGTCTCATCATCTAAAATATAAAACAGTCAATGACATTTGTAGCCAAGTGTGATGGCACACATAAGATCCCTGCACTCTGTAGAAGGAGGCAGATCCTGAGTTCAAGATTTGCCTGAGCTAGACAATGATACACTGCCTCAAGCAGTAACAAAAGAGCACTTATAGAAAATAACGGAGAAATGGTCTGAGTCTATATTTAAATGAAACCATCCTGTGAAACAGTTTGTTTATAACAGGGCCAAAAATATGTTTACAGTTTTGGAATTGTTTATATATGTGTCAAAATGATAAGAACTATTTTGTAACTTTCTGATTTAAATTTTCCACAGTTAAATAACGTGAGTTAAATTTTTATCTATTTGAATTTCTCTTTCAGATACCTGCTATCTACTCAACCCCTCGATCTCATAAAAAATATGATCATCTGTCAATCTCTTTAGAAGAATGCTTCCATTACAGAGTCAAAAAACTAAAGGGGAAATCCTTATAGTTGAAATCTAAATATCCATCTCACCCTTACCAGTTCTGACAGATGGTTATGTCGGAAGCCATCGTAGCTCATCTGCCTTAAACTACCCCATGTTGATCTCTCATTACTCCGTTACCCTGATACCACAGCAATGGCTTCCATTTAAAGAAATTCTGCATTAAAAAAAGAAGTTGGAAGGGGACACAACATCCAGGAAACTTATTTTTCTTTTGTGCTAAAGATACTTTAACGGTCGTCTCGGCATACTCTGTGATCTGCAAATGTTCTAGAAGGAATTTAGATTTCTTTTCAATAATTAAGGAGTGATTTTTAACAGAAACTTCCACTGTTACAATGAAAAGTGTGAGCTCTGCTGTTCAGAGCTACAGGTACTTCGCTAACAAGTGGAATTCAGTATCTGTATGTCAGTTGACTTACAGGTTATTCTGGAGACCTGTAAATAAGGAAAAATTGTAAGGCAGAGAGTAAGGGGAGACCATCCAACAGTGCCTGGAGGGGTGGCTGAGAGAAGCAAAGATAGAGTTGGTTCAGACAAACTGAGAAACTCAATCATTAACAAGCTCTAGCTGTGAAGGACATGGTCATCGGTGGCTATTCTAGTTCACTTCTCTATTGTTGTGAGAAAATACTGATGAAATGCAACCTGGGCAAGAAAAGGTTAATTTCATTTTAGAGGCCCCAGTTCATCACTGGAAGTCCGGCTGGAACTCAAGACAGGAACCAGATGGAACTAAAGCAGAGACCACGAAGGAATGTGGCTTACTGGCTTTATTCTCCTTGGACATCCCCAGGCCCACGTGCCCAATCAGGGATGACACTGCTCACCGTGGACTTCGCCCTTCTATATTAATCACCAATCAAGGAAATATTTCACAGACTTGGCCACCGGCCAATCCAAAGGAGAAAATCCCTTTGGTTCCATCACTCCAGGTGAGTTTAGTTTGTCAAGTTGTCAAAAACTAAGCAGTGCAGCAGCTCTCTTCTCTGTGGCAAGAGTGAGCTCCACCTTCTGATGGTCACTGCAGAGGTTAACGCCCAGGAGCTCACTGTCAGTAAATCCTCAGCCTCCAGAGCTCTATCCATGCTGCAAATGGCTTCTCAGTGAGTGTAAAAGGAAGCCCTGAGCCCCAAATCCAGTGTATTGCTCATTTGTCCTGCTCATAGGTACACAAACCATGGTCTGAAGCAGTGGGAACAAGTGGGACCAGCAATGGGTCCCAACATACAAAAAGAAGCTTCTTCAATGAGTGTCGCCTGAAGCTGACCTCTCACCTGTGGCTATCCATCACTTAGTACACAGAGTTCAGACAGTTTGCTTTGATTTATTCTTTTGGGGGGGGTGAAGGTCCTTTTGAGACAGGGTCTCCCTATAGCCACTGCTGCCCTGTAACTCACTATCTAGACCAGGCCAACCTTGATCCCACAGCAATCTGCGTGCCTCTCCCTCCTGAGTGCTGGGACTAAAGACAGACCACCATACCATCTCCAGCTTGATGCCATTGTCTTATGACAGTTTATACTGGATATTGATAGTAGGGGTGGATACGAGGGACTGAGGCCACAAGAAAAGTTGCTGACTAAGGGAGATCCCAAGCATGCCAAGAAGAGGTACTCATCCTAACACAAGCACAAATTGAAAGTTAAAACAATAAGCATTATGAACAAATGGGAAAATGTCACTTTCCAAAGTTCATGACTCCTCAGCAAACAAATCACGTGAAATGCCAGACAATCAAATTAAAAATCTAGGTTAAAAAATCACCACTGATGATCACCCCATGCTGGGAATCGTCCCTTTCATGCTGCTCCAGGACTCACAGCTACCCTGCTCACCCAGCCCAAACTCACACACTTTGTCATGCTTTGGAAGTAGGCTCATTCACGCTGCCAGAGTGCTTAACTAGCCAGCTGTGGTAGTTGGAATGGGAATGTTCCTCACAGGCTCTAAGTATCTGAACATTGTGTCCCCAGGAGCTGACACTGTTTGGGGAGGTCTTAGAAGTTGTGGCCATGCTGGAGGAAGCACGTCACTTGGGGCAGATTTAGAGAGTTCTTAAGCCTTGCTGGGTCTCCAGTCATGCTCTGCTTCCTGTGCCTGCTTGAAGATGTGAGCACTTAGCTTCTGCTCTAGCCACCTCTGCCACCATGCCTTAAAGGAGAAATGCCTTAAAAACTGTTCAACATCCTGAATTATGACAGAAATGCAAATTAACACCATGTTAAGATAACATCTTATCCCGGTCAGAATGGCTAACATCAAGAGAACCAATAACACCAAATGCTGGCAAGGATGCAGGTAAAGGAGAGCCCTCATCCACTACCGGTGGAATTGCAAACTGGTGAAACGCTACAGAAAGCAGTGTGGGAAACTCTTGCAAACCTAAAAACACACATCTACTGTACGATCTGGTTACACCTCTCCTTGCTTTATACCCAAAGGCTCATTATCCTACTGCATATAATCCTACTACATATATACTTGTTCAGCTGTGTTCGCTGCTGCTCTTTGCACAATAGCTAAGAGACGGAAAGAACCTAAATGCCCCTCAACTGATGAATGGATAATGAAAATATGATACAGTGCACAATGGAGTTCTACTCAAAGGTAAAGAAAAAGATAAACATGAAAATCTCAGGTAAATGGATAGGACTAGAAACTGTAACACAGACTCAGAAAAGTAAGTGACCCATGTTCTCTCTCCTTTGCCAATCCTAGCTCCAAATCACTAAAGGTGAGTATATATCCTGATATAACAGCAGGAGCCAAAAAACTGGAAAGGAACCATAGGACAAAGGGGAAGAAGGAGGTAGAGAGAAGGCTAGTAGGAAACTGGTGTTATCAAAGAGGAGATGGGGGAAATGGAGGGCACTTTAACTAGGGAGGAACAGGAAGGTCTACACGGGGGAGAGAGGAGTGATAAGTACTGCTTAGGTGGTATGAAAAGCCAGAGGAAAATGTATGATTTTTAAAGCTTACTGAAAAATAGACATACGCTATACTTCTAAGTGCATGTGAATGGCTGAAGGCTGTACAACATAATAAGTTGAACAAGCTCCAGTGGATGAACTTACACTGGGAGATATCTGGGACATAAACTTGACTTAATAGGCCTTAACATACATGACATGATACATGAAATCCAGTGGGAGTTATGGGGTGTAGATAGGGGAGGGCGTCTCAATATGATTAAGATGTATGAAATGCACAAAAATTCAATAAAAACCAGGAAAAAAATAAACAGTGCCAGGCAGGGGAAACTTCCAGTGGAGTTGTTAGTCAGAGTAGTCCAATAGACTCCCAGAAGAATATAGGCTGTTGCCACAGCCCTCGATCGCCTCCCAGAACTTGAAGGTGAGACCCTATTGCTGAAGACAGGGCAGACTTCAGACACAAACTTCAATGCACACCAAAGGACATTTGGGAACACAAACTTGATAGATGGGTCTGAACATATATGACAGAGTACATGAAATCCAGTCTGGGGAGGGAACAATGAAACAGGTGTAGACAGAGAAATGGGATCTTAATATGACCGAAATGTACTGTATGAAATTTGCAAAGATTCAATAAGTTTTTACAATTACCAATGACCTCAAATTGCAATTTTTTTTTAAAAAAGACAGCATCAACAATAAATGGTGCTGGGTAAACTGATATCCACAGTTAGAAGAATGAATCTAGACCCTCTATCTCTTGCTGTCCATATAAATCAACTGAAAAGTGCATCAAAGAACTTAGTGTGAGACCTGAAACTTTTAAGGTACTAGAAAGAAATATGAAGATCACACTTATAGATATAGGCATAGGAAAAGACCCTTTGAAAAGAACTTGAAATCCCAGAAAATAATATCAAGAATTGACAAATGGAAATGCCTAAAACTCAAAAGTTTTTACACAGCAAAGGGAAAAAATATTAGATTGAAGCCTACAGAGAATGAGAAATGTTTTGCCAGCTATTTATGTGACAGGACATTTAATATCCATAATACAGGATGGACCAAAAAATCAAGCGCTCAAAGAACAAATAACTCCTTCGATAAATGAACTCAACAGACAGTTCTGAAAAGATAAAGTACCAATGGCCAATTAGTCATGAAGAGGTTCACCAAGAGTCCATTTCACTCAAGTTAGAAAGTCTGTCATCCAAAAGCCAATGACTAGAAATGTTGGTGAGGATGTGTGGAAAGAAGTCCTTATACACACTTGGTATAAATGTGAACTTGTTGATCTCCTAAAGAAATTCCCCAAACTAGTAGAAGCAGCATAAGCTCCTGTTATGTCACTCTCGGGTATACACCTAATAAAACAAGGTCAGCACAAGACAGACACATTCACTCCCAACAGCTAAATTATGGGATCAGCCTAGCATAGTAAGATGTGGTATGTACACACTCCAAAATGGAGTTTTAGTAAGCTGTAAAGAAGAATGAAATTATATCATTTACAGGAAAACTGATAGAAATGGAAGCTAAGATATTAAGAACCAGATTCTAAATACAAATTCTGCATGTTTTCTCTCAGCAGACTACACTAAAGAAAAAATCCATGAAGATAAAGGGGGTCCTATTTGTGGGGAGGCAAGCCAGAAGAAACTAAATGGAGATAAAAGAAGGGAAGGATGAAACCAATTATTTTGTATAAATGATACATGTAAGTAATATTCTAAACGGAGAGAAAAAACATAAACAGACATTTGAAAGTGATTGCTACTCCTGATTTATTAATGATCGGAAGCACTGAAGAAACAAAGGACCTGGGGTTAAAGTTGCTAAAGTTGCTCATTTTGGTTTTTTAAATATATCAAATTTCATGTTTATCTTTTCTTGAACTCACTGCAAGTATTTTGAAATATCTTATTGTCATTTAAACTCAATAGTAATATACCATAAAAATGTGAGGGGCAGACAATCTGGAAATAGCAAGAAATTATTTTAGATGAGTAAAAGATGGTGAAAAGCATGACATTTTAGATGAGTAAAAGATGGTGAAAAGCATGACAACACTTACCGTTTGCTTCCTCTTGTATTTTAGATGGATGATTTGTTTGCATTTCTGCAAAATAAGAGTAAAATGTAGTTAATAATAGATCTGTCTTGTAACGTTACAAATGGAGAAAAAAAGAAGCATAAGCTTAACTCCTTAGCAGCGACAAATCCTTGGGCTGATTTTTAATTTAGAGTAGGGCACATAACATCACCGAACTATATATCAATGTATTGTCTTCTCACTATAAGGAATGTATCACTTGCAAAGGGAACAATCTGGGGCAATCCAGGATGTCATCTTCATGATGTCCAGAAGGAACAAAACATCTTGCACCTTCTTCAGTCAGCTAAATTAATCCTCACCTTGACGATAAGTTCAATCTCTGAGTGAATTAATCCTGAGACATGAAAGGACTCCATCTGAAGAAAAGGAAAAAAAGAAGAAAAATAACTTTTGTATTTTCCTCATTTTTACAATAAATTGGAATCTATTTTATTTTTATTTATTGAAGGGTAACTATAAAAATAGCTTTAGGGGCTGGAGAGATGACTCAGGGGCTAAGAGCACTGGCTAATCACAGAGGACCTGCATTCGGTCACCAGTACCCACATAGTGGCGACCACCAGTTCCGGGGCATCTGACACCCTCTTCTGACTTCCTGACATTGCATGACATGGGTACACTTAAATATATGCAGGCAATACGCTCATAAACATAAAACAAAAATAAGAGCCGCTGCAGCTTACACATTACCCACAGTTCCCTTTTCTTTTCTTCTCCTCCAGCGAGCAAGATGCCCAAAGGAAAGAAGGCCAAGGGGAAGAAGGTGGCCCCAGCCCTCCTGTCCTAAAGCATCAGGAGGTCCAAAAGGTCATGAATCCTCTGTTTGAGAAAAGACCTAAGAACTTTGACAATGGACAGGACATTCAACCCAAAAGAAACCACACGTGCTTCGTCAAACGGCCCCCTAACTTTGGCTGCAGCAACGAAGAGCTATCCTCTACAAGACACTGAAAGTCCCACCTTTGATTAACCAGTTGACCCAGGCCCTACTCAGCTGCTTAAGTCTGCTTGCCAGAGACAAAGCAAGAGAAGCAGAAGCTGTTAGAGTGAACTGAGAAGAAGGCTGGTGGCAAAGGGGCCAGCACCACCAAGGGACACCTGTCCTTTGAGCAGGGCTGGTTACTGTCACTGCCTTGGTAGAGAACAAGAAGGCTCGGCTGGTAGTGACTGTACATAATATAGACCCCACCAAGCCGGTGGTTTTCCTGCCTGCCCTATGTCATGACACAGATGTACCCTACCAAGCCGGTGGTTTTCCTGCCTGCCCTATGTCACGACACACATGTCCCCCCACTGTATGATCAAGGGAAGGCCAGACTGGGGTGGCTAGTCCACAGTTGACGTCACAGAAGCTAACTCGGAAGACAAAGGTGCTCTGGCTACCATGACAGATAAGATGAGATCCGCTGTAACTGGGGAGGCAATCTCCTGGTTCTAAAATCTGTGGCTTGCATTGCCAAGCTGGAAAAGGCAAAGACCAAAGAACTCACCACCAAACTGGGTTAAATGCACACTGCTTATTTTTCTGAACATAAAGATAATTTTAAAAGACACTTCAAAAAAATAAAATAATAATTAAAAAAATAGTTTTACTTTTCTACCGCCAAATACAATCCAACCTATCACACAGTCATCATTGTGCAAATAATTACATCACAGCTGTGGCTTGAAAAATGACGTGTAGCTGAAATGGGCTTATCACCCCCAATCACTAGCTCTCTTTGAATGCCAGAGGAGCTGAAGTAAAACTACTCTGTAAAGTTCTAGAAAGGCCAAGTGATAGCTTTAGAAAATGTGGCACACTCATTGCTTGAGGGAAACTTTTCACAGAAAAGTGAAATTCACCTGTTAATCTTCCCTCCGTGGAAATCTGTCACATACTCCCCTCTAAAATCTTGTCCTCAACGTATGTAAGAAGAATCATATTACCTCAAGACAAGGTAAAAAGAAAACTACTTTGGAGAATGTAGGGAAATAGTTCATACTAGTATCTCCCCTAACTCACTAGACTTCCATGTTAGAAACGCCCCGTGGGAGAAATGCGACTGTATTCAGAAAACCAGCTTTCTCTTATCGACTCTGTACCCACTTGGATCTTAGCTTCGCTGACTAAAGTATCTTCCTCATGCATAGAACTGTTGTCAAGTTAAAATGAAAAAGTCACCAGAAGCATTTTCTGTGCTATTAAGTAGTTTAGAAGTGTCATTATTACACCACAAAAACCATAGTTGCTGCTATCAAAAGTAAAACCATTCTTCCCATCCATCCATTCATCTGCCCATTCAATAAATGCCTAGACATTGTCTTCTGTGTGCCTGGCATCTCGAAAACTGCAGGAGTTCCAACAGCATCAGAAATAGGGAATCTGACCTGGAACTGCCAGTATCAGAGGGATGGCTACACGAGGAAATCAACACGAGTAAGTGTGGGAAATAGCACAGGAAAAATGGATAGAAACATCTGCAGTCTGCCTTTTGCATCAAGCAAAAGAGAATGACCAACTCCAAATGTTAGGAGTGGAGAAGTACAAACCAACGAACAAAACCTTTGAATAAAGAGCCGCCCTTAGGGCTGGAGAGACGACACAGCAACCAAGAGCACTGCAGCTCTCACAGAGGACCACATGACAGCTAACAACCATCCATAACTCCAGTATCAGACAATCCAGTGCCCTCTTCTGACCTCTGTAGACACCAGGCACACATGGATGCACTTACATACATTAAGGCAAAGCACCCATAGATATAAAAATATCAAACTATATTAAAAAAAACACTTTTTACAAAATGAGGAAGCCCTTGAGCCTAAGGTTGGACACTAAAACATTGTCAAGTGCGGTGGGGTGGGACGGGGAGAGGGGTGAGGATGTCCCACAGACTGAGAAAATAGTACTACCACGGGCACATGATGGGATTCCGTGAGGCCAGAACACAGGAGACTACTTCAAAAGGCAGGACTCAGGGGGAGGCAGGGCACTTCCATGGGATTTACTTATGGGGAAGACATAAGACTGAGAACGTGAAAAGCCAGACATTCCACCACACTAGTCTTGAAATTGACAGGTGTGGGCTGGACAGTATGTTGTGGTCATAAGAAGTCCTACAAAAGTGTCAGGACCACATAGCTCTCCATTTGAAAAATCGCTAAGAGATCTTATCTCCTGACCACTGTAGCCCAAGATATGCTTAATCTTCCTCTTCTGCAATTTAATGATACATACAATTTATTTTATACTTTTAGTTTTCCCATAACTATGTAAGATTGCGTTATTAACTGAGTTTTGATTGCTGTATTAATCTTTCCAGCAAGATATCTTCATATTTTATTTTAACTACTGGGTATAGTAGCCCACACTATCATCCCAGCACCCAAGAGGCAGAGGGGAGACTGTGATTGTGAGGTCTAAGCTTCATAGTGAAACCACATTCAAGAAACATTTGCATAAGTTTAGAGTGGAGCTTCGGCTCAGTTGGTGAGAACTTACCCATAAATTGGGTATGGTGGTATATGCCTGTAATCCCAGCAGACAGGAAGTTCAGGTTCCTTGAGACCTTCTAAGGAGAGTGAAAGAGAGAGAGAGAGAGAGAGAGAGAGAGAGAGAGAGAGAGAGAAAGATAGGATCTGATTTGATGCAGAGTCAAGCTGACTTGTTCCAAAGCTTGTAAACTATTCAGTATCATCTCATGTTCCTCATCTCTCTAAGCCTCAGTTTCCTCATTTAGAAAGTTAGAAAAATAATAATACCTACACAATAGGAAAATAGAATGATTAGGTATGTATGAATTTATCATGACTTCTGACCTGCAATAAAGAATAACTTCCAGTTACTACTCTAGATAGTCATTGCCAAGCACAGAACTCAGTTCATAGTTGGCATTAAAGCAGATATGCTTGGGGCACTTGCTAGTGAGCCAAGAGGAATCCCTCTTTTCAGACGTGCAACAGGAAAGGAGACAGCGTGTTTCAGTGCTGCAGCAGAAGTCCGCTTCCCATTCTAGCTGGTTGCAGCAGGATGACGTCAGTCTAGGTCAACCAATCAGATCTTCTCTCCTAAGACCTCGGACTAATAGTTACAGAAACAGTTACTGGATGAACTGTAGATCTCAAGGAGATCCATACTCTGGAGGCTAAGTGACACTATGAGAACCAAAGCCAGTTGTGATTCAACAAAATGGGAAAGAAGAACCTTCCAGAAGAAACTGGTCTATAAAAAAATAATGGCATGCTTTGGTGAAGTGGAATCTTGACAGTCCAAAAGGGGTGAATGGTTCTTGATGTTCTAGTTTGTAATACTCAGATTTACTGCTTAACATGAGAATCACCTTCAAGGCTGGCCTAAAGCCAACTTTACAGAGTTCATTAGTACAAAAAAAAAAATCCCAGGATTTATTGACTGGATTTGTAAAAGCAGTGCTCTCTTTCCTTGTGCATTTGTCGTATGACTAATCTTTCTCCTAAAGACACTAGATAAAGGTGGTGGTGGGAACCTAAATCTACCACAGCATTTGAGCACCATGGAAGATGAGCCCCTAGATTTCTCTAGGCTCAGATTAATTGAAACACTCGACATTATCAAGACTAGTGGCCATCACATTTGAAATAAATTGATTCTTTAGAACTGATTCCAAGGAATGTTAGATAAAGTTTTATATGCTAGGCACAACTACACATATCTTTGATTCTAGTACTCAGGAGGCTGAAGTAGGGGGCTTCAGAGTTTGAAACCAGCCTGGGTTGCACAGTGAGACTCTCTCTCTCTCTCTCTCTCTCTCTCTCTCTCTCTCTCTCACACACACACACACACACACACATGCACATCTCTCTCTCACACACACATATACACATATACACAGTGAGAGAGAGAAAGAGAGTCAGTGTTTTGATTATCATCAAATCTTTATTTCTGAGTCGCTGCTGCTGAAGCCTGTAGGATGGATTCTGCTGCCCTGATGAGCTGTTTGTAATGAACATCTATTTCCATACCTGTCTAAGCATGTATCCAAGCAAGCGCTCATCCATCCTTAGTTTGTACATCAAACTCTATTACAAGAAAAACTCAAAAACAAAAAAAAATTGAAAAGAATTAGCAAGGTTATGAGTTACATGTGACTCAAGTTTTTGTGTTAGGTCAGGAAAATTCCAGAAAGCCATCAAGGAGATGATGTTAAAGGGATGGGGGGATGGGTTGGGGGGGGGGGCTGCACAAGCTTGCTTCTGCAGGCTGTCCTGTACACCTGTACAGTATCCAAATACAGGGAAAGGAGCATCTACCACCACCCCCGCATTACCAGGGAACTTTCCTCTCACTGACCTCATAGGAAATCCAAAGATGTGACAACTCTTTAAGTTTTTATAGTGAAAGGAAGAATGGTGATGCAACTCCAAAACACGTGGTGTGGTTTTGCTGGAAAAGAGGCATTAAGGCTAAGAAGTAGAAAGATTAGATTTTGTCTGAGATATGTTTTAGACAGGGAACTCCCCAATCTCATTGAGAACAGTGAGAGAAATAGTTAAAGATTCTGTGTCTCCGCCCGCTTCCAGAACAATGAGCAAGACTCATCCCTCATTCTGTCAGCTCCCTACTTCACTGCCTGTCACTTTCATACCAAGGAGTGCCTCAGACAAAGAGCACAGAACTCTGTGGCAACACGAACGCATGCTCAGAATAGCAAGGAATGATTAATAGTGGCCTCCTTCAGGGAAAAAAAATAATCAGTGAAGTTAAATGATTGCTCACTATCTCATGGTAAGTTTATTATTCTTTTCTCCTTGTAAAAAAGGGGCTTTTTCACATTTCTGTACTTTATCAAAATGTCTATATCCCTTTTTATCTGTATTGCTCATCATTTCCCAGAAAGGGAAAAGAAAATGATTTGCCCATAGGTTAATGTGTAAATTATTTTTAATGAGACATCAGAAGTTGTTTCCCAAAGGAGAGAACTCACATAAAGATTAGGTGACCTCTAAGGTCTTCAAACTTAGGATTCCGTTATCCCTCCCTCCCTCCTTCCTTTGCCTCCTCCCTTCCTTCTCTCCTTCCTTCCTTCCTTCATTCCTTCCTACATTGTTCACCTTTCTTTTTCTATAAATATAGATAAACCCCTGCTTAGTACAAAAAACCATGTTGGGCACTACAATGAAATGTATGAGGCTAGTCTCAGAAGCTTGTTCACTTGGTACCCTAAACAAGGGCATTCACAGTGACAGTGATGCCATGTGGTAAGTCCTGTGTGATGTTCTAAGCCAAGGAATGGAAGGTTTTAAAGAGAATAAACACCGTTCATTCCTGATGAGAAACCAGAGGAAGCTTCAGGAAATGGAAGGCAGCTTGCCTAGGATACTGAAGACTCTAATAAACAAATAGGTAGTAAAGTAAGTTTATATCTGTGAGGTTCTAAGAGAAGACCAACGTCCCTGCACAACGCTTACGGAAGGGAGCAAACTGTACTTTACTCATTAGAACTGGAAGCGAAAACTATAAAGGTCAGTCGCCAAGAAGGTGAGACTAATTTGTCTTATACCTGTCACCATAACACCTGTACACAGAGCTGACATGCACACAAAGTTCTCTTGCCAAACTGACTTATGCAAACAAAGAATAGGGTATCAACAGGGCTGCTCCAAATTCCATTCCTACTCTGCAACATTCGTGACATACTTAACCCAGCTCTACACAAGGCCAAGTTTATGAGTCATTTATAAATTCACTACTTTAAAATACACTTCCCGAGAAGCCACTATGTTGTGTTTGTCATGTGAATAAACTTTTATTACAAACTCCTAGTGGAGGGTTCTTGATGTGCGATTTTCTAAAATAACCTCCAGGGCTGGCACATGGCCATTAACAAGGGAAACGCTTTGTGAACAGTAATAGCGGAGGGTAACTGACTACCAGGCTCACTGAGGTTCAGGAATGCCTTGCACTATTGTGGCCCCACTGGTACGAGACACGCTAGTCCTTTGGTGGTAGAAAGGTGGTCACAGTGAGAATGGCAAAATCACCAGAGGACAACTGGTTATTTCAAAACTTCAAGACTAGATTATTCTGGGACAAACTGTGCTTTGTTTAAATGAGTATGACATTAGCCTTTCCTTTTTTACATTCCTATGATTATTCTAAGAATAGCTCTTGGGCTCTTTGTTACCATTAGCATCTGAATATGGGAATTAAATGGTCATTTTGTTTATGAATCATAGTAAAACTAAGACATAGTTAAACCTTTTATATTTCATTATCTAATTCTAAATACATCATGCGTTATGGTTCCCCTTAGAGATTACAGTGTCTTGATTAATCTATTAGAATCTAGAAACAGGCGTGGGGAATGAAAGTCAAAATGTAAAGCATCTGACAATCTTGAAGAAAAGTGAGAGATGTGATAGAGAAACACACATGTGATGACATGTATTAAGTAGTGAATGAACAGCCTGTGTCCTGTGAGAGCTGAGGATGGAGTCCGGTTTCCCAGCCTGAGGCTTCAGGAAAGACTTCTGACAGAGGCGCACAGTTCTGTAAGCTCACTGGTAGACGCGGCAGTGAAAGTGAAATGGGCATGAGGGCAAGGGTCAGGCGAGCTCAGACAGCACGACACCAACTGCGAGCCGGAAGGTCACACGGAGCCTAGGGTCCTCAGGCTCCTGGCCTGCTGCTGCTATGCGACAAGGGACAGCTCAGCTGCAGTGGCTCCAGATGAAACGAGGAAAGCCTGTTACTCTTCCAAGTCCAAAGGAAGGCCTCATCTGCCCCCCGGACCTGTAGTGATTTGAGTGGAACACCTGGTCCTTCCTCAGCACTCAGGAAGAAAGAGCTGAGCACTGGCTTGGAGGTGTGGATGCAGTAGAGTGGGGAAGCCACGGTACAGCTCACAGAAGGATCTGGGATTTAATGATGATCAATCAGATGCACAGCAAAAACCTCCATAAAATTTTTCTCAAGGAGAAGGAGAAAGAAGAGAAGGCAACGGAGAGGGAGGAAGAGGAGATGGTGGAGAAGGAGGAAGAAGAGAAAGAGGAGGAGGAGGAGGAGGAGGAGGAGGAGAAGAGAAGGAAGAAGAAAAGGAGGAAGAAGGAAGACAAGGAAGAGGAGGAGGAAGAAGAGATGTGGAGGAGGAGGAGGAAGAAGAGAGAAAGGAGGAAGAGGAGGAGGAGGAAGAGGAGACAACTGAATAGAAATGAGGCCAGAACACTTCAAATGTGTTAGTCGTGTCACTGACCCTGAGCAGTATCTACCCTTAGATCAACATGCCTCAACACCACTCTACATCTCTGACCATGATGTTGCTTTGCAAAAACAAAACAGGATCTGCTCTTCTGCCTTAACAAATCAATTTAGGTTTTTTTTTTAAATGATCAGTTATTACATATTTATAAAATGTTCCTCTGTATAAAATTGTCCTACATCTTTTAATTTCAAGTAACTTGTTCATGAAAGTTCATATCAATGTCATCTTGAAACATCAGGAGCAGTGGAAGGAACTCTGAGAGTTCATCAGAAACTTTGGCCTTCATGCTGGAAACCCTCCAATGCTTACTGGGTCATCACAAACATCCTATGAATTACAGTATTTCTGCCAAAATATAGATACCATCATATTTTTAACAATTTCCCAATTAAAGGCAGGATCACACATATATAATACTACAAGGGTCTGATAATACTAAAAACTTGGAGCTCCTTCAGTTAACTCCTACAGGCCCTGTATTGCATAGGATATCAAGAGGTTCACTCCAGCAGCATCCACTACTAGAGTTCCCTCCCCAAAATCAGATGCACCTGAAATTTCATAACATTTGGACTAGGATTTTGCAGATATAATTAGTTAGGCTGAGGTTATACTGGAGTACGGTAGGACTAGCCCAATGACTACTGTCAAATCAAAAGAGACACAAGCACCCTAAGTGGGCAAAGTCACATGATTGCAGCAGCAACTACTGCAGAAGTGCAAGTCTTGAAATACCAAGGATTGTTAGCAGTCACTGGAATCTGGGGAAAACTAGGAGAATCAGGTTCAAGAGTTTTCAGGAGTTGTGAAGCTCAGCCAGTTCCAGAATTCTGAGAGATTCAATTTCTGTTGTTTGAAAGTACCCAGTTTGTAACCATTTCTTACAGCAGTCACAATAAGCTGATACAAATAGTAAAAAAAAAAAAAAAAAAAAAAAGAATATTCAAATCAGTTTAGAGTCACTTGAATGCTAGCCTTATTCAAACAGAAATTTTTTCTTCAAATCTTGCCTACAAAGGGCAGAAAATAGTACCTTCTGGCATAGAAACAGTAAAACCAATGATATGAACATTGAGGGGAAGGAAGAGTGATGAGAAAAGTTGCAATAAGCATCTGCGACGCACAGCTTTCCTGAGCTCAGCTTCCTGTTTCACCTAAGCATTTCCTCCTAGCTGACTGAAGAAACCACAGCACTGACTGGTCTTTCACTCTCCTTTAGCTATGCTCTAAATGTTTGGTGTTTGATATATAAAGAGCAAGTGTGTAAAATACACTGTATTTACATCATTTTCATCACTCTCTCTCTTCCTCCATTTCCTCCATTCCCTCTCAGATGCATGAGCTCTTCAATAATTATTATTGTTATACACACACACACACACACACACACACACACAACCTATTTCCTCTTTGAGAAGAAGCATGATTCACATGTCCACTTCTGATGTGTCCAGCTGAGCATTTTTCCCTGTCACCCCAGAATAGATTACTCACAGAACACCCCACCCAGCTCCCACACCAGGACTGCAAGGAGACTACCCAGGCTTACTCCTGTACAGAGGTCTCACCCCCTCCAAATGCAGCCTTCCAGACTCCATCTGCCTTAACTGCCACCATCCTTGATTTTCAGAAGCAGCGGAGACCCTTCTGGGTACAGAAGCCATTGTTAGTGGATTCTAAATGGTCTTCTTCTGCTATTTGTTGTTCATTTTCAGAGCCATGCTTCCTCTTCTTTAAGAAAGAAGAAAGCTGTGTCTCCCCCACCTCTTCATTTGTATAGAATAGAAAGGAATGACTGTTTGTAACGATGCTCCTCATCAGAGTACTGGATGAACGAGCTTTGTATACCACTTCTTCAGGATGCTCTGTGCAGGCCATCAGATATTAGCTCTTGATACTTCAGGATGGTACGCAGGTTTTAGTTTGCTTTAGTTACCTAACATATCTTTGTAACTAGCATATTTTGAGATACAATCAATTGGCACTGATTATCTCTTCCTTCCTTCTTTATGTTAGCATCACAAATAAAAAGTAAGGTGCAAGTCAGAACCCACCACCTTGGGGGGCATCACACTGCTTTGGGAATAGTCCCATTGTCGCTGCTCCAGGGCTCACATCTACCCTAATTAGCTAGTCAGAACATGAACAGTAGGTCACCATTTTGAGACTCAGTCAATTCATGATGCCAAAGAGCTCCTGACTAGCCTAGTAATTTACTCAGAACCCAGGCACTCAGACACCATCTCCCTTATTTGGGACTTGTCTGTTTCCATTGCTTCATGGATGACATCTATTCCGCTTAGCTAGTCAGAACCTGCACAGTTGTTTGCCATCTTCCTGCTTTGGGAATAGGCCCATTCACACTAAGTCTTGACTAGCCTGCCTAGAACCAATCCTGTGCCCCCTCCCGCAAAAAAAAGAATCCAAAGAGAGAACCTGAAACACAGACTAACTAACTACTCATAATTGAACAGAAATCAACTCAAACTTAAACAACAATAAGAAAGCACCAAACTTCAACTAACAAATGAAACAAGCAACCAACAAAAAGGTCCAAATGCCCAGGTCACAGGGCAAAACAACAAATAACATGAAAAACCAAGATAATAAGTTCTGATCAAATCCCATGAGTCCTATACAAACATTTCACAGTGAAAACTATCCAGAGGAATCCCAGGCCAGAACTTAAAAGAACAATCATTAACATGGTCAATGAAGTCAAGGATTTTGAGGAACATATAAAAGTACTAGTCATACAATCAGGGAGAATGGGAAGAAAATACAAATACATGGCTGAATGAAATGGCAAAGACAATTCAGGATTTGAAAAGTGAACTTACAAAAAAGATAGAAGTATTGAAGAAAGCTCAAGCTAAAATGAAGATGGAATTGAAAAACTCAACCAGCCAATTTAAAATGACAGAAGAATGATGTACCAGCACAATGAATCAACTAGAAAAGACCACCAAGATTGGAAGATAAAGTTGGGTAATTGGACCACCCAAGCAAAAAGTATGAAAAACTTTTACAAAATACAGGAATAGAATATTCAGGAAATGTGGGACATCATGAAAAAGGCCAAATCTATGCATTATAGGCATAAAGGAAGGAAGAGCATCCCACATCAATATCATTGCCCAAATATTCAATGGGATTATAGAAGAAAACTTCCATAAATTAAGGAAAGACATATCCATACTGATATAAGAAGCACACAGAATACCAAATAGACAGGACCAGAACAAAGACTCCCATAACATATCTTAGTAAAAACACTAATATACAGAACAAGCAAGGATACTGAAAGCTCCAAGGGAAAAACAATACCTTACATATAAAGAAAACCCCATCAGAGTTATAGGTGACTCTTCAGTGCAAACTTTAAAAGCCAGAGGAGCCTATGATAAAGTATTCGAGTTTCTAAGGGACTATAGACAAAACACAGAATACTTTATCCATCAAAACTTCCTATCAGACTCAAAGGAGAAAGAAAAAACATTTCCATATAAATAAGCTAAAATAATCTATGTTCCCCAAACCAGGCTATAGCAAATACTCAAAGCAAGACAAAGATTGAAGAAAGAATGATGATGCCCAAGAGGCTACAGAAAGAAAACAAATGAAGGTATAATTACAGAAGCAAAACATAAGACTGAGAATACAAACAAAGGATAAAATAACACTAACCAATACACATCTTTCACTCATAACTGTAAATAACAATGGCCTCAATTCCCCAGTCCAAACACACAGGCAAGTTCAGTGGATTAAGAAAGCCATTTTTTGTTGTCTATAAGAAACTCATCTTTCTTTCAAAGATAGGCACCACCTAAAAGTAAAAGTACTATAACAAATAAGAATATTGAAATAGCAATGCAAACCCTCCTGACTAAATAAAGTCCATGTCCAGATAGATTCATAAGAGAATTTTACTAGACCTTCAAATACCTACAACCAATCATGCTTAATTATTCAAAAAGATAGAAACAGAAAGAGAATTCCCAAATTCTTTCTATGAAGCGAGTGTTACTCTAACACCAAAATCAGTTAAAGAACAAACAGCAACAACAAAAAGAAAACCATAGGCCCATATACCTAAAGAACACAGATCAAAAATTCTCAACAAATATTTATAAATGGCATATAGAAGCATATCCAAAAGATCATGCACCATGATCAAGTTGGTTTTGTTTCAGAGATGGAGGACTGGTACGATATACATAAGTCAAAAATTGTAATAAATTGTATATATGGACTTAAAGACAAAAATCACATGATTTTCTCAATAGATGCAGAAAAGGCCATTGAAAAAATCCAACATGCATTCATGATAAAAGTCCCAGAGGGTATTGGAGTGGAGGGAGCATATCCCAACATAATTAAGGCCATATACATCCACCCACAGGCAACGTCATTCTAAATGGAGAAAAACCAGAAACTTTTCATTAAAGTCAGGACCCACATGAGGCTGTCCACTACCCCACTCCTTGTATTGTTTTTAATATCTTACTTTTATTATTGTTCTTTTATATGTATTGGGTATGAGCATGTGTGTGAGTGCACCCATGTCATGCAATGCCTAGGGAGGTCAGAAGAGGGAGGCAGATGGTCCTGGAACTGAAGTTACAGATGGTTGTTAGCTGCCATCTGGGTGTCGAGAACCTAACCTGAATCCTCTGCAAGAGCAGTCAGCGCTCTTAATCAGTAAGGCCATCTCACCTTCTTATTAAAGTGCTTGAAGCCATATCTACGGCAGTAAGACAAAAGAATGAAATTAAAGAAGAATTACTTGGAACAGAAGAGGGAGGTTAAATCATTTTTATTTGCAGATGATATGATATTTATACATATGAGATCCCAAAACTTCCACCAGAATATTTTTAGAAATGACCAAAACTTTCAGCAATGTAGCCGAAAAATAAATTAATTTTGAAAGTCACTAGCTCTTTTATATACCAACAAAGAGCAATCAGACAAAGTGATCAAGGAAAGACTCCCATTCACAATAGCCTCCAAAAAAATATCTATGTATAAACCTAACCAAAGACATTAAAAAGCTCTGCAACAGAAACTAGATCTTTGAAGAAAGAGCTTTAGGAAGATAATAGATGAAAAGACCCTGCCTGTGCTCACGGATTGGTATAATTAATATTGTGAAAATGACCGTCCTACCAAAAGCAGTTTATATACTGAATGTGATACCAGTGAAAATCCCATGACAGTCTTCACAGAAATAGGAAAAACCATCCTAAAATTCATATGGAATCACAAAAGACCCCAGAAAACCAAAATAATTCTGAGAACAAAGAACAATCCTGGGAAATTTACCATACCAGATTTCAGACAATATTCAAGAGCTGTAGTCTTATAAACAGCACGATACTGGCACGAAAATAGTCGTGTAGATCGATGAAACAAAATTAAAAACCCAAACAAGAGTGTATGCAATTTCAGCCATGTGATATTTGACAAAGCTGCCAAAAATACACATTGGAGGAAAGACAGCAAGTTCAACAAATGTGTTGGGAAACTGGATCTCCACATGTAGAAGAATGAAATTGGATACATATCTATCACCCTGTACAAAAGTCAACTCTGAATAGGTCAAAGATCTCAGTGTGAAACCCGAATCTCTGAAACTGTTAGAATAAAACACAGGTAGTGCCCTACAAGCTGTAGGTGCAGGAAAAGACTTTCTAACTCAGACTTTAGCCACTAAGGAATTAAGGTCTGACAAATGGGTCCTCATTAATCTAAAAACTTCTGTACAGCAAAAGCATATTCCATTAAATGAAGAAGAAGACAACAAAATGGGAGAAAATCTTTTCCAGCTGTGCATGTGACAGAGGACTCATACCCAGAATATACACAACGAACTCAGAAAACACAGAATCAGGAAAACAAAGGAGCAGATTAAAAAATGGGATCTAAGCAAAGATTTCTCCAAAGGAGAAATAAAAATGGCTAAGAAATACTTTAACATGTATTCACCGTCTTTAGTATTTAGGAAAATGTAAATTCAATCTACTGTAAGATTTCGTGCACCCCAGTCAGCATGGCTAAGATCAAGAGAACAGACAATACCAAATGCTGGTGAGGGTGTGGTGAATGGGGCATTCATTCACTGTTTGTGGGATTGCTAACTGGTGTAACAACTATGGAAATCAGTGTAGAGAACTCCTAAAAACTAAAAATAAATCTACCGTATGATCTGGTTTTACCCCCGCTTGGCGGGACTCAGTATCCTACTTGTTCCCCCATGATTTTTGCTGCTCTTTTCACAGTAGCTAGGAAATGGAAACTGCCTAAGTGTCCCTCAGCTGATGAATGGATAAAGAAAATGTGGTGCATTTGCATAACTGAGTTCTAATTAGCAGTAAAGAAAGACAAAATCATGAAATTTGTGGTAAATTGTGGAACCAGAAACTGTTACACTAAGGGCAGTAACAGAGACTTGGCAACTAGAAACCCTTACACTAAGTGCAGTAACACCAACTTGGCAAAACAAGTGACACCTGTTCTCTCTCATTTGTGGAGCCCAGCTCCAAGTCCTTATATATAAGCATGCTTCTCACCACTCACTGTTTGCAACAGTGGAGACTACCTCAAAGTTCCACAGCTGGTCAAACACAAAGAATAATTTTCTGCGAGGTGTCCAGCTCTAAGTGACACCCTGCAGTGCAACATCAACACCTAAGGCTCCAGGCACATAGAGTAACAGAGGGCAGAAAGAATATTAATGTATCTCTCACTTTCACAGCACACGATAACCTCATACAGTAGATTAGCACAGAAAGTCACAACTGGCCAAAATACAAAGAATAAGAAACTGCAGAGTGCTTGGCTCTGAGGCGGTCACCCAAACCAAAGTCCTACCACCCAAGGCTCAGGTACCATTTTGGAGAGGGGTTGGAAAGACTGTACGAGCCAGAGTTGGTTGATGATCACAAGGAAACAGAGTTTTCCAGACAGCTGGGAAGTGACTTATATGAGCTAACAGCAATGGTGACAGCATGGCAAGACCCGTGCAAGCTCAACCCTGACAACATCCCAGCACAGAAGTGGGAGGTGAGGAAGAAGCCCCAACCTTAGCTGAGGAACTATTGGCAACTGCTGGGCGAGGGAGAGCCCATCGTCTTTAAGGGTTTGACACTCAGTAGTTTAGGCAGGCTCCAGCGGGTGGGCACATGAATGACATTGGGGCACACAAACTAGATTGCTAGGCCTTATATGACAGGGTATATGAAACCCAGTGGGGAGGGGGTCTATAAGAAAGGTACAGATAGGGGAATAGAATCTGAATAAGATCAAAATATATTGCTTCAAATTTAATAAAAATATGAAGAGGAAAGTAAGGTGTGGAGGAGGGGTGTGAGTGGTGTTTCAGAGGCAGTGACGGCAGCACTGAGCACATGGAAGGCGTGAGGCGTGACTAGATCTAAAGACCCTCAGGACATTTCAGGTTTAAAGAAATCAGTGGGGGCTGATGCAGCAGTGTAGATGGGAACATAACGGGGGGGGGGGGCGCTCCCTGGCTTTCTGATGCAGGGCATGGGATACAGTTGTCCCCAGATGCCTGGGCATTGTGTGGGGAGGAGGCTGTCTGTCTTCATAACTGTGTGTCTCTGCTGTGCGGGCAGGCCTATTGTTTCTGTGACTAGCTCATGCTAAAGACTGAATCTGAATAGGGCCTTGAAGAATGGACTGAGTCATGACAGGAAGAAGAGAATGAGGAAAGGCGTTCCTGTGTCCAGAAAGCACATTCCAGAGGCCGGAAGCAAAGTGGAACAGAACTTCTTCAGGAGATAATAGGTGCTCTAATTTTCACACACACTTGCAAGAGGAAAGCTATAAAAGCAAATTGGAGTGCAGGGACTGTGGTGAGCAGGCAAAAAACCTTGACCAGAAAGACTATAATGTTCCGTCCTTATTTCTTTTCTTTTGCTTTGCTTCTTTATTATGCAATTAAAATTATAAAAAATTTAAGCTGAGCACAGTAGCACTTACCCATCTCAGTACTGTGGAGGCAGAGGCAGGCAGATCTCTCTGAAATCAGGGCTAGCCTTGTCTACATAAGAAGCACAAAGTCAGATGAGGTGAAAGGGAGACAATGTCTCAAAAACAAACAACAAACAAAAAAAACCTGGTAGCCCCCTCACACACAAATAAATTAATATATTTTTTAATTAAAAAAGAAATACAAAAGAGAAAAAAAGGCTAAGCTTCCATAGAACAACAAAAGTATTTGAAAGCGGTGGTAACAAGGGAGCTTCAGCCAGTTAAGAGCTGTGAGTCTCTGATTTAGAGCTCTGAGTTCCATATTTTGGTAGATAGTACCCCAACATTCAATGAAATAAGCACGTAACAAAATTTTATAACACAACAATATTAGTGATGTAAAGACATCACTGATTTCAGCAAGCATTCTTAGTATTTACATAATAATTTCCAGGAAGAAGTTTCAGGCCCTTTTTGACACAAAAAGCCTATCATAAGAAATTAGAAGATAAACTTCCTTAAACATTTAACAAAAGACCATCTACTGAACCATGAGTGAGTGGCAGGTGATGTGCAGCCTGAGGAAGCACACCATCCTTGCTCTGAAACAGACACACAGCCAGGGTGACCCTCGGCAGCGCACAGCCCTCTAAAGAACATCAGGAGGGGATTACCTTTCACAGGTGAAGATGGATTCTGATGCAGCGCCAGGCTCCTTGACGATGACCTTTTCACAGTACCAATCCTGGGATCTGTCACTGCCCTCACAGCGCAACAGCACCCTCTGCAGGTTTCCAAGAGACACTGCTTCTATTTGAAATTCATCAGTCTGGTGGAGAAAAATCCCTTGGAAATAACTCAAGTCCAGCAAATACAAATGCTGACAATACCAGCAACCGAAGGCTTCCAGGAGCAGCACAGTACTTTAAAAGAGATAACGTTACTACAGGAAATACTAAAAAGGGACAATAAAGGAAGATTGATTTTATGTATTAAACATGTTTCCTTTCACAGTTTTATTTTCTTCATTGTAGTGTCACTCAATGTAAAATAAAAATCCTGACACAGGAACCTCCAGCTTTGGCCCTGAGAAGCCATTCCTTAGCAGGTGGCTGACAATATGCAGCCTCACATCCAGGGTCTCATGGGGTAGCATGAGAGAAAGCTTGCCTTCTAACTCCCCTGCCTCCTTTCTTCACTAAACGCCTCTCCTGTGCCTTCCTCTGTAAATGGAAATAGAGCACATTCTTCCGTTTGTTAGGAACGCACACCCTGTAATCTGTATTTGTAAATAGCATTCGTCTGTCATGTCAGAAACGCATTGACATTTTCAGAGAGATGGAGAGAAGTAGGACCCGAAGGAGACGCTCTGGTGATTGGAATAAAAACGACTCCTTGACATGCTCCTTCTCCAGAATGCTGTTTGATCTAAGGAAAGGGTCATGAATTTAATTAAACTTGACACATGTCCAGAAGTGACAGCTGTCTGTTAGCTACTGTTTCGCTGTTTCATGGTAAAAATGTAAACCCAGAAATGCTTGTGTTGCCCACCAAGAATGGGTTGTGTTAGTTGAAGTCTGCAGTGTTTCTAAGTTAAATTTCAAATCAGTCATTGAAAACACACTCCCTCAGTCACAACCGTTGATTGTTAGTCATAAAAATCTTCTTTTGTTTCAGCCAAACGAAAACGACAACTGGTCCAAGCAGGATGCTTCTGGGAAGTAGGTGACTGTTTACAAATTCTGGGTGACCGTAACCTACTTTTCACTGTTCTGTACCCTCAGGGTGCTTTTTAAGGGGACATTTCATGATGGGTGTCATCCATGGCAGCTGGTGCAGCTGATCTCTTCAAACTGTTTGGCAATTTCTTTTTAGTGCGTGGATTAAGGAAAATCATCAAAAAGGGTCAACGACATACCAGAGAAGAAACATACCTCTGGTTCTACACTGCAGCGCCATTAAACTCACACTTTCACTCTCTCTATTCACTGAATCCACCTACTCCTCCTACTAAAGTTCAGTTTCAGTCCACAAGGCACCCTCACCACTCTTTACAAAGTGTTGTACATAATGGTGAACTGAAGATCAGCCATGATGGCTGCAAACCCCTAGCATGTTATCTTAGTAAGTTCACTTGGTATAGCACTGCATGTGGACCAGCTGACAGACAGTCCAGTACGATGGAGCCCTCACCATCAGAAAGTGTGAGAGTGATGAAGGACGGACCTGACACACTGCCAGAAGTGTTCTTCAGAGGATCACTAAAAATTCTAATATAATATTGAAAAGTCTGTTTCTGCTATGAATTAGTTCACTTGTGATAGCAAAATTTAGGCATAATTTATTTTTTTCTCTCATCCAAGGCAGAACTTGTCTTTCTGTTCATTTCAATGGGAGCTTTTTCTAATAACACCTCTGGATCCTGATCCCAATTTCACATGTGTAGGCAGCAGCCTTCTTTCCAAATACAGCAAAGAAGCATCAAAAGTTAATAAGGTTTATAGATTTCCCACTGTAAACTCCTAAATGTTTAATATACAGAAAGAACCATGCTGGGACATAAAAGACAAAAGGGACTAGTAAGGGGTTGGTTCCATTCAAGCTGACTTTAGAGGAGTGCCTGAACAGCCTGACCCTGCAGAATCATGCTCTGCAGCTTCCAGTCCCAATGGCGCATGTCCATGTATACTTTCCTTGCTGTCGTTTCAATCCAGTTTGTTCTTTTTCTTACAGTATAGCTATATTAATTCATTTATCTTTGTTCTACTGTTCATATAGATTTAGGACATCTCTTTTATCTGTCAATAACTTCTAAAACAGAGCACTTTAAGTCAGGTCAGGAAACTTGAATTAAAGTTGTTCCAAAACTTAACTCAAGAGCAATTTTCAGGTTTTAAACCACGCACGGCCCTTATCAGAGGGACTGCTAGGAACCAAGGGAAGATCTCCGCATAGACCCACCTGTTCTCTTTGAAGTCGTACTGGCATGTTGGACTTGTACAGCTGTCAAAGGCCATAGTCTCCCCTCTCTCCATAGAGACAGAGAGACCTCAGACTCTGTTTCTGCTGGCTTCAGCTGCCCAGTATACACATCGACATGGTATCGCGCTACTGGCAAAGCATCGGGGAGAGAAAGAAAAACATCTGTTACCACAGTACTCATATAAACAGTCTAGATCTACCTGTTCTTAGGCAATAGTTTGGAAAATTATATGATGATTTTGAAATCTATATCTTCTATGCTTATTAAGAAACCTCTCATGGTTAGATTTTAATTGTCATTCTAAATGAGTGGATTTTTAGATGGAGAAATAAAAGATTCTTTAAAGGCTAGCACATGAATGACACAGAAAGCTGTTTCTCCCTCAGAGTTGAGGTGGAACTGCTTCTCTATATGAAGCCTGATGCTTCAAATGATGTAAGCCTTTCTGAGAGTATAGATCAACAGTGCAGTGATGAGTGAGTGACCAGCTGGCCCGTAGCAAAGCCAGAGGAGACACAGGCATGACATTTCTTATCTTCACAGCCTTAGCCTTTGAGACTATATCTGGATCATAAGAACTGTTTTGAGAGATGCTTAATCCCAGATTCACCAGTGGCTAAAGCTGTCACACTGAACAAGTCACTTCTTAGTGAGTAAAGCAAGAATCTGAGAGGTAGAAAAAAATATGTAGTTCAGAATTCAAGGACCTACAAAACAATTCACATATGCAATGAATGCTACTAAGATTAATAACACACATGGATGAATAGGCTGTCCTCCCTTCATTACAGGAAGCTCACAGACAATGTCCCCATCTGCCTGGATCCGAGAGAGACGTTCATTTGCTACAAAGTCTAGGATCTTCTCACTCTTCAGATGTGGCATTGTTACCTGGGATTACAAGAAATGGTGGTCAAAGTGCATGATTTCCAATTTTTCATGAAACTCCACATTCAAAACACAGCCCAAGGATTACTGAGGCTGCCAACTGCAATGGCAACAGGAAAGTCATTAGAGCAGTTTGTCAGGGGCAATTTATTCACCCCTTACTTGTCAAATATTTTGCTAAATGGCTTAATTTCTTAAACATCACCAAGTAGACAGGCAAAATTCTTACAAGTTTGATCCATAAGAAAATGGGGACTTGAGCATTTGAAATGGACTCTGTCTGATAGAAAGATCTCAATTTGTCCTGCAAGAGTGACCTAAAAAGTAATTGATAGGAGGAACTCCAAAAGAGAATTTCTTTTTATATTAGTCACCAGAGTAACCCAAACAATAGAACATCTTAAAGTTTCTGATGCCTTTCAAGAATATCCCAATACCTGCAGGGTATTGAGAAGCCTTTAAAGTGCCTGCCTAGTATGTCCCAAGGGCCTTAGTCTCCCTGCCAGAGGATGGAAGCCTTGTCCCTTTCATCTGTTGTCCCAAGTCTTCACATCTCAGCAGACTAACACAGGTCTTCCAGAAGGAATTTCAGTTTCCTGCCCCAGCTATATGGTGGATGAAATGGCCTTCTCCTGATAAGATGTCAGGTGATGGTCCCATCCTTCCTCATTTCCACTGCAGTGCTCACATCCTTTACAGTAGTCTTACTTTTAGTATAAAATCAAAAGGCCCCAACACAAAGAGAAGTTCGTAATTTGGTCCTAACTTCTCATCTAGGATTCCAAGCATGCCTGTACCTCTACTTAGAAGAGCATTCTTCCGTTTTGTTGTTGTTGTTTGCTGTGATGATTTTCTCATCCTTGCTGAGCTAGGACAACTTAAATCTGGGTTTTCCTCTGTTTCACTGAGATCGGAATTATTAACTATTATGTGAGATCCTTGGAGGGAGGGCCTCCTCATATCCTTCTAGTGCTACACAGGGAAACCGTAAGACAAAGTGCTTCTTTCTGATTCTTCGTAATCAGAAAGAATTCTTTTCTAAACCCTTGATTCCCACCTTGGTGAACTCAATAGGGCCATGTGAAAAGACAGGTAATGATGTGCTTTGCCTCCTTTCCCCTCAGTGGGTTTGGAATGGCTTTTGTGACCTCTCTCTTTGGGTCCTCTATGAATTTTCTAATTCATCACTTGAGAGGTTTGTAAACAAAAGGCAAAACCTCTAAATTCAAAGCTAAGAGACCTCCAAAGTCTTTGCAATCCCGAAGGTATCTGCAAGACCCTCTCCCCCACTCATCCCATCCCCACATCCAGCTTGCCTGTGCTCCCAGATCCCCAGTCATAGAAGTTTCACCCCCTTTCCTGGTCTGGTCCTTTGTACCTCAAACAGGAACACAGAAGGAAGAGGGTGTCCATTCTCTACACCACCGGTTCTGGCTCTGCCCAGCTCTTCTCCTTGCTTTTATTTCTCCTGCTGATGTTGGCCCTTTATCTCATTTCTAACTGCCCCTTCTGCCTGTCTCAGATGATAACCAAGACTACTTGTGGAGTAAGAATAGGATCAGGCAGGCTGTAAGGACTGAGTGGGAGGGGCATTGGATCTATGACCAAATCTTTCCTGTGTGAGGCTAGAGTCAGCAACTGACCTGACCCAGCTCCACATCACCCCTGCTCATGAAGACTGACAATGGATTAATTAATAATCAGCAGTGATTACCATCTATAGCTGTATTTTTCTTTGTTCTCAAAAACATTCATTATATTTTTTATTTAACTCTAAATTTTATCTCATCCTTTCTTAGCACAAAATAGCTAAGTAACACAAAACCAAAGTAGCAAAGCACTTTATAAGAGCCACACAAGTGGAGGCTAATTCTCTGTTAGACTCTGCACAGAAGATAAAGACTAGTTCTGAGTGAGAAAAGTTAGGGAAAATGTTTTAGACATCCTGCCCCAAAGTGTCACAAATATTTACCCCCCCCCAAAAGCTATGTATAACCCTCTCACTCTAGTTATATATTCAGTGTATACAAAGCTTTGCCTTAAAAAAAATGTAAGCAACTATACACCACAACACTTGAACGTTTAGTGTGTAAAATATGCCACAAGATCTGGTTCTGGGTGGGGAGAGCCAGGGCCCAGGCTAAACATTAACATTTACTCCCTGGTCATCAGGAAATGCAGTAATGTTCCAGCAGGCTCATGGAGAGCACTTTAGGTATCCTGCAAATCAGATGCCATGTCGGCACTGGACTCTAGGCCTTCATTCCTTCCCGCCTGCCTCCTGAAGACTGGACAAGCAGGATCAGCAAAGGATGGCAAGTCTGTCAAATGGATGGATTTACCTTCGTTCAAATAAGCTGGTACAACTTTGAGGGTGTTTCTGTAAACTGTTGGAATCTTTCAAGATTAAACATCTTGCTAGAGATTGTCTGAGAAGTCAGGGCTTCCTGCTGCTCACTGAACTAGAAAATCCTCAAAAAGAAACTATTTTTCTTACTGGAGATCAAAACTTGATCTTTTTCAACAATTCTTTCTTTAACCCTGAAGTGAAGAAGTACCTAAAAATGAATAGGAACTGTGAATATTTAGGAGATGCCCTTCAAAATAAATAAATACATAGGTAAATAAATAAATCCATTTCTTATATACTTCAGTTAAATCTAAAGAGTGCCTGGAATTCAAATTAAGTAGATTATCATGTCATGTGATAAAAAATGCTAACAGATTCACCAAAACCTACTACCTACTTCAAAGACTCTAAAGAACTGAAAGTCTTTTAAAGAGTCTCTATTTGGGGCTGGAGAGATAGCTCAGCAGTTAAGAGCACAGATGACTCTGGTAAAGGACCCAGGTTCAGTTCCTAGCATCCCCATAGCAGCTAACAACTGTCTGTAACTCCAGGCCCAGGGGAATATCAAAGCCTTCTTCTGAGTGCGCTAGTACACTTACACACACGCGTGCAGGACACTCACACACATAAAGCAAAATGACAAATAAAATATTTTTAAACAGCTTCTGTTTGGTCTGAATTACTTTACCCAGTACTGTGTTGCAGTTGCTGCAGAGGCAGGCAGCAGGCGGGAGGAGGGCTCCGGACCAGTCTCACCGCTCACAGTAGGAGTGGGCCAAGCCTCTAAAGCACTCCAGACTCTGTCTTTACCTGACCTTCACACCTGCCAAGGCTATGCTTGGAAGCTTCAAGCAACACCGCATGATTCCCCGCAGTTAACACTGACTTGCAAAGTACTTCGTGTATTTTGCAAATATTTTTAAGTGAGCAGTAAATGCTTTATTAATTTAGCAATTCCACAAATACTTGCCTGACCTCTGATCAGGACTATTTTCAGTTTGGAATTAGAACAAAGTTCCTATTCTTATGTTACTCACTTTTCAGGGAATGTCAGATAATAAACAGAAAATATCAGGTAAGTGTTGTGTTATATAGAAAGTGAAAGAGGTTGATGTGATTGAAAGATACTGGGTACTCACTGTAGGTTCTGAGTCAAAGACTGGCTTGAGGCAGGAGATTAGTGTGGTCTATGCTCTATGACAAGACCAAAGGGATGCTCAAAGACTTCAGAGGACCAAGCAGAGGCAGCTCTAGAGATGGAGAAGATGAGGTCAGGATCTGTGAAAGATCACTTATGCCCTTTGAAACCAGGATGTTAAGGTTTAGAAAAAAAGCTCCAGAGACGTTGAAGGAGACTTTGTAGCAAAAAGGAAACGAAAATAAAATGGTAACTTGGACTAAAATGATAACAATGAAATGGAGAAAAATAGGTAAAATTGAGATAGTTTTGAGAGGTAAGACAATGAGACTCGTGAGGAATCAGAGTTTGAAGGCAAGAGGAGTGAATTAGGGTTCTGGCTTGTATAGGGAGAAGGTGACATCGTCTACTCCATAAGGTGGGGGACAAGTGTTCTCACAGGCTTTCATTTACTATTTCTATTTGGTACATACAACTTGTCAGACAGGTGGTACAAGAATAACTGTGCCTTACTTTATAATAGAAAAAGCTTACAGACAGTGATAGGGAACTTGAGAAATTAATAATCTTTTAAGTCTTTGGCTTCAGTTATAAAGGTTAGAACTTGCTTTGAAACAAAATGAATTCCAGAGAAGGATACATAGAAAACCAAAGATTCAAAAGCAACTGTTAGACTTCTTTGACAGCACTTGCTGAAATGCTGTCCAAAGTTTTTTTTTCTCGGCATTCATAATTGATTACTGTCTGAAGAGGCCAGTTATAGTCACCTTCCTTTGGGTCCAGGTGCAGGTAAATCTGCATCAATTCAGTCACATAGGTTTATATTTTATCATCATGCTGTGAACACTAGCTAGTACAATTGGTCAACCTGCATCAATGTGGTTAAGACAGCAAGTCAGATTTCCCAAAAAGGCCTTTAATATTCATTGCCAATGAAGACAAGTGTGACACTGTATAATGTCACAGGCTCATGAATACACTTAAACTAAGCCTTAAACTACCAAAAGGTCAGGAAATAGTTGTTTAGTCTTTATAATTTAAGTCTTATGTAAAAACTTAGGTTTATTTTTAACTTGAGACTCAGAAAAAATTTTAACAAACACTTGTTAGACTACTGGCTTGCCCTCCAAAAAACAGTTCTAAATACATTCATCAGTAATCACAAGACACTACTGGCCATAAGCATCTCATTGTTACTAGCTGGGGAAGGGACCTCACAGGACATGGCCTAATGATGGCAGATGTTTGCATTTCCTCAGCCCATTAAAAGCGACCACTGATCATTATAGAAACAAAACCTCTTTTTATTTTTAAATAGCATTTTCTACTGGCTTTCACACTGAAGCATAACCTCATATTATTCAATCTATATTAAAAAAATCCAATGCTTTGATTTTTGTTTTAACTCTGATACAGAACAGCAAAGTCAATATGACTGAGGGGGAAAAAAAGGTGTAGCAAGCCCCAACACCAAACTTAATGTTTGGATAAAAGAGGGAAGAAAAAAAACGAATTTCCAAAAATAGTTTCCATTGTATGTACACTGCTCATTTTCGTCTTTAAACAACTATGAAGCCGAGAAGGAAATAGTGTGTCTACCACATAAAATATTCAGCACTTGCTTTAATTTTCCAAATGAGTAGAAACAATTCCAGGAATGGTCTCCACAAACCACAGTTCATTTGAAGAGCTCCCTCTGCTGATTTTACAACAGCAAATATGAACAGTTCCCAAGAGAACATTTACTATAATAATCATTCTTTGTTTCTGAAAAACGTAAAATTCTTCGGCTGCTTAAAAAAAATACAATCAGTAGCAAAATAAATAACACCCAAATATCTGACTGAAACAGACTCACCCCACTTTTTTGCTCAAAACCTTAGAGAAAAAAAAATTAATTCCTTCTAAAAATCTTTCAGGGTGGGCGGAGGGGGGAGACTTTTGCTGACTTAATAGAATTAATACTACATCTCCAAGGACAGCCAAAGCTTATAGACATGTTAATACTGGAGCGAACTCGTGAAGACAGTAACTGTACCTGAGCTATCCTGGTATATTCAAACATCAAGTGGAAACATTCTTCACAATGGGTGCATTAGTAATATCTGAAAGACTTTGAACATGAGAGTTGCTGTGTATAGTTTTATACATCTGTGCATGTCAGGCCTCCTAGGCTTTCTTGGCCCAACCTCAAGATGTTTTATTCTGGAAGGACGAATTAACCTACCTTCTAGACAAGCTCAAATGGAAAAACAGAGTACAACAAATTCCACATTGCCAGATTCTAACAAAATGAGGCTATCCAAGCTTCAACTGGTGCCAGATCTGTTAATCCTTTTGCAGGAGGATGGAGATGCTACATGGAAGCTTCATTCTGCCAGACAACTGTGTGAGCTTTATTACTGACTCACAAAATCTCACCAGACATCACAGTTCAAGTCTCTCTGTCTTTAAGTGATGACTTTATAAAACTAACGTGAGAGAGATCAGGCCCATGTAGTGATTGTCTTCTCTGAATGTTACATGTTTAGGTGGTACTAGGAGCACAAAAGACCAAAGAAGTGTAGCACTAGGGAAAAAAGGAGACAAGATTGGGCAGAGGTTCATAAGACTGTGAGAGAAACCCCTCTCTAGAGGTGACACACTCTCCTGTCCCATGGCTTGGGCATGGCCAGAGGCTGTACATTGTTTCCAGCTGGCAAACCAAGATAGACTTTGACGGAGCCCCACTGAAGATGGTCAGCAACATACACACATAACCACTGGGCCACAGATTCACTCCTGTAGGGAGACTGGAGCAGTATGTTCTGTAATGGCCACTCAAATGCTCAAAATCAATCATTGTTCATTTTGAAATGATGCTCCTACATCCCGGACCTTTTGTGTTTCTGTTTGTGGGTAGAAGGTTCATCGGCATCTGTTTTTGTTTTGCTTCTACAAGGGGATTTCCTTGTTTGCTTGCTTTGTTTTGTTGCATATTGCTGGGGATCAAACCTAGAGTTTTGTACATATTAAGAGTGTTTTACTATTGAGCTATGTCATGGACCCACAGCATTTTTTAAAACTTTTTTTTGTGTGGATGAGTTTTACTTGTATGTGCGTGAGTGTATCATGTGTATTCAATGCCTGCAGAGGCTGGAAGTGGGCATTGAATCCTCTGGAACCGCAGTTATGGGCAGTTGTTTAGCTACCATGTAGTTTCTAAGAACTAAGCCCAGATCTAGCTAGTGCTTTTAACTGCTGAGCAATTGTTCCAGCCCCAGATAACATTTTTGGTAACAAGTTCTTCCAACTTAGCTCAACCTGGCCTTGAACTTCCAAACCTTCTTTAGCCTCTTGAATACTGTCACTATGCCAGATCTCCTTTACATAAGAAGACCTTGATAGCCCATATTACATGATCTAGCTGCCTATCATCATCTCCTTGGGCCATCTGGGTCCTTCTGTCATATACCCCAACTTCTTAGATTCCAGCACCCAGTCACTAAAGGCAAATGGCAATTTCCACACCGGCATGTCATGACCTCTCTCTCTGATCATATAGGAGAAGGGCACATGGAGTCAGCTTTCTAGGATACAAAGGGAACACATCCGATGTCAAATGTTCTGACTCTGATCATGTGTGCAGACTCAGGACAAGTAAAATCAGAAAGTTTGAAGTCTTGGCAACTAAGATTGGTTGATTCTGCTCAGTACCAGGGACTCAGTCAGATGCTAAGTGTAGAAGGAGACAGTAGGTACAAGAGTTGCTCCAAGAATACGGACTGTATTCTCCCCAGAAGGAAGGGTAGTCTCCAAGGATCAGAGATAGAACTAGACTCGGACTGGACATCCAGCAATGAATCTAGACAAAAGGCTTGATGGCCTTGGGAAGCCCATTCCTCCATCTGAACTTCACATATCCGATTTCCTGTCTGTAGGATCTACTGGATCTTGCTGAGGCTCTAGTACTTCTTTTGTGAGTGGGTGAAGTCCAACACCAATCCTCCATGCTGCAGCAAGTGTGTTTTTGTACTTTCCCTCCTTCTCTGTTCTCAGTGGTCAAGCTGAAGGGGTGAATTGTGCTGTCATATTCTTAGAGATGTCTCTGAACACGTGATAAATGACACTGTTCGATGTCTCTATTTCCCTTATCCAAATAATTTGTTCCGTTAAAGAATGAGAGAGAGCATGAAGTTAGGGGATGAGTGAAGTGCGGTGTGTCAGGGAGGCGCTAAGAGGAGGGGGTGGCGCAAACGGACACCAAATGCAGCGCATCAATTCTCAGTGAATCAATAAATATTTTTCAAATGAACAAATAGATTTTAAAAACAATGAGGGTTTGCAGAGATAGATTCGCAGTTAAGAACACGGGATGTTCTTTCAGGGGACCCGGATTCCGATGCCAGCACCCACATGGATGGTAATTTATGTGCATAACTCCAGTTCCAGGAAATCTAATGGCCTTTTCTGGCCACTGTGGGCAGTGCATGACATGGGCACAATTACATACATGTAGTCAAGACATTCATACACATAAAGTAAAAATGATAAATATTTTTCAAAAACCAATGAAAAGGAAGGTGTTGGGAATGGGGCGTGGCACTGCAGTACAGATTCACAAAGACTGTGCAAAGCCACGAGTTTAATTCCCATATCAATAGCGAAACAGGACTCCTGACATCCCTCAGTCCATGCGCAAAAGATGGATAAACATCTACACACGTTTGAAGTCCCTCTCAAAGCCATAAATGACTTGACTGAAAGTGGCAAACTGATAAAACACTGACCGCCAATATTATGGAAGGCTTAGGCACAATGGGGTTGAACCCTGTCTTAGGAAAGGTACTGTATTATTGGGAAAGTGAATCAAACACCTATATCACTCTGAAAAGAGGAGCATTAGAAATATGCATGTGGCAATGTAACTCTTTAGTTCCCTCTGGGTGGATCTCAATTTAACTTACAGTGGGAGATGAAAGGAATTGGTATATTATGTGTCTCTTCAAGATGGAAAAAAAACGATAGATCTCCCAAACACATTTACAAAGCACAAAAATGTCCATGAGCATGACCCTGTGTATTCCCAAATGATCTTCATGGCAAATTGCATCAGGGGCTACTTGACATCTTAGAGTCTAGCATATTTGTCTCAGACACTAAACAGACCAAGCATCAGACTGTATGCTCAGGCAGCCTGAACACAGCTGTCAGAATTGTGGGAAAATTTGAAATATTTGTTGTTTAAAGTTTTAATAGATTGAAATATTTATTGAGAAAGGTACAATCAGAGCTCCTGTGAGGGACCTCTCCTTTTTGCCACTGAGTTGCTAGTCTAGGAGCTTTTGGCAGAAACCAGGAAAAGACTCAGGTAGTTCCTATTAATTGGTCAGTTTTCTGACAATATGGCAGATTGACCCAATGGGAGACACACAATCTGTTCATGAGTCCCAGGCTTAGAAAGTAAGATGATCATATTCTTGCACGTTTACAGGAGTGCTGAGGCACTGAAGAGCTTTTGCTGGTCTCTTACCTTTGATAGGTCTTCCAGCAGTTAATTGAACTGGATTATACTGTTACCATGGGAACTCATCACCACAACCAAGGCTTACTTGGCAGTTTTTTTCTTACGTCATGCTTAGCACGCTGTCTAGGAGTGGACATGATCCCTCCTCCATCTTAGTATGGAAACCACTTTCACTCACAATCAAAAATGTATGAAAGGGCCGTGGCGCCTCTGCCCTGTCGGAGCTGCAGCCTCCAACTGTCTCAGCACGGCACGAGCCTGAAAGGTAGGTCTTCCTGGGCAGCGGGCTCCATCTACAGCAACAGGCACCCCACGATAAGACGAACTTCCACCAAGACTGCTGGGCTGTGGTGACCCGCGTCCTACCTCACAGGACAGCGTCCCTGGTAACAGAACCTTCAGCCTTGCCATCCCTCGCTGTGCACCAGACTCCCTGACAGGGTGGCCTTGACCGGACCCCGCGGGCACTGCTAGAGCCCGCCTTTATGATGACGTTCCAACAGGACCAGACGCAAACCTGTGACCACCGGAGCTTCAGGAAGCGGGTGGCGTGCCTGTGCTTCCCCAGCTCTCAGGAGGACGAAGCGGTGTTGGTGAGCAGCAGTTGGTGTCCTCACCAAGGGATTATCCCAGGAGGGAGAATGGAGCCAGAGGAGGAAGCTGGAGGTGCTGCTGTGAGGGAAGTGTATGACGAGGCTGGAATAAAAGGAAAATTGGCCAGACCTTTGGGCGTACTTCAGCAGAACCAAGACCAAAAGTACGGACCATATGTTTATGTTCTTACAGTCACTGAAATATTAGAAGGCTAGGAAGAGTCTGTTAGTGTGGGAAGGAAGATACAGAGAGAAGACCCAAAGTCCTCCAGTGTCATAGACCTGTCCGTGCAGAGTACCAGGACAAACTAAAACTGGGGTGTTGTCCAGCCACTGGGCGTTCCATTATCCCTTCCCTTCCCGATAATAACGCCTCCTTTGTGACTGCAGCACAGCCCTCCGGGGTGCTGTCCAATAACAGACAGAGGCTTAGGCATCCGCGTCCATCCCGCACCGCTGCTTGCCTGCCAGGGGAGAGGCCTTCAGACCTTCCTTCTAACACACCTAACTGCTGCTGGCAGTCTCAGAATTTGCCATACAGGTTGTTAAAACAATTTTCCTGTATTGCAGATGCTTCCAAGTCTTTTAAAATAAACAACAAAATAGTGTACCAATATTTTAAGACACCAAAGCATTGTGAAATTTTTTAAGGCCTTAATTGTGTCTCTCCTCCCTAATATTATTTGATTTTCTTTTTTTACTGTCCTTTTTCATTTGGTGTCAATCTATGATTTATTTTCCAAAAAACAGTCTTACACTTACGGAAAATTGGTTCCATTTTGAAAATGAAATCTTGTGCCATAAATGCAGCTAAACTAAATAAAAACATTAGTTGACAAATTAATGCTTTCAAAGTAGTGAGTGAAGTGGAAGGAAATAATAATTCATACTCTGGACATTCATAAGTCTTCTGTCCTGTATTAGTTCTCTAATGTCTAGTGAGTTTGGACTTACAGAAGAAAGCTTTTCCATATGCTTACATTCTTAAGGATTCTATCCTATGTGAGTTAACGGATGTTCAGAGAGCTGTGAATTGAACTAGAAAGCCTGTTTGCACTGCGCATTTGTAGTCCTTCTCTCCTATATGAGATCATTGGTGTACAACGAGTTTTGACTTGCAGGGGAAACTTTCCCACAATAGGAGCAGTCATATGGCTTCTCTACTGTATGAGCTCTCTGATATGAGGTGAGCTGAGAATTCAACTGTAAGTTTTTCCCAAATTCTTTATGTTCCTATGGTATTTCTGTATGAAAACTCCGATGTTTATTCAGACTTTATTTTATAATAGATTGTTGTTGCATAAGATTTGTCCTCTGACAGATCATGGAGAGGTACCATCTTCCCAAGCTTGTTTCCTATCTTACCAAGCTTGATTGCACCCACTTGCGTAGGATCATCATAGCTAAGATTGTTGACTATCATGTTCCACATGGAAGGAGGAGAAGGGAGAGTCACAGAATCCTCCCAACTAACCAATCAGCCATAGTGGTGAAAGGGAGAGAATCTAAGAAACTAAACTAAAAAAGCATAGGGAAGGATCTCACCATTTTATGCACAAAGGGGAAGCTACTGTCTATGCTTGCATGAAGACCTTCTGGTATGGCCTTTCTCCTCCAAGTAAACCCTGAACCAGTGTTCTAAAATGAGCCGAATAAACTCACTAGTTTCCAGGACTGCAGTTAGGTGAAATTGTACCTCAGTTTGTATCAAGGAAGAAAGGGGTCGATGTTGCTTACAGCCCTCCAGCCGGAATTTTAGCTCTAAATTCCTCCTTTCATTATGAAGATATTTGGATTACTGGTTTGCTGTCACTCTTGGTAAAGCATCTTCATACATGGTTTGCCTTCATAGGACTTTGTCATGCGGTTGATCTTCTGTTTCACCTTTATTTCTGCCTAGTGATAGGAGAACTTGTGACAGTTTTCAGGTAGCTTTGTCAATGGATGATTTTTAGTGAAATACTTTTAAAACTTACAATTGTATTTCTCTATAAGATGTAATTTTCCATTTATTGAGATTACTTTTCTTATGTTACCCAATATTATCACACATACATTGCATCCTCACATGATTTACGTTTTCAGCTACTTATGAAACATAAAGAAGATATTTCTAGTATTTATAGAATTTGTTAAAGATCCAATTAACCAAAGTTATACATCAATCATATTACTTCTAGTTAGAATGATATTCCTTGTGAAATGTATTTTAAAAATGCCATGGATACTATGACTACGTCTGTAGAGAAGAAGATCCACATGATGGCAAGAAGGTTTATCGGCTACATTAAAATTAACATATTACCCAGACTTCATTCTATCAGCCTGATCAGGTTGATCAAAGGTTAAGATTTTTGGTGTGTGTTGTATGTATAGGTGTAGGTGAACATGCTCATGTGCCTGTAGTGTAGATGAATGCTCACTATAAACTGTCTTCCCAATCATCTTCCACCTTAATTTCTAAGACAGTAAAACAACTGAACTGGGAATTTGTGTATTCTGAAAATCTGTCTGGCCAGAAAAACTCAGTACTTCTCTAATCTCCCCATTCAGGAACTATAGGCACATGATGCCCCGATTTTCAGTGGGTGCTGTGAACTCATAGGCACATCATGCCCCAATTCTCAGTGGGTGCTGTGAGCTCATAGGCACATCATACCCTGATTTTCAGTGGGTGCTGTGAACTCATAGGCACATCATACCCCGATTTTCAGTGGGTGCTGTGAGCTCATAGGCACATCATACCCTGATTTTCAGTGGATGCTGTGAACTCATAGGCACATCATGCCCCAATTTTCAGTGGGTGCTGTGAGCTCATAGGCACATCATACCCCGATTTTCAGTGGGTGTTGTGAACTCATAGGCACATCATACCCCGATTTTCAGTGGGCGCTGTGAGCTCATGCCAAGTTACTCACCCTTACGTGGCCATCACTTTGCCAACAGCAGTCATTCCAGTCTCAGGCTAAGTTCTTCAGGAAACACTGTTGAATGGTTTTCCCTCTTCATGTTTTCATTTCAAATATGTCAAGACCTCAGATTAAAGGATTTACTCACTTCAATCTCTGTATGTGATGTCTTCCTGTTGGTGGTTCCAACTTATCACTAATATGTGTTCTGATTTACTGGCTAGTCTCAGTTGAGGCAGTCATTTGGTAAATATCTAAAATGATGGCAAAACTATCATTAAATATGCAATGAATATTAATATTTTTATGCAGTTCAAAAATAAAAGTGAATCTTATTGTTCTGAGGAAAGTTGTAAAGAAATATTGACTTATAATAATTGTCCTCATTTTATTCCTTCAAGAGTTGATATAATAAATAATACTTGTGTATAGTGCAGTGTGGGGCCTAGGCCTATTGCAAAAACATTGAGTGGGCAATGTGACCCCAGAGACCCTGAAGGGATGGCAGGTGCCTGGCCTGCTCTGCCTTGAGACTATGACCCAGGCCCCATAAAGATCACAGCAGACCACAGCCAGGTCTTGGGTTTTGTTTCCTCATTCCTCAGTGCTTGATTCACCTGACCCCTATAGGCCACTAGAACCTTCCCACCTTTACCTAAAGGCCCCAATTTGAACTTTCCCCTCTTCAGTAACAGCCAGACAGGCCTCTCTATATAAACCCCTGCCTTGGTTCAATGAATGAATGAGCTGTCCACTGACACAGTTTTCCAGGAGTTCTTTCCCATTGCACCCTGGGCTGCCTGAGGACCTGTTCGTCTGCTCTCCATTCTCTGGGACAGCTGGTACACAACAGCCACGTATGGAAACAGAGACCCACATTGCAGTGTTCATTGATGCTTTTTTTTTGCTTTTCTACATTCTTTTGAACATGTAGAGATAAAATATTCACCTACTTCTCAACTGTGGGTATTTACACAATAATGTGGAAATTCATTTTTCCGTTCTTAGCCTTTTGCCTTAGCCTTTTGTGTGCTGGAATGACAGGTTTGTGTCATCATGTGGGGCCAGAACCTCCTTTCTTTGCCCATCTCCCGTCCCTCTACTTCTTTTTGAATCATACAAGTAGAAGCCTTTTATGGGAGCACACCATGGTTCCCTGACTGATTTCCAAACCTAGAGCTTCCTGGAGTGGGAGTGGCAGATAAACCTGCTGGGTGGATCCTTTCTCGACTGTCACCACAATGGTACCACGACAGCAGCTAGCCCCTGAGTATCCTGGGTTGGCAAGTGTGCAAGGATCCTAAAGGGCCGTCCTTGCCAGACCTCACCAATACTCTATTCTGGAGAAAGGAATCACTCCACCTTCCAGAAGAGCACAGAGTGTCAATACTGGCTTCTCGGAGGTCCTACAGGGAGAAGGTGATGGGGATGGGACCCCAGATCTTAATGTGCCAGTCGTGTGCTCTATCACTGAATTTAACCCATTTGGTTTGTTTCTTGTCTGTTTGAGATAGAATCTCACTACTATGTTGCCTAGCTTGGCCTTTAATTCGCTTTGTAGCCCAGGCTGGTCTGGAATTTGTGATCTTCTTGCCTCAGCTCTCTGCGTTGCTAGTGAGGGGCTCATTAGGACAGATCTCTGGCAGGCAGACAGACAGACAGGGAGAAGAGGCCTAGCTGGTCTAAAGTACTTTTCACTAAACATTTAGATGACTGACTTCCTGTTGCTTCTCCCACTGCAGATCAAGGACTTGTGTTTTCCTGCAGGAACAGTCAGGGGAATATTTAGACTTCCTTAGGGCTCCGAGGGGACTCCTGTAGTGGGTACAAGTTTCCCTTTCTTTGAATTCCACAATTCCCAGTGACTGACCAAACCAGCCATTTCTGAGGGAAAAAATATAATTCATCCCACCAGAAACATAAAACTTTTGGCTCTGCCAGACATTCAGATTTCTGAGCCTGGATCCCCTTTCTACCTGGAGAGTCTCCCTGTGTGCGCTTCTGCTTTGCTCTGTGTGTGCTTCTGCTATCAATAAAATTTGGCCAAGCTGGCCTTCATCTCATAAAGATCCACCTTCTTCTGCCTCATGAGTGCTAGGATTACAGGTGTGCACTACAACACCAAGCCATAATTTTTAAATTTTTTTTAAAAAACATACTCTACATAGAGCAATGTAACTTGCAAATTAAATAACACTATAATAAAATTACTTCACATAGATTTAAGCAGTAGAAAAAGGAATTTTTTCAGATTATAAAAAATTAACAAATAAATCACTTTTTCTAAGTGGATCTATGCAAAAAAAATGTATTCAGTGGCTAGTAATGTCTACTTCCTATTGCACTAATGCTCAATGGAATGAAAAAGAAAGCCCAGCTTTCACAATCACTGCCTCAGAGGGATAACACATGTTGCATTCTTTTGAAATGAAGAAATGATTCTTGCTTCTTAAGACCCAGAAAGTTTAATTCACACATCTACCATTAGAAAAACACCATGCCTTTAAATTTCTTATCCTCTCTTGTTTTCCTTTTTAAATATTATTGTATTCTCAGGCATGCATTACTTTGCACATATGCATGTATGCATTGCAGGCTAGGCTGTGACTGACTATAAGGGAGAACGTGGAGTTAAGTTTCTGAGGTTGAGTGACCTTACTTAATTTTATACATTCTAGGTTTATTCATTCTTCTGAATTTGTGATGTACTAGATCGTCAGTATTCATTCATCTGCTGATGGACAAGTAGGTTTGTTTCATTTCCTTGTTATAGTGATTAGAGCAACAATAAACATGGGGACAAAGGGTCTCTGCAGTAAGGTATGGAGTTCCCTGGGAATATGCCCAGGAGTGAGACAGTTGGATCATGTGGTAGTTCTCCAACATTTATTGTTGGATCTCTCTCTCTCTCTCTCTTTCTCTCTTTCTCTCTCTCTCCCTCTCCCTCTCCCTCTCTCTGTCTTTCTCTCATCTTTGATCTTTTTGACATAGGTCTCCCTATAGCCCTGCAGGCCTGGAACACACCATGTAGACCAGGCTGGTCTCCATCTCACAGAGATCCACTTGCCTCTGCTTCCTGAGTGCAAAGATTAAAGGCATGTACTATCATCATGTCTGACTGGAACACTTTTTTAAAGCAGTCAGGCAGTTGTATTTATTTTTCTGACAACTGTCTACTCAACTCTATATCCCATTTATTTATTGGTAATTTTATTTCCTTGGCACTTAATTTTTGCTGTTCTTTTGCTGGATATTAGCCCCTTGACTGATGTATTGATTGTAAAGATTTTCCTTCCATTCTATGGGCTGTCTGTGTCCTCTGCTGATAGTTTCTTTCATTTTTCAGAAAATTTTGATTTCTTCTTGTCACATCTGTTGATACTTGGGGCTAATAACTGTGTTATTAATGCTCTATTCATGAAGTTTTTGCCTACCCCAATGTTCTGGAGTATGCCTTATAATTTCATCTAGAAGTCTAAGAGTTTCAGATTTCAAAGTAAATGAATCTCTGACTCATTTTGAAATGATTTCTTTTGACAGGATCTCCCTGTAGCCCCAGCTGGCCTGGAACTTGCTTTGTAGACTGCACTGGCCTTGAATTCACAGAGATCTGCCTACCTCTGCCACCCAAGTGCTTGGATTAAAGGTGAAATGATTTTTGTACAGGGTGAAAGTTGTCAATCAAATTTACTCTTTTGCAGGTGGAAATCGAGTTCTGCTGACACCATTTTTGGAATAGGGTCTTGTTTTTTCAATATATTTTTTGCCTCCTCTATGGAGAATTAGGTAGGCATAGCTTTGTCATTTTATTTCTGAGTCCTGTATTCTCTCCCACTGGTTTACCTTTCTGTATTTATGCCAGTACCAAGCTACCCCTTATCACTATAGCTCTGTAGTATAGTTTGAAGTCAGATATTGCTGTGATGCCTCTTACAGGGTTCTTACTCTACAGGATTGCTTTGGCTATTTGTGCTCTTTTGTGGTTCCACAGTAATGCTTGGATTGACTTTTATAGATCAGTGAAATATGACATTGGAATTTTGATAGATATTGCATTAAATCTGTAGATTAATTTTGGTGGTATAGCCATTTTTACCATATTAATTCTGCCAATCCAGGACCATGAGAACTTTCCATTGTCTAGTCTCTTTTTTGATGTCCCTTTTCAGTATCTTGAAGTTTTTGTTGTTGGAGTCCTTCTAATCTTTGATTAGGTATATTCCTAGTACTTAAATTTTTTTGGTTTTATTTTGAATAGGCTCTCTCCCCTAATTTCTTATTCTGGGAGTCTATTGTTGGTATGTGAGAAGGTTACTTTTTTTCTATTGATTTTGTGTCCTGCAATTTTACTGTGTTTATTTTATGTGTATGAGTATTTTGCCTGTATGTATGTCAGTGCACCCATGTCATGCAATGCCAGTTCAAGGTCAGAAAAGGGTATCAGATCCTTAGGAACTGGAATTATGGATGATTGTTAGCCACTGTGTGAGTGCTGGGAATCAAACCTGAGTCCTCTAGAAGACCAACCAGTGCTCTTAACCACTAAACCATCTCTCTCCATCCCTTTGTCACTAGGAATTTTTAAATTTCATGACTGATTTATTGGATGGCCCACTATTTATTATTAAAATGTATCATTTAGTCTCCAAGCATTTTGTGGTTTCTGTGGTTTCTCATTGTTAATTCCCACTTTCATTCTAATGTGGTCTGTTAAGACATAAGGAATTATCCCATATGTTTCTATTTTTTGAGAGACTTGTGTCCTATGAGGTGATTGCTTTAGGAAAAGATTCTTGTACTGCTGGGAAAAATGTGTATTCCTTATCTGTTGGGTGTGATATTTTAAATCTATCGGTTACATAGAATTGATCTAAAGTGTATTTTTCGTTCTAAGGCTTCTTCCCTTGTTTTTTTGTTTAGAATATCTATGTAAAAATGAGAGTTGAGTATCGAAGCCCCTCACTATTATTGTGTGAAAACCTGTATGGCCTTTTATGTTCTTTATCGCTTCTTTTATAAAATTAGGGGCTCCGATATTTGGTGCATAAATATATGCTATTGTTTATCTCAATTAATTGTTCCCTTTATTAGCATATTCCATCCTTTTTTATCTCTTCTAGTTAATTTTGGCCCAAAGCTTACTTTATCTGATATAAGGATAGCTACGCCTACTTGTTTACATTTTCCAATGTGGAAATGTGGTTTATTTTGAATCCTTTCATATTATTTTTGGATATCTTCACTGTCCAGTGTGTTTCTTGGAGTCACCATACAGTTGGTTCTTGTTTTTTAAATCTAATCCATTAGTCTATGTTTTTCAGAGGTGATTTGAGGTCATTTGCATTTAAGGTTATTATGTAAAGGAGTTTGATATTTCTTATGAATTTGGTGGTGCTTTGTTTGCTGTTTTGTGTTTGTATGTCTGTCTCTTTCTTCAAGCGTATGAAAAATTCTGCTATAGCTTTAATAAGTATTCTGTTTGCTCCATTTGATTTTATCTCTGTTCCTTCTTCTACTCCATGAACTCTTGTGTTTGGCCTCTTCAATGTATCACAGAGTTCTTGACAACTTTTTTTCATGTTCCTTAATTTTTGTCCCTAGTTGGCCTCATACTTGCTTCACCCGGAAAGCTTTAAACAATGTCTACGTCAGGGTCCCAGAACAAGTATTCTGATTTCATTGGTCCACTGTAACTTGAGATCAGCTTTTTAAAGTCCTTATAGGAGATTCTACTGTGAAGACGGAGATTAAAACTTCAAATTCCAGGGTGTTGGATCCATTTGCTGTGCATGATATTTGTTTGTTATGTAGATTTTCCCATTTCAGAATTTCAGTTTCTGGAGTCTAGATTTTAGCTAAGGTAAAACCAAAGAAAAAATTCAAGACATCTGCCCTTGTTTGGCTACACTGCTACAAGAGAGAAATGCCTTCCAAGTGGAGACATCGATGTGTGCGTCACTTGATTTCTTGTAAAGGTAATTCTTTCTAATTTATAATTTGTATTGTAGTTTGATCTGGTCTGTGTTGGGAATTACAAACAATCTACAAATGCTCAAAGGAAAAAATATATTGCATGTACAGGATGAAATTTTCAAATTTATTCTACCATAAGAAATGGAAAATATCTTGTTGCTCTTCAATATCGTCATTGTTTATCATCCATCCCAGCTGTTTTGGTTTGTGTGTGTTGGTCAGTTTTTGTAAAAGTGACACAAACTAGAGATACTTGGAGCGAGAAAGCTCAGTTGAGAAATTTCCTCCATCAAATTGCACTGTGGACATGTCTATGGGACATTTTCTTGATTACTAATTGACTAGAAGAGCCCACTCCACTGTGGGCGGTGCCGTCCCTGGACAGGTGATACGAAAGGTATCAGAGCAAGTCAGAGGGAATAAGCCGGTCAGCAGTGTTCCTCCATGGTCTCTGCGTCAACTCCTGCCTCCAAGTTCCTGCCTTGGTTTCCCTCCAGGATGGACTTTAAACCTCCATCCAAATAAACCTATCCAAGTTGCTTTTGGTCACTGTTTTATCACACCAATAGGAAATGAAACTAGGACAGTGTGAATATTAGATTTTTAAATTTAGACTTCTTAGAATACTATTTGATGAAAATTAGGAGAAAAATATCAGGGAAGGGAAGTAACCACTTGGAGAGATGCAAATGGCACAAGCTGGGGCACTGGTGGAGGGGGGAGAAGCAGAGCAAAGTATAATGATTCACGCATTTGAAAGTGCAATAATGAGACCCATCACTTTGCATAGCAACCTAAAACTTAATAAAAATATTTCAATTCTATTTCACATTTTATTCTGATTGAGCGTTGCTGTTTTAAGGGAATGCTTCCCAATTTAAAGTTCAGTTTCAAAGAGCAGACTTGGAAAAGTGTACAAGAAAAAACTATATTTTTTCACATTTGTGAAAAAATGGTATCTATAACTGATAAGCTGATGTGGCCTTATATACAAGATTAGGTGCAAATGTGCAGTTGGGGCTGGGTTCTCTCACAGGAAGCCCTGCCAAATCCCCTGCTGTCAAGAATTGTTATTCTTTATAAACTCATCCATGCTTGGTGACATTTGCTGTCGCTCAGGATCTGAAGGAGTCGGATGTCTCTGTCAGCCTTGGTGAAGACACTCACCTAGCTCTATGCCACCACATCTCCTAGATGGCTGCTCCAGTTCACGCTGAAGGTAATCAGAGCAATGGGGCTCTGGGGCCTGTTGTCTGTGGAGTAATCATAGTGATGGCTTAAATGATGAAATGTGGCACCTCGAATATCTTCATAAATTCTATTCACCTCTTGGAATGTTGCCCCTGGAGCTAAGACTCCATGTGGTGATGCGAGGGAAGATCACTATTATGTGTGTATTGTTCCACATGAGAAGATCTGTGGTCTCATGGTCTACAGGATCCCCTTCATCCTAATAGGTCCCTTGTTCACACCTCAGTATGTCAAATACATGGGAAGTCTGCTGTCAGATCTGTAACTATGCCCAGCACGCTGTTCAAAACCATGACCACGCTCATGTATTCACTAGGCCAAGGCAACTAAGTAGAAGGCCACTGATTTGAGGTTTGTCTTTGGACATGACAGCTGTATGTTCTGTTCGCATCTGCTTGCCTCTTCCTGTCCAGGATTTCAGTATTGCCTGCCACCGGGCATCCACTGCTGCCCTACATTGAGTTGTAAGGAGGTCTGTGGGATCCCTCCGTAGCAGAGGAGATTACAGAAGGAGCTGGCAGCAGCTTCCACCTGCCAGGTCCGCAAGTGTTCCACACTTGGTGATCATCACAGCTATACTGTGGACCACTTGGCCATCAGCTCTGGTTGTGTTTAAACGACAGGAATAATAATTCTTAATAAAAAATACTTACTTTGAAACCATGTTAGAGAAAGGACCAAAAAAGTGAATGAATGAATGAATGAATGAGTAAATGAATAATACAAAGTATTAAAGTTAGATACCACTCTTGGGCATTACCATTCTGTTTCTCTGTGTGTCTCTTTCTAGCTCTGTCTCTGTTTCTCTCTACCTCTCACAAAAGCAGGTGAAACTTTACATCCAAAGCAACAAGAATCTGTGGTCAACCCCAGACTGTATCAAGTTTAAAACTTCAGCCCTTCAGACTGTGTTTAAGAACTTTTAATGAAAAGGCTGTTTTGGTGCTTTCTGTTTTCTGTGGGTGAGGTTCCCACCCAAGCAGCCAGGAACTGACCTCAGGAAAATGTGAGGTATTACGGGCCGGCCGGCAGGGAGGAAACTGGTCACAGCAGGGAGGAGAGCACGAAAGACAAACAATAATCTTATTCAGCAGAACTCGGATCCTCTGTTCTGGGGAAGCCACACTGGGCAAGATAAGCAGGAGGCAGAGAAGCACAGAAGTACAGAACAGAGCTTTTCCTCCCAGGACATCGAGAGGAGTTCCCAGGTCCCTGAACCCTGACACTGTCCAAGGTCAGCAGAATCCATACGATGAACCGCTGACCTGCCCACTAGTCAGCTGCTGCCAAGCCAAGAACAAAGCCCCACCTTGGGATCCATAGGAAAAGGAGTGGTCATTTTGGAAAGTTGTGTTTCCCAAGTAGAATTAAGGAGGAGCTTTATTATGTTACTATTGAGCAATTTATGGGCAATTTAAAATCCAGGCACAGTGAGGGATTAAATTAACTAAGCAGAGGATGATCTATCCAGCCTTGAAATGGAAATATTGCTCCAACAATATTTTGAGAAGCAGATATTTCCATAAACCCAGTCAACATGGAATATAAATGCAGACAAATCGGGAACTCAGAAATTCTGCATGAGTGAAAACACTTAGCTTTTGCGATGCCTTAGTGTTATTGGAGTACTTAGAGTCAAAATCTGGGCTCCTGAGCACTAACAACCTAGCTTAGCCAACTGTCCCTCACATGCCAATTAAAGAAACAAGTAATAGTGAAAGACAGAGAAAAGAAATTTATCCAAAGTGGACACTTTAGGAAGAGTAACCAATAAAGAGGTTCAGTGATTGCTAAACCCATCTCCAGGGTGCTGTGAGAGGTCCCATCTGCAGGGTGCTGTGAGAGGTCCCATATGCAGGGTGTTGTCAGAGGTCCCATCTGCAGGGTGCTGTCAGAGGTCCCATCTCCAGGGTGCTGTCAGAGGTCCCATCTGCAGGGTGCTGTCAGAGGTCCCATCTCCAGGGTGCTGTCAGAGGTCCCATCTCCAGGGTGCTGTCAGAGGTCCCATCTGCAGGGTGCTGTCAGAGGTCCCATCTCCAGGGTGCTGTCATAAGGTTTGGTAGGCAAGAGGGATGCACAACGAAGTAGTCCTGATCCCACCCATCATTGGCCAAACATCATCTCACCTCTAGCTTATCCTGCAAGATGCTCTGGTAAGTTGTCAAAGTTATGTAGAAGGAAGATGAACTCCTCCTCTAGCTGCACCAGAGCCCATCTTTTCCTTCCCTCACCATGATATTCCTAGAATTAGGAATTTCCTTGGGGCCCACTGTTTCAATGATCTGGTAGCCAATGGGAGGGGCACAAGTGTCTCTAGAGTATCTCTATTTCTGGCAGGACGGTACATTAGTCCACTTGAACTGCTATCACAAATGCCTCAGACTGAGTGTATTATAAACAACAGCAATTTATTGTTCACAGTTTGGGAGGCTGGGAAATGCATGATCAAAGTGACATCGGTTTCAGTGTTGGGGAGGGCTTGCTCTGTTTGACAGACAGCACCCTTCTTGCTGCATCCTCACAGGTTAGAAAAAGCAAACTTGCTCCCTAGGCCTCTGCTATATAAAGATATTCTGCTAATACACGTACATTCCCCCAATATTTTAATGAGGCAAAATATTCACAAGTTCAATACATTTTGTTTAGATGAGAAAAAAAGAAAGACAGTCAATTACACAACCAACTAGGGGTTGAGAGAAGATGCCTCCTACATAGGCCAAAATGAGAAATCTGAACGAGTTAATAGTTAGGACTTTAAATTTTAGACATTCTATTTACAAACTGAAAAATGACGAATACCTACAGAAAGCATTTTCGTAAATATGTACGTTGTGCGTACATGTGGTCTCTGTGAGTGTGTGTGCAGGTGTGCTCACACAGGCTTGTGTGTTCAGAAACGAGACAAGTATACCACTAGCATGCGCCGTCATTCTCTGCTTTGGTCTCTTGAGGCAGGATCTCTCACTGAACCTAGAGCTAGGCTGGTAGCCAGTGGCCAGCGAGCCCTGATGACCCTCCTGTCTCCCCTCTCATAGCCCTGAGGTCACAGGCACAAACACGGCCATGCCTGCCTGGCTTCTTACATAGGTGCTAGGACCTGAATTCAGGTAGGTCCTCCCATTTGCATAGCAAGTTGCTCTTGCCAACTGAGCCATCGTTCCAGCCCCAAGAAATATGCACTCTATAGATAACGCAATAAGGAAAAATTCTAAATCTGTTTGATATATAATATCTTACTTCAGACTGGAGAGAACTTGAATCCGCCCAGGAAGAACTAGTGCCAGGCTCAGCAACATCTATTTGTTTTACCTCAAGAAGCATCAGTATCTGAGCTACTGATTCTTAGTCTTCACAGCCCACCTGCTCTGGAAAATCCTCCTCCGCCCAAGATGGCAGTGATCTCTTTCTGAATTTCTCCAGGACTTCTATCTGTAGCATGGTATGCATGTGTGCCGCCTTCTTTAAATCTCGCTTCTTGAGCTAAAATAGGAGGTGACTGAAGACAGACAGCCTGGGGTACTGATCTTTGTATCCATGGCACCTGAAGGATAGTTGAATGCTTAATGCCATTGTGGTTCCCAGACACGCCAACGGAAAGAAAATGGAGAGACAGATGGAAGGCAGGGAGAAAAACCAAGAGAAAGAGGAAGAAGAGGGGTTATCTGTGATTAGGGTCCTTGCCGGACCTGGCGGGGTGGTTGTATTGTCTATACAAGGGATTCTGTAGCACAAGAGAACAAATCCAGACCAATCAATGCTCTGATTCCAGGACCTTCCAAGCACAAACTTCTAACTTGCAGATCTGTAATCCCAGCACTCCAGCTACAGATGCAGACCAGCTAGAGCTGCAAAACAAGCTTTCCATTAATCATTAATTAATTAACTAATCAATTAATTGGAACCAAAATTAGATAACCTAAGGAACACCTAGTTAAAAAAAAATTGGTCAAAATCTGTTCTCAGAACGTTTCAGATGCTTGTGGGCAAGGCATGGTCCATCCTCACACCCACGGCAATCGAGAATGTTCTGTTGAGTTTCACAGGCATGAGGCTCACTCTCAACTAGGGTGCAGGTTCATAAAGTCATTGTTTTTCCTGTGATAAACAAGAATCTCTCCTCTTTGCTAACCATGTCCCTAATCCTCTCTGTGACTAAGACCATGAATTGGAAGAACATGAAGGCCCTGAAAGAAGAGTGGCTGAGGCCCATTTCTTCTTTGCTTGGTGTGAAACTCTCCACTGCCAGTCATTAGCTACACACACACACATACACACACACCACAGCAGTGTAGAAAAACTAGACTACTTTCCAGGTTTCTAGATTAAAGACAATTCCCTAGAGAAGGGTACTTGACATGGCATGGGGATAATGGAATACATTTTCATGAATTGTTCCTGAGAAGCCCTAATTACTGAGGTACACTGTAGCACATCTTGCCCTGTGCCCAGTCCTAAGCTGTTATGCTCCTCAGTGGCTACCAGGTGGCTGCCGTCTCTCCTGCTCCCTCTCTGTGGGGTCTCTGGGTTGTGAGGAAAGAATGTACGGCTTGTTTCTTTCTGTTAATGCATGAATGCTAGGTCGAATCACCTCCTGATTGCCTGAACTCCAGCCTGAGCCTTGCAGAAAAACACACAGACAAAAACATTGCTATTATACTCCATTCTGCCATCCAATGGATGCATGACCATGTCCACAGACTCTGGAGAGCCAAAACCCCCAGATGCTGATCAATCCTGAGCAACAGGAGGGAGGGGTGTGGGAAGGATGACATCAGAGTGTGGGGAGGAGCCAGACCCAGCTATAGTCATATCCTCAGTGAAGAGCTGGCAAAGTTACACTGAACTTGGTGCCTAATAAACCTTATTTTTTTTAGATTCCAATAAAGATTCAATTCAGTTAAGAGGGGCAATATTAATAAGTCACATACGATTCCAAAGACACTCATCACTAAGTTAAATGATTTGAAGTAGAGAATTCTCTAAGGTTTTAATATGCATGGGGATCCTCAAAGGTTTCAGGGAAGTACACAAATCATGATTCAGTAAGAGTGAGGAGAGCTTGAGGCTCTGAATGTCAGCTCCTTGGAGAGGCGAGTGTAGCTGGTCTGAGCCATACTTCTAAAGATTTATGATTACCGTTATTGTTATTATTATGCATATCTGAGTGTGTCCATGTGAGTGTGGGTGCCTGAGGAAACTCGTAACTCTGGAAAATATTTAAAGTTGTGTAGGCCTAAATAGATCTCACAACTCAAGGACTAGACAGTTTTATAGATGAAATGTTTCAAGTCTTCAAAGTCTTAAACTATTAAATTTTCCAAAAGAAGAAATAAAAACCTTTCCAATTACTTGAACTAAACCATATAGCACACTGATTCCAAATTTCACAAAAGAGTAATACAGTCACATTAGAAAGCTATATCTCAGTTTCACTCCTAAGCATTGAAATGAAATTTGAAGTAAAATATTAGGAAATAAAAATTAAGCGGTATTTTTAAAGATCCATTAATAAAATAATCCTGTCTGGGAATTTAAATATCAAGATTATTACACTCAAAGGTCAAAGGAGAAAAAAGTTAATTACCTCAATAAATGTTCTTTTAAGATCGGTAAAATCCAAAATCAAGACCTGGTTATGAAGACAGGCATAGTAGGAGACGCCTGTCATCCCAGCACTTGGGATGTTGAGGAAGGATGAGTTTGAGGCCAGTTATAGGTGATATAAAAAGAGCATGTCTCAAAAAATAAAATAAATCCAGGAGCTGGAGGAGATGGCCCTACAGTAAAGAGTACAGACTGCTCTTGTAGGGAACCTGAGTTCAGTTCCCAGAACCTATGTTGGACAGCTCACAACCATCTATAACTCCAGCTCCTGGGGGATATGACACCTCCGGCCTCTGTGAGTACCTACACCCTGAACTCACATGCACATACCTACACAGAGACACACAGGCATACACATAATTTATAATAATACAAATAAATATCAAAAGATTTTTTATTTAAAAAGTAGGAATCAAATTATGATCAGTATCACCATTCAAATGGAAGGTAGCATCATGTGTGAGGGTAGCATCCTAAGAGTTACACAGAAGCAATGATGTCTGTTATCACCACTGTTGGGTGTAATGCAGGGTGGTCCTAGCTAGGCCACCTGCTAGAAGGAATGGAGGAATGGCTCTCAGGGGCGTGGCATTCTGCACCAGTTAGTTGTGAAGCTAGTTTCTGCCCAGTACCTGGAAAGAACCTGGTCCACCTGGGAACAAATTACAAATGGCTGCACTTGGGACCCCACCCCATAAGGCTATTGGCTATCCAGACCTATAAGACCTTCTGCACCTCTTTGAATAAACGAGTTTGTAGCAAATTGCCACTGCTGGCTTCCCGCTCAACTCCCGGAGTTGGTGTCTTGACTCTGCATCTACTCGCCCTCCTCACCCCACCGTGGAGACCATTTGGTCCCCTTGGGCTGGGCCCAAGATTTGGACCCCCAACACACCACCCCTATTTAAACTTATTCAAGGTATACCAAGCAATCTAATCAGATAAAATGATTATTTATGTAATTAATTTCTGGAATGAGGGTATGGAGGTCAGAGGACAACTTGTGAGAGTTGATTCTCTCCTACCGTGCAGATGCCAGGCTAGAACTCAGGTCATCAAACTTGGAAGCAAGCACCTTTACCCACTGAGCCACCTCACCAGTCCAGGTAAAGCCATTAGCATTAGCATCATTAAATATTATTTTTATTTTGGAAAGAAGATGAAGTTTATGGAGCAGGAGAGATGGCTTAGTGGTTAAGAGCACTAGCTGCTCTTTCGGGGGACCTGGTTCAGTTCCCAGCACCCATATGGCAACTAACAACTATCTGTAACTCCAGTTCTAGGGGAATCTGACACTTTCTTTTGACCTCTGAGGGCATTATATGACATGGGTACACTTAGACACATGCAGGCAATGAATTCATACACATAAAATAAAATATTATAAAAAGAAAGGTGATAAAGTTTTTTTTTTCTTTTTCAGGTAGTAAGATTTTGTGTATGAAAAAACAAAAGATTTGCATGGAAAAAAAGCATTAAGAACACTCACATAAATCATTAAAATTGTCAGTGAAAAACTGACATTTAAAAATTGGTAGCTTGAATAATAAAAAAAAAAATAGTAAAATAAAAAGGTGAGCGGGAACGAAAGGGGTACTCAGGTTCTTTAGAGCAGCCGAGCTGATAGAATGAATATATAATAGAAGATTTATTATACTGACTTCCACAATACAGTCTAGGTGGTCCAACGATGGCTGCCTTCACACTGGAGATGCTGAGAACCCAGTACCTGCTTGGTCCATGTGACGGAATGCTTTAGCAGTTCCAATCTGGAACTAAAGGCCTAGAGGATGCCTGGAGAGGCCCTCACGCTCAGGCCACACTGCAAAGCAAAAAAGCTGGGCTCCTACATCAGTGAAGAACTGTGGTGGTGGCCGACAGGTAGACAACTTGCCGGCGCAACAAAAAGATGAGCAGGCAGAAAGCTAAAGCTTTTCTTTGGGGAATTCTTTTTGTCTGGGCTGCCAACAGGAAGTGCTGCCCATATGAGGGCAAGTATTCAGTTTCAACTAAACTGATCAAGAAAATCTGTTAAAGGTGTGCCCAGTGGTGTAGCCATTAACAGAGTCCAGATTCAATCAAGTTGACAACCAAGATCATCCATCACAAAAGGCATCCAATATTGTCAAAACAATCATTACAAAAATAAAATAGTTCAAAACAAAAACTAAAATTGGGCTGGAGAAATGACCCAGTGATTAAAAGTGTTTGCTGCTCTTACAGAGGACCCAGGTTCTGTTCCCAGGACAGATAACAGGTGGCTCGCAATCACATGGAACTGCAGTTGCAAGGGATCTGACACCCTCTTTTAGCCTCTGTAGGCACCTGCATGCACGTGGTGCAGGTAAGCTCTTGTAAGCACACACATACACACACACATATACATAAGTAAAAAAATAAACAAAACACACACAATTGACAGAATCTTACCAATCTTAATACTTTTATTTGTTTGTTTTTGTTTTTGACACAGTGTCTCACTATATAGCTTCAACTGGCCTGGAACCACTATGTAGACCAGGCTGGCCTCCAGCTCACAGAGATCCACTTGCCTCTGCCTCCCCAGTATTAGGATTAAAGGCACTCTCCACCAAGAAGAGCACAAATCCTAATTCTAAAAAAAAAAAAAAAAACCTACAGTAGTCAAAACATTAGTACCTACATACCTACATAGGTCTAGACACTTAACAAGTGAGTTAGATTAGGAATCTGGAAATAAACCTGAATATTTAAGGTCAATTGATTTTGAACAAGAGTCTCAAGATAGCTTTGGTGGGAAAGGCAAATCCTCAACAGACAAAGCTAATCAAACAGATATCCAAAGACAAAAGAATGAATTTGGACCCTGCTTCATGTCATATCAAAAATGGACCAGTGATGTAACATAAAAGCCAAACATGATTCTCAGGAGAAAGCACAGAAATAAGCCTTTACAGCTTTCATCTAGACAGTGACATCTTATGACTTTAAGATCTTTGTGCTTGAAAGGTACCGTTAAGAAAATGAAAATAGAACCAGATGTGGTGGCACTGGAATTACTGGGATTATTCCGGTAACCCTAGAACTCAGAAAGCTGAGGCAAGAGGCTCAAGAGCTTGAAGGTATCAGGGGTTGGAGAGATGGCTCAGTGGTAAAGGGCACTGGTTGCTCTTGCAGAGGACCCAGGTTCAATTCCCAGCACCCACATGGTGGCTAACAACCATCAGTGACTCCCGTTCCAGGGAGTGCGATGACTTCCTCTCACGACATGGGTGCTGCACAACTTGGGTGCACCTACTTACATGAAGGCAACACACTCATACACATAAAATAAAAATAATCAAAGAATTTTTGAGAAGAGTTTGGAGTTAGTCTAGTCTGTATGACAGGAGACCCTGCTTCATAACAACCGCCCCCAAAATGAAAACACAGTTCATCGAAAAGAAGATATTTACAAATCACATGTCTTAGAAGGGATTCATATTCAGAATACATAAATAATCCCAACTCTAAACAAAGAAATAAATACATTTAAAAATAAGGGAAGGATTTGAATATTCTCCAAGTAAGGTGCACGCATGACCAATAAACACATAGAACGACGGCCAACACCACAAGCCATTGGATGTGACTCATTATGTGCAAACCACTCATACCCACCACAGCTTTGAAAAATCATGTAGCAGTTCCTTAAAGTGCTGAACACAGAGTTACCACATGTCCCAGTAATCCTACCAAACTAAAAACACATGTTCAACAAAACGTCCCCTGGAGTGCTCATGCAACCCCAAGGAGAAAATAATCCAGAGAGAGAGAGGCTGCTAGTGGGGATGCGTTTGGGGTCATGAAAACACCACGGATGATATAGTTGGGTCACATGGTAGCTCTATTTTTACTTTTTTGAAGAACCTCCAAAATAATTTCCAAAATGGCGCTACCAATGTGCCCTCCCATCAGCAGTGAATAAGGACTTCTCTTTCTTCACATCCATCTGTTGTTGGATTTGTTGATGATAGCCATTTTAACTGGGGCATGGTGATATCTCAAAGTAGTTTTAATTCTCATTTCCCTGATGACTGTGGATGTTGAACATTTTGAAGTAGTTTTTATCCATATGTATTTCTTTTTCTTTAGTCAATTCATTGGCCCATTCCTTGATTGGTAACTTATTTCCTTGGTATTTAATTTTTCAGTTTTTTTGTATAGTCTGGATATTAGCCCTTCATCTAATATATGGCTGGTAAAGATTTTCTCCCATTCCTTGGAGGTATATGCTCTGTTTGATAACTTCCTTTGCTATGAAGAAAATTTTAAATTTCACATAGCCCTATCTGTTGATAACGTGGGCTAATTTTGCTGTTTACTGATAATCTATTCAGAAAGTTCTTGCTTACGCCCATGTCCTGAAGAGTAAGTAGTTCCTATGTTTTCATCTAGGAGTTTCAGGTTTTAAATTAAGGTCTTTGATTCATTTCTAGTTGATTGTTTGGTGCAAAGTAAAAGCTGTGAATCTCATTTCAGTCTTGGTTGGAAATCCAGTTTTGCCAAGACCATTTATTGAATAGACTTTTTTTTCCAATTTTCTGCCACTTTTGTGAAGAACCAGGTGGGCATAGCTTTGTTGGTTATTTCTGGGCACTCCATTATGTTCCATTGGTCTACCTCTCTGTTTATAAGCCACTGCTGCACCATCTTTGTCACTATAGTCCTGTAGTGTAATTTGAGGTTGGGTATTGGGATGCCTCCAGCCGTGCCTTCACGCAATACGATTGCTTTCACTAGTCATGGTCTTTTGTGATTCCGTTTGAATTTGTGGCTTGTTTTATCACGTTTTATGAAATATGAGATTGGAATTTTGATAGGTAGTGCATTAAATCTGTAGATTAGCCTGGTGTAGGGGTGCATACCCTTACTTTCAACACTCAGGAGGCAGAGGCAGACAGATCTCTGAATTAGAGAGCAGCCTGATCTACACAGTGAGTTCCAGGCCAGCCATAGTCACCTAATAAAGGCTTGTCTCAAACAAAGAGAAAAACAAAAACATGTAGGTTAATTTTTGGTATATTACCATTTTCACAGTGTTGATTCTGCCTATCCAGGAGCACAGAAGGTCTTACCACTCTGTAGTATCTTTTTTGACTTCATTTTCAGTGGCTCAAAATCTTTATTGTAGAGGTCTTTGTCTTCTTTGGTTAGGTGTATTTCTAGGTATCTAACTTTTTGGTGTAATTTTGAATGTGATAATTTTCCTAATTTCTGTCTCTGAGAACATATTGTTGGTATATAAAAAGGCTACTGTTGTTTTTTTTTATATTGACTTTGTATCCTGCAGCTTTGCTGTGTTTATTAGAGCTACACGTTTTCTAGTAGATTCCATAGGGCCCTTTAAGTATAGAGTCAAGTCACCTGCAAATAAGTGTACTTTTACCTCTTCCTTTGCATTTGTATACCACCTATGCCTTTTTCCTGTCTAACTGCTAGTTCCTATCAATTAGTCTGGTGATGATCTCACTCCTGGACGTATACCCAGAGAGGTCTATATCTTCCTCTAGAGATATTCGCACCCCACGTTTATTGCTGCTCTGTTCACTATAGCAAAGAAATGGAACCAAACTAGTTGTCCATCAATAGACCAATGGATAATGAAAATCTGGAATATTATTCATTTCTAAAATTAAATGAAATCACAGAAGTCACAGGAAAATTGATGGACCTAGTATATATCATTTTGAGTGAGGTTATTCAGTCACAGAAAGAAGTATACTATATGTCTTTCCTCATGTGTGGATCCTAGCCTATAACATATACATATACATTTATAAAGAAATTCATGCTTAGAAATACCAGAATATTGGAAAGAAGAAAAAGGTAACTTTCAAAAAGCATAGTTTTTGCCTTTTTGCATGGAGAATATAATATATTGAATTGCATTTTTATCTGAGGGGGGACATTTTTTATTACATACTAAACAGAAAAACAAGAGGTACATGCTTTAGAATGTATTAGCGTTAAATCTAACACCAACAGTGGAAAACTCTAAAATTTGTCATACAATTACCTAATTGGCAATATTCTGAGGTATTTTGTGTCAAGTTGTGTACTATTGTGACATTTTTATGCTTCAGGATGCCTCACTATGATTGGGTGTATTGCTGTGCTAAAACAAATTATATTTGAAAGCTAAAACATACATTTGAAGCTGGGTTATATTATTTTTCATTATGATATCTTACATATTGGGGCTACAGAGATGACCCAGAAATTAAGAGCACTGGCTGCTTTTATAGAGTACCTGGTTTCAATTCCTAGCACCCACATGGCAGCTAACAAACATCCATAACTTCAGTTGCAAGGAATCCAACCCCTCTTCAGGCCTCAGTGAGCATTTCACAACACGGGTACACGTATATACATGCAAGCAAACCACTCATACACATAGAATAAAAGTACAATTTTAAGATATCATATGTAATTGTTTAAATGCTGCCTTTCAAGGTAAGAAGAATAAAGTTGAGAAGTTTTTTATTAAGATATTTCTTGGAAATATAACTATGAACATCTGAATCTTAAATTTATTCAAACCTTGGTAATTCATATTTCAGGTGATATTTCTGCTCAGTGCCTTAGCAGTGCCAGAACAGTTTAATGTTTTCTTTTTCCAAATGGTTGTAGTTATACAAATATTCATTCTTTTGTACTTAAATATTCTGTATCCTAAATAAAATCTATATTCAAAAAATGGGGGTGGGATGGAGAGATGGCTCAGTGGTTAAGAGCCACTGGATGCACTTACAGAGGTCCCAGGTTAAATTCCCAACACCCACATGGCCGTTAACATTGACCCACAACTCCAGTTCCAGGGGCTCCAACACCTCTTCTGGCCTCCATGAACATTGTATGCACGTGGTGCACTTATATACATGCAGGTAAAGTGTTCATACACATAAAATACAAATAAATAAATAAATTTTGAATAAGAAAACACTATGGAATTGGTTTTGATAGCTGTGCATTTTTGTGGTATATGCTAAACACCTGAACTGTACACTTTAAAAAGGTGAATTTTTGTGACTTGCACATTTTGTCTCCGCAAAGTTGCTACTTAAAATCAAATTTACTAATGAGTTCTGGGCTGCATTCCTGTGTCTTTGGAAGGCCTGAGTCACCGTTCTCTGGATTGTGATTCTATCATAGGTTGGAGATTTAGAGCTGAGACAATAAAACCAGGGTAATCTTATATTAGTAATTCCCATGAAAATGGGATTATTCCTGACCTACTTTAAAGCTTGTCAACCTGAAAGCCTCTCAGCTAAGGAAAACCCAGGCTCTTCCATTTTGTAGAAACAAACAGAAGCCTAGAGAAGTTGTACCAAAGGCTTAGTGAATTAAGCAATGTGATTTATTTGCCTATAGGCTCTGAGATCTTGAAAAACACATGCAAACTCAATTTTCAATCACCCCTCTGCAAAATAGAAAGCAACAGCTGTTACTTCATGGGGTGTTGAGACTATTAAATAAGATTAAATGGGTACATAGTGCCAGGTGCATAAAAGTAATTTGATGGTTGTTGGCTGCCTTTAAAGAACTCCATAAATTATTCTACAAAAGAAAGGAAGGAACTCAGGCACATTAATGTCTGATCCTTTAATGGGAGTGAGCTGAGTGCTTGACTCCAGACAGAAATGCCTCTTGGCCTGAACCACTGTCCCCCAATTGGGCAACAGTCTGTCAGTCTAGCTTCCTCCACCTTCCTTCAGCAGAGGGCAGTCTCACAGAACCTGTCTTGCAAGATTTGAAGAGTGAATTCCTAACACCATCTCTTCTCAGACAGACTGAGGAATTGTTCCACAGTAGAAAAGAAGAGTCTTGCCCAACCAAGATCTCAAAACCATACCTTTCATAATCTGTGCTGGCTCCCATTCAGATGAGATGAAATTGTATGCAACTTTGAGTTGCCAGAGACTAGCAAGCCAGACAGATCAGGATATTCCAAATTTGGCAGTGTCTCCTCTCCAGCACTGTGAGAAGGAAACACCAAGAAGGAAGTGGTGAACACAGGGATTGCCTCTTCTCATATTTCCTATAATTAAAATATTCTGTCTCAAGGGGTTAAAAAGGGTAGGGGGGATGTGATACATGTAGTTCTTCCTTACAACAGGGGCTTCCTTATATACAGGGGCTAGAGAGATGGCTCAGCAGTTAAGAGCACATACTGCTCTTTCAGAGGACCTGAGTTGGGTTCCCAGCACCCACAATGGGTAGCTCACAACCACTTATAAATTCAGCTCCAGGAGATCTTCCGTCCTCCTTGAGCATACACATCCACATGCATAGGTGCACCCCCCCACACACACACAATAAATAATAAAATAAATATTTCGGGGGCTAGAGATATTGCTCAGCAATTGAGAGTACTGGCTGCTCTTACCCAGGTTTGAATCCCAGCACCCACATGACAGAAATAAACAGGGGATCTGATTCCCTCTTCTGTCCTCTGTGGACATTGTGTGACACAGGTGCACTTACACACATGCAGGCAAAATACTCAGACACATAAAATAAATTAAATAAATCAAAAATATTTTAAATAAATAAATATTTAAAAAAACAGATGCAAGGGGCTGGAGTGATGGCCCTGCAGTTAAGAGCACTGGCTGCTCTTGCCAAGAACCTGGGTTCAATTCCCAGGTTCTTGTCTTAATTCTAGTTCCAGGGTATTCAACATCTTCTTCTGACCTTTTTTGTTGTTGTTGTTTACAGGTGAGAACGAGTACTGATAATTATGTGGACACATAGCCAAAAATTCCCCCTTGTAGAAAGCAAGAGAGTGGTCCAAAGGAAGAAAGAAAAAATATCCTGTAAACACTGGGGAGGGACTCTAGAGGGAGACAGCAGATGGGGACTGCAGCCAGAGGATGTGTGGAGTGTGGACTTACCTTGCCGCCGGAGCTGAGGAATTTTCACTGTTCTGTCACAGGTTGAGGACAGCATACCCTATGCAATTCTTTTTAAGTAACTCTTGAATCTATTACAAAAGGTGATAAATTGAGTGTTAGGACTTGGTGGCACACACCTATAATCTCAGTACTCAGGAGGCAGAGGCAGAATGAAGAGTGGCCATCCTCAGCTAATGGTGAGTTTGAGACTAGCCCGAACTACAATGAGACCATGTCTCAGAAAACAAATAAATAAATAAACAACAACAACAAACCCCACAATTGTTAGGCATCATGACCACTTGCATTCTTGGGCTAGTAAAGCACAGTGCGGTTCTCTGGCCTCTAACTCTAGTTACAGAAAGGGAGAAACTCAGATAACTCTGTCCAGGGACAGGAACCTGTGACTTTACCTCATGATTATTAGCTACATAGGGTCTCCAAAGAAGGAGATGAAATTTCTGTAGTTACTAGTACAGACAACTGAGATACAGTTCACTTTCTAGGATGAGCTGCTAGGATGGAATCAGAGAAGGGACTAGCATCCTTTTAACTTTTCAGAGCAGGTTAGACTCATGGCAGAGGTGAGTAGAGCTCTCAGGGCACCCACTCCTTCTCCAAGGGCCTTTTCCCAGCGGGTTATCCACCCCACCCCACAGATCTCCCACACTACCGCGATCCTGGGACCATACATAATACAGCCTTTCTTCAGTCCACATGCTGGGAACTGAACTGAGACAGAGCCTTACGTTCTCTGTCTCCTGAGACCTGTCTATTCATTCTCTAGACAACAAAGGAAGAAATGTCCATTCTAATGAAGTCTAGCTTCATGGACCATGTCAGTCCCCCACTTATGAGTATAGAGCTCCACATCTTAATTGCCTTGTAATTCCTGTCCCACCTGTCAACTATTTCACCCCAAACCTGCCACACTTGTGACCAAGCTTCTAACACACAAACTTTTAAAATTTCTATTTTATGTGTTTGTTTTGCGTGTATGGGTATAAGTGCACCACGTGCATGCAGTGCTTATGGAGGCCAGAAAACGGTGCTTGATCTCCTGGAACTGGAATTATACAAGGTAGCTAGCCACCATTTGGGTGCTGGGAAACAAATGTTTTGTTTGTTTGATTTGGTTTGGGAGAGAGTAGGTGTTTTGTTTTGCTGAATTTTTTGAGACAGGGTCTCACTATGCAATGCTGGCTGGCCTAGAACTCATTATACAGATTAGGCCCACCTTGAACTCACAGAGACCTTCCAGTCTCTGCCTCCCAGTGATGGGATTAAAGGTGTATGCCACCACACCCTACTCTCATTATTATTTACTTTAATGTAGGGCCTCACTATGTAGCCCAGACTGACGTCAGACACAAGATCTTCCTGATTCAGTCTCTGACTGGGATGACAGGCATGTTCTACCATGCCAACTTGATCTTTTTAACTTCCAAATGTTGGAAGATATAGTTTATACCTTAAAGGAAAAAATTATAAATCACTTTCTGATTTTTAATGTCTAAATAACATATCATTTGATTAGTGTCCTGTTTTCCAAATTTTTCTTTAAAAAACACTAATTGGGAATCTGCATGATAGGATAAGGTAGAAGAGCGATCAGGAAGATTCCAGACAACAACCTCAGACCTCCACACGCACTTGAACGCACAGGTATGTGCACCCACACACACGTGCCCAAACACATGCACCCCATGTACACATACACATTAAAAAAGAAAAGAAAAATAAACACTATCAAAACCTCCCTGAGGGGCTGGAGAAAAGACTCAGTGGTTAGTTGCTCAGTGGCAATTAACAATCATCTATATCTCCAGTTCCAGAGGATCTGATGCCTTCTTCTGTCCTCTGTGAGCTCTGCATAACACGAGTGCACTTACATTCATGCAGGCAATACACACATACACATAAAATAAAAATAATAAAAAATTTCAGGTTTATATTATTTTTATTTTTTAGTTGATGTGCATGCGTGTATTGCCTGCATGCGTGTTAATGCATCCATGTCATGCAGTGCCTGTGGACATCAGAAGAAGGAGTCAGATCCCCTGGAACTGGAGTCATGGGTGGTTGTAAGCATCCATGTGGGGTGCTGGGATTAGAACCCAGACCTTCTGCAAGAACTGCTGGTGTTCTTAACAGCTAAGTCATCTCTCCAACTCCCAATAAATCATTTTTTTAAAACCTTCCAAAGTGCAAAAAGTAAAAGGGGATTTCCTTAATCTGAGAAAGGTATAAACACCCCACAGAAAACATTAACTTTATGCCGAAAACAATGAGTGCTTTCTCCCTAGTTTGGAAAACAACATAAAGAGACCCACTACTATCTCTAGTCAGTATCATACTGAATATTCTCTGTAGAAGAAAGAGCTGTCTATCCTAGGTTGTCTACATGACACAAAAAGCATAAAACAAAGAAAACAAAACTATGTTAAAAACAATAACCCATCTTGGTCCATTTATGCTGCACTCTCATGAGATTGTTTGTAGTCTGAGTTTCCCATCACATTATAGAGATTACATAATGCTCATCTTTACACAAATTACTTCATCTGTAATGAGGTCATGAATCTGCCTACATTCTGGTTTGTGCTAACAGGATATGGCATCAAGATAGAATCAGACATATTTTTAAGGATCCTTGGTGTCTTTCAATGGAAAATATCATTACTATAGTATTTAACATTAAAGTATGCCACATTCACTTGCTCCTGAGTAAAATGGTTTCTTCGTGTTAAAGAATGATTTCATATTGAAATTTCCAATGTACTTATGGCAAGCCAGTATGCTTACTAAATTCCTTCATATCTTCTAAACTGAGTATCCTGTGATGATTCTTTTCCTGACAAAACTAACATAATTATTTACTTTTCTCCACACTTTGAATAAAAAAAAAAACTTCCATTTTGTGACTGGACTCACTGCCCAAAAGTCAATCTTCCCAAATGGGCATGGTGGCACTTACCTACAAACCCAGCACTTGAGAGGCTGAGACAGGAGAAAGCAAAGGAGTTCAAGGCCAACCTCAGCTACAAAGTAAGTTTCATTCAGGTCAGCTTCAGAAACCTAATAAGACCCTATTTAAAAAAAAAAAAAAAGTCAATCCCCAGGAGGCAAGAGTTGGTATAAAGTGGGAGCCTATTATCCTCAGGGACTCAGAGGTGGAAGGGATTTTATAGTGAGGAAAGGGATGCCTCGCCCACCCACCCATCCTGTCACAGTCCACTTTGACCTATGGTAGTTACAAACATTGCTTCTTTGCAAGTTAAACTTTCTGGGCGCATGTGTTGCCTTAGCTTTTAGGGCCCTGCCTGCCTTTTTCCTAGCTAGTTTCCCAGCCAGGAACTAGCTTCAACTGCAGTCACTCAGAGGACAACTTGACCTTTAGAGGCCTAATAGCAATTGTTCTGAACCAGGTGTGGTCTGAACCAGGTGTGGTCACATACTCAGATGTTCCCTGGGGGCCTGAACTCTTGACCCTACCAAACCCTCTCTGAAACTTCCTGCAATTAATCACTGGCATCTGCTGGGTATATATATATTGAGCACCCTGCTTGAATAAATCGGAAGCTTCTCCACCATTTTGGTGTCTGTGTTTGTGTGTCTTGTGTGTCTTGAATTCCTCAGGCCTCACAGGATAGACTCGGGTGGGTGCAGTTGTAGCACAAGGCGCTACATTAGCTGCTGTTCATAACTACAGAACAAGAAAGGGTAATTCAACTTCTGATGTTATCTGAAGGTAACCAGATGTTCTAGGTTCTGACTAAGGGAAGATTATAGAATAATTAACATTGTAATCATTGAGATGTGGATTTTGTTTTTAGAATTTAGACTCCCAGACTAAGGAAAGCGAAAGCAATTCTGCCAAGAATAACTCACAAAAGGATGGTCATCACGTCATTATCAATTCTGAATATATGGGAAAACTTATTTATAATTCCTCCATGGCTTCAGAAGTCAGCTGTTTTTAACTTGGAGAAGGATCTCTCTTCCAAGATAACGGGAGAATTGTTTCCAAATAATGGTTTATCTGTCATCATTTTCTGACAAATGTATAATGATTTAATATGTTTTAAAAATTATCTTTTGGACAACACGGTGGCCTTTAATGCTTTTAATCCCAGCACTCAGAAGACAGAAGCAGACAGATCTCTGTATGTGTGAGGCCAGTCTGGTCTACAAAGGGAGTTCAAGGTTGGCCAAGGAGTCCCTGTCTTAAAGAAAAAAGAAAGGGGCTGAAGAGATGTCTCAACAGTTAAGAGCACTTGTGACTCTTGTAGAGGACCCAGGTTTCATTCCCAGCACCTACATAGCAGCTCATAATTGCCTTTTAACTCTAGTTCCAGGGTATCCAACACCTTCTTCTGGCCTTCTTGGGCATGCATATGGCTGCACTTATATACTTGTGGGCAAAACACTCATACACATCAAATAAAAATAAATAAAATAAAAACGGAAGGAAGGGAGGGAGGGCCGGGGAGTCATCCCCCCAGGCATGATGGTATATACCTGGAATTACAGCACTTAGGAGCTAGAGGGAGGAGAGCCACAAATCTAAGATCAGCCTAGGCATCAAATTGAGTTCCAGGCCAAGACTTGACCCTAGTAAGACCCTGTCACCTTTTGAAACTTAATACAAAAATCTTAAAATTTATTAAAAAATAATTTTGGTTAAAAGTGCAGTATCATTCAAAAGGGAGTATATTTCTAAATCAAGGGCTGGCTCACACTTCCTGCTCCCTCAAAGAATCTAGGTTTTGCCCGTAGGAAATATAAAGACCCTGGCTTACTCTACGAAGGCAAGAAAATTAATTGTTGATTTTAAAAGTTTCAGCCATGTAATTTCTATAATTTCATTCATAGACATTCTGGCTGAAAATCAACAAGCCTATGAACTTCAGTTTTCCTTGCTGTCTGTGACCTTCTTTCCACAGCGTTCTAGCATAGCCTGGGGTATCAAGTGTGACACAGATGGAAGGGAAAAGGCCCAGGAACCTGCCTGAGGGGCGGCTTGCAGCCGTGTGCTATTCTGAGTGGTCTATGGCCCCACAAGGAGAAGGACTCTCCCCTTTGTCTAATTCGGCACAGTGCTCTACGTTGGGGGCCTGTTGCTTCTTTTAACTCTAGTCTTCAGCATTTCTGGATTTTGCCTGGTCTCCCACCTGCTGTGGCTTCGGCCTTTCCTTCCCTGTCCGGGCTTCTCACCACTCCCTGCAGCCAGGTTGTCAATGTTTGATTTCAGGATTGTGAGGATAACGAGCATTCTAGAGGTGTCTCTACTCCATGGTCTTCTCTTCCCTTATTTCATTGGCTTTTGTGGAACTTTTTATATCCATAGTCAATCTATGACTCCAACTAAATTATGATTTCACAACTGAGACTAAATACATATTTATTTTCTAGTAAATCAATATATCTTGTTATGAGATCTGATATGTGATCTGCCATTAAAATGTGTCACCCTTGTTGGGAAGATGACAGTGGGTAAAATGCTTGCTGTGCAACCATGAGAATCTGGGCTCTGATCCCCCAGTGCTCAGGTAAAGCCAGGCACTGTGGTTGATATGTGGTGTCACTGGCCAGCCAGTCTAGTCAAAACACTGAGCTCCAGGTTCAGTGAGAGTCCCATCTCAAAAAATCAGGTTGATGGGCAGGAGAGATGGCTCAGCAGTTAGGAGCACAGGCTGCTTTCCCCGAGGACCCAGATGCGGTTCCCAGAACCAACATAGAAGCTAACAACCATCTGTAACTCCAGTTCAGGGGATCAAATGTCCTCTTCTGGCTTCTGCAGGCATCGCACGAGCTGGGTACACTCCGGCCTCTAGGGAGCAGCGGGTGGGGCCTGTTTGCACTGAACCAGCAGCTGCTCTGTCACCATCACTTAGAGGGAAGACAAAATGTACTTTAAATCCCTGGGAGAAGAAAAGGCCACATTACAGTGAAACTGTAGAACTAATCTAGGAATTCAAAGAAGAGCAGCCAGTTACTGTCTGGAGGACTTAAAGAGATTTCTTGTTGACTTGAAGGAGGTGGGACAGGAAGCCTGGGCCTTGGCTTGGAGCAGGCAGGAGTAGCTTGGCAGGAAGGAAGAACTGGTGGATGTACAAGGGGCCACAGGAAGGTAAAGCTGGTTAGGTGGGGCAAAACTTAGATCAAACTGGGAAGCTTGAACTTGGTCTAATAAACAATCAAAGGTCATTTTCAATTTGTATGCAAATAGTTTAGGAATGATATTGAAACAGGAGTCTGGCAACCCCAGGGAAAGAGTTTCAGAAAATAATGTAGTGGCCTAGTTTTAAAACCAGAAGCAGCAAGGCTAGAAAGATGACTCTGAAGTTCAGGATTAGTTGGTCTGGCAGAGGACCCAGGTTCAGTTCCCAGCACCCACGTGGATAACAATCATCACCAACTCCAGTTTCAGGAATCTGATGCTCTCTTCTGGCCTCTGTAGGCATTACATGACAGGGGTGTATTTACATACATGCAGGAAAAACATTCATACACATAACATAAAAATTAAAAAATAAAAAAAACAGAGGTTGCCGGGGAGATGGTTCAGCCAGTGAAGTTCTTGCCAAGCAAGCATAAGGACCTGAGTTCAGATCTCAGCACCCACAAAATAAAAAAAAAGGTAAATGAATTTTAAAAAGCTGTGCAAAGGTATCTATAATCCAAGTGAGGGGGAATGGAGACAGGAGGGTCCCTGGGACTTCCTGGCCAGGCATTCTTGCCAAATCAGCAAGCTCTGGGTACAGTGAGAGACCCTGTCTTAAAAATAACATGAGGGGCTGGAGAGACGGAGAGTACTGGCTGCTCTTGCAGAGAATCTTGGTTTGCTTCCCAGCGCCCATGTGGCTAAAAACCATCTATAACTCCAGTTCCAGGTTATCCACCGTCCTCTTCTGACTCCACAGGCATTGCAAGACAGGAGTTCACTTACACACATGCAGGCAAAGCACTCATACACATAAAATAAAAATAAGTGAATCAAAAAGATTTTTTTTAATAACACGGGTGCCTGGAAAACACCTTTAATCCCAAAATTCAGGAGGTAGAGGTAGGCAAATCTCTGTGAGTTTGAGGTCAGCATGATCTATATAGCGAGGTGCAAGAAGCAAGAGCTACATACATCTCAAAAAATAATAAAAATAAATAAATAACGATGGAGTTGGAGAAGTGGATCATCAGTTAAGAGCACTCCTTTCTTTTCCAGAGGACCCAAGTTCAAGTTCAGTTTCCAGCACCCAAGGTCATTCACAACTGCCAGTGACTACACCTCCAAGGGATTCAGCACCCTCTTTGGCTTCCGTAGACACCTGTATGAATGTGGCCTATCCTCAGAGTATAGATAAAAGTCAATTTAAAAACATGAACAGAGATTAAAGAAGACACTCAACCTCTGGCCTGAGAGAGAAAGATGAAAGAGAGAGAGCGCAATCTGTGATGCTATGTTGACATAAGTTGACGTAATGTGCCTCAGTCAAGCTTGGAGCAGTCAGAATATCTTGCCTTTATGGTATTCTTGGTAAAACTCTCCAGCTTCAGTCTAATCACAAGAAAACTCAGACAAATCCAAATGAAATAAAGTATACAAACGTACACCAGGACTTTTAAAAATGCCAGGTCTCAGTGGGTAAAAGCACTCACCACCAAGCCTGATCACCTGAGTTCCATCCCTGGGACCCGCGAGGTAGAAAGAGAAAACAGACTCCTACAAGTATGTCTACACACACATAATAGATAAATAAATATAATTTTATTAAAAATTTAAAGTCAAGACAACAGAAGACAAAGAGACTGAAGAAGCATTACAGATGAGAGGAGGCTAAAACTGTGTGAAACTCACACAGCTCAGTAACTAGAATTGATCCTGGAACAGAAATTAGCGGAATGACCAGTGAAATTCAAATAAGAATTAGAAGTACAGCTTTGCGTGCGTGTTAGTTTTTTAGTTCAACAGTTACATAGGCTGAGGGCCGGAGGGACGGCTTAGTCACATTCTCGGTGTATGAGGAACTGAATTGGGTCCTCAATGCCCACGTAAAACCTAGGTTTGACAGCAACCTCAAAACACCACACGCACGTGCACACACACACACACACACACACACACTTTATACAAACTGTCAACAGAGAAGACGAGAGGGGAACTCAGTCCTTGGCAACACTTCTGTAACGTCTAAAATGAGGGTTTTATTTCTTTTAAAAAGTAATGCAAATAAGACAAAAGAAAGAACAAAAATTCAACGTCCAGCAACACTGAAGGAGGGGGTGGAATAAAACCTTTCACACAGAAACAAGGGTTTTGTGTGACCCCAGGCTTTCCTAATCCATAGTGTGTTTCCTACAGAATTCTCTGAGCCTTAAACTCTACATCTTCAAAACATGGTTGCTGGAGGATGTCATTAAAAAAAAAAGCCTCATCAGGAAAACTGGATATTCATATGTAAAACAATAAATTTGGACATTGCTTTGTGCTATATTAAAAGTTAACTTAAAACATGAGCTGAGGGCTGGAGAGATTGTTCAGCAGTTAAGAGCACTGGCTGCTCTTATCTGACCTCTGTGGGTATTGTATGACATGGGCGCACTTACATACATAAAAACAATACACTCATGCGCAAAAAAACATAAATTAAAAAAATAATTAGAGATTGAATTAGCCTCATGAATAAAAATTTAAAATAAAAAAATGGGGACTGGAAAGATGGCCGAAAGATGGCTCTGCAGTTAAGAGCACTGGCTGCTCTGGCAGAGGACCCGGGTTCAATTCTCAGCACCCACATGACAGCTAACAACCCATCTGAATTCCAGTTCCAGGGGATCCAACACCATCTTCTGGCATCCATGGGCATTATATACACATGGTTCATTTACATACCTGCAGGCAAGATACTCTCACACATAAAATAAACCAATCAAAACAATCTTTAAGACTTTCTTAAAAATGAGCTTAAAAGGGATTGCAGATCTAAATGTAAAATCTTAATTACACTAATTATTATTCTTATTAATTAAATAAAACTTTCAGAAGGAAACATCAGAGGATGGACTCCACCCGTCATATTTGGCAATGATTTCCTTGTGAAAGATTTATTTACTTAATTTTATATGTGTGCCTGAGCATATGCATATGCATGCAGGTGCCTGCAGAGGCCAGTAGAGGGTGTCAGACCTCCTGGAAGTGGAGTTACAGTCAGAGAAACTTCCCAGACTGGGCTCCTCTGGAAGAACAGCAAGTGCTCTTAACTGCTGAGCTGCCTCTCCAAGTCCTTGGATATCACATCAAACGCACAATCAGTAAAAAGAAAAACAGAAATAAATCATACTACATTAAAACTAAAGCTCTTGGGGTGGGGATGTGGCTCTGTGGTAAGGGACATGACGAACATACACATATGTAAGACTCTGGGTTTTATTACCGCACTAGCAAGAACAATGAAAAAAAAAACACAAGTGTTTATGCATCAAAGCCCCTTATCAGCAGGGAAAAGCAAGCCATTTGCAGCATCCGCAATGCAGCTGTGCAAAGGCAAGGCAGGAACATACCAGAGGCCATGTGTGAGAAGTCAAGATTCTTGAAGTTTCTTGTTAATGGTGACGAGACTAAGCAAATATGCATCATGGGGGGCAGGTGCCTACACAGAAAACTCCCCCAGAGCTCCCACAGCATCTGTCTGCACATAATGCCAGTGCTGACTAGCTTGAACAAGGGCATGCTCTCACAGGGTGGTTTAGTGTCTTAAGGAAGGTCTGGTGGCAACAAATCAGACTTGCCTTTATAGTGCTGTTTCTCCCTGCTTACCACAGGGACAGGAGCACTATATGTTGGACTGCTGAAGCAGTGACATCACTAGCTCAGCACCTCAAGGAATACTGGACGTAGTGTTACATGCAGGAAGCAGGCTCTCTTCTGGATAACACTGTTTTGTCCAGTCCCAGTGTTCCTGAGAGGGAGTCGGTAGTCCTCCAGATAGTCCTTATGGAGATGCTCTCATGTCTTTCAGTGTGCTTTCATTGTCCCCTTGAAATGGCAAGAGACTTGGGAAAAAAGGGGGCATTTCAGGACATGCCGACGCTCTGTTGTCCTGCAGGATCATTCTCCTTTGGATGTACAACAATATTTTCAAATGATATGTCTGCATATACATAATTCATACAGGGCTTGGGATGCAGTTCAGTTGGTAGAGTGATTGCCAAGCATACAGGAAGCCTGGGTTCAATCCCCAACACTGCATAAACTGGTCATGTGGAACATACTATAATCCCAGCACTAAGGAGATGGAGACAAGAGGATCACAAGCTCAAGGTCATCCAGGGCTGCATAATGAATTTGAGGCCAGCTTAGGCTACATGAAACCCTGTCAAAGTGGAATGAGGAAGAGAGAGAGAGAGAGATAGAGGGAAGGAAAGAAAAGATAAGAAAGGGGGGAGGGGAGGGGAGGGGTTGGGAGAGGAGGAGAGGGCTGGGGAGAGGAGGGGAGGGCTGGGGATAGGAGGGGAGGGCTGGGGAAGACTCACAAGAAGGCTCAAAGGATGAAGGTGCTTGACAACATGATGACCCAGTTCTGTCCAACTGGACTTACATGGTCTACATGATGGAGAGGGACAACCCACCCCAAAAGTTGTCTTCTGAGCTCCACAAGCAAAATAATATCATTTTAACGGTATAAAGAAATGTGTACAAGACACTGTGCTTGGGGGTGCACACCTTTAATCCCAGCACTTGGGAGGCAGAGGTAGGTAAATCTCTCTGAGCTCATGGCCAGCCTAGTCTACATAGTAAGTCCCATGACAGCCAGGGATACAAAGTGAGACTCTGTCTCAAACAAAACAGAACAAAAAAAGGAAGAAAAGAAATGTGTACAAGAAAACATACAAATGATCAATAACCTCATAAAAAGATGTTCAGTGTTTCTAATCAATAGGGAAATGCAAATAAACACTACAATGGGAGACCATGTCACACTCCTTAAAGTGGCAGTCATTTAGAGCAGACAGCAAAGAGCTGGAGAGATGGCTCGGTGGCTGGAAGTACTGGCTGCCCTTGCAGAGGATCTGGGTTTGGTTTCTAGCACCCACATAGAAACTAACAGCCACTAGTAACTCCAGTTCCACGAGATCCAGTGCCCTCCTTTGGCTTCTGTGGGCATTGCACAACACTGGTGCACTTACGTACATGTAGGCAAAACACTCATACACATAAAATAAAAATTTATTAACAGAAAAGAAGCCTTGTGCACAGAATCCGTATATTGCAGGTAACAATGCAAAATGGCACTGCCACTAGGAAGAAGGTGTGGTTATTCTTCAAAAAATTAACATGGAGCTATCATATGATCCACCAATTTCACTACTGAGCATACAGCGAAAGAAGCAAAATCAAGGACTTTAATAGTTCTTTGTACACCCATGCTCAAGGAGCATTATTCATAAGAGACAAAAGCAGAAACAGAGCATATGCACTTAGAATGAAACGGTGTTCAAATTTTGAAAGGAAGAGAATTCTGACATACTGGATCTTGAAGATATTAGGTCAACTAAAATAAGCCAGTCAGGAAAGGACAGATATGAAGTGCTTATAATGATCAAATTCATAAAAATAGAAAACACAATGTTGGTTGCTAGGGCCAGGAAAGAAGGAAATGCAGAGTCATTGTTTTTGTTTTATGGGCTTTGGGGGGAGGTAGTTTTTTCTTTAATGGCTTTATATATTTTGTTTTGTTGTCATCATTTTGAGGGCTTGACTAAGGCGTCCCAGGAACTCACTATGTGGCTAAGACTGGCCTCAAACTTTATTTTCCTGTCTGGTCCACTGAGAGTCACTGTTTAAAGAATGTTATCTTGGGAAAATAAGGTTCTGGAACTGAATGGTGGTGAATATATTTAGTACTACTAAACTGCATGGTTAAAATGATAATTGATGTATATTTTACTACAATTGAAAAACTTAGTTGGGACATGAGTCAGGGTCTTGCTATGTAGTCCAGGCTATCTGTGCACCATTGGCTCTCCTGCCTCAGCAGCCTCCGTGCTGGTATTGGAGATATGCCCCAACGAGAAGTGTGTGTGTGTGTGTGTGTGTGTGTGTGTGTGTGTGTGTGTGTGTGTAAAATAAGACTGGCCTAATGCATCCAGGAGATGTGTGAGGATTAAATGCATCTTCTATATAGTTCAGGACATACCCGGTGGGGGGTCCAAACTAATACTCTTTCCTCTCCCTTCCTAAAATGCGCACGTGTACACACACACACACACACACACACACACACACACACACACATGAAACTTCTTCATTATATTTCAATCATTAAACAGGAAAATCCTGGAACGGTTTAATGTCCATGAGTATTGTTGCTAAACGTTCTGTGTTTAAACACATATGCATGCACCCACAATGAAAAAGAACAGAAAGTGCGGCTGGAGCGCCCCCCCTTAGCAGTCAGAGGTTTCTCCCTCAAGGATCCCGGTTAGCTTTCCAGCAGCTCAGGCGCCTCCGCGGTTTTCTGTTTGTAAGTAAATCAAAGTCTGTATCCCACAGGTTTCTTGGCTTCTGAGATTCCAAGTCGGATCATCCTGGAACCTAGCTTCAGATCTCGCCCTGTGCTCCCGGGGGCACCGTGGGAACCGCGAAGCGCTCTGGACTCCCCTCCCCTTGCTGGCCTTCCTTCCCACCCAGGCTCCTTGCCCCTTTCCTGTGCGGAGATCGCTTAACCACAGAACTGCAAGAGCCATATGCTCTTCTAAAGGAATCGATGCCCCCGAGGTGCTGACCATTCAGGCGGTCCCTCCCATGGCTACCCAGGGACTGCATGCGCCCAGGCTCCGCTCCGCGCCCAAACAGCCTCCACATTGTTCCCACAGGCAGCGGGTGCCAGGCCAGCGGCGCCCGAGTGCCCCTGGGTGCCAGGGTCGCATCAGGTGACTCGGGGGGAGTGCGTGGGGCTGGAGATGGGCCCCAGGCAGCACCGCACCCAGGTGGCCACTGCTCCTGCTCAGAGTGCTGCTACTGCTGCTGCTATGGTACACAGCTGGCGCCTGGGAGCTCACTATCCTGCACACCAACGACGTGCACAGTCGCCTGGAGCAGACCAGCAAGCGCTCCACCAAGTGCTTCAATGCCAGCCTCTGCGTGGGCGGCGTGGCACAGCTCTTCACCAAGGTGCAGCAGATGCGCCGCGAGGAGCCCAACGTACTGCTGCGGGATGCCGGCGACCAGTACCAGGCCACCATCTGGTTCACCGCGTGCAAAGGCCTGGAAGTGGCACACTTCATGAACATCCTGCGTATGATGCTATGGTAAGGCAAGGGCTCCCGGGGTAGGGGCTCCAGACCTAGACAGAGAACCCATCAGTAGCCTGGCTCCGCAAGCCAAGTAGACTCTGGCCAGTGTGCCGAGCGGTCGCAGACGGGCGCCACTGGAATAATCATCCTGTCTTAAACCGATGCTACTGGGCTTCTCACAGTATGCTCCTCGCTTGGCCTACGTGGAACTTCAGCTGGGGTGTGTAGGAGAACTGAAAGTTCTCGAGGGCGAGAGACACCTGAACTAGGTCTCCCTTGCAGTTCTCATTTGCAGGTCACTTGGCACCTATTTTACTGAAAGGGAAACTGAGGGTCAAAGAGTTAGAGGAAGAGGGGCTGGAGAGATACCTCAGCTGATAAGAGCACTCTTTGCTCTGGCAGAAGACCCTGATCTGATTCCTAGCACCCACATGGTGGCTAAGTTACAGAAGATCTGACACCTTCTTCTGTCCTCCGCAGGCACTGCATAGTGCACTTGCATACATGCAGGCAATACACTCATACACATAAAAAATAAAAATAATAAAATTTTTAAAAAGAAAGAATTGCAGTGAGTTATCCAGGTAGGGGAAAGCCATCAGATCCGGTTTACCTTGAAGCCTGAACAAAATTAACTGATAGCCTTTGACAGATTTCCAGTGTGGCTATTTTTCTGTGACCTTGAGCAAGTCATTTATTCTGCCTCAGTGTTATCCTCTATAAAATTGGGATAATAATAATTACCTCAAAGCATTGTCGGAGCTGGAAAGAAAGCCTAGTAGCCAAGAGCACTGGCTATTCTTGCAGAGAACTGGAATATGATTCCTAGTACCCACCTTGAGTAGCTCATAACCCCCTATAACTCCAGCTCCAGAGGATCTCACGCTCTTCTCTGGCTTCTGCAGGCACTCATTTGTATATGTGCACACAAACAAGGACAGACACACACATACACACCCACACACAAATAAAAGCAAAATAGATCTTTAAAGAGCCTAACTTAAGAGAGAAAGGGCTGTAGTTGTAGCTCAGTGGGTAGAGTGCCTGCCTTGTATGCACTAAACCCTGGATGTGATCTCCAGCACCATGTATACCGGGGACACAATGCAAGCTTGGAATCCCAGTGGTTGGTGGAGGCAGGACGATCAGGAGTTCAAAGTCATCCTTGGATACATGAGGACTTCAAGGCCAGCCTGGGCACTATGAGACCCTATCTCAAAAGAAAAAAAGTTGAGGGAGAGAGAGTGAGAGAGAGAGAGAGAGAGATTCAAATGTTAAAAGTAGTTTAGTCTACACTCCACCAATACTGTGTTGGAGACAGTGCCTTGTTTATTGGATTAAATTCTAGAGTAGGGGGAAAGATGGTCAAATACTATTAATAAATACTAACTACTATTAATAGATGTAACTGAGATGTATATAAATCAATCCACCACCCACGTTCAACCCTGTGCAGACACCTAGAGTGAAAGGACTCAACCAGATTGTAGAAAAAGTGGAACAGAAAAACATAAGAGCTTTGGAGGGGAAAAGACAGAGCATGGTTCCAGGAATCTGTGAAACCAGAGGGAAGGAAAACGAAGGCGAGGTCAGTGCTAGGAGGCCAGAGGAGGCTGACAGCGTGATTTATACAAGAACAGCTCAGAGGTCAGGGAAAGGAAGAGAGTTCCCTTCTGTCAGAAGATTGGTTTAGGGATTCTCAAAGCAGCAGTTCTAACAGGTCCTCACTCCTCCAGAGTTGATGGAGGGAAGCAGAGCTCAACAGCACCTGGCAGAAGAGCCACCGTTCTCACGAATGCTGCAGTCTCTTGGCCTTCTTTCTCCACAGCTAGACCTGCTTGAAGTTTTGAAAGCAGGAAAGGCAATACAAATATTTATGTAATTGAATTGTTAGCTAGCTTGAGCCCTCACTTCCTCCTAGAAGGGTAGGATAAACCTTGTCTGAATTAGATTTGATTTCTTGTATAAACCACAATGTGTTTTGCAGCATTTTTTTGTAAGACCCCTTCCTTCTCATTTGTGTAAACCCATATATATAGAAAGAGAGAGTGTTCTTTAGTAAAAATATGTCTGTTAAGACAAAAGGAGCTATGGTGTAGATGGATGGGTCTGTGAGCTACAGCAGGTCTCCTCCGTGAATATTTAGAATACTTTCTGTTGGGTGAGGTGGAATTGCTTTTTTACAAATTTTGCTTGAAGTAACTAGAGTAGGGCCTGAGGAAGAGTAAGCTATACCCGCTGGAGTCAAGGGGAAGGAGAAGGAATGACAAGGTCTGTGGCTATGCTTTTGGTAGCACCTCGTCAGTACTTATTCCTGGGGTGAGTCTTTGGTGAGTTTAGCTAATGATTTGATCTGCACGAAACCCTAGTTCTTACAGCACTAAACCCTAGTGCTACAGCTCCAAGGTCTTTCTGTCTTACAGAGCATTTTCAGTGTCATTGTGCTTATGTTATATTAAGCCTCAGGGGAATTTATTGCTGTTCTGTGTCCTTATCACAACCACGCGCTGGGTACTGTAATGAGCAGCTATCTGAACAGCTGTACAGGACCATCTCCAGTTTGCTGCAGACGAATGGACCTTGGCTTAGAGGAACAGCGTCTAGATCTGTTAGTAGCTTAGCCTTGAGAATTAGAGTAGCAGCTCAGGAGGTGGGTGCTACTTTCTAGACCTGCCACACCTCATAACCTCCCATAGGAGGACCCGGGTGAGTTTGAGGATGCCTTGGGTCCTGCTGGGGAGGGTAGCAGAAGCTGCTGGGTGGTATGCCTATCCCACTGGAAAGACTGGGGTCCCTGAGGGCATGAGGAGGGGGTGACCTCTGGAAAGTAGGAGAAAGGAGGACAGGAAAAGATGACAAGAGGTCAGTTGTTTAGAGTTCTTTTCTGTTCTTTTTGCCTGGTTATTCCTGAGTCTCATGTTCCTAACTGTGAACAGCACATGGCATACTGAGAAAATCCCTAGTTCTGCAAAGTCAGTATTCACTGAAGGTTAGTTCCTTATACCCTGGGAGGAGCCTGTGGGTGAGAAAGGGAACATTTCATTTTGGTACCTGTCAGCATATACGGTTCTCAAAATCTACCACAGACCAGACTCCCTTCCATATGAATTTACAGCAGTTATTACTGTATGTGTAAGACCTACTTAAGCTCAAGCCAAACAAACTCCCAGCATAGGACCAGCGATAGGTAAGAAGCACCAACCCTAAGTGAGGAAGTACTGTCAGCTGATACATGCTGGGAGAAGAAGTCGGTTTTCTTTAAGGATGTGACGCTGTGCAGGTTTACTAGGCTCCAGGGGATGAACCTGCTGTGAAGTACATTTCAGAACACAAATCAGACTAGATACACTTTAAAAATAACACAGGACATGAAGTTGGGTGGAAATAAGGGGGTGCAGATAGCGGAGGGATCTGAATTTGATCAAAATACATAGGAAAATCTCAAACTTCATTAAAAATCTTTATAAATAAGCATGATACATTTTCGTAAGGAATCAAGCAGAATGATGAGCTAGGAAGTGACTAGATGAATGGCTAAGGTTAAGTAGTGAAGGCAGGCCTGATGTGATGACACACAGCTGTAACCCAGTACTTGAGAAGCTGGAGCAGGAGCTTCACTGGTTTTGGGCGTCTACAGGGCCGGATCTTTTTACAAAAAGAAAGCAGAGGCGAAGAAGAGAGGAGAGTGGGGAAGAAAAGGGAAAGGGGCATGGGAGTAGAGAGGAAGTGGAAGGAAGGAAAGAAGAGAGGAGAGGGAGAAGAGAGGAGAGGAGGGCGGGGAGAGGAGAGAGGGCAGGAGTGTGCAGGATGGACAGGAAAGGGGAGAGGGGATCACTGAGGTGGCTCTGCTGGTTTCTGAGGTTTCTGATCCTGCTTCTGTAGCCACTGTGGCCTCTGCTGGGTGTTCTGTGGTCACCACAGATTCAGTGGCAGCTGTACACCCTCCCACCTCCTCTGGCAGAAGCTCTGAGTGACAGCGTCCCAGCCATTTTTCAACCGCTGTCTCCTCTCTCCCTGCCCATCAGTCTCATTCCTCTGACTTGCTGCTGCTGCAGCGTGATGGCCTCCTCTAACTGGCCTTCGAAGCGGCACTTGCAGTCAGGTGGGGACTGGTGTACTCACAAGGGAAGGCAAGAGTCAGCAGCAGAAGGAGAACACGGGCAGCATGGTCTGAAAGCTGTGGCATCCCACCTGAGTGTACTAACCACTGGGAAATCTTTGCTGGGAGCAAGGTGGAGGCTCCTTCTGAACACTGTTCCCTCTGGGCAGTAGGCATACAGAAGTCCCCACCCCCATCTTCCACAGGTATCCATTCTAAGAGGAGGAATGAGGGAGACTAGGGGAACTAAGACAGACGGGAAAAAGGTCTTTTTCTTAAAGCCTGCTTTTTAGCCTGGCCTAGTGGAACATGCCTTTAATCCCAGCACTTTGCCGGTGGATTTCTGAGAGAGGTTGAGTCCAGCCTGGTCTACATATAAGTTCCAGGCCAGCTGGGGCTACAGGGAAACCTGCCTCACCCCCCCAAAAAAAAACCCAAACAAACACAACAAAAATCAAAGGCTGCTCCTTCTTCCCAAGTCTCCTTCTGACTCCCTGTCAGTGGACTTTGTGCAAAAGTTTCTTCTACCAAGGCCTACAATGACTAATGGGAGGAATTGTTGAAATCATCAACAGGGTTAAAAATTCCCGAGGGAGGGAAATGGAGTTTGCCCAAGTACAGTGTCCCAGGCAAGAACAGCAGGGAGTGGGAGAGTTAGGAATCTTTCTCCTTGCTAACCTCTCCCATAGGATACTTTCTGTATGTCCCTCGGCCTCGTCTTGGGCTTCTGTGGTCACTGTGTGTGCCTCTTAGGCTTTTCTACTCACTGCTGCTGCTGATCAGGTTTCTGTCCTGCTGCTTCTGGGCTCAACTCTGGTGTTTCTGTGCTTGCCTTGACCTCCATTTGGCTTCTGTGCTCCCTGATTGTGCTTCTTTTCCAACCACCTGGGCTCTGGGGGTCACAGAGGCAACTTCTGGGGCTTTTGTGTTTGCCACTTGAGCTTCTGTGGTCTCTAGGGCAGTGGCTTTGGCTTCTGTGATTGCCCTGGCTCCTGTGGTTGCCATGGTTTCTGTGGTCACAGTGGTCTCTGTGCTCACCAGGCCTTCTGTGTTCTGTGACAGGGCTCCCCACTCCCTGGGTCAGAAGCTCTGAGCCACTGATTCCCAGCCATCTCTCAAACGCTCTTCTCTCCCTCCCTATCGACTTCTTTCTCTGACCACTTGCTCCTACAGCACAGATCTCCCACTCTCACTGACTTGTCAGGCTCCACTTGCTCATCTCGTGCTATCTTTCCCCTCTTCCTGCTTGCCTCTTTTCATTCTTCTGGGCTTTGGTCTTCTGCCTTTCTCTAACTTTCAATTCATCCTGGCTCCCACCAAACCACCTGGAGTGTATATCTCATCCTCAAACCGGGCAACAAAGGAAGCCATTCACATTCTTTTGTGGATGGTGTGGAATTGGCTTTGGGACACCTAGCTGATGGAAGGGGGATGAGAGCAGCTTCTCCGGATCTCTGGCCCATGTGGAGTGACAGGAGAGGCCCGGGTAGGCATCAGAGTGGGGTCTAGGGTATTGAAAAGGAAAGAGGGCATCAGCAAGAGAGGGAGATCCCAGGCAGGAGATATCCCAAGGGTTTTGGAATGATGTCAAAGTGGTGGGGCAGTCAACTTGAGTCTCCAGCCCTGTGGAGTAGATAGAGATTACCAGCTGGTTTTCAGCTGGCTGGGGTCTGAAGGATGCCAAAGGGAAGGAGGGGGATCAGAAAGAGTTGGAGATGCCTGGCAGAATGGCACATGGGCAGGAGTAGCCATGTTTCTCTAAAGCAGCTATGGTAACTGGAATGTTACCACTGGACAGCAAAGTGGGTTCTAGAGTACTCCATAGGGAGAGGGAAGGGTCAGAAAGACAAAGGGATCCCTGGAAGCTGGCAATGTCTGGGTTTCCAGGTGATGGAAAGAGGTAAGGGAAGTCGACCGGAACCTCTGGACTCTTGGATGAGTGGAGAGTTCCTAATGAGCAGCCAGGTGGGGTCTGGGGTACCATCAAATACTACGGCAGTCAACAGGAGGCTGAAAAAACTGGAGGCTGACAGAGCACTGTGAGCAGCACACCTGGGACTGCAGGACACAGAGAAGTAATGGAGGTTCCCTAGTTAGCTGAATGTTTGAATCTTCAGCATCCCAAAGGAGGGAAGAGGTCAGGAAGAAGTGGGGATCCTTGGCAGGGTTCAGTGGCAGGGCTTTGAGTTTGGCTGGAGGGCTCAGGTAGCCTGCCTAGGTCCCTGGAACGTGGAAGGATTTGCAGAGGCAATCAGAGAGTCTACTGTGGGCATCATGGTGGGAAGATGGAGTGTGTTAGAAAATGTGGGGGACCTTGGTAGTGGGCAGTGTCTGGGATTTGGGGTCTCGGCAGGGAGGTGGGACTGCCTAACTGGACCTCTGGGCCATGAGGGTAATATGAATGTCCCTGGTGTGCAGGTGTTCATGGTCTGGAGTATACCAAATTGAGCAAGTGGGGTCAGAAGCAGTTAGGAATACCTGAAAGGATGGCAAGGGGCATGGCAGACTACCTGAATTTCTGACCCAAGGGTAGGGGTAACTCACGATTACCTACTGCGTAGTCAGCTGGTGTCTGGTGCATCCCAAGGGGTGGTAATGGGTCAGGGGGAGAAAGAGAACCCTAGCAGGATGGCACTGGAGTGATAACATCTTACCTGAGTATCCTAATCCTTTCCTCAACTGAAAAGTTCCTGATGTTTTCCAGGTGGGGCCAGGTCTATTCAGAAGGGAAGACAGGGCTCAGAAAGAGGCAGATGAACTATGCCAGTGGAAGGCAAAAGCACTTTGGTTGAGCCAAGGACAGTGTCAAGTAAGTGGCTTTCTCTACCATGCAGACTCAGTTGTGGTCTGCATTTCTCCTCCCCTTGCCGAGCCCTGGGTCCAGTAGTCCCTTTCCTGGAAGGATCAAAATTTCACAAGATTTTACCTACATTCAGTGCTAAATTACTGGTGAATATAGGAAGCGAATTGCCAATTCCACAGACAGACAAATTTACTAGGGAAAATAGAAAAGGTGTCTGCAGGGGTTCCTCAGGGAGGAGCTTCCCAGGGAACCTGACCAGAATGGCTGTTGTCTTCCCACCAGCATGTAAATCCTCTTCCCTAGACAGCTAGCTTGTCCCCTACCCAGCTGCAAACCGTCTCCATTTCCTTCCCAGGTGGTCCAACTTGACTTGAAGGACAGCCACACCCACAGGAAAGTCAAAGGATGACCCATGCCTCCCGCCATGATGTTTCTCTATGGTCCCTGCTTTGCAGCTATCAACTAGCCACGCCTTTGTTCTGCTTAAACATCTCCAAGAAAAAGAACTCAAGGACACCTTAACTCAGACTCCAGAGCTGTTTAAGCTCTCTTATTTCCAACCATATACAATCTGCAACAATCTTTCATCTTTTGCACAACTTGCATTCTTGTGGGAAGATTGTGTCACCTTGCTGAACAAACACCATGCAGTCTGCTGTAAGATCTGGCTTTAGTCCTTTATCTAAACTTTTTCCTTTCTCTGTACCTCAGAATCTAACAACTTTTATACGCTAGGTTCTTTCACCGTAACCCTGGTCCACACAGCAACAAAAGCACGATCACACTCCGGACAGTCAGCGACACCGAAGCTGCCCGCGCAGGCGGAGCCTCCCACTCAGTGCCTGGCGCAGAATCAGCAGCAGCAGGAAATGCCACAGGCAGGAACGTGGTAGCCGGGACCACACAGGACGCTGGTCCAGCTCTCGGCCCAGCCCCAGGAGGACCAAGCACAGCCCCCGTCCCGGGCTCCACGGCCGCTCCTCCTGTCTGGGGACAGCCAGGAACACGCTTACCATGTCCCGGGTTCCGGGTTCACCCGCGCTCGTCACACAGCTACTCACAGTGCTGCTCAAGGAGCAACTCACGTGGAGCATCCTTCAGGTATGGAGCCAAACACGCAAAGTAGAACTCACAATATGGCGGCGGGATAGAGTCCACCTTCTGCATGCATTCGGTGCTCCTGTTTGGGCAGCAGGACTGGGAGCCCTTATTGGTTAGGGTCACCAAATAGCCTAAGTACTGGGGTGGAGGGTGGGTGGAGACAATACCCTAAAATGATGGAGATGCACTAATCTTTTTCCAGCCCTGCTGTGGCTTCCTCTTCAGCCGCAGACCCTGTCCAACTGCAGGGAGACTGGCTTCCAAGGTCTGCTCCTGGCCTGGCACAGCAGCTACTGCAGTCTTGAGCAACTCAATAGACACTTCCTGTTCGTCCTCCTGTGTAAAGGGTTGCTCAGTAAGTCACACATTCGGTGTCAGATGTCTTTGTCCTCTTGTCTCACGTGTTGAAAGTGATCCAGCTGACACTAGGTGGCATTAGTGTTGAGTCTAGTGTCTGATGCACATCAGGAGTTTGGATTTTTCAGTCAGGGACATTCAGGATTTTATTAGAACCCAGGCCTGTTCTTTAACAAGCTGGTCTTTCTAAGATGCCACATCTCACAGCCTAAAGAATCCAGGTAGCTCCCTCCCCACAACTCCACTCCAGCTGTTTTCCTGAAAAACAGTAAAAAAATGTCCTGTGTTGTGAATTCAGAACTTCTCATTTACAAATTTCCAGACTGACTCCATTTTGACCCCTCCCTTTAGCCCTGCTAAGAATATCCATGCAGGTCCCATGCAGGTTGAATTGGGACTACACTGTTTTACAGTAGAACACATTCAGACTTACCAACATCTGCATCTCCAGGGAGTCGTATTTCTGCAATTCTGAAAAACGTGCTTTTCTTACCTAAAACTTAGAACCTTTTATTAGCTGAAAACTTCCTTACTCTGCCACTGTTATGGTTTAATTATGGGACCTGCCTGTGTTATGGAACAACTATGACTGCAGTCTTTGACCCTGGCATGATGTAATTGTGCTTTTCAGTTTATAAACCCTGTTCTCCTCCTCCTAAGGATCAACAGTTCTTTGTGGCTTAAGCCCACACTCCGGCGAAAGCTTATTACTAATTAAAGGACTCTTATTGCCACCTTTACTATGAGGCTTTCCTGTGTGCCTCACACTGCGTACAGCAGTGGCCCTACTCAGTACATGATGCTCCATTTCCTCATCACATAGGCTGCACCACACTGAACCACATGGTGTGGAACTTCCTAGTACTGCCTCAAAGGATAAAAGAAAAGTCAGACATGCTTGTTTTGTTTGGGAAATTTCTCTGATGTCTCCTCTGAGCCTCCTCCCCACAGTCCTCTTTTCTTTAGGAAACTTCCCATAGATTCAGTTATCCCGCTTAAGGAAGTTCCTTTCCATGCAAAATAGTACCCAAATATATTTATATCCTTGTGTTGCAGGCATATAGATAGTCTAACTGCCAGCTTTAAATGGTCCATGGGGTAAAGGGAAATGTCCTTGCATCCTATGAAGTAGCTTACAAGCGTTGTGTTTGGGGCAAGGTAGGTCTTCTTGACTATACATTGTGAGCTATTTTTGGGGAGGATTTTCAAAAATATTGTCTACCCTAACAGATAATATTTTTTCAGGCACCCAATGTTTTAAATTATGTATGTATTCCAGAAGAGATAATTGTGCACTTCGGCCTAAAATGGGATTTTCATTTGGACCACTGGATCGGACCAGCCTCCATGATGATTAAAATACCCTTTGTTAATTTAACATGAGGAATACAGACGTCAGGGAAAAACAAAACAAAACAAAACAAAAAAAAAACCTTTCCCTTTAGTAAGAACAGTAAGGACAGTAAGAACAGTGAGACTAATGATTCAACTTATAACAAAAACAAGGCTGCAGGGAAAACAGAAAGAGGGAATTACCAGACATCAGAATGAAGGCAGCAGAACGCCAGCCTCTAACATTAGTAACAGTCTAAGGGAATTTTAATCACTGAAGACCCCTCAGCCTTTGTCCCCTCAGTATGTAATGGTCTTGTAATGGTTTACCATGAACTGGTTCTGCTTCTGTAAGACCTGCTTAATCTCAAGGGCCAAGGGAGGGAGCAAAGCACTTAATCCTGAACACGTGCAAATTCCACAGAAGTGAAGCAGCTATATTTTTGTCTTTGTATATCCAACCTCTCCCTCCCCAGCTGCTGCAGCCTTCAGACCCGACAGAGACACTGTAGCCAGCTGCAGATTAATAAATTTAGCTGATTGAAAGAGAATTAAGTCTGGTGATCCTTCTCTGGTGGTCCCTAACACCATAACAAATTTGTCTAAAAGGCAGTTACGGCCACGTGGGAAAATTCTAGCATTTGACTTTCATTTTCAGTCTGAGCAAGAGAGCTCTAAACATGGTGGGATTTCTAGAGATAAAGTAGCCCTGATCTACCAGGGCCTTTGCTCCCTCAGTGTTAACAATTTTCCCCTTTTCTCTTAAGGTGTCAGTAAGGAGAAAATGGAAAACTCTCTGATTCTCTCTGAACAGCCATGTTCTGGCCTGGTTTCTGTTTCAGTGTCTCCCTGGGTGGCCTGCTGCTCTTCACATTCTTACAATACCTTTTCAATAGCCAGGACTTTTGTAATAGTTGAAAATGACCTTGTCTTTTCCAAGGCAGAAGGAATTTGTATATTTTGTAATGGCCTAGGGAAATAGGATAAAGACTTTCATTTTGCTGTCTTCCAGACCATAAGTCTATTTAGGCTTGACCTTTGCCCACCCCATCCTAGCAGCACTCCCAGAAAGGAGTCCCCTCCCCAGTTCCAAGAATGGCCCAACCACAACATCCCTGGATGTTCTAATCTGGGAAGGACATGTGCAAATGGCTAATGTCCTGGTCTGTTGCTGTTAGGAATGTGCAAGTGAGGGGAAAATTTAAACTTGTGAAATGCTTGATTCTTAGTGGATTCTTCAAATTGTAGCCAGTCACTGCTTTAGAAACCCTATAAAATCTTCTTTCCAAGCATGAATGCGGTTCCTTCTCTGGACTCAGGCAGCACAGTAAGCTGAGGTAGCCAAGGACACACACACACACACACACACACACACACACACACACACACACACTCACTCATTCACTCACAGAGATATTATCCAGCCTCAGCACTCTGGTTGAAATGTTGACCTAGTCAATAGCACAGATGAACCTGTGATGGATGACACTGTGCTTACTGACAAATATGACCTGATTCCACTCACCTGCTACATCCAGAGTGCCCAAAATCCTAACAAGAAGGATGATTGCCAAGAATACGGAAGAGAAGGGACAAGGAATGCTTGTTTCGTGGGGACAGAGTTCCCATAGGGAAAGAGGGACAGGTTCTGGTGAGGGAGAGTTCTAATAATCACACAACACACTGGGTGTGTGGATGTCTCTGAACTCTGTACTAACAATGGGGAATTCTGAGTTACAGCTACCTTGTTACAGGATAACAATAGTAAAAGGTGTAGAGGCCTGGGGAGGTGGCACAGGTTGCACCTGCCTTGCAAACTTGAAGACCTGAATTCAGTCTCCAGCATCCACACAAAAATGCTGGGTGTGGTGTGATGCACCTGTAGTCACAACCTTGGGAAGGTAGAAGTAGGCTGATCCTTGGAGCTCACTGGCTAGCTAGCCTAGGCTAGTAGGGGAGCTTCAGGTCAGTGAGAGACCCTGACTCAGAGGACATGAATGTATTCCCAAGGTTGTTCTTCAGCCATCCCCACACACATGAACATGCACACCTCTATTCATTTACACCCACACATCATTTAAATGTGCAGGGTTGTAGTGATCCATTAGTAAAACGCTTGCCTTGCAAGCATGAGGAACTCAGTTTGATTCCTAGAACCCATGTAAAATAATTCTGGGGAGGTGGAAGCAAGCAGATCTCAGGGGCCATATGGCCAATCAGTCCAGCCTACTCAGGAAGCTCCAGGCGAATGAGAGACCCTGTCTCACAAAACAGGGTGGACGGTGCCTGGGGAATAACAACTGAGATTGGCCTTTGACCTCTACACGTGTGTGCATACACATCTGTACACACACACTCACGCATGCACGCACACAAAGCAATAAACAAACAAAAAGGTACAGAGAGCCACACTGCTCCCTCTACCTCCAAACAACATTAGGCAAGAGTCCCAAACACGGCCCAACCTCTTCCCAGAACTGCTGCTGTTTGTAAGTCAGTTTTATTTGTAAATACAATTAAAAAACCAACCTCAATGTGCCAGCATCCAAGGGGTAAATGCTCCCCTGCCCTGGAGCAGAGAGCTGTCATTGTCATTAACAGTAATGGGAGTCCCATGGCTGAGCCTCTGCTCCTTGTGCTCAAAACTGACCCCCTAGAGTTTACAGATGGAAAAAAAAAGATGATCTTATGTACAAAACAGAAAACAGAAAGTAAAGCTAGCAATGGCACTCTGACCCCTGAGACGTCTCCAGGGCGATGCACAGGGCAGTCTAGGGGTGCTTTAGAGTGAGTCACAAGAGGAGGCGGTCCTTGCTTCTGGGCTCTACAGTCCTATGTGCGTCAGAGCAGCCAGGATTGCTGGTGGCCCACAGTCAGAAACCGAAGTTGTGATTAATAACTATTTCTTGACATAAAGTGTTATGCAGAGATGGAAGTGATAGAGACCTATACACTAGCTGCACCGTATGAGAGTTGTCAAGTTCAAGCTGGGTTTCAGTTGAGTTTCATTAGAGGTGGATGAGAGTCCAGTGTGTTCTCATAATTAAAGGTTTCAGTTTTTAAATTCCCTCTGCCTTTTGAATTTTCCCTGGAGCCCTTGTCATGCTCTGTGTCTGTTAAACAAATTAACAAAATGGCTTGAAGGGCTCTGCTGGACTCTCTCTCTCTCCTCACCCCAGTCCTCTCCCCCTTCTCTCCTGAGCACTTGACTCTCACTCATCCCATCTTTTACCATCTCTCCGCTCTCCGGATCCCACCTGCAGACTGTCGCAGTTTCTTTGTCTGCACTTAGCAGACTAGCTCTGCTTCTGACCCTCAGCTGTGTTCCTGGATTGATCTCTGAGCAGCCCCGAAGCTTACAAAGGTTTCAAGGAGGCTATGGTACTTCTGGCCTCCCACCTTGCCAACATATTTCATACTTCCCCACTGAGTTTCCACCTTTCTTCCATAGGCAATAACCAGGGTTTGAGGAGAGGACGGTCCAGATGGCTGCCCACTCGGAGTGCTGAATCAAGCAATTCCCTGAGGAATGTATGTGAACACTGGAAGCAAACCAACCAACCTGTAACTACAAGGCCTGGACTTGCTCTAGAACCACAGGGCACAGGGGACAGCTTATGGTCCGGATGTGGCCAAGGGGTCTCCGAGATCAGAACTGTTCTCCACTAAAGCATCACTTGCCTTTTGTTCACTGGACCAGAGTTTGTATTTCTGTGAAAACACTAAAGTGAGGATGGAGAAAATGAATGGAATACTTTGTGCATGTATTAAAGGTGGAATCTGGTCATCCGTAACTGCATGGATCACCCTGGAGGGGACCCTGCACCATGAGCACACCAGGCTTAGGAAGACACACAGTCCATGAGCTTCCTCGTCAGAAGACATTGAAAAGGTTGATCTCAGAGAAGTAGAGTGCTGAATACACTGACCGAGGTGGTGCTAGGGGAGACGGAGGGCTGGGAGAGGTAAACCTCAGCAACTGCAAACGAGAGTTAAAGAAGAGGTAGGTGTCTCTGTTCCGGCATAGCTGGGGACAGCACTCACTGTGACGCCAGGGGTTCAAAACAGCTAGAAAAGAGGATCTCAAGGCTAGGGAGATGGCTCAGTAGGACAGAGTGCCGGGTGTGCATGTATGATGGCCTGAGTTCAGAGGCCCAGACCCATGTGAAAACTGGGCATGGCCTTGTGCCTCTCACCCTGTGCCTGGGGAGGAGGAAACAGGAGGATCACTAGGGCTTGATAACCTGTAACCAATCTGAGACAAGTGAGCTCCAGGGTCAGTGGGAGAGCGACAGAGGAAAATACCTGACATCCTCCTCTGGCTTCCACAAGTGCATACACAGGTGTACAATAGATCACACACAAAAAAAGAAGAGAGGATCTTGGGGCTAGAGAGATGGCTCCCTGGTTAAGGACACTGGCTGCTATTGTAGAGGACCCTGGTTCAGTTCCCAGCACCTACATGGCAGCTAACAATCGTTCATAACTCCAGTGCTCAGAAATCTGACACCCTCTTCTGATCTCTGTGGACATTGCACGACACAGGTACATTTACATGCATGCAGGCAATACACTTATACACATTTGATTAAGAAAATAAATAAATATTTCCTAAAAAAGAAGAAAGGATCTTGAATGCTATTGCCACAAGGGAATGATGGATGTTTGAGGTAAAAGGTTACCCAAGCCAAATACCCTATTCTGATAGTGACACGGTATTTAGTTACATTATGTGCCAGTAATATCAAAAATAGCAAGCCATGTTGGGCCAAGCTGCTGATGCCTTGACAGGCATGGAGACAGCAGCATAGACTCTCCTGGCTAGACTCAGCCTCTTCACAGCCACACGATGAAGTCAGATCAGGTCCAGCCTCACTTAAGGATGTCCTCCATGAAGCCAGAACCGTATGTTCTACCTTAACCTGGTGGGCACTTCTGTTTGTGATTATGTATACCAAATGGGAAGAAACACACATAACTGTTGTACTGCACAGCCAGGTGCCCTGGTCATCCTAAGGAAAGCACAGGTGTGATTCATTACTTGAGTCACTAGCTAAACTAGCCACTTCTTTCTTACAACATGCTTACTTAAAGGAACAAGAGACTTATCTACTTGGCACACATTTTTCTTAGAAATAAATAAAACGTGTTGCTTCAAAAGGAAGAGCTGACAGCAACTGGTTTCAAATTAAAATATTTGAGTAGCTAGCAACATGAACTTTGATAATGCCTACCAGAAGAGAGTTAAGGACATCTTCTGATGGGATTGCTGGTGTACTATTAATGTGGTTGGTAAAATGCTTAGTAAGTAAAAATAATAACATTTGGAAGCTTCCTGTCACTCAGCAGACTCTGTAAAAGACACAAATCGATGCTCTAGGAGTCACAAGAGTCTAGTATCTCCCAACAAAAGTTTATCCAGGCCTGACCTTGCTTAGCTTCCAAGATGAGATGAGATGGGTACACACAGGCAGTGTAGCCATAAATCTGTGTATGATAAATTCTAGTTAAAGTTCCAGTCACACAATAGGGTTGACTAAAACAAGGTCCAGAAAGTCCACTGACCATGTGTGCAGCTTCACATTTCATATTAGAGATAATCTTTATGAACTTACTACTTGCCAAGGGTGGGTCTGGTGTCTGAGGGAAAACAAGATCATGACCAGGTGTGGTGGCCCATACCTGTAATCCCAGCACTCAGGAGGCAGAGGCAGGCAGGTCTCTGTGAGTTCAAGGCCAACTAGGTCTACACAGCAAGTTCTATGTCAGCTGGAGCTACAGGGAAAAAAGAGACCCTGTCTCCAAAAAACCCCAAAATGAAAAATAAGCACACAATGATCTGAAAAGGCAATTTAAAGACCAAAAGAGACCACAAATGGGAAACTCACTAAGTTTACAGTTGAGTCAAGTGTATGACTCAAGGGGATTTTTCCATCATCATCAGCGTACCAAAGCGTAAGAAATGAATCCTACAAGAGGTTGAAGGCAGGGTGTTTGGGACCCTGTACAATCTTTAAAACTTCTCATAAATGTAAAAGCAATTTCAATGACAAAGTTGAGAACCAAAATAACAATAGCAATTTCCTATTTCAAAGAGGGTCTTGGGACCTGTTCCTCCCCTTCCTCACCTGACCTTCTGGGTCTCCTTCCTCACAGCTCCAGGGATCTCTGACACTGACCTCTGTGCTGGTCTAGAACCTGCTCCTACCTTAGACTTTTGTCCTCCCAGTGGGCTCTTGGCACCACTCTCCTTCAAGGTCCCCTTGGCCAGTAACTTGGCCTCTTCCACATTACTCAAAGGTGACAGTGAAACCTGTCAATTCTTTTCCTTTCAGCCACTCCAGGTCTCCCACACCCTGCACTGCCTTTTCCTCAGAGCATACATCTCCTTTGGATGCCCCTGTGTCATCTCCTTACTGGCAGTGCATCTGGTTAATTACCCGTGTTCAGTTTAGGGAGTGTGTTCTTGGGGTGGTTCACTTCTTTATCCAAGGTGCTGGGCACGGGCATCATGAGTATACCACATAACATGCTAGAAACAAAACAGACATGTCTGCATCTTTCCACAGTGTCCAAATTTATTGTTATTCAGCCAGTAAATTCATAAGCTATGTAGGTTCTGTTGACCTCGATTTATCACCCAATCCTCATTTCCCTTAATAGCTGCCTATTGGCAAACAGAGTCTTTTGTCTCCATCTCAGTTACTAATATTAAGTCTCAAAACACATACTATACTGCACACAGTAACACAGGTGTTAGAGAATGATTACAAAAGGTTAAGGAGGACACAGAGCTCAAAGAGGTCTTACTGGAGGCAGAGGGCTGATAAAGATGCAAAGCAGCTCTCCACAGATACTCAGATAGTTAAAACAGAAATGAACAAACCCTGCTGGAGGTACCACAGAGCTTAGAGCACCTAGACACTGTGGGGCTGGGTTTCAGTATCACAAGGTCCAGCTGGGCTGCAGGGTCCAGTCAAACTGAACAGGTATAAAGTCACTGAGATGAAACTCAAGGTTAGGACTCCATAGACAGGTGGACAGATGGACAGATGAATGAATAGACAGAAGACAGATGGATGGAGAGATGACAGCAATCTGAGTGGTCCATTCCATCAGTGGGGAAGATGCCGAGCTGGACCCTGGGGACAGTCAGTTCTCTCTGCACCGGTCCCTAGATGATGCATACCCTGGATGGACAGATGACGGGTCCGGGGATCACCCTCACTGTCTTCGGTGTCCTTCTCTTTATGTGTCCGGAGGAGGGTGCTTCAGCCTTCCTTTGTCTGGTGCGTTTGATGAGTTACTGGGCACATTGGTTCTAGCATGTCTTCTTCACACCCAGCATGCCTGTTTGTTGTCATATGTTTTGATAAGTTTCTAGATGTCTGCTTTTGACTTTCAGCTATAAGCTAGTTGTCAGTCATCCTATCTCTGCACTGCACACAAAATGGACCCAAACGCTGCTTTGTAAAATACAGTGACCTAGGGCAAGGCACAGCTCAAAAGCCATTCTTTCCAGAGGCATGGAACCACTTAGATAGAGCAAGACACAGCCTGCTTGTCACAAGCTCAGGGAGCTTTGCTGAGTGAGTGAACTTGCCCATGGCCTGCCTAGCACCCAACTCCACTTGACTGTTGTGCAGATTGTGGTAAGGCGAGGATTAACACCTTTCCTACAGAAGAGACCAAACAGAAGTTTCCCCCAAAACACCCTTGGGTGAGGGATGGGTAGAAGTTCCTTCCCAGCACCATAGGAACCACAAGGAGTTTCCCTGTTCCGTGAGGAGGGTTGGGCCTAGGAATCAAAGGTGGGAAAGGAGACCCACAGTTAAGGCAGCATGTGAACCAAATTGAAGGTATGAAAGATTTAGGAAGGCTCATTTCTAAGCACCTTCAAAACCCCCAGAGGGCTTTTCTTATGTGGTAGATATTGTAATGAAAAAGACCCCGACATGACAGGAGACGCACGGGTGAAGACAGCTATTAAAGCAAGAGTGATTGATTTCACAACTCTCCAAGGTAATGCACTCCAACTCCAGCTCCAGCCATCCCTCCACAGAGGCCTCCTTCATTTGCATAGATAATTGACAGCTTGTTAACAGCTCATTAAGAACACTGAAAACCATGTGACAACTACAAATGGGTGCCTAAATAGAGACAGAATCTGTGAATTGCGGGGACTGAGAACTCAATCAGATCTCAGCCTGCAGGTCAGAAAACAAGTTAGAAAAACAGAACATCAAACACCTTAAAAATATGGAAAACTTCGTTCAACCATCCCATGGTCCAAGAGGATGAACACAGATGAGTCGTGATGATATTCAGGACTCAGAGCTAACCCACGCAATCGGAGTTCCACTTTGTATAAAAATGTAACGGGGATCATTTTCAGTTTCTAAAAACACTCGTTAAACTGCTTATGCGGGTTTAAAATTTGTTCTTAAAATTCACCTTTTTCATAAACACAAGCCATTCAGACACCACAATCTAATATTCTGCAAGTAAGAAAAATGTAAAGTGTAATTTGATTTGGACCTATAAAAAGAAGATAAGTTTCAGGATTTGCACACAGTTACTACCAGTAAATTTGGAGGCTGTGCTTTTTTTAGAGGACATTTGAATATAAATGTTGCAAATAATTGTTACACCAGCAATTCTTTTCTAAGCCTCAGATGCTTGAGAACAGTCATGTCTTTGGTGAACAGTTTCCTCTGGGTGGAAAACCAGGTTTAAACTGTGCTGGGCTTTAGGGAAGAAGGGCTCAGTGATCTGACCCAGAGTCACCTGTGACCAATGGAGGGCACAACTGCTTCTCCACCAAGCCTGTGAAGTCTTGTTCTTCCTCTCCCTGCCTGGCTCTACTGTAGTGAAATGGCCAATGCTGTGGAGTGTGGGTCCAGGAAGGAACCACTGAGCTCAGTCCTTGGGGTTCTGACAGGAACAGCTTGCTGTCAGTCAGGCCCAGAGTACTTCAGCTCTGCCCAATGAGGTGAAATCCTCTGGACTCCTCCTCCCCTAATAGGTGTCATAGACTCAAGTGAACACCATCACATTTCTGGTCCCAAACTGTCCTCTAGGCATGGCTGCTTCCATCGTGTTCAGTCAGGTCAGCTTAAGAGACTCTTCTAAGACAGTGTGACTAAGTGGTGGAAGAAAAGAGCACAGATTAAAGGTTTAGGAAAACCTCAGGAAAGCCCCAGTGCTCTGACTTTACCACTTACCAGCAAAGTGGTCCAGATGATACTAAACCCAGAAGGTCCTCGATTGTCCCCAGCAAAAATAAGATTGACACTGTCCACACAGAGATAGGAGAGTATAAGATACCAGAAACTTGGAAATATTGCCTTTGTCAATTTAGACTGAGCCTAGAGACAAGATTAAAAAGCCACAATCTCAAAGATTTGAGGGGAAAGAGATGAAAATGGATTGGATCAGAGTGGGCACTGACCCAAGGCAAGGGAGTCCAGATGCTAAGCAGACATGCTTTGGCCCAACAAGAACAGATGGGATAGACAAAGCATAGTCTTCATCCCAACAGTCATAGCTTGAACCATGCACGCTGGCCACACACCTTTAATCTGAGCATTCAAGAGGCAGAGGCAGGCAGAACTCTGTGAGATTGAGGTCAGCCTGGTCTACATAGCCAATTCCTGGCCAGCTGGAGCTAAGGGAGACCCTGTATCAAAACACAACACAACAAAGCAAAGCTCTAGCTTGAAGGTGGGAAGATGATGGTGGAAACTGCTTCTGAAAGCTCGAGATGAGCCCCGGCCCCCACGCCCCCCACAAACACCCTGAGACATCTTCTGACCTCATCCTGCCAGTGTCCCTCTGTAGACTTGGCCAGAACTGTAAGCTAGCCAGTCCACTGACAATGTTTGAAGATATCACAGCAGATTGTGCAGCAATGGAAACAGCAGAAGGCAGAAGGGGCTTTTGCTAAGGTCAAGTTCACAACAGAAGGAATGAGCTGGAGAATTTCCGCCCATGCTGGCCAGCAGGTCTGTTTGATCTGGTGGACATCATAGATTAAAGATTGTTTTAATTACTTGCACACAGTTAAAACTGGAATGTGCCACAAAAAAATTATTTTCTCTCTGAAAATTGGAAGTTGAGGTTCACCAGGCTATGTTCTTACACTGGACAATTTGGTGGTTTTGGAGGAAGCTGACGACACCCTTGGCCACCGGAACACACACCTAGCTCCTCTGGGAAGCAGCAGCACTAAGGAGGCTCTTTACTCCAAGGAGCCTAAACACAATGGATCATGAGAAAGAGGTTCTAGAACTTTATCTTCCTGTTGAACTATATCATGGGTTAGCCAGTTAAATGCAGGGAACCAGCATCTCAATGCAAGAGATTTGAGGAGTGAACAAGAACATTACGAGGAGAAACAGTTTTGTGTGAAAAACTGTACATGCAGCTCTATGAAACCTGGGTCTTGTAAAGGTGCGTGTGAATGTGTCCGTGTGAGTGGTACGCGTGTGACTGCTCTGGCATGTGGACATATGTGCATGTGGAGGCCAAATGTCATTTGCAGTGCTGTTCTTAGGACCATCCACCTTATTTTTTGAGGCAGGGTTTCTCACTAAACCTGGGGTTCATGTCTTTAGCCGGTCTGGCAGCCAGTGAGCCCCAGGGACCGTCCTATCTCCGCCTCTTCAGTATTGGGATTATAGCTGCACCTGGCTTCCGTCTAAGAGATGGGAATCCTACTCAAGTCCTCATGCTTTAACATCTGAGTTAGTTACCCAGGACCCCCAAATGAGTCTTAAACACACTAAAGCTTGAAGATCTCTAGCTGAACACCCATAACCCTGGGGGAACCTCAAAAACCGTGAATACCAGATACAGTAAATAATGACGACACAGTGATTAAGAGTAGTTGCTACTCTTCCACAGGACCTGAGTTCAGTGCCCAGCACCCACATACAGCTCACAACTGTCTTTAACATCAGTTCCAGGGAATCTAGCACCCTCTTCTGGCCTCTATAGGCACTGCACACACAGGTCGCACTTACCTATAAAAGGCAGAACACTTATACACTTAGAACCAATAAATAAACGGATGCTACATTTGTTTATTTATTCTGTGTGGGTGCACACACAGACACACACGTGCAGCTGTGTGAAGATCAGAGGGCAACTTTCAGGAGTTAGTTCTCCCTTTCCACCATGTGGGCCTCGGGGAGCGTACTCAGGTCATCAGGCTGGTCGCAAGTGCCTTTCCCCATGGACGCTCTTTCCAGCCCCACAGATCATTTTGACAATAAGTGCGAATGCAGACATTTGTTATGAAGTGCCCCAGGCCCAGACCCAGTTTGGGAGGGCTCTTGTTTCCTTCTCCACACAATGGCCTCAATGCTGGGAGGCTGAGAGGTACAATGGGATTGAGCAGAGCCCGAGAAGCAGCCCCCTCCCTCTGTAGGGCTTTGCCCAGCCGCCCTTTCATCTGGATGCCGGCTCTAGAGAAAAATCAACCTTCCTAGGGTGCAGCAGATGAACTTGAGCCATCAATTGGGAAATCCATTGCAAGGAGGCCATGGTTACTTCTATTTTTTATTATTAATTTTTATTTTATTGCTATTTATTATTATTTAGCTGTCACACCATGCCATGATGTCCTTCAGGACAGACCAATAACACCCTGCCACCACCAAGTCAAGAATGCCAAAGGTGGTCTGATGTGAGTTACATGGTCCCTAGGTAGGAAACGAGGACTCTTTGGGACTGGCTCCATATAACCAGGGACAGCTCTGCCTCCTGGACCTTGCTTCGCCTCCTTCTCCTGACATTTAAGCCAGGTGAGCACTTGGGTCAGTGAACCAAGTTGGAAACCTGAGTCTCTCAGCTCTCCCTGTCTTCCTTCCTGTGTCTCAGCCTAGAGGGCAGTGGAAAACCAGGGTAGAATACAACACATGTCCCCAAAGGCAGAGCCAGTCTGTAGCACCAAGTTTTTGTGTCACAGTTCCTCCAGGGTCTAGAATCCCAACTGAAGGCTCTCGTTGACCTAGATCATGAATTGAGGACACTGGTACTCTGTCTAGGGTCATACGGCGCCTGCTCTCTTCTTAGAACAGAGCATCTTTCCCCTTTTTCCCACAGAATAAGAATTCCATCCAGAGCAATCCCAGTAGGACTGAAACAATTGTGCGTATAAACACCAAGAGTTCATGGACATTTATATAGAGAAGTAGATCTGTTACCATAGAGCCTCTGTTTGTTTGTGTGTGCACACGCTCATGTGGGGGTGCTGCATGCACATGCATGTGCACATGCATCTGAACCTAGAGGACTCCCTTAGGTGTCGTCCTCAATAAATCTCCTCCTTGGTTTTTAAAACAGAGTCTTTCACCTGGAATTTCAATTCTGCTACATTACCTGGCCAGCAAGTCCCAGGATCCACTGTCTCTGCGTCCTGAGATCCTCGTCACTATGTGAGGGCTGTTTCCACTCCGTCTGGTTCCCACGCTCTGACGTGGCGCCTCTGTTAACTGATATTTCCAGCAATTTCTTGAGTGGTTGAGTTTGTAATTTTTTATTAAATTTCTCTTCTACGCTGGTTTAGTTTAGTTTTGCTTTCTAAAATACTTTCTTTCTTGTGTGTGCGTACAAAACCTTTGTGAGTGCACCCATATTATGCCCATGGAGGTCAGAAGAGGGCATAGGATCCCCTGGAGCTGGAGTCACTGATGGTTGTTGGTCACCATGTGGGTGCTGGGAAACAAACCCAGGTCTCTGCAAGAGCAGCCAGTGCTCTTAACTGCTGAGCCCTCTCTTCAGCCCCCAGTTTGGCTTTTAATTTACCATCTGTGAGTGTCGTGTAGCCCACGTTTGAGAAAGTGTTTCTCAAGTACCACATGGGACCCCAGACCCATGTCAAGTTTTACTCTATACACCACAAGTAGAATATAAACTTGAATTCTACTTTTGACTCCTCACACGAGCCATTTTCCCTACTCCTGGGCCAAGGTAAAGACAAACCTTCTTGTTGTAACTCCTGGTCTAGCAGGTCTTTTAAAACGTATTGACAACTACACCGACCCCACTCCCAAGTCTTAGGGAACACTGTGGAAGAGGGGCCTGAAAGAATGCAAGAACTGGAGCACAAGCCTGTTTAACTTGAAGTATGAAGTGCAGAAGGGCTCCCCCGCCCACACCCGCAGCTGGGAGCCATTGGCAGTTGATGGCTGTGGAGGTGAGGAGAGTCACCCTTTCTTTAGAGAGTGGTTACTGGTAGGTTGCTCGTTGTCAGGTGGATGACCCAAAACGTCACACATTTAGGCAGCGAGAACTGGATGCCATGATTATAAAAAAGACATGAAGTTGGAAGAAATATGTGAGAGAAGTTGGAGGGAGAGAGTGGGGTGGAAATGGTACAATGTGCAGAGATAATGAGGATGACGGTGGGGATGGCAGTGGCGGTGGTGGTGGTGATGGACGTGGTGGTAGTCATGGTGATGATGGTGGTGATGTTAGTGATGGAGACGATAATGGTTATGATTAATGATGATGATTTATTGATCCGCCTCTTGGTCTACAAGCACATGAAGTGTTTATTATAGGAATACACTGCAGAGAAAAATAATAACCTACGTGTAAGGGCCATGAATTAAGATAGAGAACGTTGTAAGAATGTAATCGCCTTTACGTATATTTGAGGAAACAATACCTGGAACATTTGTATTGGACACAGCTCTTAGCAAGATAATATTAGAAACTAATGTCAGTGGCCCACTGTGTATCATTTGTAATTTAAAATATGTTTAAAGTGAGTAATTGCTTAGCAAACCTTATCCTATGGGCTCGATCATACACACATGATTATTCTGTGGTCCTCAGTACAACAATGTTTGTGAAGCACTTCCTGATGGTCAAGTGTAATATGGGTTTTCATACAGTTAATCCTGGCCAGACTGGGACAGACGATTTTCATGGTGTTTTATAGACAGTGAAATTGAGCCTTGAAGATGCTCAGAGGGAAGACTGTTTGGACCCACAGCTGATTCCCATCCCTGCTGTATGTGCTGCTGCCCCACCAGCCAGACCACACCCTTTCCACAGCCCCATCTGTCTTCTCTGCCCTGGGAACTCAGCACATCGTTACATCCGTGAGGGTTTGCAGCAGCCGAAAATGGAGAGTCAGTTACTCGGGTTATGTTAGCTTACTATATTTGCAAAAATAAGTTAACCACAAACAGCCAAAACGGTTTGTAAGCTACAAAGCTAGTGGGTCCGCAGCCCGCGAATACTTTTCAGAGTGAGAGCACTAGAGAAGATAAGCGTGAGCTCTCTCACGTGCAAGGTCCCAGAAGGTCCTGTGTCTCCGTCCTGCTTCATCAACCGCCTTGCTTCCAAATGTCTCCTTGAGGTTTTTTAAATCTGTGTGTCTCTTGGTCAACCCAAAATATTGTGTAGTACATCCATGGGTGGTGACTGGCAGCCTATCTGTAATCACCTCCTACACAAAGGTTAGCCCTCTTAGGCACTGAAAGACTGTCCATTCACCCTTTAGAAGTGGTTTCGCAACATATCACTTCACACCTGCTTAGGGCACAGGAAAGGAACGGTAAAAAACCTCACCTCAAGGTAGAAAGCAACTTTTCGAAGAATCTGACAATCCAGAAACACATCACCTTCTTATACTGGACACTGTAGTTTTAGGATTACATATTTATTTTATGTAAAATGATATATAAAGGATCTGGTTGGTTTTAGTACTTGGGGTCTGGGGATGATCAGATGATGTGCTAAGGGTCACTAGTTATCCACTGACCTCCCGGAGGTAGAGGGGCGAAATAGATGCCCAGGCTAGCTGGCCTCTCCTGTTTCTGTCTCACTCACCTCTCACTTTCAGGGTCCAAGCTAGCAGCCCTAATATGGAAGGAAACCAAAAGTCAGTTTTTAAGAAAGGCAGAAAGGAGTTTCCTGCAAATTCTGAACAAGACGCCCTTGGTCTCCAGCTACCTTCTCTTTGTGGAATGGCAGTGCCATCTCCCAGAGCCACACCACAGTCATACCACCCCAGCAGCACCGTGTGTCCTAAGCTATAAGAGCCTAAAGCTACCTGAACCTGCGCCAGAGAACGCATGAGCAAGTCTGCACACGTGTATGCACACATACCGCTCACTCATGTCAGGAAGGCCATTGATTCATTTCCTGCCTTACCAAACAGTGTGACGAGGCTTCCCATCCTTCCCTGCCTCCCAGCCTCTCTCCATCTCTGCCCGTCTCACGGCCCTGGTTTTATTGGTATTATTATTCTCTTAAGTGGTCCTGTAATGCCAGTTCCTGCTGATCAGTCCCCGCCGAAAGTGACGGAAGCTTGCTCTCCCGGCAGTGACATCTGTCTTGGTGGCAGCCTCCTCAGGCGGTTCTCCTGGCAGCGTCCATGCTGACACCAGGGCGGTCGGGTGGCTCCACGCCTGACGGGCTGTCACAGCCGCTCCATCTTGGGGACTGCCTTTTTTTTTTTTTTTTTTTTTTTTTGATTACCTTTTGATTCAGAACCATTCCCAGGCTCTCATCACTGGGTGGACAAAGTCCCAGGCAAGTCCCCCATGGCTGCCTCCCATGTAGACAGCAAGAAAACAGGTAGTTGCCTATGTGACTTAGCTTTGAGGTGTAAATGGGCGCCCAGCCGGCCCTGGTCATGTAGCATCAGCAGCAGGGATGGACTGTCACTTCCCAGCTCCCAAGAGCTGCTGTTTTGTTGTGCTTACCGCCCGCTTAGAAGCCACCTCGCCAGTGGCAAGGGTGTCAATTAGTTCATTACCCACCCCACTTGGTAACGTGGTAATTTCAGGGCTGGAATGCATTGTGTTCTCCCTTCCCTAGCTGGGCATAAGAGCTCATTAAAGAGGCTCCCCTCTTCCCCAGAAAAGTGTCTCTGCTTTTGTACACATCCACTGACACAGTTCACACTGCGCCTCCTCCTCCTCCTCCTAGACGGACAGAAGCTATGACAGGGGTAAATTGCTAATCGAGGTTTCGTGAGGTCTGCCAGAGCCCAGTCTCCAACATGTACATCTGTTCAAATAATTATTACAGCAATTTTGTCATAAAAAATTCAGCACCCTGAGTGTCATGCTGGCAAAACCTGAAAATTTATGCAGTGAATAGAATAGCTAATTTCTCAGAGGAGATGCAAGGGAGAAATTACAGATTTTACTTAAATTCCAAACACCAGAGTGCATGCATCTGATGGCCTCCTTGGATTGGGTTCTCTTTCTCTCTCTCTCCTATTTATTTATTGATTGATTGATTGATTGATTTTTGTCACAAACCAAAGTATGAATTACCCTCCATCAGCAGCCGAGATGGCTCCAGTTTAGGCACTGACGTTAGGGATCACACAGTGTAAACCTCTCAAGGAAGGAGGGTGCTCCCCCTCAGGACAGGCATCTTGAAAGGACCTCTCTCCCATTGAAAGCCACACTTGCAGCAAGGGAGAACTGCACTCCCTAGTGAAGGTGATTGGCTTGTGTTTGGGCCACAACCTTCTTGCAGTTTGCCCCACACAACTTTAAAACAAATCAGTGGAAACAACAGAGGAGTTAGGGAAGGGTCCTGGCAGCTCTGAAAGTCTTAAACTCCTTAATGTATTCTAGTGCTGTGTGATGCACAGTAGGACACCTTTGGAGCTCGAATCTCTGCTCCATAGAGGTCTATCCGGACTACGGATTTTATGCTAAAACTAAAGCTGTTGAGTTAGGATTCCGGTCAAGTATAACAATATGCTACAGGAGATCGTGACTTCTCCAGGGCTGGAGTCTGACTTCCCTTCCCCCGGTGTCCACTGCTGAAGGAATCCCTGCTAGTGGGTGAGGTTGCTTATTGCACCACAATGCTCATGTTGCAGATTTTCAGAGCATCTACTTCAGACAGGATGCTTACTGTGCAGTCTGTGACTATTCCAGGAGCCCTGGTTGCTTCTCCCCAGACTACAAGGGTCCTAGGGATCTTCTCACCTTGGCTGGGTCGCTCTGCCTTGGGGTGGGTGGAGCTCAGACGTAGTCAAGGTTTTCTTGCAGCAGCTCAGCTCTCTCTCTGCTCGCCTCACAGGCCAGGGGCCAGCACAGCTTAGTAGAGAAGAATCCATCTCTGTCATCCATGTCCTCAAGAAAAATAGCTCCTGGTTCGAAACACAATGAGCCCTTCTGCCTTTCTATTTGGGTTGGAGGTTTTTCTAGCCTTCTCAGCCTTCCAACCCTTCTCAGAGGTAATGTGGCTTCCGAAGCATTCACAGAGGCTGCTACTCACAGTGTTCAGCTAGGTAGGTGCGTATGACAGTCCCTCTCCTGCAGACCTGCCGCCTAGGGCAGGCCCAGAGCTCCCCAAGGATCACAGCCTGCCCCGCCTGACTCCCAGCCCACGTTTCTCCTGTAGTCACTTCCCCAGGCTCCGGTGTCACCATCTAGATACCGCCTCTGGCTCTGTCACATGGTGAGGCCTCCTGATGGATCACCTCCCTGTAAAACCCTCCTGCCTGTCATCTGTCCCATGGCTGGAGAGCTCTGGGGGAGGGGTCCCTACAACTAGAGGGCTTATCAGCCAGAAGAGGACATGAGTCCCTAGAACCCTAGGGACAATCATAAAATTACTAAGAACACTAGTAGCAAGCATACTTCTGGGCCACTGAACAAGGGCCACATCGCAGGCTCTGCCCAAGCACGTTAGTGTATTTAGAGAACCACCCTGCAAAGTGTGTTTTGCCAGCTCCTTTTCTACCTAAGGTCTCTAGAGCGAAGATTAGATGCAAAGCTGGTTTACCTTGAACCACTGCTGCACCCCGTGGACCACACCCCCAGGGAGGTGGCTTCCAATTAAGACTCAAGTACAGCATGAGATGCCTCACAGACCACAGATGTGGCAACAGGGTGTGTCTGCTGTCCATCTTGCAGAGGACAGACACAACTAACAAACCAGAATTTTCTGGAAAAGAACAGGAAGTCTGCTGACTAAAGAAGATTCTGTCTGTAATGGTTAATGTTCACGGTCAACTTGACTGGCTGTAGAATCACCTAAGAGATAGGTATGAGTGTGCCTGTGAGGGTGTTTCCAGGTCTATCTGTGGAGGGAAGATCCACCTTCAATGTGGGCGGTACCATGCATGCTCTGGGGTGGGGCACCAAAGAAAAGGTGGAAGCTAAGCATCAGCATTCAGTGCTCTCTACTCCTGATCTCTACAGAGGTGAACAGGCAGCTTCATGCTGCTGTCCTGGCACGGTGATTTCCCTGCCATGATGGACTGTGTCTTCAAACTGTCAGTCAGAATAAGCTCTTCTTCCTTAAGTTGTCAGATACTTGTTGACAGTAATGAAAACGTAACATACAATCTCCAAGTCATAATTTTTTTAAGTCTCTCTTGTCCTCTTAGTTCCTCCTGAGCTATGATTTCCCTGCAACAAAATTTTCTCCCTGATAGGGGAAAATTCTTGTGACCATCATAGTGGAAACAATGTTAGACAGCCCTGGAATCCCCACCTCAGCCAGGATTACTCTCCTGGTATGGATTCACATGCCAGATCCTGAGGTCCAGGTGTCAAGCATGTCCATCCAGAAACCACCCCCTTTCTCTGTTACAGTTGTGGTTTTTTATTAATATCTTATTTATCATTTTTATTTTATGTGTGTGAGTGTATGTCAGTGCACTTGTGTCGTGCAATACCCACAGCAGCCAGAAGAGGGCATCAGATCCCCTGGAGCTGGAATTACAGACGATTATTAACTGCTATGTGGATGCTGGCAACCAACCCCATGTCCTATGCAAGAGCACTCAGTGCTCTTAACTACTGAGTCATCTCTCCAGTCCCACGGTTGTTTTTAAGAACATCTTTGCCCACAGGAAGATCTCGAAGCCACTCTGTATCCTCTCTGCTTCTGGTCAAGACACTCCAGATCCCAATGACAAGATCAAGGGCACTATGTAGCAGTCAACTTTGATGAAAGTAGTTGAGCAAGCCAGGAGGAGCAGGGCAGTGTTTTCCATGGTCTCTGCTTCAGTTACTACTTTCAGGTTCCTGCCTTGAGTTCCAGCCTCAGTTTCCCTTGATGATGAATTGTAAAGTGTAATATAAACAGTTTCTCCCCCAAGGAGCTTTTGGTCATTGTGTTTACATAGTGACAGAAGGCAAACTAGGACAGAAATTGGTACTAGAGAGTGGGGAAATGCTATGACAGACCTGACGAAGTTGTTTTGAGGAGGATTATGGGAGTTTGGACTTTAGCAATGGCGAACTCATTGAGTGCTTATAGTTAAATGGACTGTTCTGGGTGAGCAGAGAAGACAAGAATGTCAAGAGAAATGAAGACAAAGGAGGCCGGGCTTGCGGGGTTTCAGAGGGAAGCAAAGACTCTACTGGTGACATGTGCATGATGTATTTGAACTAAGAAACTGTACAAGTGAAACCTTCTGTGCTTTATTGGGACAATGAATGCTGGTGAGCTGGGTTGAAAAATCAGCTGTGATTAGTAAGAGACCAGCACTGTCGAGGTGAAATCTTCTGGGAAGTGTGACCTCAGGGTCAGCACTCAGAAGCTCGGATTCAGAAAGGGCCAAGGCTACATCTCAAGCTGAAATAAGAACTTGGTAATGAGTAAGAGTCTCCCATGCGGTACTGGTTCAGGTGATAGGAAAGTGCAGGACTGCAGGGTTCACAAGAGGAAAGAGACCGAGGCTTGGCACGTGAGAGAGGCTGAGAGAGGCCACTAGTGAAGATACAGCCTCAGCTGCAGCAGAAACCCTGGGATGCTGGAGATGCCAGGATGGTGCAGTCTACCAAGGGCAGCAGTGGGTGGAGTAGAGTCAGCCAGAGCCTACAAGACAAGCTGTGTGGACTGCGATTGGCAGAGCTGGAGAAGTAGAGCTATCTGAGTCTAGGGGTTCATGAGTGAGTACCATTTGCTAGACACTGAATGTGTCTTGATTTGCCTTGCTGGGATTTGGGCTTTGATTTGATTTGATTTGATTGTAAATGTGTCATTCTTCCCTCCCAAAATGAGAAAGCATGTGAGTGACTTCTCTTCTCTTTTATGGGAGCCCACAGTTAAGAGACTTTGGATTCTTTAAAAATTATTTATGAGGAAGACTAAAAGCATTCCCATTAAAATCAGTAATAAGATAACGATGTCCACGCTCTCCATTCCTGTTAAATATGGCACCTGAAGTCTTAGCTAGAGCAGCAAGACAAACAAAGAGACACAGATTGGAGAGGAAGAAACCAAAGTATCCTTATTTGCAGATGATACCAGACTCCACCAGAAAACACCTAGATCTGACAAATAACACTCAGCAAAGTAGCAGGATATAAAATCGACACTTCTAGTAGCCTTCTTCTATACTAATAACAAATATAACAAGAAAGAAATCCACCAAAAATCCCATTTATGATAGCCTAAAAAACATAACATATCTTATAACAAATCAGCCAAAAAAGTGAAGAATTTGCATAATAAAAACTTTAAGGCAGTGAATAAAGAAACTGAAGAAGCCACCAGAAAATGGAAAGATCCCCTCCCCACCTTGGTCGTGGATCAGTAGGATAAATATTGTGAAAATAGTCATCCTACCAAAAGAAAGCTACATATTCAACACAATACCCACTAAAATGAGATACAATTCTTCACCTAAATTGAAACCAGCAATCTCAGATTTTCTATGGAAACTTAAAAAAAAAAAACAGTAAAGCCAAAATAGTCCTGAACAATGAAGAACTGCTGTGGTGTGACCATCCCTGATCTCAAATATATTACAGTGCTAGCCTCATACACACGACATGGCACTGGCATAGAAACAGACACATGTACCAGTGGAATAGAATTGAGGACCCAGATTTAAATCCATGGACTTACAGACACCTGATTTTTGGCAAAGGAGTGACAAATACACATTGAGGAAAAGACAGTGTGTTGAGCAAATGGTGCTGGTCAAACTGGACAGCTACGTGTAGAAGGACCCTAGATCTCCATCTCTCACCGTGCACAGACCTTAAGTCCAGATGGATCAAGGGCCTCAACATCAAACCCAATGCCCCAAGTCTCATAGAGGAAAAAGTAAGGACTACACGGGAACAGTAAGGGCACAGGAAAGGACTTTCTGAACAAGACTGGTGTAAGCATTAAGTCTAAGAGCTGACAGATGGGACTTATGAAACTAAAAACTTCTACACAGCAAAAGACACCATCATTCAAGTGAAAAGGCAACTACAAAATGGGCGAAAAAATTACCAGTTATTCTTCTAGCATAGGGTTAGTATCTAGAGTATACAAAGCACTCAAAAACTAAACATCCAAAAGAATCAATCCAATACAAATTGGAGCAAGGAGCAGAACAGGAAGTTCTCTAAAGATGAAACTCACAAATGCCTGAAAAATACTTAAAAACAGGTTCAATGCCCTTTGTCATCAGAGAAATGCAAATTAAAACCACTTAGAGATTTTGTCCTTACCCCAGTCAGATTGGCTAAGATCCAAAAACCAGTCAACACTGGGGAGAACACGGAGAAAGGGAAACTCTTATCCACTGCTGATGGGAATGCAGACTGGTGCAGGCACTGTGGAAATCAGTGTGGACATTCCTCACAAAGCTAGAAAGTGATCTACCACACGACCCAGCCACACCTCTCTTGTGCAGATACCCAAAAGACTCTAGCTCTGTGATAGAAATACCTGATCATCCACGTTCATTGATGTCCTTTTCATAACAGCCAAGAATTGAAAACAACCTAGATGTCCATCAACTGATGGATAGATAATGAGGGTGTGGTACATATGCACCATGGAAGCTTATTCAGCTCTTTAAAGAGAGAAAATTATGAACTCACAGGTAAACAATGGGAGCGGAAGCAGTCATCCTAAGTGAGGAAACCCAGACCCAGACACAAGCATCCCATGTCTTACGTTCTCTCTCATAGCAGAGTGCTATCTTTGGAATCAAATTGTGCATTTCTACTTGAAAAATCCAGAGAGGGCATGACACTAATAAACGGCCACAGCCAGGGACTTCTGAGAGAAGAAACAGACTGCAATGATATAAAGGAGGAAAGGGGACTAACAGAGGAGGAAGTGTTAAATGGAGCGGGGGCAGGAAGACAGGGCGAAGGAGCAAGTATGGGAAGCAATAACTCACACTAAAGGCCTTCAGAAAATCCATATGGAAGCTTACCACTACAGAGGCCTCTCAAAGTACCTGCACATACATTATAAAAACAGATTCACAAGAGTTGCCTTGAAAAAGGGGGATGTCGTCCCCACTAAACATCATAGACTAGCAAAGTAAAAGTCCAGTCCAAGAATAGGCTCCACCTTTTGAAGTTATTGACCAGGTGTCAAGCAGGGCCAAGGAGGCCAGTAAGCCATGTTCTGTGGTCTCTGTTTCAGTTCCTGCCTCCAGGTTCCTGCCTGGAGTTCCTGCCCACTTTTGTCCCATAACATAAATAAGATGAAATAAACTCTCTTTTCTCTCCCAGTTGCTTTTGGTCATGGTATTAATCACAGCAACAGAAACAAAACCCAAACTATACTAAGCATTAAAAAAAGCCATTCCTGAAGAAAGTTTAAGAAATGAAAAACGGGCTGGAGAGATGGCTCAGCTGTTAAGAGCACTGTTCCGGCAGAGGACCCAGGTTCAGTTCCCAGCACCCACACGGCAGCTAACAACTGTCTATAACTCTGGTTCCGGGGGATCCAATGCCTTCTTCTGACCTCCACAACCATTCCATGACATGGATGCCCTTACACACATGCAGCCACTACACTCATACACACAAAATAAAATAAAAAATAAAATATTGAAAGAAATTTTTTAAAAAAAGGCCAGGAGTGGTAGTCCATACTTAGAATCCCAACGCTTGAGAAGCTGAGGCAGCAGGATTGTCATGAGTATGAAGCCAGTCTGGGCTACATGGCAAGCCATTGTTTTAAGATTAAAAGTAAAAGAGATACTATTGCAAAGGTGCAAATGAGAAACATTCCCCCCAAAAGGATTAATTAAAGGAAACTGAAGAAACTTTACAATGAACAGGTTCTATATTCTCTTTACAATACAATATCAAGATGTGTGATAGGAAATGGGTGATTTGTAGCATGGAGGGGCTGGGCAGGGTTCACCTAGCAGGTTCAACCTGAGACCTCAAATAGGGCCTGAAAGAAATTATGAAAGTGTCAATTACAGCTCATGCTTACTACAGATGCACAGTGTACCAGACAGTCTTCTCCAGGCCTTATGCTCATCACCACAGTCAATTCCTGTAACAGCTCCCAAGTATGCTGCTTGATAAGGGGGCTGAGAATTTAAATATCTTGTCCAACTCAAAAGACCAGTGAATGAATGTCAAGAGACTGAAACTCGGGCAGCCCAGGGTGCACCCTCACTCCGCAGATGATGCTTTTCTAGCAGGACCAAAGAACAGAATCTAAATGGCAGAAAATTAAATTCATAAATAGGAACCTAAAGAAGACCTTTGTAAGCAACAGCAGAAGGCAGTAAATTATTGTCAGCTGATTAACTTTGCCCACTGCTTGTTTGTGAAAATAAAGGTATTGTTCATTTAGTTAATTGGCTAGTTGGTTGGTTGGTTGGTTTTTAGAAAGAGAGTCTAACTATGTAGCCCCAAACTGGCCTGGAACTGGCTATGTAGACCATCTCAGGCTGCCTCTCAAGTGCTGGAATTTAAAGGCATATGCCACCAAGGATGGTGTGAAAATTAAGTTTTATTGGAACATGACCATACTTAATTGTTTCTGTATCATCTAGGACCATTTTCTATTCTTCCTAAAGTCAGAGCTGACAAGTTACGACTGAGATTGTCTACCTTCACTAAATTTACCTATTTATTTAATCTTTACAGAAAAAGTTTACTGATCCCTGGTTTAGAGAAAAATGATGTGATATGGAGGCTGCTTGAGGATGATGAGCTGTGAAGGAGCACAAAGTCCTGAGTGAAGAGCTGGAATGACCAGGGCCAGGATGGAACAGCCAGACATCCACACAGAGAAAATTCAGAGCTGGAGGTGCTCGAACTTGTTCCTCAAAACGAGTCAAGGTATTCCTCAAACAAATAACAAAAAAAACCCTATTGTCTAAAGAAATCCATGTTCTACATGAGTTTTCATCTCCAAGGAAATTTTTTCCTGTTACCTGGGGAGATAGCAGTTACTGGCAAAAAGAGACAAAAATAGTTATTGTCAAACTTCAGATTAAGAAAAAAGGAAAGGAGTCAACTATGTTTAGGAAGAAAATGGATTGACTCAAGAATTTTATACCCAACTAAGTGAACATGGGTAAAGAAAAAGAAAGGTACTCCTGTATTCAAACATTAATCTACCATAATACTCACCTTGCAAATGTGATCTGTGGATGGACTCAACAGTGGCTGAGTTATTATCAAAATGAACTATTCAAGACAAAGAAGCAATGGTTCAGAACAAATACCAGTGCATTACAAATGCCAGATGTTAAAGTTGGGGTGTGGTGGTGCACACCTTTAATCCTAGCACTGAGGAGGCAGAGGAAAGTGGAACTCTGTGAGTTCGAGGTTAGGTCTGGCCTACATAGTGAGTTCCAGGCCAGCCACAGTCACCTAGTAAGACCCTGTCTCAAATATCTAGTCAAGTCCAAGTCAGTTTAGTGAGGATGGTAAGAAAAATTAAAATGTACAAATTAAACCATACTGAAACAAAGTATGTAATTTAAAAATAACAAACCATATCAAGAAGAGCACAGCAAAACTGAGGACAAAAGGAGGCGAAGCAAGAAATGCAATAAAATTTCCTATTAATTAATTATAAGCACACATAATAGCATTAATGAGAACTTGTATTTAGGAAGACACAATAAAATAGATAAAGCATTACTAAATCCAAATTAAGAAACAAACAAACAAATAAGCAGAATTGAATATGAGAAATTAGAGGCAGTATCAGATGAGACTTAAAAATTAGAAAATTATAGATGTGTGGCCTTACAGAAAATCATTCATGTAATGTAATGATGATTTTCTGGGAAATTAAAAATAACAGAAATTAATCCAAGAAGGATTAGAGAGATTTAGTAAGCCAAGAGCCCAGGGAAATGTGGAAAAAGAATCCTCCACACATGTATCTCCCAAAAGAACCTTGGGTCAAACAATGATAATTCTATATAGGTTTAAGAGTTAGGTTACTATTTTACATGATTTGATCCAGAGCATACAAAATAAATGAAAAAGTCCTCCATTCATATACCCTATGCTGATATTGAAATCCACAATAAAAGGTAAGGCAAATAATATGTGTGAATGTGTAACTTACTCATAAGAAAATAGCCAGAAGCATAAATCAAATGCCAAATGTATTAAAACGCACAGCAGAAGAATCCTAGGTCATTTTCCAGGGATCTCAGAAAGCTTAATGTTAAGAACCTGTTAATTTAATTTAACCTACCACATAACATTGAAATAATAAAGTTAATTGTTTTAAAGATTTTTTTAATATGTGTGTTTGCCTGCCTAAGTTTATATCTGTCACATAGACCACACAAAAAACAGAAGAGTGTGTTGGTCCCCTGGAACTGAAGTTAAAGGTCTCTGTGAGCTGTCATGTGGGTGCTGGGAACTGAACCTGGGTCCTCTGCAAGAACAGTAAGCATTCTTAACCACCGAGTCTCCTCTCTAGCCTCATTAAGCTGATTTTTAAAATATTTAGTTGTTAATTATGTGTGGTGTTATGGTCTCAGAGTCAGTGTCCAACGTGTAGCAAGGCAAGAAATTTATTACAATTGCAATCAGGCACCCACTCTCCATGGGAGAAGGAGAGGTAAGCGGCCCTGAACTGAAGCAACAGAGTCTTTTTATAAGTCTTTCATGAATTTCTGCAAACAAGCAAAGCTGAGTCTAAAAGCAAGAATTTGTGATTAATCATTAGTACAAACTTATTATAAAATCTTATAAAGAGCCCCAGGACATGGTGATCGATCAGTTTCAGGAAGCCCATTTCATAAGTCATGGTCTGCTGATTTGAATATCCTTTGTTAATTTAACATGAAGAACACAGACGTCAGGAAAAAACTTTACCTTTAGTAAGAACAGTAAGACTAATGATTCAACTTATATAAAAAACAAAGCTACAGAGAAATAGAGAAATAAGGAATTAACAGACATCAGAATGAGGTCAGCAAAGTGCCAGCCTCCAACATGTGGGTGCCTCAATGAGTTTATGTACACCACATGTGTGTAGGTGATCCTGGAAGTCAGAGAACATCAGATTCCACAGAACCAGAATTACAGGCAGTTTTGGGGCCTGTTGTATAGATGCTGGGAACTGAACCCAGGTACTCTGCCAGAGCACTGGGTCCTCATAATCTCCGAGTCATCTCTCCAGCCTCCTCAAAGTTAATTTTTAAAATGTCCATGCATTACACCATATTTCCCCAGCTGAAATGAACTGCATGAATTCAACATGTATTCCTTAAAACATACATTTTCCAGTACATTTGAAGATTAGCACAAGAGCCCCACGGTCTAAGCACAAGGCTTCTTTAGCACAGTCAGCATACCGTACTGCTAGAATCCCAGAAACATCCTCACTCAAGTCAGAACAAGGGCGTGGGCCCCAGGGCCCATCATCCCCTTGTCTTTGTCTTGTGCATTCCAGACGATGTTGGAAGCTGGAACAATAAACGCCAGTTACACAAATCATAAAGGAGAGAAAGGTGCTCATTAGTCAGTTATAATCAGTAATTTCATAAGTCATTAGGTAACAGACCTGGAATATCTTACATAGCGGATGGAAAAATACACATAGCTTTAAGCCAATTCAGTAAACTAACCAGGTACAAGATAAGTGATCCAAAGGAAGCTGGGTTCCCTGAGTCAAGTTAGCCTTTCCAGAACACACACGTGCAAATTCAGGACCTAAAAGTAATCAAAAAGCATTGATATCTCCTCTATTATGTCTCGAATATGCTGTTATTAATGTGTTGCATAAATTTAAACTTCTTTAATATTCTCTGTCAGCACGCCTCATCCTAAGAGCCCAAGTATCTATCCTACAGAGCGGTGGCCTCCTTCCTATTTTCACAGACTATACCATCTACTGTTTACTTGATCCTCCAAATCAGACTTTCTTTACATGGAAAAGCTGAAAATCAGTCCCTTCTGGTTCATTGATATCTATGTTGAACACAGGTCCAGTTAAAATGCCTTTTTTAAATGTTATAATTTTTATTTTATGTGTAAGACTGTTTACCTGCACATATATAAGCATGCCCATGTCATGCAATGCCTTCAGAGGCCAGAAGAGCCATCTCTCCAGCCCTAAAATGTCTTTTCCTTATGATTTGGAGTGAGTAGAGATTGTCTGAAATTTCTCTGGGGAAAGTTTGGGTGAAAAAGCTTTTTTGTTAAGTGAAGAGGAGGAAGCTGGAGACAGAGAGGTGGCGTGGGAGTTAAGAGCTCTTGCTGTTCTCTCAGAGGACCAAGGTTCAGTTCCCAACATCCACGTTGGGCAGCCTACAACCACCTGTATCTCCAGCTCCAGGGAATCTGACACGCCCTTTTAGCCTCTGTACTCACCTGCACACACACTTGTGCATACAGACGTAGATGCACATAAATAATAAAGTAGATCTCTTGCAACAAAGGTGAGCTGAAGATGCTCTGTTTGATGTGGACTCATCACGCTGTGTTAACAATAACTGAAGAAGTGTTGCATTGTCTCCTCCACCTCGCAGTCAGAATACAGCATTCTAAAGCAGGCTTGCCTCGGTGAAGCTAAAGAGACACCTCAGAGGTTAAGAGCACTTGCTGCTCTTACAGAGGACCCAGGTTCAGTTCTCAGCAACCATCCATGACTCCAGTTCCAGGGGATTCCAATGCCCTCTTCTGACCTCTGTGGGCACTGCACAACACAGGTGCACTTACACACATGCAGACAATACATTCATACACATTAAATAAAAATAATAAATAAAATATTTAAATAAACAAGATAAGCACAGAGTGAATGAGAAGGGTGCTAGGGAGACATGGATGGATTCTGAAATACATCTGCTCCGGGGAGGAGAATGATGGCGTGGACATCAGCCATGGTGGGACTGACATGGTCTGAAGGATTGTGTGATGACAAGAGTCATAGGTGGCTAAGCCCAAGGAGAGAAAGGGCTTTGGAGGGAGTTGGGATAAAGGAGTAGAGCCCTACTGAATGGGACTGAGGCAAGACAGAAAGGCAGGAAATCTGCGGGGATAAGAAAAAAGGGGCCCTGAACTAGGAGCTAACTGAAGCCTCTACCAGCAGTGAGGCTCAGCTCCACCCTGACTGAGGCCTCTTTCCCTTCCCAGCCTCAGCCTGCGGGTTTTCTAGTCATCTCATCAAAACCCCATTGACAGTGACAGCCTTGTAAACTCTGCAACCCTGCTGGTTCCTGGTCTTTATTTTAGCAGATTGTAGTCCCGTCCAAGGTACCTCTAGCTCCAATGTACAATCTCAGTCATCAAAGGAAGAGGAGGAGAAGGGTCCACAGAAACCCATAGGAGATGAAATTCCAAAAAGCTTCCCAAATCACCACCAGCAGGACTCCCGAAATGCAACTCAGAGTATCCGTGTTCTGGAGTTTGAGCCTAATCTCTTGTGTGCCTTTCTATCCTAATGTCTTTATTAAAATCTCCAACTCTGCTTCATCACACTGGCTAATCCTGAAGTTGTTTTGGGGATTGGAGTCACAAATCCTACATTAGCCTGAGTCAAGGCCCCTGAAAGTCTGTTGGACTTCCCTAGGCTATGGAGCCCTGGCAGCATGGAGCTGTGCTTCTAGCCTCTCACCACTTACAGCAACACTGTCCAGAGAAATCCCTCCAGCAGTAGTAGCAAGGGAAGCCAGGGTGACAAGAAGCTGAGGGAGAAGAAACAGGTGTTCAACAGCTGGCACCTGGACCCCGGCCTTCCGTCTCCAGAACTGTGAAGAAGAAACTCTGGTTTCCCCTGAATTTTGTCGTGGCAGCTCAGACCAAGGATGGCTAGAAAACTAACAAAATCCTCACTACATCTGGCCAGATAAAGCACTAAAACCTGCTTTATTAAATAAGCAAAGTTAATACAATATGAAAGAGTGGTTGGTGTACAAATCTACAAAGGACGACATTAACGGCTGTTGCTGTGCTGACATACCGGGATCAGTGTGTTCTTCAGGAAGAAATCGTTGATTTGGGCTTATAGTTCCAAAGAAGGAGTCCATCATGGCTGAGGGGAGGGGAATCTGTGAACTCACAGATCCCACCCCCAGTGACACACTTCCTCCAGCAAGGCTGTATCTCCTAAGGATTGCACAACCTCTACAAACAGCACTGTCAGCTAAGTACTTAAACCTGTGAGCCCCCCCCCTCCCATACACATTAATTCACACACAAGAAAATACAGATGAAGTTCATTCATAAGTAAATACCTTGAAGTAAAATGCATATATAAATGACCAAATAAGTAATTTCCATTCCTTATTAATAGTTTTAAGCAAGTAATTAAAACTAAATTAGGAATTAAAATTAAAATGAGTTAAGGGTTGGTTTTCTCTTGGTGGGTGTTTTAGAAGGAGGAGACAGGACAGGAGCCTTTTATCCCCAGCACTGGGAGGCCCACAAGCCCCGTGATCCCCAGGGAAGCCTCCCTCCAGTGGCTCATAGTCTTCATAAGTCATAGCAGTCAGTAGACATGTTTACTAATTAAAAAAAGAAAAAGAACTGATTTCCAGAAGTGAGAAAACCTATGAACTTCAAATATTTATCCACTGCATTGATAATTTCACTACTACAGAGGTATTAACAAGTTATAATCTAATATTCAGATAGAAACATATTTACAGGAATGCTTACCATAGCATTACATCCAGTTTAAACACATGGAAGTGAGGGCTGGAGTGAGGGCTGGAGAGATGGCTCTGTGACGCACTGCTGCTTTTGCAGAAGACAAGTTAGGATCCCAGCACCCATGTGGGGTGGCTCACAGCACCTGCAACTGCAGCTCCAGGGTGTCTGATGCCCTCTTCTGGCCTCCACGAGCACTTTCATGCACAGACATGCACACACACAGACACACACACACACACACACACATAAAAAAAAATATATTAAAATGGAATAATAAAAATGTTTAATAATTAAGATAAATTTATGTTCATATGATTACGAGATGGATGGTTCTTAAAAATCATGTTGTCCTCAGAATACTTAATGGCAGAAGCAAAATGTTATTAATGTACCAGACACTGAGAAAAGGGTGACAATGGGTGGGGTGTGTGTGTCTGTGTGTGCATGTCTGTGTGTGTCTATGCATGTGTGACTCTATGTGTGTGAATGTGTCTGTGTGTATCTGTGTGTATGTCTGTGTGTGTCTCTATGTATGTGAATACGTATCTATGTGTGTCTGTGTGTATATGTCTGTGTGTGTCTCTGTGTGTGTCTCTATGTGTGTGAATACGTGTCTATGTGTGTCTGTGTGTATCTCTGTATCTGTGTGTATGTCTGTGTGTGTGTGTGTTTCTATGTGTGTGAATATGTATCTATGTGTGTCTGTGTGTGTCTCTGTGTGTGAATGTGTCTGTGTGTCTGTGTGTGTATGTCTGTGTGTGTCTCTGTGTGTGTCTCTACGTGTGTGAATATGTGTCTATGTGTGTCTGTGTGTGTGTGAATGTGTGTACCTTGGACACATAGTAAGTACCAACTGTCACAGAAGTGGAGTCCTTCTCCCTACCCCTCGGGCTTGCTTCCAGGAGCCCTGCAGACACTCGGGTCAGCAGATGCTCTGGGTGTCTGAAGCACGGAGCGATGCAGAGTTTGCGGACAGCTTGCGAGCATGCCCGGAGGCCGGCAGTCCTCTCTAGGTCACCAGTGATACCTGTCAGCGGGAGCGCTGTGGACACCATTGCTCTGCTCCACTTCCTGTTCAGGGATGATGGCAGGAGGTTCACGGTGGGGACAGAGGCTACTGTTTGTTCTCTCTGTGTGACACGCTACCCAGGGCAGCCTGTGGCTCTGCTTGCTCCAGCCTCTGACTTCTGACCTTTCTGCTAGCCTGTGACACCTCCCAGCTGCCTTGCGTCCTAGCAGTCATATTTTGTGTTACTGACAGCCTACTTGGCAGCCACCCTCCACAGGATCCTCGCCCAGCTCTCTGAGGTTACACCTGCTCTGGGGCACTTCCTTCTGAGCTCGATGCCCACTAGCCACACTGGCCTGCTCACAGACGCCTTTACTTAGAGGGCAGTCTGGACTTCAAGAGACCAAGACCGTGAGCAGTTTGAAGCCTGGTCCATCTGAGTATCCTAGGCCTGGCTCTAACCTTGGCATAATACGTACTCCTCAGATGCTTGTGGGTGGAGAAAGAAAGAGGGAGAAACATGAAGAGCATGTGCGGAGGAGGGGCAGTGGGAGCAGCCTGCTCTTGCAGTCTGAAGCTCTGAAGCTGTGTGCTGCCCTCACAGCCTTGCTCTTGCAGTAAGACAAGGCTAGGAAGTCACAGTTCCACATCACCCAGTGCTTTGTGTCTGGTGTTCTGCCCATGGTTTTCCGCCTCACAGACCTGTTTGTTCCCAGACAAAACCCCTGACCACGTTAGAAGCCCCCACACAAGGAGGCTTTCCCTAACAGATCAGACCCAGAACTGGGTAAGTGACTCAAGAAAAGTCACCTTCTCCACTGCAGTAGAAGTATTATTAGCCTTAATTTACATCCAGGTGGGCGGAGAAAGGGTAATCATGGCCGGCAGGCTGTGACGATGGCCTAATCCCATTTAGGGACATTGAACGATGACTTATGGATAATGAGCAATTTAAAAATCTCTGGTCAATTGCTAGCAAAAGGGTTTTTAAAAGGGAAAACAGAGTAATTCGATGAGGTGATCTCACCTTTCATGAGCTTTTATGGGTGATTTGTTGGACAGGGATAACATAAATTTTGCCACAATTTATTAACAACTCCAACTGGAAGTTGGCATCTCTGTTTTCCACACAGCATTTCAGAAACAAGCACAGTAACAGGAGACCAGTACTTCCTGTTGGCTACAGGACCTGAGGCAAGTGAAAGTGGTCATTATATTTTCATTTATTGAATATTATGTCAACAGATTCCCATTTGGAGAATCATAAAACAAGTTACAGTCAATGTCAGGGTCGCTTTTCCCTCGGAAGGGTACTCAACGTATTTCACTTAAAAAAATCATCCTGACATTCTTTATCTAAAATAATCTGTGCTTTCATCCACTGTGCCGAGTTAAAATAATTTCACGTTGAAGCTGTCAGCTGCAGAGACACATGAATTCCTATAGAGTGGACAGTGACTGGGACTCATAGAGAAAAGGCAGAGATGCTTTTTCTTGCCCTTGGTACTAGGTAAAGCCCGAGATGAGTCTATTCAAGGCATGTATAAAAAACTTGGCCTCTCTCTGTCTCACACACATAAACAGCCAAATATGGCAGGGAAAGAATCAGCTAACGTACCCAATGAGGAAAAATAACTTGAAATGATTTCCAACCTCTACTTCTCAAACCCAGCTCAGAAACTCTGAAAACTGAAATTTTAGTCTTCAGAACCTGACAGCTTGCAGTCATAATATGCTGACATGTGTAACGGGAATTAAGAGGTGCTACCAGTGAACAGACATTAATAATTTTGTAAGGCAAATCATTTCTTTCAGCTCTGTGAATCAGCATGGCAATGAGCGCTGGACACTTAATAAATGGCACACTGCAACTTTCTGAGGCTTTGTGTGCCTTCTTAAGTAAATTTGACTCAGGGGTCTTAATTACCAGGCTCTGTATAGGCACTTCCTATGACTCAAAAAAAAGGAGGTCTACTCAGGATGGGCAGAAGTTTCTGGAGGCTCTGTAGAGGGGCTGGAGGATGCTGTCCTGTGGGGCTCTCTGGAGAGACTGGTAGTTTTAATTGGTTCATCTCTTCAGGGTGGATCACAGCCTTCTCCATTCTCTCATCATCAGCAAACACTTACTGTGAGTGTTGTGTGTTTGACATCTGCAGGGATAGAGAGAAAACAAGTTCTCTGTTATCTAACTCCTTCTAAGGGAAAATAAATCCGTAAATAAATAAGCACCTGGGACTGACACAACAGGTCAGAGATCCTTGAGAAGTAGAAATCGGGAGACTCCCCTGGGATGTTCAGGTTGCTGAGTGTGCAAGGACTTGGGTCAGCATGTGCCTTTAACAAATCCGATGTCCCAGTCAAAGGAGCTTGACTTCTCCTGTGTCTTCCTTTATGAAAGGGAGACAATTGGCTGTCTTAGGAATATGACAAGAATCCTGAGAAAGGGGAAACATTCCTGACACATATTCTCAGCCAGTGGTCCCCATGTGCAGGAAGGATGATGGGAAGTGATGGATACTATTGTACCAGTGCCTCAGGAGGGCCCAGCAGGTCTGCCAGAAGAGTTCAGCAGGGTTTTCCCTGATGGGTTTTGTACTGTTTGGGAGGATGGTCTCTGATCCCCTTCTTCTTTCTAATCTCCCTGGGGAGCATGGACAGGCTGTCTTAGACCTGCATCAGTGTTGTGCTTGGCAAGCATATCACTTGTCGGGTTTTCCCACACCACAGCTGGACAGGCACTGCGTGCTGGGATTGGTCGCAACTCTGATCTCTGCCACCACATCTGATATCAGTGTTATTTGATGTTCGAATTCGACTTTGGACTTGGAGTTGTCAGTGGACTAGGATAGGACTTTAAATGAGACTGGAACAGGTGAGTGCATTTTGTAGGCAGAAAGGACATGACTTTGGGAGGCAGAGGGCAAACTATTATGGGCTGGGATACCCCCGTATCCCTGTGTTCAAGTCCTAACTCCACGCTCCTCAGTTTGGAGCCCAAATAATCTTTTGCTCGGTGATTTAGTTAAGATGGCCACTGGGGTGGGTCCTGAGCCATGGCTTAGTCTGAGGAGTTTGAGGCACAGACAGACCAAAGAGGTGACAAGAGGAAGACACCAGATGGGGATGCTTCTAAGCCAAGGAGAGAGGCCTCAGGGGCATCAACCCTGCCCACACCCTGGCCCGTGACCCCCAGCCCTCAGCACCATGAGGAAATACAGAGGGTTCTTAAGCAGGGACAGTTTGACATGGTTTTTTGGCTTAATGATGGTGTCAAAGTGATAGATTGAGTAGAAATTGGACTTTGGAATTTTGGTCCTTTTTTGCCAGGTACGGAAGCACTGATCAGTCTTAGAGAGGCCGAGGAGCTGGCGGTGAGGGCGAGCTTCGGAGGGAAACAGGAAGCTTGGGACAAGAGAGGAAAGGAAGAGCATCTAAGGGTCGAGAAGGGAGGCTCGTGGCATATATGGTTTATATTCGTCTCCATCTCTGCTGAGAACTCCTGAGAGGCGGGATAAGTCATTTACGGGGTTATTAATTTTCTTGCAAGGGATATAGGCCTATTCCCAAAGGCCTTAAGTAATTCAAAGCTAGCACAATTCAAGATTAATTCTTGGGAGGAGGAAATGTAAAGTGGGGTTTGCCTTAGCACAAAATCTACTTATAAACTGTGACTATTAACATATCACAATCTCAAACCCACACAGTACAGAGCCACAAACCTCAGCACCACACCCCACACTGATTGTAGGGCCAGAAGAGCTGCATAGCAGATGCAGAGGTAGACCCTGAGTTGTTTAGCGAACCGGAAGACAGCGTGCTCAGTGACAGGTCACCTCTGTTGGAGTGTCCCATGTTTCAGGCCCAGGAGGCCTTTCTCAAGACTGATCCACAATGCCCACCTCCCACCTCTGTTCTCAGAAGATGGTTCACCTGTGAAGAGACAGGACAACTTAGTGGTCAAATGCGTCAGCTCCAGCTTCAGAGAGACATGGGTACAAGGCTTTCCTTAGCTGTAGACTCTCAGGAAGACACATCATTGAGGTTTTCTAAGTCGAGGTCTTGCTTATGCAACGGGAGCCTTTATTACAACACCCGTATCTCCGTGGTGTCTTCAGGGCTAAAATGATAGCACAGAGTAGGCACAGACACTGTGGGCAGCACACAGTAAGAGCTTCATAAATATAGGCAGTGTCATTACTAATATAGATGCTCTGTGAGTCTCCATCCCCTACATTACCCAGAGGAGCTGATCCTATTATTTGTCCCACTTTATAGACAACAAATTGGGGTGTCAAGAGCAATGAATAAACTTGTTCAGTTTTGTAACTGGGAAGGTGACTGAGAAAAGAACCAAGTTTGTCTGTCTGTGGGGTACATGTGTGTGTGTGTGTGTGTGTGTGTGTGTGTGTGTGCGTAGAGACCAGGGAACAACCTCAAGAGTCATACATCAGTAACCATTCACCTTTTTTGAGACAAGGTCTCTCACCTGTCTGGAACTCACCACACACAGACACACACAGACACACACACACAGACACACACACACACACACACATACACACACACCATGTGCCTTTTGTTTTGCTTTGCTCTGTTCTTTCTCGTGGGTGCTGGGAAGTCCTTGGGCCCACAAAGCAAACATGTTACCAACTGAGCCATTGCCCTAGTCCCCTGTCCGCATATTCCACAGGAATACTTGGCTGTTTTCTCCTTTGGTTTGTTTTGGTTTGTTTTGGTTAAGGTTGGTTTGGTTTGGTTTGGTTCGGTTCAGTTCCGTTTGGTTTGGTTCAGTTTGGTTTGAGATCTAGTTTCACTCTGAATTCCAGGTAGGTTCAACACTCCCTCTGGAGCCCAGGCTGGCCTTTGAACACATGGTAATCCTGCCTTAGCCCTTCAAGTGTTAGGATTATAGGTTGGTGCCTCAATGCCCGGCACTTCATATTTCCTACTCCAACTGTTCACTAGAGGCGGACAAGGGTTTTCCATCCTCATGACTCCAGAGCAACAGGGAGTCACTGCCTGTGTGAGCGGCTAGCACAGATGTGCTTTGTGGATGTGGCTAATATTTCAATAACACTGGGACATTATATGCAGTAAAAACAGCACACCATGGCTTAGCAGGGGCTTATAAAAATAATTGCGATCCACCCTGGCCTCTGTCACTAGTAATTTATCGCATTGCCCCTCTTTTTGTTAATGTAGTTTACATGAGTCAAGCTAATTATATGCAAATGGGGAGGCATGTTAGACTTTGTAAGGAAGTGACATGCATAAGTTTGAATCAGATATCTTCCAGTTTTTTGGATCCCTGATGGAGACAGGTCAAATGCTCCCAATAGATGGGGAGACACTAGATGATAAGAAGGCAGGAAAACATTACTCCTTCAGAGAAACCGAGGTTAAAAGCCTCAGCCTCTCTGGTTTCACTACCCTACCGCTCCCCAAGGGAGCTGTCAGGTGCCCCTTGGCTTTGCCACTGTTGCTCTACCTTGTATAAGCTTCTACGCCAATCCTTACTCTGCAAGGTAAAGTGCCTGCAGAGTAATGAGAGAACCTTGAACTAATTCAAAACCTAAATGCATTCTAGGATTGAGAGCAATAGCCTGCAAGATGTGTAACTTATTTGCATGCCTAGGATACCTGCTTACTGTGAAAAGCATTAACGGTTTTACATAATAAAGAGCCATTTACAGTTTAGAAGTTTTGAATACAAAGCGTTAAAAAACTGCATTGCTGTTTAAAGGAGAAAAGTCTCATGAAGATAAAAAGTTTAGAATTTGGCAGATAGTTCTTCATGTTCTACATGTATACTGTGATTGACATGGAAAGAGTTGAAAAACCTGTAACCCATTTACATAGTGTGGTACCTGCATACTGTTGAAATTCTCAATACTTTACCAAATGAAGTCTGATTTACAGTTTAGAAGTTCTTGATGACCAAGCACTGAACAAACGGAACTGCTGGTTATAAACGGAATAGTCTCAGAAAGTGAAGGGAAGAAGAGTTTGTAATGTGTTCATCAATACAGTAACTCAAACACTAGAAACAGGTAATGCCTGCTTCTTTCACCTCTAGCGTAGTACTCAGTATCAAAGTCATAAGGATATAGATGAGGACATTATGCACATGCTTTTAGAGTGGGAATTCACAATGTGCACAAAGGCGTAGGGCAGCCTAATATTTGATTCTAAAGACAAGTGTTTGCAATCCAAGCTGGTGTGTCTAATACACACTCAAAAAGCAGTTCACTGCTTTTCAATTGTTGAAGGCATCAAAGTCAGCCCACTTGCTTGGCAGTGTAATTTGTGCAGTAGGACAAAATGGAACACATCTCTGCAGTGAGAATGAGAGAACCTTGAAGTAATTCAAAACCTACATGTAATCTTTGATTGAAAGCAAAAGCTTGCAAGATGTGTAACTTATATGCATGCCTAGGATACCTTCTTACTGTGAAAATCATGAACGGTTTTACATAATAAAAAGCGATTTACAGTTTAGAAGTATTGAATACAAAGCGTTAAAAAAACTGCATTGCTGTTTAAAGGAGAAAAGACTCATGAAGAGAAAATGTTTAGAATTTGGCAGATAGTTCTTCAAAATCTACATGTATTCTCTGATTGACAGGGAAAGAGTTGAAAAATCTGTAACCCATTTACATTGTGTGGTACCTGCCTACTGTTGAAATTCTCTCTACTTTACCAAATGAAGTCTGATTTAAAGTTTAGAAGTTCTTCACGACCCAGCACTGATCAAACTGCACTCCTGGTTAAAACCTGAATAGTCTCCGAAAGTGAAGGGAAGAAGAGTTTGTAATGTGTTCATCAATACAGTAACTCAAACACTAGAAACAAGTAATGCCTGCTTCTTTCACCTCTAGTGTAGTACTCAGTATCAAAGTCATAAGGACATAGATGAGGACATTAGGCACATGCTTTTACAGTGCGAATTCACAATGTGCACAAAGGCGTGACGCACCCTAATATTTGTATCTAAAGACAAGTGTTTGCAATCCAAGCTGGTGTGTCTAATACACACTCAAAATGCAGTTCACTGCTTTCCATTGATGAAGGCTGCAAAGTCAGCCCACTTGCTTGGCAGTGTAATTTGTGCAGTAGGACAGAATGGAACACATCTCTGCAGTGAGAATGTGAGAACCTTGAACTAGTTCAAAACCTAAATGTAGTCTATGTTTGAAAGCAATAGCCTGTAACATGTGTAACTCATACGCATGCCTAGGATACCTGCTTACTGTGGAAAGCATTAACGGTTTTACATAATAAAGAGCGATTTACAGTTTAGAAGTTTTAAATACAAACCTTAAAAAACTGAATTGCTGTTTAAAGGAGAAAAGTCTCATGAAGAGAAAATGTAGGACAGGGTAACAGGAGCAGAACATGTAGGACTAGGTAACAGGATCACAGCAGGAAGGATTGGGTAACAGGAACATAGCAGGTAGGACTGGGTAACAGCAGTAGAACAGGTAAGACTGGTAAAAGGAGCATAAGAGGTAGCACTGGGTAACAGGAGTAGAGTCGGTAGGACTGGGTAACAGGAGGAAAACAGATAGGACTGGGTAACAGGAGCAGAAGCGGTAGGACTTAATAACAGGAGCAGAGCAGGAAGAACTAGGGAACAGGAGCAGAGCAGGTAGGACTGGGTAACAGGAGCAGAACAGGCAGGACTAGGTAACAGGAGCAGAACAGGTAGGTCTGGGTAACAGGGCCAGGGCAGGTAGGACTGTGTAACAGGAGCAGAAGACGTAGGATGGAGTATCAGGAGCAGAGCAGGTAATACTGGGTAAAAGGATTAGAACAGGTAGGAGAGAGTAAGAGAAACAATTCGGGTAGGACTGGGTAACAGGAGTAGAATAGGTAGGACAGGGTATAAGGAGTAGAACATGTAGGTCTGTGTAGTAGCAGTAGAGCAAGCAGGACTGGGTAAGAGAATTAGAACAAGTAGGCTTGCATAACAGGAGCAGAACAGGTAGAAATGGGTAACAGGAGCGGAGTAGGTAGGACTGGTCAACAGGAGCAGAGCAGGTAGGACTGGTTAACAGAAGCAGAACAGGTAGTATGGGTAACAGCAGTAGAACAGGAAGGACTAGGTAACAGGAGTAGAAGAGGAAGGACTGGGTAACAAAAGTAGAGCAGGTAGGAATGGGTAACCGGAGCAGGACAGATAGGGCTGGGTAACAGGAGTAGAACAGGTAGGACTGGGTAACAGGAGCAGAACAGGAAGGAGTGGGTAACAGGAGCAGAACAGGAAGGAGTGGGTAACAGGAGCAGAACAGGTAGGAGTGGTTAAGAAGTGTAGAAGAGGTAGGACTGGATAACAGGAGCAGAGCAGGTACGACTGGGTAACAGGAGCAGAACAGGTAGGACTGGGAAACAGTAGGAGAACAGGTAGGACTGGGTAACAGGAGCAGAGTAGGTAGGACTGGGTAACAGGAGCAGCACAGACAGGACTGGGTAACAGTAGCAGAATGGGTAAGACAGGGTAATAGTAGCAGAACAGGTAGGACTGGGAAAAGGGAGAAGAAAAGTTAGGACGGGGTAACGGGAGAAGAACATTTAGGACTAGGTTACAGGAGTAGAGCAGGTAGTACTGTGTAACAGGAGCAGTACAGGAAAGACTGGGTAACCAGAGTAGAGCACGTAGGAATGGGTAACAGGAGCAGACCAAGTAAGACTGCGTTATAGGAGCAGAACAGGTAGGACTCAGTAACAGGAGCAGAGCAGGTAGGACTGGTTTAGAAGTGAAGAAGAGGTAGGACTGGGAAACAGGAGCAGAGCAGGAAGGACTGAGTAACAGGAGCAGTACAGGAAGGACTGGGTAACCAGAGTAGAGCACGTAGGAATGGGTAACAGGAGCAGACCAGGTAAGACTGCGTTATAGGAGCAGAACAGGTAGGACTCAGTAACAGGAGCAGAGCAGGTAGGACTGGTTTAGAAGTGAAGAAGAGGTAGGACTGGGAAACAGGAGCAGAGCAGGAAGGACTGGGTAACAGGAGCAGTACAGGAAGGACTGGGTAACCAGAGTAGAGCATGTAGGAATGGGTAACAGGAGCAGAACAGGTAGGACTGGGTAACAGGAGCAGGACAGGAAGGACTGGGTAAAAGGAGTAGAACATGTAGTTCTGTGTAACAGCAGTAGAGCAGGTAGGACTGGGTAACAGGATTAAAACAGGTAGGCTTGCGTAACAGGAGCAGAGCAGGTAGGACTGAATAACAGGAGCAGAGCAGGTAGGACTGGGTAACAGGAGCACAAGAGGTAGCACTGGGTAACAGGAGTAGAGTCGGTAGGACTGGGTAACAGTAGGAGAACAGATAGGACTGGGTAACATTAGCAGAAGAGGTAGGACTTAATAACAGGAGCAGAGCAGAAAGAAATGGGGAACAAGAGCAGAGCAGGTAGGACTGGGTAACAGGAGTAGAGCATGTAGGACTGGGGAACAAGAGCAGAACAGGTAGGACTGGGTGACAGGATCAGAACAGGTAGGAGTGGGTAACAGGAGCCATACGGGTAGGACTGCGTAACAGGAGCAGAGCAGGTAGGACTTTGTAACAGGAGCAGAACGGGTAGGACTGGGTAACAGGATCAGAGCAGGTAGGACTGGGTAACACGTGTAGAACAGGTAGGACTGGGTAACAGCAGCAGAACAGGTAGGACTGAATAACAGGAGCAGAGCAGGTAGGACTGGGTAACAGGAGCACAAGAGGTAGCACTGGGTAACAGGAGTAGAGTCGGTAGGACTGGGTAACAGTAGGAGAACAGATAGGACTGGGTAACATTAGCAGAAGAGGTAGGACTTAATAACAGGAGCAGAGCAGGAAGAACTGGGGAACAGAAGCAGAGCAGGTAGGACTGGGTAACAGGAGTAGAGCAGGTAGGACTGGGGAACAAGAGCAGAGCAGGTAGGACTGGGTAACAGGAGCAGAACAGGCAGGACTAGGTAACAGGAGCAGAACAGGTAGGTCTGGGTAACAGGACCAGGGCAGGTAGGACTGTGTAACAGGAGCAGAAGAGGTAGGATGGAATATCAGGAGGAGAGCAGGTAGGACTGGGTAACAGGAGCACAACAGGTAGGACTGAGTAACAGGAGCAGAGCAGGTAGTACTGTGTATCAGGAGCATTTCAGGTAGGCTTGGTTACTGGAGTAGAGCAGGTAGGACTGGGTAACAGAAGCGGAAGAGGTACGACGGAATAACAGGAGCAAAGCAGGTAGTTCTGGGTAACAGGAGCACAACAGGTAGGACTGTGTAACAGGAGCCGAACAGGTAGGACTGTGTAAGAGGAGTAAACCAGGTAGGACTAGGTAACAGGAATAGAACAGGTAGAACTGGGTAACAGGAGCATCACATGCAGTACTGTGTTACATAAACAGAACAGGTAGGACTAGGTAACAGGAGTAGAGCCTGGAGGACTGGGTAACAGGAGCAGCACAGGTACGAGTTGATAACTGCAGTGGAACAGGAAGGACTGGGTAACAGGAGTAGAACAGGTAGGTCCGGGTAAGAGGAGTACAGCAGGTAGGACTGGGTAACAGGAGTAGAACAGGCAGGACTAGGTAACACGAGCAGAACAGGTAGGACTCGGTAACACGTGTAAAGCAGGTAGGACTGGGTAAAAGCAGTAGAACAGGAAGATCGAGGTAACAGAAGTAAAATAGGTAGGACTGGGTAACAGGAATAGAGCAGGTAGGAATGGGTAACAGGAGCAGAACAGGTAGGACTGGGTAACAGGAGCAGAACAGGTAGGACTGGGTAACAGGAGCCATACGGGAGGACGGCGTAACAGGAGCAGAGCAGGTGGGACTTTGTAACAGGAGCAGAACCGGTAGGACTGGGTAACCAGAGCTGAACAGGTAGGATTGGGTAACAGGAACAGAACACGTAGGACTGTGTAACAGGAGCAGAACAGGTAGGAATGGGTAACAGGATTAGAATGGGTAGGACTGGGTAACAGGAGAAAAACAGGTAGGACTGGATAACAGGAGCAGAGCGAGTAGGACTGGATAACAGGAGAAGCACAGGTAGGCTTGGTTAAAGGAGCAGAAGACGTAGGACGGAATACCAGGAGCAGAGCACGTAGGACTGGGTAAAAGGAACACAACAGATAGGACTGGGTAACATCAGTAGAACAGGTAGGACTGGGTAACTGCTGCAGAACAGGTTGAACTGTCTAACAGCAGTAGATTCGGTAGGTCTGGGTAACAGGAGCAAAACAGGTAGGACTGAATAACAGGAGCAGAACAGGTAGGACTGTAAAACAGGAGTAGAGGAGGTAGGACTGCGTAACAGGAGCAGAGCCAGTTGGACTGTGTAACAGGAGCAGGACAGGTAGGACTGGGTAACAGGAGCAGAACAGGTAGGACTGGGTAACAGCAGTAGAACAGGAAGGACTAGGTAACAGCAGTAGAAAAGGTAGGACTGGGTAACACATGTAGAGCAGGAAGGACTGCGTAAACAGAAACAGGACAGGTAGGACTGCGTAACAGGAGCAGAGCCAGTAGGACTGGGTAACAGGAGCAGGACAGGTAGGACTGGGTAACAGGAGAAGAACAGGTAGGACTGGGTAACAGGAGAAGAACAGGTGGGACTGAATAAGATGAGCAGAGCAGGTAGGACTGGGTAACAGGAGCAGAAGTGGTATGACTGAATAACAGGAGCAGAGCAAGTAGGTCTGGGTAACAGGAGCAGAACAGGTAGGACTGGGTAAACGCGAGCAGAATAGGCAGGACTATGTAACAGAACAAAACAGGTAGGACTGGGTAACAGGAGCAGAACATGTAAGACTGGGTAACAGGAGCACAGCAGGAAGGATTGGGTAACAGGAGCAGAGGAGGTAGGACTGGGTAACAACAGTAGAACAGGTAACACTGGGTAAAAGGAGCACAAGAGTTAGCATTGGGTAACAGGAGTAGAGTCCGTAGGACTGGGTAACAGGAGCAGAAGAGGTAGGACTTAATAACAGGAGCAGAGCAGGAAGAAATGGGGAACAAGAGCAGAGCAGGTAGGACTGGGTAACAGGAGTAGAGCATGTAGGACTGGGGAACAAGAGCAGAACAGGTAGTACTGGGTAATAGGAGCAGAACAGGCAGGACTAGGTAACAGGAGCAGAACAGGTAGGTCTGGCTAACAGGACCAGGGCACGTAGGACTGTGTAACAGGAGCAGAAGAGGTAGAATGGAATATCAGGAGCTGAGCAGGTAATACTGGGTAACAGGAGCAGAACAGGTAGGAGAGAGTAACAGGAACAGTTCGGCTAGGACTGGGTAACAGGAGTAGAATTGGTAGGACTGGGTATAAGGAGTAGAACATGTAGGTCTGTGTAGCAGCAGTAGAGCAGGTACGACTGGGTAACAGAATTAGAACAGGTAGGCTTGCGTCAAAGGAGCAGAACAGGTAGGACTGGGTAACAGGAGCAGAGCGGGTAGGACTGGATAACAGGAGCAGTACAGGTAGGCTTGGTAACAGGATTAGAGCAAGTAGAACTGGGTAACAGGAGCAGAATTGGTAGGACTGGTCAACAGGAGCAGAGCAGGTAGGACTGGATAACAGAAGCAGAACAGGTAGGACTGAGTAACAAAAGTAGAGCAGGTAGGAATGGGTAACAGGAGCAGGACAGGTAGGACTGTGTAACAGGAGTAGAACAGATAGGACTGGGTAACAAGAGAAGAACAGGTAGGAGTGGGTTACAGGAGCCATACGGGTAGGACTGCGTAACAGGATCAGAGCAGGTAGGACTGGTTAACAGGGGCAGTACAGGTAGGCTTGGTAACATGAGTAGAGCAGGTAGGACAGCAATGCAGTTTTTTAACGTTTGTATTTAAAACTTCTAAACTGTAAATTGCTCTTTATTATGTAAAACCGTTAATGCTTTTCACAGTAAGCAGGTAGCCTAGGCATGTGAATAAGTTACACATCATGCAGGGTATTGCTTTCAATCATAGAATACTTGTAGGTTTTGAACTATTTCAAGGTTCTCTCATTCTCACTGCAGAGATATGTTCCATGCTGTCCTACTGCACAAATTACACTGCCAAGCAACTGGGCTGAATTTGCAGCCTTCAACAATTGAAAAGCAGTGAACTGCACTTTGAATGTGTATTAGACACACCAGCTATGATTGCAAACACTTGTCTTTAGAAAGAAATGTTAGGGTGTATTACATCTCTGTTTACATTGTGAATTCCACAATAATAGCATATGCATAATGTCCTCATCTATGTCCTTATGACTTTGGTACTGAGTGCTGCACTAGAGGTGAAAGGAGTAGGCATTACCTGTTTCTAGGGTTTGTGTTTCTGTATTGATGAAAACATTACAAAGTCTTCTTCCCTTCACTCTCTGAGATTATTCGGGTTTTAACCAGCAGTGCAGTTTGTTCAGTGCTTGGTCGTCAAGAACTTCTAAACTGTAAATCAGACTTCATTTGGTAAAGTAGAGAGAATTTCAACAGTATGCAGGTACCACACAATGTAAATGGGTTACAGATCTTTCAACTCTTTTCCTGTCCATCAGAGAATACATGTAGATTTTGAAGAACTATCTGCCAAATTCTAAACACTTTCTCCTCATGAGACTTTTCTCTTTTAAACTTCAAAGCAGTTTTTTAACTGTTTGTATTCAAAATTTCTAAACTGTAAATCGCTCTTTATTAAGTAAAACCGTTAATGTTTTTAACAGTAAGCAGGTATCATAGGCATGTGAATAAGTTACACATCTTTGCAGTCTTTTGCTTTCATTCATAGAATACATGTAGGTTTTGAATTACTTCAATGTTCTCCCATTCTCGGTGTAGAGATGAGTTTCCTTTTGTCCTACTGCACAAATTACACTGCCAAGCAAGCAGGCTGAATTTGCTGCCTTCAGCAATTGAAAAGCAGTGAACTGCACTTTCAGTGTGTATTCGACACAGCAGCTAGTATTGTCAAGACTTGTCTTTAGAAATAAATAGTAGGGTGCATCACATCTTTGTGTACCTTGTGAATTTACACAGTAAAACCATGAGCATAATGTTCTCAGTGATTTCCCCATTATTTGTTCCTTATTGTTACAGTAGAGGGGAAAGGGGCAGGCATTACCTGTTTCTAGTGTTTGAGTTTCTGTATTGATGAACACATTACAAAGTCTTCTTTCCTTCACTTTCTGAGTGTAATCGGGTTTTAACCAGTAATGCAGTTTGTTCAGTGCTTGGTACTCCAGAAATTTTAAACTGTAAATCAGACTGCATTAGGTAAAGTATTGAGCATTTCAACAGTATGCAGGTACCACACATTATAAATGGGTTACAGATCTTCCCACTCTTTTCCTGTCAATCAGAGAATTCATGAAGGTTTTGAAGAACTATCTGACACTTTCTCTTCATGAGACTTTTCTCTTTTAAACTGCAATGCAGTTTTTTAACGCTTTGTATTCAAAACTTCTATAATGTAATTTGCTCTTTATTATGTAAACCGTTAATGCTTTTAACAGTAAGCAGATATCATAGGCATGTGAATAAGTTACACATCTTTGTAGTGTTTTGCTTTCCATCATAGAATACATGTAGGTTTTCAATGACTTCAAGGTTCTCCTATTCTCACTGCGGAGATGGTTTTCATTCTGTCCTAGTACACAAAATACACTGCCAGCAAGTTGGCTGAATTTGATGCCTTCAACAATTGACAAGCACTGAACTGTGCTTTGAGTGTGTATTAGACAAAAGAGCTAGGATTGCAAACACTTGTCTTTAGAAACAAATATTTTGGTGCATCACATCATTTGTACACTGTGAATTCACACAGTAAAAGCGTGTGCAGAATGTTCTCAGTGATTTCCCCATTATTTGTTCCTTAGCGCTACACTAGAGGTGAAAGGAGCAGGCATTACCTGTTTCTGGTGTTTGAGTTTCTGTATTGATGAACACATTACAAAGTCTTCTTTCCTTCACATTTCTTTGAACGTCTGTTCTGAATCAAACATTACTGTGCTTCTCAAATTTCTGTTTATTCTTAACATACAGTAAATATACATGAATCCTGCATACAGTGTTTGTGCGCTGAGATTGATCCTTAAGGGAAACCCATGTTTTCAATTATTGAAGCCGGTTTTCCACCTTTTTGGGGCTAGAGTATCTGTTAATAACCTAAGGTAAAGTGAAATTACTTTTCTTCATGAGAACTTGAACTTTAACAAGGAAAGTGGATTTTCGTTGTATCAAGGTTTTGGCTTATCGTCCCCTAATTTGTACTTAGGTAAAAGTCAGTTCAGACTTCTAACACTCTGTCCCTTTAACTTTATTCATTCATATAAAACATGTGGGTTTTGAAGATCTTTTAAGTTCAAACAAGCATGAGCTCTGTTTCATTGCATCCCATTGGACAAAAAATACCAGTAAAAAGGTGGGACATGTTTCCTTCATTTGAAAGTTGGAATTCAGTGGTTAACTTTGGAATGTGTTAGAAAGAGGAATTCTATTTCCTTGAACCTCTGTCTGAAATTTCTGTAAATTCTGAATACATATATTAAATATACATGAATTGTGCAAATAGCATTTGTGCTAAGATTGATCCTTAATTGAAACCCTTGTATGGACATAGTATGGCAGGTTTTCCACATTTGTTTATATAATATTATCTCTGTTTCTAAAGTAGGACAATGTGAAATGCATTTTCTTCATGAGAAATTTGACTTGTAACAAGGAATTTGGATTTTCATTGTATCCAGGTTTTGGCTTGTCTTCCCCAGATTTGTACTTAGGCAAAAATTAGTTTAGACTTTTAACAATCTGTCCATTTACATACATTTTAATCACTTACTCCACTTTCTGCTTCTTGACTTTGGTCATGTAAAAAATGTAGGTTTTGAAGTTGATTTAAGTTCAATGTCCCATAATACACGAGCTGTGTTTCATTGTATCCCACTGGAGAAAAAGTACAGGTAAAGGTAGGATATGTTTCCTTCGTTTGGCTGTTGGAATTCAGGGGATTCCCTTGAAATGTGTTTTAGAAAGAGGATTTATGTTTCCTTGAACCTCTGTTCTGAATCAAACATTAGTGTGCATCTGAAATTTCTGTACATTGTGAATACATACAGTAAATATACATGAGTTCTGAATGCAGCATTTGTGCATTGAGATTGATCCTTAAGGGAAACACTTGTTTTCACTTAGTGGAGTCGATTTTCCATGTTTGTTTGTATTAGAATATCTCTGTTGATAAAACTAGGGCAAAGCGAAGTGTATTTTCTTCATAAGAATTTGGATTTTTATCAAGGAATGTGGATTTTCATTGTATCCAGGTTTTGGCTTTTTTCTCCAAATTTGTATTTAGGCAAAAACCCTTTGAGACTTTAAACACTCTGTCCCTTTAACATACATGGTAATCAGTTACTCCACTTTCTACTTCTTGCGTCCACTCATATAAAACATGTACGATTTAAAGTTGATTTAAGTTCAGTGTCCACAATCTTTGATGAACTAGGTCAAAGCCCAATGCTTGTTCTTCATGAGAAATTTGGCTTGTAACAAGGAATGTTGATTTTCTTGTTTCCAGGTTTTGGTTTATTTTCCCCAGTTTTGTACTTAGATAAAAATCAGTTCAGACTTTACTATGTCCCTTTATCTTTCATGGTAATCAGTTACTCCAATTTATAGTTGTTGAATTTGCTCTTATAAAAGTGTATGTTATGAAGATGATTTAGCTTCAATATCCCACAATGCATGAGCTGTGTTTCATTGCACCCAATTTGAGGAAAAAGTACCTGAAAACACGAGATTTTTTCCTGCATTTGACAGTTGGAATTCAGTGGTTTCCCGGTAATATTTGTCAGAAAGAGGAACTGTATTTCCTTGAACCTCAGTTCTGAAGCAAACTTTAGTGTACATCTCAATTTTCTGTACATTCTGAGTACATACAGCAAATATATATGAATCCTGCAAATAGCGTTTGTGTGTTGAGATGGATCGTTAAGGGAAACTCTTTTTTGGACCCTGAGCCAGTGGGTTTCTCACCTTTGTTTGTATTAGATATTTTTGTTGACAAATGAGGGTACAACACCAATGCCTATTCTTCCTGAGAAATTTAACTTGTTACAAGGAATGTGGATTTTCGTTGTATTCAGGTTTTGGCTTATCTTCCTGGGCTTTGTAGTTAGGAAAAAATCACTTCAGACTTTTAACACTATGTCCCTTTAACCTACATGGTAATCTGTTACTCGATTTTCCACTTGTTGAGTTCACTCATATAAAAGATATAGGTTATGAAGATGCATTAGCTTCAATATCCCACAATGCACGAGCTGTTTCATTGCACCCCATTTGAGAAAAAATACAGGTCAAATTGGGACTTTTTTTCTGCATTTGACAGTTGAAATTCAGTGGTTTCCCTGGAATATGGGTTAGAGAAACGTTTTATATTTTCATGAAACTCTGTTTTGAATCAAACATTAGTGTGCATCTCAAATTTCTCTACATTTCGAGTACATACACCAAATATACATGAATCCTCCAAATGGCGTTTGTGTGCTGAGATTCATCCTTAAGGGAAAACCTATATCTGACTCACTGAAGTGGGTTTCGCACTTTTGTTTCTATTATATATCCATGTTGATGAGCGAGTACAAAGTGCAATGCCTGTTCTTCATGAGAAATTTGACTTGTAACAAGGAATGTGGATTTTCATTGTATCCGGATTTTGGCTTGTCTTCCCCAGATTTGTACTCAAGTAAAAACCAGTTCAGTCTTTTAACACTATGTCCCTTTAACTTACATGGGGACCTACTCCACTTTCCACTTGTTGCCTTCACTCATATAAAAGATGTAGGTTATAAAGATGATTTAGCTTCAATGCATGAGCTGTGTTTCATTTCACCATACTTGAGAAAATGTTTGGTAAAAATGTAGGATATTTACCTGCATTTTGGTTGTAATCCAGAAGTTTCCATGGAATGTGTGTCAGAAAGAGGATTTTATTTCCTTGAAACTCTGTTCTGAATCAAACATTAGTGTGCATCTCAAATTTCTGTACATTCTGTGTACTTACAGTAAATATACATGAATCCTGCAAAAAGCGTTTGTGTGCTGAGATTGATCTTTAATGGAAACCCTTGTTTGGACTCAGTGTAGTGGGTTTCACACCTTTGTTTGTATTAGATATCTATGTTGATGAACGAGAGAAAAGCACAGTGCCTGTTCGTCAAGAAAAATTTGAATTTTAACAAGGAATATGAATTTTCATTGGATCCGTGTTTTGGCTTATCTTCCCCAGTTTCCTACTTAGGTAAAAATCAGTTGACATTCACACTATGTCCCTTTAACCTACATGGTAATCAGTTACTCTACTTTCCACTTGTTGAGTTCACTCATATAAAAGATGGAGGTTTTGAAGATGATTTGTCTTCAAAATCCCACAATGCATGAGCTGTGTTTCATTCCAACCCATTTGAGAAAAAGTACCAGTAAAACACAGAACATTTTTCCAGCATTTCACTGTTGGAATTCAATGGTTTTCTTGGAATATATATGTGTCAAAAAGAGGATTTATATTTTCTTGAACGTCTGTTCTGAATCAAATATTAGAGTGCACCTCAAATTTCTCTACACTCTTGGTATATACAGCAAACATACATGCAGCAGATTTTGCAAGTTTGTTTGTATTACATACCTATGTTGAGGTACAATGGAAAGGCTCAATGCCAGATCTTCATGAGAAATTTGACTTGTAACAAGGAATGTGGACTTTTGTTGTATCTGGGTTTTTGCTTACCTTTCAAATTTTGTACTTATGTAGAATATAGTTCTGAGTTTTATCACTATATATCATTAACCTAAATGGTAATCAGTTACTCCACTTTCCACTTCTTGAGTTCGCTCATATAAAAGACGGATTTATGAAGATGCATGAACTGTGTTTCATTGCACCCTATTTGAGAAAATGTACGGGGGAAAAACGCGAGACATTTTTTCTCCATTTGACAGTTGGAATTCAGTGGTCCATGGAATGTATGTCAGAAAGAGGAATATATTTAATTGAACCTGTTCTGAATCAAACATTATAGTGTACATCTTAACTTTCTCTACATTCTGAGTAAAGACAGCAAATATACATGAATCCTGCCAACAGCGTTAGTGTGCTGAGAATGATCATTAAGGGAAACCCTTGTTTGGACACAGTGCAGCGAGTTTTGCACCTTTGTTTGTATTAGATATCTCTGTTGATAAACGAGGGCAAAGCACAATGTCTGTTCTTCATGAAGAATTTGACTTGTAACAAGGAATGTGGATTACTGTTTTATCTGGGTTTTGGCTTACCTTCCCAGGTTTTGTACTTAAGTAGAAATCAATTCTTACTTTTAACACTATATCCCTCCATGGTAATCAGTTACCCCCACTATCCAGTTTGTATTACCCCCACTATCCTTTGTTTGTATTAGAACCTTATGTTGATGAACAAGGGCAAACCACAATGCCTGTTCTTCATGATAATTGAACCTGTTCTGAATCAAACATTAGTGTACATCTTAAATTTCTCTACATTCTAAGTAAAGACAGCAAATATACGTGAATCCTGCCAACAGCGTTAGTGTGCTGAGAATGAGCATTAAGGGAAACCCTTGTTTGGACACAGTGCAGCGAGTTTTGCACCTTTGTTTGTATTAGATATCTCTGTTGATAAACGAGGGCAAAGCACAATGCCTGTTCTTCATGAAAAATGTGACTTGTAAGAAGGAATGTGGATTTTCATTGCATTCAGGTTTGGCTTATCTTTCCCAGGCTTGCGCATGGGTAGAAATCAGTTCTGACTTTAACACTATGTCCCTTTAAACTACATAGTAATCAGTAACTCCACTTTCCACTTGTCAAGTCACTAATATAAAAGATGTAGGATCTAAAAATGACTTAGCTAGAATGTCCCACAATGCATAAGCTGTGTTTCATGCACCCCATTTGAGAAAAAAATACCATTAAAATGCAGACATTTTTCCTGTGTTTGACAGCTGGAATTCATTGGTGTCCCTGGAACGTGTGCCACAAAGTGTAATATTAGTTGCTTGAACCTCTGTTCTGAATCAAATATTAGTGTGCATCTCAAATTTCTGTCCATTCTGAGTACATACAGCAAATATACATGAATCCCCAAGCAGCGTTTGTGTGCTGTGATTGATTGTTAAGGGAAACCCTTCTTTGTCTCACTGCAGTGGTTTTCGCACCTTTGTTTGTATTAGATATCTTTATTGTCGAATGAGGGCACAGTGCAATGATTGTTTTTCAAGAGAATTTTGACATGTAACAGGGAATGTGAGTTTTTGTTGTATCCGGGTTTCGGCTTATCTTCCCCAGTTTTGTACTGAGGTTGATATGAGTTTGAACTTTTAACACTATGTCAATTTAACACACATGGTAATCGGTTACTTCACTTACCACTTGTTGAGGTCGCTCATATAAAACATGTAAGTTTTGAAGATGATTTAGCTTTAATATCTACAATGCATGAGCTGTGATTCATTGCACCTCATTTCAGAAAAGCAGTGGTAAAACAAGGGACATTTTTCCTGCATTTGTCAGTTGGAATTCAGTGGTTTCCCTGGAATGTGTTTCAGAAAGAGGAATTATATTTCCTTGTACTTCTATTCTGAATGAAACATTAGTGTGCATCTCAAATTTTTGCACCTTCTGAGTACATATAGCAAATATACACTAAACCTGCAAACAACATTTGTGTACTGAGATTGATCGTTAAAGAAACCATGGTTTGGACTCAGTGCAGCAGGTTTTGCACCTTTGTCAGTATTAGATATCTATGTTGACGAATGAGGGCAAAGCGCACTTACTGTTCTACATGAGAAATTTGACTTTTAGCGAGGATGTGGATTTTCATTGTATCTGGGTTTGGTTATCTTCCCCAGTTTTGTACTTAGGTAAAAATCAGTTCAGATTTTTAAGACTAAGTCCCTTAATCTGCATGGTAAACGGTTTACTCCACTTTCCACTTGTTGAATTCTCCCATAAAAAAGATGTAGGTTACAAAGATGATATAGCATCAATATCCCAGAATGCATGAGCTTCTTTCGTTGCTCCCTATTTAAGAATAACTGCCAGTAAAGAAGTGTGAAATTTTTCCTGCATGTGATGGTTGAAATTCAGTGGTTTCCATGGAATGTGTGTCAGTAGAGGAATTATATTTCCTTGAACCTAAGTTCTGAATCAAACAGTGTGCATCTCAAATTTCTGTACATTCTGATTACATACGACAAATACACATTAAACCTGCAAACAACGTTTGTGTGCTGAGATTGATCATTAAAGAAACCATGGTTTGGACACAGTGCAGAAGGTTTCTCACCTTTGTCAGTATTAGATATCTATGTTGATGAATGAGAGCAAAGCACAATGTCTGTTCCTCCTGAGAAATTTGACTTTTAACAAGGAACGTGGATTTTCGTTGTATCTGGGTTTTGGCTTATCTTCCCCAGTTTTGTACATAGGTAAAAACCAGTTCTGACTTTAACATTATGTAGCTTTAACCTACATGGTATGCAGTAACTCCCCTTTCCACTTGCTGAGTCGCTCATATAAGAGATGTAGCAGAAACGTGATCCAGGCTGGGAACAGGACGGGACACCCCGGACCCTGCCAAAGAGATGGCGGCCAGGCCAGAAGTGGGCCAGAAGTCCGAGTGATACCTCTGCGAATCACCCTAAGTTAATCAATTCGTCTAAATGAAAGAATGGTTTCCATCTCATTCTACCTGATGGAACACCCCAGAAACTAAAGCGTGGAAAATAAACGTCATGAGACGACCGGCACTGTGAGCAGGATCTGGTCAGTCAAGAGTGCCTGCCGCTCTCACAGCAGACCTGAAAAGCAGAACATGAACAAATGGAGTTCTGGCATGGCTGATACAGCGGATCCTCGAGCAGCCAATCGAGATAATGTCACCAAAGCCACAACGTCTGTGGGAGAAATCCCTGGGCGTGAGCCCCCGCATGACCAGCACGGGGCGGCCCATCCACCGAGCCACCAGGCATCACCACAGTATCACGGCGATACTCGGAAAACAGCAGAGAGTCTGAGGCAAACTTTAAAAACTCTGCCGGACGGTAAAAAGCCAAGATTCTGGCAGGTGACATCCAAGGCGGCATGGTCTCCGCTATATGTGATATACAAAATTTATCCGAAACAGAAAATATAGCCTGGAGAGGGACCAAAGAGTTAAGAGAGAGATTAAAACAAGAGAGGAAAATAAGACTGGCTTTTAATGCATCAGCCACTAACCTCACTGATAAATTAAATAAAAATGAAAAAAGAAGTAAATAAAAAACCAGAGTATATCAGTTGAGCATCCACAAGAGTAAATAGGCAATGAACAGGAAGGAAGAAACCCAGAAGAAGCTAAAAATGCCTCTCAGGTTCGATCTGTAATCCAAAAGAAGAAAAAATCCAAATGTCAACATGCTGACAGAGGCCTTAACGAGCATAAGGATTCAGTAAATAAAGGGGTTTCAGCCCTAGAGCTGCTGGAAACAGGGAGAACATTCAAACAAGCCACCAAAGAGCCCATCATCACCCAGCTCCTGAGAATCCTCAACTCGAACGTGGGAGAGGAAGGACAGCCAAGCAACACAACCACTCATGCCTCCTTAAGATCTAAGCCGCGTAACCCAGGACGACACAAGGGAGAGTGGTCTCCGATGAACCGGCTTGCGCATGCTGCCAGAGATGCCTGGTCATCACCAGCGAGATCCCCACGGATCTCAGGAGCCGGAGCATGACACGAGAAGGACAGATGCCATCAAGAGAATGGGGTAAGAGGAAAGCAATATACGGTACCCTGTTCACTGACCCAGATAGGACCATGTTCACCGGAGATCTAACGCTGTTCCATGAACAGTGAACCTCAAAATTGGTATAGACATTTAAGGCCTGCACCGATACCTCTAGTGGGACAAGATCTTCACAAAGGTAGGAGAGGTCTCAACAAATCGAAGCAACCTAAACCAGTACATAAAGTACATCTGTAGAGAAATACAACAACCTAAAGGACACTTAAGAGAGGTACAACAGAAAAGAAGGTCTGCCTGGGTCACCCTTAGGCAAATGCAGCAATACTCGCGTTCAGCCTGAGTTCCTGAAGACTGATAAAAAGTTAAATCCTGTGTCAAAGCACCTCTGGGAGGCCCGAAGCCCGGAGAAACGGTTCACAATAGGTACACAGAGGATAAAGGTCATCCAAGGGGTGGATACTAAACCACCCCCCAAGTGAACAAGATACATCTCAAATAGTAAAGGAATACCTCACATCATCCTCAACCAGCAATCCCAGTACCGGGCATGGGTCAACCATCCCTGCGAGCCATAGGCCGAGGGAGCCTCAGAAGCCCCCTCCCGCTGAAACAAAAGGCAACCGCACACTGGAAGCAGATGGCGAGGCCCTGTTGCAGAAAACATGATGCGGCTCGAGCGCAGAAAGGGAGATCCCGCTGGAATGAGCTGAAGACGGCCTTCTCGGCACCAGAGGGCACCACACAATCCGCCATGGGAGAACGGTCCCGAAAAGCTCCACCTGGCAACAGATCTTGCAGTGCTTTGTCAGACGTGTCTACAGGCACAACAGACGCTCATCCGGCAAGTGCACCCTCACCAAGCCCATAATCGGATTCAGGCAGGGTCCGCTCTTCAGGCAGAAAACACATGTCCGAGTTCAGAAAAAACAAAATGGGTTGACTCCAGATGTATTGGAGGACCTCACAGGCTCCGGTAGAGACACTAACCGGGTTCGTTCATGAGGCGAACACGATACATCTACTCAGGTACCGTCTAAACATCCGCATCTGCGATGGTTCGCATGGAAGTCACTGCTCTCCTCTGTGGCTGTCATGTTACATTTCATTTGTTTTCCAGAGACAAAGGGGTGGAGTTTGTCGTAGACACATGTTTCTTTCTGAGGTTTTTTTTTTTTTTTTTTTTTTTTTTTTTCTTCTCTCGGTTCATTTAGCTGCAAGTCTGGCCCTCTGACCCCTAAAGAGACGGAAAGGCGGGAGAGAAGAAGCAAAACAGAGGCCAGTCACGGTGAGGGGCACCCAAACAGCACCAAAAATACTTAGAGCTATGCGGGAGGAGAGCACCACAGCACTGAGCTCATGAAAGGCCAAGACTCAGACAGCAGGGTCCCAGGCCCCACGCGGTCCCGAGAATTGCATGAGCAGAAACAGAGTCCAGGCTGGGGACAGGACTGTAGCCAGCAGCAGGCCAGACGTCCTAATGATAACCCCATGAGTCGCCCTAAATAAATCAATCCGTCTAACGGGAAGACCGGTCTCCATCTCATGCTGAATCGACTGGACCCTTTCCACCAAGGCATGGAAAATAAATGTCACGAGACAGCCCCTCCACCCACGGAGACCCACGTGTGTGCGCTGCGTGTCAAGTCGACCACTCAGACCAGGTAACACAGGAAATTTTGGGCAGCCGTGAGTAAGCAAGCTGCGTTTTCTCACAGGTAGGTTTCCATGAGGGTCTACACAACGACTACCAGCAGAGACATTTACACATCCTAAGACCACCAACGGGAAATTCCTTCTGCCATCGTCTTTGTAGAAGCAACTTCTCAGGGACAGGTGTCAAAATAGCGTTTAATGGCTAGAATCGGTTGCAGGGTATCACCGGTAGGAAGGTCACTCATGACAGACAGGCAGATGGACAGACTTGTTCCATCCCCGAATGTGTGTCAGAAAGATGAATTATATTTCCTTGATCCTCTGTTTTGAAGCAAACATTAGTGTTCATCTCAAATTTCTGTACATTCTGAGTACATACAGCAAATATACATGAATCCTTTATATTTCTTGTACTAGAGTTCCTATAAGGCATCCTATGGTTACTTAATGATATTCAGAAATTCTGCATAATTTTTCATTTATCCTCCTCTGACTAGTTAATTTCAAATAAAACTCCCATTGTGGTCACTGGCTCTTTTTGTTCAAAGGCTACCGCATTTCTAAGCTCACTGAATCTGATATTCAGGCTATGACATTTGTAAGTTCATTGTATTCTCAGCTCAAGAATGTGCTTTGAATTCTCATTTCTGCTTGTTTTAATTTCATTATCTTTCTGTATTGTTTTATAAGTTTCTTTAGAACAATTATCTGCAGTTCTTTATCAGATATTCGTGGCTATCCACTTCTTTTCAGAGACTGAGAATTTGTGTTGCTTTGGTGGTGACTTTGATGTTCTTTTTGTCCTTACACAGATGTTTGCACATTTGAGCAGTTTATCAGACTATCTTTGGTAAGAAAATATCTTCACTGATGAGAAGTACCAGATTATGTTGTGGCACTGTGTCTAGGAGTGCATGCAGAACAATTTGAAAGTTAAATTCTAGATTGAGTGAGAGACACAAACAGTGGCCAGCAACACAGGCAGCTGGAGTGCACACTTTTGGCAACCACATAGTATTCAGCAGAGAGTATTTTTGGTGGGGAGGGGTTTCTGTGATGCTGTGATGCCCATGACGGTAATGGTGAAGGCTGGTGTCATAAGCAAGCATGTGTTAACAAAAGCTCGATAGAGCTATGTAGGCCAGAGAGAACTGCAGGGTGCATGGCAGGTGGGATAGTAGTGAGTGTACCTGTGGTGGTGACAGACAAGATCAGTGGCAGATATATATATAAATAAAGGTGGCTATAAGTAGACATCTGTGCAGTGGTATCAACCAGCAATGTATGCAGGCAGCAGCAGGTATATGCTCAGTAGTGAAAGCTGGATGAAGCCATGCACTACTAAGCCATGGAGATTAGCAGTGCCTACATGTACTGTGAACTACAGCCAGGACCAGACGTGTGTGTGCACAGAGCCATAACAATTGGTCACAGGTATAAAAAGGCTAGAAAACTGGAACTGGTGGCAGGGTCTTTGCCATTTATAGACATACAGTAGTTCACTGAAAATCAGGTTCAGGATTCCCTCTGTGGCGCTGGTTAAAGTATCAGGGGGGAGACAGAGGTCTAGGCACCTATGGTATTAAAAGGTGGAAAACCAGGGGAAAATGCAAACCAAGGAACATTAGGATTCATGGCAGTTAGGAGAGCTTTGGAGGTGCTCAGTAGCAAAGGCTAAAGGAGTTCTCTTAACTATGGATGACCTTGGATTACGGAACATGGTAGCACTGGTGTCCTTATGACATAGAAATTCAAATTTGAAGTGTATACTCAGAACTGAAATTATATACCTACATAAAACCTTGTATATATTCATAGAAATACTTCATAATGTATCAAAAGTGGAAATGACTCAGCTATCAACTGAGTGGATAAATAAAAACGTAGAGCCATTACTGGATTACTTGGTAATAAGAAGGAATAAAGTACTGAAACACGCTACAGACATGGTTGGATATTGGGAACATTATGCAAAGTGAAAGAAAGACAAGGTAAATCACATACAGTAAAAATTCCATTTATATGAAATATCCAAAACAGGCAGAAGCAGAGAGTAGATTTATGCTTTCTAAAAGTTGAGGGGACAAAGTAGTGAAAAGTGATTGCTACTGGATTCAAGGACTTACTCTGAGGTTTATAAAATATCCCACAATTAACAACTAGTAGTTATGGTTGTACAACTCTGGAATACTGTAAGAGTGCCTAATGTATAAATCAACGGGTTATATTTCAATGAAGCCCTATTATTAGTAACTAAGTACAGTGATGAGACTTGTGTATTTGCTCCAGATTTTAAGTCTCCTCCTAATTATTCAAATTAACTCAGTAAACAATTATAAAAAGTTTAAATATTAAAAGACCTTTTGAAATTAATCCCTCTATCACGATCCTTGTTATAAACCAGGGAAGACTCTAGCTCCAATGGTACATCTTCATTTCATCATTGCATTTAACATTTTCTTATCTGAATTTCCTAGGTAGCTTATTTTCCTTGTTTTGCTGAGACAAGGTATCACTGTATATATAGTTGAGGCTGACCTGGACTAACTATGTAGCAAAGCTGGCCTCAAATTCACAAAATACTCTTGCATCTATCTATCTTTGTTTAAAGAAAAAATAGGGGAACACTTATTTGCCATTGGTGGGAGTGCAAACTAGTGCAGCCACTACAGAAATCAGTGTGGAGATTCCTCAAAGAGCTACAAGTAGATCTAACACACAATCCACCCATACCACTCTTCGGAATATACTTAAAGGCTTCTATATCCTACTAAAGATATACCCGTTCATTCATGTTCATTGCTGCCCTATTCACAACAGCCAGGAAATGGAAACAATATAGATGTCTACAAACAGATTAACAGATATAAAAGTATAGTATATTTGTACAGTAGAATATTATTCATCAGTTAAGAAACTGGCTTAAAAAATAGTGGACCTGAAATTGGAAAGGGGTAGTATGGAAGGGGTGCTGATGGGAAAGATGATCTGAATATGATCAAAATACATTATATGAAATTCTCAAAAATACAACAAAACATTTTTACAAATTAAACATTACAAGTTAGAAGTCAATTTTCCCTCCTATTAAGTCTAATGATTATTTTTATGAAATATATAGCAAAACGATAGAATAAAACATTGCAACTTGCTTCTAAAAATGATAAACTGCAATTAGTATTTAAAGTCTTTCCAGTTTAAAGATAATACAGTATAAGACCTCAGAGTAATGGACTAATAAACAGTCCTTTCCCTGGAGAAGAGAAGACGGACACTTACCAAAGAGCCTACATATCTAGGAATTTACTCCCTCTTTTCCAAGAAATGCCAAATCCAAACCACAGCAAACACCTCTCAGAATACTGGATTCAGAAGTTCCTTTGCAGTCCTACTTCGGAGATCCTCATCATGGATAATGCAGTGTCATGGTGCAACCAGTACTTATTTACTCAGGTTGTTCTATGACAGCAGAATGTTTTCTTCAATGGGCGCATTTGCTCTTTTTTGCAAACTGTATTTTTTTCTTTTTCTTTTTGAGACAGAGTCTCATTGTGAAGTTCTGGCTGGCCTGATACTTTGTTGACCAAGTTGCTCTTGAACTTGTAGTGGTTTTCTTGCCTTTCAAATGCTGGGATTATGATGTGTACCTATAATGGCCAATAGCCATTTTAAACAGATGAATTTTTAGTTGTCTTTTTTATGTTGCTTGCTTGCTTGTTTGTTTAGTAAAGTGAAATATGCTACTTTCCACTCAGGATATTGTGTGTGTGTGTGTGTGTGTGTGTGTGTGTATGTGTGTGTGTATGCATATTTGTGTGGGTGCATGCATGTGTGTGGAGGTGAGAGGTCAGCATATCTTTCTCCTCACCCTACTTTTTGAGACAGGGTCTTTCACTAAACCTAGAACTCATTCATGTGGAGCTGAACAGATCCTCCCATCTCCACCTCCTCAGCAGTGGGATGCATGGTGTTGTACCTGGATTTTATTTTATTTAGCTGCTGGAAATCTGAACTCAGATCCATATGCTTTGCTTGTGTGACAAATACTTTACAAACTAAACGATCTCTTTAGTCCTAGGATTGTTGGGGGCTGGCTGGCTCCAACATGCGCACCTAAGATGGCGGCTGGCCTGTAGCCAGGAGGTGGTACGGCAAGTAGAGGAAGTACAGAAGGATTGGCCCAGAGAAAGTTCTGGGTGCATGATCAGCACGTGAGCAGCACCTGATCCCTAGGACAGGACTGTTGTATAATACCTGACCTTTAATGTGATTGGTTGAAGGATGCTTGGCTTATGTAATGTGTGGGTATATAAGGCGGAAAAAAAATAAAGAGGAGGTTGCTGGAGCCTGAAGCAACATCGTCGTGTGTTGTTATTTGTCCTGCTGGTCGGGACATAGGATCACTTTTAAAAAGAGTATTATTTGATGTTAACCTATAAATGGTTCTTTTATAAAACATTATTATATAACCTACAGCCAGTGGGAATGCCACAAACATGTATTGCAGCATTTGTCAGCCTGTGTCTGAATATATCTGAGAATGGTGTTTTGGGAGTGTGGTGAGGAGCTGGAGGAACAAGAAATATTGGCTACTATAACAAATACTGTTTTATGCTTGTTAAGATAGAAAATTCTGGGTTAACTGACCAAATATTTAAGGAACATCAACTATGTGTCAGACTGTAATATACATCAGATTAGTTTACACCATGATTCATTATACCTCTAACATGAAAGTACTCATTCTGCCTGTGAAAATCTATATCTCACACTTGCCAACAGTACCAGCTTACAAGTGTTCCTGCATTTACAGCACCTCTTTCATTGCTAACATTCTACCTATAGCTCTTTGATATAGGGTGCCTGTGTATGGGCATGTACGCACACTGTATTTGTGCAATAACTGGACATGATCAATAAGATAACTATATCTAGGATCCTCCATCCATTTTCTAGAACAATGGTTGTCATGCTCAGGACATGTCATTCTTCATGTGACAGCTGAGGAAACTAAGCATCACAGAATTCAAGACTCAGAAAATGGCAGAGATAGGACTGAAGCCAAGGGCTCCTGGCTCTTATCTGTGATGCATATTTTTTCTTTTTTGACCTAGTATGGATTACCATACTTCAAAACTTTAACATGTTTTGAAGTTCTATTATGAGGAAACATAAAGGTATATCATCTAATATCATATTTTAATCTCAGATTTAAAAGGAATATAAGTCAAACTATTTTTCTTTTAAAATTAGAGATGTAGAAATAGTCAGTGATAGAGTCAATGAGAAAACATTTTTTTTTGTTGTCAATTCCTCAAGTCTATCAGCAAAATTAATTTTGTCTACACTCCCTACTTTACCTTCCTTTACTATCTGGTTATTGATATCTCTACAGTTTCAAAGTGTTACTGGCTTCACAGGTATGTGGTGGGATGAGAAAGGAGACACAGATTTTATCAATCCGTCACTAGATTTATGAATGTTCACTAAACAACACTGATGTTATTGTTTTCTTCACTTTGTTCTTCCACTTTAAAGTAAGGTACCTGGGTCATATGATAACTATGAAAATACCAGAGTAAAATTATAATTCCTTTATTTTTATTTATTTATTTAAATTCTACATGCTTAACAACACAAGCTGTTGTTTTAAATTCTGTCTGCATCAAAATGTATTTCACAAAAGTGAATCATGCAAAGACTTCTACACCAAAAAACAAGTTATGTTTTGGATCATCCTTAGTCTCTTCTATTCTAGCTAACTAGTCATGCTGTTAGGCATTTATACAAATCAGGTAGCTCTTCTAGTGAAGGAGTGAATGTGTGCACACGTTTTTCAAAAGAAAGTTACTCCTTATGAGCTAAGAAATACAAATAGCCATTCTAAGAAAACAGTAGGTAAAACAGGGTTTAAGCTCTTGTGATTTGTTTTTGTAGATTACAGTTTTTGCTCATTACTAAGAAAAGGGAGTTGACATTAATTCATATCCAAACAAGATAACCAATCAAGCAGTGAAAAGAAAATGACAAGGTGAGAAAAATGAAGAACATTTTTAGAGAGAACCTATTCTTCACTCTGTAGAAGTGGAGGAGATACATGTGGAAGGGCAAACTTGTCACACAGATTAGAAGTTGTGATTATGCTGCAGAGTTTTGTCACTGGAAACTGCATATTCTTCTGTAATAAAAGAGGCTTGACTGTTCCTGATAATTTACCATTCTGAGAAATAAGCTGGATTCAAGTTTAACTACTTTACTCAATGAACCACCTCCTTTAAAGAAAGGAATACAGATACGAATCACATCAAAAACTTTCATTGAGAGATTGATGCAGACACTCATACAGTTTATGGTGGATGGTCTCAGAAGCTTTCCTGTGTATGAGAAACAGAACTACAGGCCTTTTTGTATAAATTCCTGTACATCTTGTCCATGCTGTTTTCAAAGACGGGTCGGTGGGATTTTCCCTTATAAGAGGCTGTCCTATTGGACCAATATTCACCATCATCCAAATGGAGAGCACCACGTGGCTGCTGAAAGGAGCTATGAGAAAGGATAGAAAAGGTTTAAAACAACAGTGAAATAAAATGAGAGGTACTACTATATAGTTCAAATATTTATTGAATGCTTTATGGATATGTGATACTGTGCTGGGACTGTCAGAAATAAAATCCAGTATGAGCTTTGCCTTAGAAGGCAAAAGACTGATTCTCTAAAAAGGGAACATGTGAAATAGTGGCAGAACAATAAAATGAAAAAATAATTGTGTTAGGGTTCAAAAGGGATTCAGAGGTCAGGCAGGTGTAGCATGGTAAAAACAGAGCACAGACTCTGTTATGGTCAGTGTGGGAATGTGAAGCCTCTAAAATCAGTGTTTCTGGAGCTGAATTCTTTATAAGCTGTGGGACCTTGGGTAACTCACTTTTTAGAATTAGCCTTCTTACATTTTTGTATGATTGCTTTAAAACTTCAAGAGAATAAATATCTGCATGATACAATACTGAGACATAGAAGTGATTATGAGGCACTGAATTAAGTATTTTCTATATACTTATCAGTAATCTCATTCACAACACTCAAAAGTAAGTAGATGTAGGAATTAATACTTAGTGAAAGCTAATCCTAGTGCTGCAGTCCTGTAATTCTCAACATGGTATTTATTTCCAGATGTGGGATTCTCTTAATGGATTGTGAACATGTTGAATTAATCCTGTTTTCTGTATGGATTACTAAGTTAAAATGTATACATACACTGAAAATCCTATTACAGCAACAGGCTTTTAAACATCTCAAGTCTCATTTTACAAAGCATATCTCTATCTCTCACTTATACAAAGCATCTAGTAAGTCCTGCTATGTGCTATAAAATACTGTATCTTAAAATCAGGGATATTGTATTAAATTTAGTACGTATTATCACAACTTCTGACTGTTATTTGACAACACAGGTCTCTACTTAATTGTGACAATGCTATTAAGAAAAAAGACAGAACAGAGGCAGAGAACTAAGTAATTCCAATTCTAAGTATTGAAAAGGTATAAATTATAAATTTAGTTCTTAAAAGCTTGCAACATATACAGGAAAAGAGAAATATTTTAGGCAAATTCAAACGGACTAGGAGAAAAAGGTAACATTGGTGATAGGCTTAGAACAAGAATGTGAACTACTTGAGGACTGGAGAATTGGTGTTTGGTTTGTTTTTGTCAGCATCAAAGGACTATCAAACAGATAGCACTCTATACATAGGTTATGATTCAGTTCTCATACAGTCTTATATCAAATAAATATATTCTGGCATATATGTACATAGATATAAATATAGATATATGAAAAAAGGATCTCTGAAGAATGATAGTAATTCTAAAAAGCAACTGGAAGGCTACTGTTGTAGTTTGCTTCTAATCACTGTGACAAAACACTCTGACCAATACCAGCTTGGGGAGAAAAGGGTTTATTTTATTTTACTTCTCTCAGGTCACAGTTCATCACTTATAGAGCCCAAGGTAGGAACTCAGGGCAGGAACTTAGAAGCAGGAACTGAAGCAAAGGCCATGGGGGAATGTTGCTTACTGGCTGGGTCCCCTGGCCTGTGCTCAGTCTGCTTTCTTAGACAATACAAAACAACCTGCCCAGGGGTGGCTCTCCCACATCACTCAGTAATCAAGAAAGCACCTCACAGACAAGGCCATAGGTCTGTCCAATAGAGGCAATTCCCCACTTGAGGCTCCCTTAATTCAGATGTGTCAAGTTGACAACTAAAGCTACCCAGCACAGTTACTTAAATAATAAAATAGATAATTTACTACTTGTACTCTAAGAACTAGAATTGAGATAGATTTCAAAGATAATGACATAAGATAAGGGGATATAAAGATGATTAAGATATTATGTATAGAATACATAAAATTCAATAAGAATGCTTCTTAGATTTACAGTGGTACAGAGTCTTTGAAATGAAATTTGCTAGTATCTTTTCAAAATGTTATTATTGCCAAAACCCCTGACATTTTAATCTGGAAGAACAGAATTTGTCTTAAATTATGTTTAAAAGGTTTACTCATTGTCTAAAATTATGGAAACTATTTTTAAGTCTAGGATAAATGTATCATGAAACAAGGATTTGCAGCGTAGCCACATAAATCCTAAGTAGAATAAAGAGCAACACAATGAACTGGCTGTGTGTGTGTGTGTGTGTGTGTGTGTGTGTGAGAGAGAGAGAGAGAGAGAGAGAGAGATAGAGAGAAAGAGAAAGAAACAGAGACAGAGACACAGAGAGAAGATGTATGAAACATATACAGAGAGATGACTGATATCTTTCTTAACCACTTTCTATCTTATTTTTTTAATGAATTTGGAGCTCATCAATTCAGCCAAACTGAAATGAGTGAGTCCCAGGGACCTTCCTAGTCTCTGCTTCCTCAGTACCTGGGTTCTTTTTTGTTTTTATTTTTTTCTAAAATTAACATGGGTGTTGAGGATTCAACTCAGGTCCTCATGTTTTAACTGCAAGCACTTTACTAGTTGAATTCTCTCTTTAACCCTTGGATATATTTTTATTAAAAAGTATCAGCAAAGAAAAAAATTTAAATACCTAATAAGAATTTAAATAGTGAAAAATAAAGTGTTTAAATATGCTTTTGAGTAAAAATTTCTCACAAACTCAATAGATTAAGAAACAGGTCATTTTTATATAAGCTTGAGAAATTTCTCTATACAAAGCATTAATAAATTCATACCTATATTCAGGGTCACTGTCATAGGCAGAGTCTCTGTATAAAAGACCTCTTTTCAGTTCCAGTTCATCATCTTTTTCTGGGTCTCTCTCATCCTGAAAAATTTTAAAGATTTCCATTAATTTATTTTGTCATTTCTTCCAATATGATGGTTACGTTGTTTTCAGAAATCTGCCTCTCTTGCCTCATTACAAGAGACTGAATTAAATGCATTTCTTAGAAGAAAAACAAAATGATAAAAATGTATTCTCTCTCAATAAAACTATGTACTTCATTATAGTTTGGTCATACTGGTTACCAAAGACTAGTGGATACCTACTGAACAATAAATGAATGGTAGTAGATGTGCCAGGATAGGTAAATTAATAATACCACACACATTTTTATATGAATCCCAAAAAGATTATATTTGTCTTCTGATGCATAGTAATACTTGAGAAAATTATGCAGATGTAAGCATACCCTAATGACTTCCAAAGGAAGTAATTTAGAACTGTTAATGATAACCCAAAGTGCAATAATAAGTCAGAAAACAAAACATGAATTCCAAGTTAATTGGCATTACAATATATAGGTAAAGTTCCTTTGCATAACTTCTGATAGACATACACAAGGGCATAGGAAACAGGATTCTTTGAGACAGCTTTACAAGGTACACTGTTCATAGTTCATATGTGTATTAATTTTATATAATCTAATTTGAAATATCATTCTCACCTACTTAGCTACTGTCCTTTATTCCATAAAGTAGAACAAAAATAAATAGAACTGACAACAAAGGAGCACATAAAGATCAACATTAATAAAAGAAGGGCTCATTCACTTCACGTAAGAAAACAGCTTAACACAGCTTATAAAGAAAAACAGTTTTAAAAATTTGCTGATGGCATGAAACTTTGAAGAGAGCATCCACTGTAACAATGTCAGTAATAGGCATGTGAAAAAATACAGAAAAAAATGCATACAAGTTTAGAATTGTCAAGATGTCTAGGTTTACTTTTCCCCTTAACAATTTGTCTACTCTTAATATAATTAAATTAGTTTCTTTTTAGTTGACAAGTATTTAGCCTTTTATTTTCTAACTTTCCTTCTTGGCTAGCATGGATGCACAAGGGGTAACAAATCATGAAATGAGCAGAACAGTCATCTTAAGGAGAGTAAGAGCATGTGCTAGCAATACTCATACAAAGCACTGTATCCATCTCCATCAAGGACATCATGAAGGGGAATTCCACACCAAGAACTAAAACAGACTACATTACTTTTATGGTTGTTTGTCTTCTAATTTTAAGACTACATATAGGAATCATTACCTAATATAAATATACACACACACATATATCTCATCATAGCTCATACATACACACACATAGTTAGAAGGAAATTTACTAAGAATAGTAGTCAGAAACAGTATTGATGACTTTGCAAATGGAGGAATGGAGAAAAACAATTACAGATATATTACTTTAATTTAGCCCAGTGTGACCTCTGATCTACAGAAAAGATAAAATACTCAATTTGAACTAGAAAACTTATGATAATATATAGTAGCAGTAATACACAAATTTCTTCATAAAACTACACAAAAATTACTTTGGAATTAGATGGGATAATTCATAGAAGACCATGACTCCTACTGAAAACTAGAAAAGCTAAACAAACAAATTGTGCTTTGAAAGATATGTAAGTGCAAAACCAATGAAGACTATAGATAATATTAAAATATCAGAGAGGCAACCCTTTCAAACTGGACTTAAGGTATACACCTCTCTTTATTTTAAGCATTTCAAGTTTTGTGCATGGGCTACTGTGGAAGACCAGCGTTCTTATTTGAAGAAGGATCATTGGTGACATAAATAAACCAGAAAAGCTTTGATAACAATACAAAGGTGGGAAGAAAAAGTCTAAATTTTATAACACCTTAGAAATATAGTCAATTTCTAAGTCATGGCACTTAATAATATACAAAGCTGTTTGGGACTTCCCAGACTATAGCCAAAAACATCTGGAAAGCAAAGTGCAGTTTCCTACGGTCTCACCGTGCTTAAGGAATAAGGACCGGCAAATCTAAGAAGCATTGTAGGCATAAGAAACAAATCTCTAGTAATGTTGATACTTCAGTGTTGGTATTAAGGCTATCTATAAACTAGAGATAATAACTAGCCAGGAGAAAAACATCAGTCCTGGCCATGGAAGCAAAGGCTACTTTCTACAGATAGAAAAGCAGGCAGAACATTTTAGCAGCCACACAAGGATGGAGAAAATTGAAGACTGGAAAGTTCTCAAACAGAAAATTTTTTTTTCAAGATATTTTCTAACTTCTGACAGTGATCACATTGGGGACAAGTAAGCTTACCGAAAAATGTCTGAAATTCAAAGGAAATATGCCATAGAATCATTGTAATTCCAAGACAAGCATTCACCAGAAAGACTCTGATACAAAGCACTGACGTGCTGAAAAGGAGTGAACCCGAGCACGGGCAAGCAACAATGCACCTTAGGACACCTGGCTTCAGATAGCAGCTGGAATCGGGTCTCAGTCAGAACAGCTGCTGCTGAATAGAGAAAATAAAATGGCAGACATTTTACCAATTATACAGACGTGGTGTCACTATCAGTAGAAATACAGGGGACTCAAGCACAGTCAATTGCCACTTAGCATTGAGGACACATCTTGAGAAATACATCATTTGTTTAATCATCATGCATATCTGAACAAACTAAAACGGTAATGGCATTATGAGGTGATATGATCTTCATCACTAAGTGCAACATCACTATATAAATGACTTCCTAGTGTGGACATGTAAAGAACTAAGCCTCTGTTCTTCGAAGTCAAAAATCCTTTGAGTATATGTTGCTCTCAGATGATCAAATGTCAATTCACCACATCTGACAAACAGGTAAGAAACTGCCTCTCAGTCTATCAGTACTAAGATGGTGTATTAGTTTGATTTTTCTGTGGCTGTAATAAAGACTCCAACAAAAACTGGCTTGGGGAGGAAAGGGTTTATTTTATCTTACATTTCCAAGTGACAGTCTATCAAGGGAAGCCAAAACAGAAACTCAAGGCAGGAACCTGTAGTCGGGAACTGAAGCAGAGACCATGGAGGAATGCTGCTTGCAGGCTTCTTCCCCGTGGCTTACTTAGCTACATATTTTTTACATCTCAGGCCCACCTGTCCAGTGATGGCACTATCCACAGTAAATTGAACCCTCCTACTTCAATTAACAATCATGAAAATGCCCCAAAGACAGGCCCAAAGTCCAGTCTGATGGAGGAAATTCATCATTTGAGATTCCCTCTTCTCAGGTGACTTTAATTTGTGTCAAGTTAACAAAACAAAAGAACTAACCAGTGCCGGAAAAATGTATTTGAACTGAGAGCTTAATGCCATAAATGAGAGCTCAATTGAGATTGATCACGATTTTTTGATCAAGGATAGGCAGAGATTTACCAAAACTCAATATAGCCTGAAACTAGTTCAGTCCTTTTAGGGATCAAAGCTATTAGCCCTTGATGCTACCAGCCTAGGAGATGAAAACAAAAGCTTTTTCTTCCATGTGGAAAACTGAAAGCATTTTAAATATTTCTAGAACTTAGTCTAAAAATAAGCAGTACACAAAGAGTCAGGACAGTTTGACTGCTAGGTAAAAATAAAAAAGACAAAGAGGCAAAAACAAACATTCTAGAGAAGAATTTAGGAGCCAAGCTTTGTGATTAGTATGATCAAGAAAGACGATGGAAACATGGACAAAGCATCACAAATGGAAAATTTTACATCTGACCTCATGCAATAAGGCAGGCTGGGACTAGGGAGACGTTGTCAAAAAACAACAAAGAAACCAAAGAAAGATTAAATAATTCTAATATAATAAAGGATAGTATACAGAACATTTATATGATAATTACTAAAATAGGCAAATTACACTATGTAAATTAAAAAGAGAAACAAAAATATGCCTCCTTATTTTCAAAGAAGGCATAAAAGATGAAAAAGGACATAAATAGATTTATCATATGGCAAATAGTAGGAAGATTATATAAACAATAAGTACATAATTACACTAAATAAAATAGGTAAAGATTAAGTAATATAAAGTCTTCCTATATAAAAGAATCACTTTCAGTATAAGGACACAGAAAGGGTGGAAGTAAAAAAATGAAAAAAATTCTAATAGTGCCCAATTGTGGCGCTAATCCTGGCAGATAAACTAGAGCTGAAGGTAAGTTTTCCTAAACAGACATTAAAAACAGGAGGTCAACCAAACAAAAATGAAATACAGTCCTATATGTACCCAGTAACATACTTTATAGAATATGTTAAACACAACATGACTTCACAAACAATGGAATGGCTGCATTAGAAAACAGCCAGGACGTGGAAAAACTAGAATTTGCAAAGACTGATGCTCGAAATTTTTGAAAAAACAAAAACAAAAAACTTTACCATTATATTCAATACATGAACATCCAAATTCCTTGTCACCCAACAACCCCTCCTTAGTTATAGCTCAAAGTAGAATGTGTATATATCTGGGAGTACGTGTATTGTGTGTGTTCATCAAAGGACATATACACTAATGATACAGCAATGTATCATTAGCCTCAAATAAAAGGCACAATAGGATGGTTTTGGTATCCTTTTGTAAAAGGCCAACTCTCATCTTTGCTATTGTGCCCATATGTGAGTGAATGAACATACTTTATGTAACAAGAATTTGCCTTTGGGGCTTAATAAGATGAACTATCTTTATGGCAATAAAAATGAAAAGATATGCACATTACAAACACAATGATCAGCTAAAGAAACAAGACACAAAATAATAATATGTGATTCTGAATGTTCAAAACCACACAAAATTAATCTACATGTTGTTATATGTGGAATTTGGTGACCGGTGAAAAGGACCCGATGGCCCAATGACACCAATGGTGGTAAACAGTGGTGCTGATAATCTTTCAGCTCTGAATGCTGGTCACACATGGGTATACTTTGTGGAAATTTATTCTGCTGTATAATTAATGATTGAAATACATCAAATGAGACTAAAATCTGAAAACTATTTGGAATAGCAATAGCAAAAATTTATGGAAAGATGTGCATTAAAAAGCCTGATCAAAATACATTGTATAAAATTTTTAAAGAATCAATAAGAATATTTTTAAAAGATATCAAGTATGTTTAAAATAATAAATCCATGAATCTCTCTCTCAAAAATGACAGGATAGCCTGTGAGTCCCCAATAGAGGAGACAGACACAGCTTAAGACATCTTAGTTGACAAAAGGCGGGTATCACCACCAGTGAAGGAGAATTCAGGATCAAACAATGGCACATCTACAGTTAACTTTAAGTCTCAAGGGGCTGGAAAGACGGCTTAATGGTTATGAATTCTGGCTTCTCTTGTAGAGGACCCAAGATTTGGTTCCCAGCACCCACATGGGAGCTCACAACTGTCAGTAACTCCAGTTCTGGGGAATTAAAGGATTTCTTCTGGCCTCTTTTGGCCTCCAAGGGCACTGCACAACATGGGTGAACTTACACGTAGGTCGGCAAAACACTCATATATAGGGACTATGAAATAGTATTCACATGGTTTCAAAATATGTTTGATGAACTAAGCTAAACTTTGAACATGTGTGTCTGAAGAGTCTTGTCTCATAAGAAAGTTAATGCCAGAATGCTTGCTGGAAACATATCTCTGGTATACCAGTTCTCTCCTCTTGTTTCTCATAAAACACACTGACATCCTACGTAGACATAACATGGAGATAAAGTTGCTGTGCTCATCTTATTTTGCTAAATTGTTATATTCTAGCCATATTATTATTATTCAGTGTTCTGTAAACATTTGATTGTGGTTCTCACGAGTCTGAGAATCTATCTTATTATTGTTCAGTTCTGTAGACATATGACTGTAGTTCTTACACCAAGAGAATAAAATCAGAGCTGCAGGTGCTACTGGCACTCAATGTGCAAGCAGTGAGTCCTCTGGTGTAAGTTCCATGATAATCCATTTGGGGACCGTGGCTGCCCCCTGGTGGCCACACTCACACTTAAAATAAAAATAGCTCATTAATTAAAAAAAAGTTTCAGAAGCTCAGTGCATCACTATGAGAACAGCCACTGAAAGCAAAAATGGTTTTCAGTTCTTATAGCTGTGAGCAAAGTGTTTACCAAAAGTTCTTTAGAGCTGGTGCCACTTGGGATGTATTAACTCTCAAAACTAACACATTGAAGCTGTCCCTCAGGATAAAACTACACAAGAGGGGGAGACGACCCCACCCCCACAAACCTGGGAGTGGAATCCAAACTAAAAAGGGAAATAAACGGAAAAGAAATTTAAAAATTCTAATTAATGAGGAAGAGAAAGAAAACCAGCAGATTCCATATACCATGATGAATATTTTGGAAAATTTTATTAAAAACAGGAAAGTACTTTCAAGGTATACATTTTAAAAAGTTACTCTATTATATTTTCTAAAAGTTCAGGAAAGATTTGGTGAAAACTAAGTGGTACAGAACTTACCTGGCACGTGTGAGACCTTAGCATCAATCCTCAGCACGATTAAAAAAAAAGTTTAGGAGAAAAATAATTTCACCAAGAAAGATCACACTAAACTGATTAGAGAAGAAAAACGACCAACCAAAAACAAGACAACAGTTTTTAGTGAAAGCATGCCAAAGAAGACACGCTCACAAAACAAAATGAAAACATATTACGTTACCACCACCTGCTGAGATGACTGACTGCTCCATGATGAAGTGATCAAAGGCAGAACAAATATCTCCTGTGATCCAGCCTCCCTCACTACACTCATCTCTGAGGTTGACTCCTGGTAATGCAATGCACCTCCTTCCTGCTGGAGAGGCAACTACAGAATGGCGACGATACGAGGATCACATAGAGTTACCAATGTCCGACTATACAGATGTAATCATTTAAAGAAAAGAATAATTTAAGGAAAAGTAATTTGTGAATAGGAAACTAAAGTAGGAAAAAAGAAAAGTCACAGTGACTAGTATAAAATAAAATGATGAAGGGGAGGGGGGCAGTCCCGGAAGGGGAGCTCTGCCGGAGACTGGTTCCTTTGCAACCATTTTCTATCCCACCAATCATTTGACTGGAGATGGAAGCCAACTATGGCTGCCCTGGAGGTTGAAACGAGGATCCCACGTCTTTTTAGACAGATGTTCAAGAGCCTGTCTGATACAAAGTTCTGGCAGTATTTCATGACAATGAATGGTGACAGTTCTACGAAAGATGCTTCAGCTAGGGATCTCCAGCAGACTACATTGGAGGAAGTCATGTTATCCAGCAGCATGATGACTGCAAAAAGATGCCCAGGAATGTGTGAGTTCACCTGCTTTAAAACATCTGAAGCAACCGAAATTCTTCAGAAATTCAGAGAGGTTAGGAAAGGAGAGATTTGGCTTTGGTGGAGCTGCCTCGCCTCTGGACTGAGTGAAGAACTCACCGAGGAGGCATTCATGAACCAGTTACCTGCTGGCTTAATAACTGCAGATGGTCAACCACAAATTTTATGGTTTACACAACAGTCTATCAGCAGATCTCTGGTGTTCAGCAAATTCAGTTTGCAAGATCCAAAGAAATGGAATGGGACTTGAGGAGAGCAAGAATCTAGAGACACTGAAGCAGAGGCACTGAAGGAGTTAACTCAAAGATACTTCTTTGTACATTAAGTAATTGTGATGTAATTTCCTGACGCTTGACTACTTGAGGTGTTAATTCTGACTTGAGAATCTTTTTAATGAAAATTTTAAAGACAAATTTGCATTTTATAGTATTAACATATTTTTGTTTTGTACGAGAGTTTGTTGCTCTGTATGAAGCCTGTATACATTGTATATTGCAATTTATTTGTTAGAGCCTTGTAGACAGCTTATTTTCATATTGAATCGTTACTTTTGTAATTCAAATAAGCAGCTGGGTTGATTCATAATGTTTACCCTTTCAATAAAATATAAAGGTAGCTCATTTTGAATGCAAGTTACCTTTATTACAAATTTGAATTTGTCTTGGCAAGATATATACTATCTTGCACAATAACCTAGCTAGATTTCTAGCATTTATTATATTTGTTGAAATTAATTTTTTGTAAAACATTTATAGCTTAAGGAGCATCATTTTTTTAAATGTTATCAAATAAGTCTGAACTTGGAAGCAAGTATTGTCTGCCCAACTAAACCTGGTGCCTGTTCACAGTGTCCACACTGTTCATTGTGCCTACTCACATTTTGGTTGCCTGAGTTATGTTATGACTGTTGGAATTCATTTCTGTTTAATGTAGTCCTAGCACTCTGGGAACCATGTCCTTTTGTTTGATACTTGATATTTTTCAGAGTGTATCTTCAAGTATTTTGGTATCCTCTTCTAGATTTTTTTAGTCCATTTTTATTTTATTTTTTAACTAAAAGTTCAGATTTCCTATACTGTGGGAACTAAGAAACATGTTTCTGAGTTGTGATCAGACCTAGACCTCACCACGAGGCTTAAGCTGGAAGCAACACACAAATGAGCGAACAAACAGGAGAGCCCTGAGGGCCAAAATGAAATAAAACAGAAGTCACCACCTTCTGGTGTGCTGTCCTCATCTCTGCAATAAATTAATAACATTGTGACTTTGTATAATTTAGTAGTATGTACTTGGGTTGTTCCTTTTAAGTGAAGGTTATATTTTCTCGTCTATTCTTTTTAGTAATAATTAACTTCATTTTTGGTGTGGTGGTGATTATTTTAGCACTATCAAAAATGGCTACTGTATAGTTTGCCTAGAAGGAAACTTGAAGATATTTCTAGGACTCCCAGAGGTATGAGGTGGAGCCATTTCTCCAGAACAGGCTGAGCAGAAACATCTGCTTTGCCAGAGGAGACTTTGGGAACATTTATGGTTATTTAGAGATTAAATAATTCCCTCCTCTCCTGCCCTCCTTTTCAAAAATAATCTTTATTGTAGAAAATGCACATAGGAAGAAAAGGGAGAGGATGGTTAAGCGAAATCAACAATCATCCTACTACGTTGAGATAACTAATGTGTGTTTCAAAGAAACACACATACACACACACAATGTAAATACGTGGCATAAAAGATCAAATTATTTACAAGGGGATAAAGCTGTATTTTCTGCAAATTCTCTGTGGGGACAATCAAGTAACATATTTTTCTAAAACATAGCCAAGGAATTTTATACCCAACCAAACTAAAGGCATAAGGGTTACAGACAAACTGTCATTATCATGTAAGAATGCAAAAGGACATTAGGCTCATGAGACCTTTCTTAGGAATCTATTAAAGAGCTTCAGGTAATTAACACTCAATAACAAATAACACTCAATAGAAAATATTAAATACATCTAGAATGCTAATTGAGGATTTTAAAGGAGAGTGCTCTGAAAATGTAATCAATGAAATTGTGGAAAAGTGGAAGATGAGAAGCTGTGGAATGCATGTTTAAAAAATGAACAGTTTTAATAATTTTATATTTAGTGATAGCTTACTACTTTGTTCTGAGGCTACTTTACTAACAAAATCAATAAGGATTTGGATAATATATTTCAAATATATTTCTGGTGCTCTTGAGAATTGGATGAGGAAATATTCCAAATGAGCTTATTAATGCAATGAAAAAGGACTGCGAGCCAACCTGAAGAAGTTCCAGCCTTGACCAAAGTTGAACTTATTTGAGCATCAATAGATAAGAATGAAAGACAAAATATCAAATATGTTCAAATCAGCAAGTCACAAGTGTATAGACGAAGGGCTAACAGTCCCTTAATTGCCTTCAAGAACTTGAAGGTAAGTCGCTATTGCTGAAGACAGGCCACACTTTGGAAACAGGACCTGGAGCAATCAAGCTGGAACTGACCTGGAAGTCATCTCCCTGAAGACTAGCTCTCATGTTATCATCATAGGATACTATACAAGCTGCTAAGGGAGAAAGACAATCAGTAGTTCTACCCAGATGTAAAGCCTAATAAATAACAATGACTAGCCCAGCAAACTATTGATATGTGCAATAGTGGCACTTTTATCTTATGGGTAATCAACAGCTATCTAATTGGCATTAAGGCCTGCTCAGTGGGAGGGGATTCATGTGCGGTATTGTAAAAATAGTAGTAAACATACACATGGTTGGAGAGGTCACAGATCCTAGAGAAAAACCTACTTCTGGCATGTCCCTAAACCAACATCATTTCTTACTTTATTCTAAAAATGCCTCCTAATAGTTACAGACAGTGTACCTTTCATCCTTCAAAAAAGAAGCTTCTTTTTGCAACAGATGAAGACTATTAGAGTTCCAGAACTGGTCAAACACAGAGAATAAGTGTATGTGAGACATCTAATCTTAAGTGAGGCGTCTTCAATACAATACAACCTCTACACATAGGATGAATGCATCTCTCAACTCTCACCACAGAAGTTTCCTTCTGCAGCAGATAGTCATCAGCAAAGAAACTCCAACTCGCCAATATGGAGAGAAAAAGAGACTGTAGAGTGCTTATCCCTCAATAGTACACCTATCTCAAACCTCTGCCTCCCAAGGTTCAGGGATCATTGTGGAAAAAGAAAGGGAAAGACTGTGAGAGCCACAAGGAAAGAGTTTTCCAGACAGTTGGTCAGTTACTCATATGAGCTCACAGCAGTACTGACAGCATGCACAAGTCCTATGCAAACTCAAACCAGACAAAAATCCCAATATAGACATGGAGAAGAGGGTAAAAATTCCCAAAACTACCTAGGAAACTTTAGGCAACTGATAGCTGCTGGGCAGGAGAGAGATGATAGCTGATGGGAAGGGACAAAGTCTTACAGGAATGGGACTCTTGATGGAGACAGTAGATGAACCCACACTGAAGGATATTTGGGGACACAAATTAGACTGTCTAGGCCATATATATGGGCAGGGGGCAGTGGAAGAAAGTACAGATAGGGGATGGGACCTAAATGTCACCAAACTATAGTGCATGAAATTTGCAAAAATTCATTAAAATAAACAAAAAACTTTAAATAAAAAAAGCACAAGAATGGTCTTAGAGTTGATATGAGAGAAAGTAAAACACTAATATATATATATATATATATATATATATATAATCCCCAAAAAGACAAGATAGAAGTAAATACAGAACAGGAAACAGATTTTGCCCACATATATCAGAAGGCACATTAAGTATGAAGAGACTAAATTGTACAATTAAAAGTTATTGACAGTTACTTAAAAGTCAGTACGCTATCAAAGTTTCCTTTAGATTCAAGTGGAAGGTTAAAAACATAAGGATAAAATAGGCTATTCCTCACAAAATACCAACTAAAGCTCTTTTAAATACAATATAAATTAGAACTAAAATGACTAAAAATATCATTTAATAATGATAATTTATATTTATATGTTCCAAAATACAAAAAGGCAATTTTTTTGGCTTTGTAATTAAAACAAATATTTTAGACAGTGTTTTAAAAAAATTGTTCTCCCTGCCAATATCTGAGGACAGAAAAGAATGTATCAATAAGGTCAAAGAAAAGTCAAACCAAAGTAACAAAATAGACCTAGATACCAAGCAACTATCTTATACAATGGGCTTCAAAATTAGTTTGAATTTTAGTTGAAATTATAAATGACTGGGACTGGAGAGATGGCTCAGCAGTTAAGAACACTGACTGCTTTTGTAGAGGACCTATGTTTGATTCCCAGCACCCACGTGGCAGCTAACAACCACCCATAACTCCAGTTTCAGGGGATCCAATGCCTTCTTCTGACCTCTATGGGCATTGCACAACATAGGTGCACATGCAGGCAATACACTTATTCACATAAAATAAAAATAATATATTATAATTTAAAAACAAAAACTAAAAATGACCATTTCCTGGGCCATGAGTTAAGTCTCAACAAATTGCAGAAGACTGAAAAATTTAGATCACAATTAATCAATTTACAATTAAAGGTGCTTACTGCTTAATGACCTGAGTTCCATCCTTTGGTATAAGGTAGAGAGACAGAATAGGCTCTTGCAAACTGTCCTCTGACTTCCATATGCATATGCATGCATGCACATGCACACACACACACGATTAAAATAAATAAATAAATGATTTTTAAACACTTAGAGAAGGCATGAAAATCTAACAATATGTTTTTAAGTAACCCAAGGAAAAGATTAGAATGGAAATAAAGGATGCTAAACCAAACGGTAGCAAAATAGGATTAAAACTTAAAGGAGCTGGTATGGAAACATACTCTTTTAATTCCAGCACAAAGAAGGAACAACTAGGCAGAGCTCTGTTGCATGAAGGTCAACCTAATCTACATGAAGATTTCTAGGTCAGTCAGGGTTATATAAGTGAGAATCTGTGTAAAGGGGGAGGGAGGACATACAAGGGACCATGGAGGTAAAGGGGAAGAAAGAACTCAAGAAAGGGTGGATAATAGGAGACAGGTATTATCAAGAGGAAAAATGGGGGCTACTTTACCTGGAGAGAGAGGAGGGAGGTTAGACAGGGAGAAATGATAGATAAATAAAGCTTAGGTGGTGTGAAAAGTCAGAGGGAAATGCATAACTCAATAACTCCATGAAAAATACACATATAATATCTGAACATAAGTGCATGTGTATACCTGAACACTATATAATAAAGAAACACAATTTCGGGCCAGGAAAGATGGCTCAAAAGTTAAGAGCATTGGCTGCTCTTGAAGAGGATCTGGTTTCAATTCCCAGCACCCACATGGTGTCTAACAACCATCTGTAACTCCAGTTCCAGGGTATCTAACACCCTCTTCTGATCTTCATGGCCACTGCATAACAGAGGTGCACTTACATGCATGCAGGCAATACACTCATACACATAAAATTAAAATAAATAAGTAGTAAAAAATAAGAAACACCTAGACAGGAGAAATCTCCCTTTGTCTTGTTGGCCAGGGTGGTTCAAGAAACTCCCCAAATAACACAGGCTATTACCACAGCCTTTGATTACTTCCCAGAACTAGAAGGTAAGACTCACTGTTGAAGACAGGACATAATTTGGACACAGAACTTAAGAGCAATGGAACTGGAACTGATCTGGAAGCCTCCTCCCTGAAGAGTAGCTCTCATAGTTCTACAGCATACTATGCAAGCTGGTAAGGAAGAAAATCAATCACTGGTTCAACCCACCTGTAAAGCCTAATAACCATAATAACTGGTACAAACTATCTTTATTGGTGCAGTAGTTGGCACTTGTATCTAGGGGATAATCAACAGCTATCTAATGAGACTTAGAGTCCTCTCAATGGGAGGAACTTAGAGGTGGCACTGTGAACATAGTAAAACACACATAGCTAGAGCAGTCATAGATCCTAGAGAAACTCTGTCCTACCTCTGTATGGTAAATACAGAACCTTATATTTATAGTATATCATATATCACTCATCAAAGAAGCTCCTTTTGGCAACATATGGAGACTAGTTATATAGAGCAAATATGTATCTGAGAGATGTCTAACCCTAAGTGACACATCTACAGTAGAACCTCTATACCTAAGGGCTATGGAACACAGTGGAATGGAAGGTAGAGAGAATATAAATACATCCTTCAACTCTCACTAGTGAAGCTTCCTCATACAACAAGAGGGCAATGCACAGAGCAGGCCACAGCTGGCCAAAATATAGAGAATAAGAGACTTCAGAGTGTGTGTCCCAGGATAGACTCCCATATTAAACCTCACCCACCCATGGCTCAGAGACCATTGTAGAAGATAGGGTCCCTCTTACAATCTAGAAAGATTGTAGGAGCCAGAGTTGAGCATGAACATAAGGAAACAAGAGGCTTTCAGGCCTCTGGGAACTTTCTTATGTGAATTTGCAACAATGGTAATGGCATTCACAAGATCCATGCTGACTCAGACAAAAACCCAGTTTAGAAACAGGGATATGGACAGCAGGCCCAACCTTAGCGGATGAACTATTGGCAACTGATTACTTTGGGATGAAGGAAAGCTGATCTTCTTAAGGGAGCAATTCTAGAAAGGCTGACTAGACTCCAGTGGATGAACTTGCACTAAAGGACATCTGGGTACAAATGTTTGACCAGATATACCTTAACATATGTGACAAAATGCATGAAATCTGGTGGAGGGGTGGCTATGGAGGTGGTGCAGACAGGGGAAGAGGGTCAAAATTTGATTAAGATCTATTATATGAAACGTACAAAAACTCAATAAAAAATAAAGAAAACCTATATTATTTCTTTCCTATGTTAGAAGATTAAAGACAACTTTTTACATAAAAACAACAAAACAAAACAAAAACCAACCAAACAAAAACCTTAAAGGAACACATCTAATGTACTACTTACAACCATATATGTATGAAAGTCTAAAAATAAATGGGTATGAAAGTCTAAAAATAAATGGTACACATAGCCACAAAAGTTTGTAAAAGAAAAAAATTAGCAAATCAATTCTAAATAAAGGAATAAAAATATTAGTGCAAATATCACTTATACATATAAAACAGAAATGATAAAAAGTTGTCTTTTTCTGAAAAAAAGTAATAAATTTCACAAATTCATGGTAAGATTGACTTAATTGCTTATAAAAAGAAAGTCTACTTTGTTATCCCACAAGTGATATTCTTTCCCAAGCCAAGCTGCATCCAGCTTTATTAAAGATATTTTTCATAAACAATCATGGTATTTCAGTCAGGACATGGGCAAACAGTCATTCACAGCATACAAAAACTTTCACTTTTTGTATGTTGTACCAAAGTCAGAAAGTCACTATGAAATCCAACAAATCTTTATCTGATATTCTGTATAGAGAATGTTTAGAGAAAATGTTGACATTTCATAGTATGTTGTTAAACAGCTTTTCACAAGCTAACCATGACTTTCAGGAAATAAGATGAAAATATCAATGATTAATTTGAAGACAGTCTTTTAGAAAAGGAACCACTGTTCTCTGGAGGAACAGCATCTCTATGACATCACTGAAAAGTCCAAAGTGCTTGACGTACTGGGAAACCCAGTTTTAGGGAGACATGTCCCAACAGGGCTCTCTATGCAGAGACCACAGAGGCCAGAAGAGGGGGGTTTAATCCCCTGGAACTGGAGTTATGGGTGGTTGCTAGCAGCTATGTGGGTGCTGGGAACCAAACCTAGGTTATCTGCAAGACGAGTCGGTGCTCTTAACTGCTGAGTCACCTCTCTAGCCCCAGGGCTTTGGTTTTAAGGGAGTTAAGTCTGTGCTGATGGGGGAGAAGGAAGAGGACATAAAAATGAGTTCAAATTTTCCCACATCACAAAGCATTTCGTGTAAGGTGGCCACGTGTCCATATCAGAGAATCACTCTTTCAAAACCACCTGGGAAAGGTATTTTTTCCCATAGATTCAGCATGGGAGACATTCTGTTAGTGACACATATTCCTTTCTCCCAAACAGTGGAGTTTTCTGTGGGCTAACTACTTAGCTTTAAAAAAACAAACCAAGTTTCTGCATCTTTATAAAACATAATAAAAAATGGCCAAGCTTGGTGACTCATGACTTTAAATTCAGCACTTAAGAGGCAGAGCCATCAGATCTCTGTAAGACAGATTCATTCTGGTCTACATAGGGAGTTTCAGACCGGTTGGGGCTACAGATGAACCCCTGTCACAAACAAACAAGTACTATTTCAAACCGTATTCCCAACAGAATTACACAGTTATCAAAACTGCTCACATGTCCCTTGGCATCTGCAGCAGCAGCTCCCTGTGCCTGGTCCATTTTGATCACCCCAACTTCTGCAGCATTGTTCCCACCCTTGCCAGCATCCCCTTCTTCCTTTTTCCCTTTGGGTATCTTCTCTCCATTTTACAGAGACCTTTTTGAAATATTTTATGTGTATGAGTGATTAACCCTCATGTATGTAAGTGTAAGTGTACCTAAGTCATGCACTGCCTTAGAAGGCCAGAAGAGGGTGTCAGATTCCTAAGAACTGAAGTTATGGATGGTTGAGAGCTGCCATGTGGATGCTGGGATTTGAACCCGGGTCACCTTCATGGAAAGTCAGTGCTCTTAACTGCTGAGTCATCTCTCCAGCCCTGCAGGGACCTTTTTAAGCTTGGACTCCTGCTTTGGTGCAGCAGGTTCAGGAGACGACAATGAGGATCTTCTTGGTGGCTGGTCAGTCAACTTGGCTATCAAGACTTTCTTTGGGGCAAGAATGGCAGGAGGGGGACATAGATAATACACATGGAATGCAGTGGCAGTGGCAGAGTTTGGTTTGTTGGGGTCATTCTTATTTCACAGTGCTTAAGCTCCAGAAGGCTTACAAAGGTTTTAGAGCCCTGGGAGCTCCAGATACACTTGTCAGAAGATAAGTGATTTTTAAAGAATGGTACTTAGTAAATACTTTTTACATAGCTATCACTGTAAGCATGCTATATAAATCTATAAAAACTTAGAAGACACCTAGGAGGGGATTAAAGAAGTATCTTTGACAAAAGTCTGGTTCCAAATTCAGCATAAAATAAAACATCATTTAGTTTAGTGCCTGGCATACAGTAACAATTCAATACATTTCAGCTAAATTTATGCACCAATTTCAAACTATCAAATCTAAACTATAATATTCCTTGGTGAACTATATACTCTTTTGACTTATTCTTCCATCATACTATTTTTGGTGAGTCTCATTCCAAACTCGCTTGCCCTAAGTCAACTGACCACTTAATATCAACTTAACTTCCTTACAGAAAGATGCTGATATACCAGATATTTTAGTGGCTATGAGTGGTATGCTTGTGCTTGGTTATCTATTTCTGAACAAGTATGCATATGTAGATCATATGCTTTTATAGGTTTAAGCTTTGCAATACTTCTAAGCTTATGTGTATAAGGTTGTACTTATCTCTGTAGAATGCAATGGTTGAGATCAAGAATACTACCTAGATTCAAATCCTTAAAAGAATCTGAAGTACCTGTATGAGCTTATACAAATCACTTAACTTTTCTGAGAATCAGTTTCCTCAACTTTAAAGTAACACTTATTCCTTAAAAATACTATATGTAAAAGATTATCGTAAGGAAAAAATATATGGATACATGCACAGTCTTGCATCTAATAAACATCATTACTATTCCCACGAACCAATTTTATTCTTTCTCTGAAAGAATAACAGTAATTCATGCTTATACTTTTAATTCAATACTTAATTGCATACTATAGCAAACTTTACTTTTTATACTATTTCATATTCATTTAGTGGTTTATTAAAACACTGCATATGTTCCTGATGGGTAGGAAATTTGAATTCATGAAAATAGCCTCTGAGCTTTATGCAGTACTGTACAGGGCATGCAACTCCTGGGTGAAAACTCTGAATGAGCACAGGCAGGACAGCATTGGCTAATTATAAGTTTTCTATATGCCAACATGAACCGAAGTATTATTATCTTACAACCCAGAAAGTCAAGCCAGATGCAAACATAAAACCAGGCTAACTTAAAAAGGGGAATGAAAGTCTTCCACCTCTGAATATGATTGAGTGGTTCACTTACAGGTGTAATTTTTTACTTAAAGGCATGAGAGAGCTGCTTACACACCAAAAATTGTAGTGACAGGCCCCTGAAAGGAGATAACCTCAAAGAAGTGAGTTAACAGTCCACAGCTGGCTTTTTCCTGGGAACACAGATTCTGAGCACAGAACAATGTCAAGACTGTGCTTTGTTCAGTCATAGGTTCACTGCTGGAAGACAGAGAAATTAACAGCATTTTGGCAATTTCACTATACTAGGCAGATAAAAGTAAAGATCTAAGAAGTCAAGCTCCAGTGAGCTATGACAGGTGCACAAACTGAGCTGATTGTTTCCTGCAGATACTCCATGATGAGTTGTGAAATCATGAAGTGAGGGGAGGCTAAGCAGAAATCCTGTGAAAGCAGAGAGGAGTTCAACATCAAATTGCTTGAGACAGTAAAAATTACACACAAGGCCTACCAGAAGAAGGAGTCTGGAATCACACCAATTCTTAGTTAAAACATAGAGAGCTGAAACTTAAAACTCAAGTTTTTTAACTTTTTAATTATGTAATACAAATTTATATTTACAGAAGCATTGTAAAGCAAAGTTGCAAAGATAGTACATAGATCTCCCATATACAGAAACTTCACCTTTCACTGAGATTCTCTTAATGTTAAGATCTTAATATAACCACAGTACAGTTAGCAAAAATAAGAAACTAACATTGCTATGATATTACATTAATTGCCAATTTCATTTGGCTATTCTTCTCAATAGCATCTTTTTTTATTACAGAGTCCAGGACAGAATATCACATCACGTTTCATCATTTCTTCTTTGTCTCCTCTAATCTATGACCAATTTCTCCATCTTACCTCATTATTTTTAATGTTGCCAAGTATTTTAAAAAAATGTTTTCACACATTAGACTAGGATAATGGCTTTTGATGAACAATACCACAGAGAACCTTTCACATCACATGACTGTCACTAGTGACCTAAACTTTGGTTTAGTCTCCTCCACACCTCCCCCCATGACACTGGGGATCAAACTCAGTCCCTGCTGAAAATATTTTCATTAAGACTTATGGCTTTCTATTCTCATAATAGTGTCTTCCATGAAGCAATTTTTGTAAATTTTAATGAGATCCAATTAACGTGCTTTTTAAAAAATTATGGAGTGTATGTGTATGTCATGTGTAAAAATTGATAATTAGATTCAAATTGTACATGTTTTCTTCAGTGTTTTCATTTAAAAGTTGTATAGCTTAGCACATAAGGTCTCTTGATTTTTTCTGAATTATGGGCAAATAGGCTTTCCAGTTTTCAATTTTCTTAAGTACAGAATCATTTGCTGGTTAGACAAAAACACAGTATTGGATGTGGAGAGAGCTCAGTGCTTTACTATCTACTTGCAAGTAGAAAGCCATGAGTTCAATCCTCAGAATCGATGCAGTGCCAGGAATGGTGATGCACTTATAATCTCAGCACTAGGGAGGCAGATCTTTGGGGTTCACTGACCAATCAGCCTACTCTACTTGGTGAGCTCCAGACAGACCATGCCTCAAATAAACAGTGCCCAAGGAACAAATTAAATATTGCCTTCTGGCCTCTACATGCAGATTCAAACATGTGTACCCTGACACATGCACACCACACACATGCATACACATATATGTACATACAAAAATAAATAAAATCTACATTTAACTGACTTTGTATCTTCATCAAATACCTACTGTAGTAGTATTTGCATAGGCCTATTTGTAGAATCTCTATTCTATTCCGTTGGACATATCTATTTATAATTTAGTGAATGCCACACTGTCTTTATTACTGTAAAATATTCCTATTTCATTGTCTATATATGTGAAATTTTTAAAAATAAAAATTAATTTTTTCATTACATTATTTATCCATTGTGTGTGTCTGTGTGTTCATGGACATAACATGTCACAGTACATGTACAGGTATCAAAGGACAACTCATTAGGGTCAGTTTTTTCCTTCTACCATGTGGGTCTGAGATACTGAATTTAGGTGGTCAGTCTTGGCAGCAAGCACCTTTACTGACTGAGCCATCTGAACAGTCTGTTTTGAGGTTTTAGAAGTCTCTTCGTTTTTTGTCTTTCTATGTGTACATTCTCAAATGTATTTGAGAATCTGCTTTTCAATATCTTTTTTTAATATGTTAGGGTTTTCATTAAGATAATATAAATGGACTGGCAATCACATTAGTCAGGTCACCAATAGTAGTTCCTAAAATGCACAAGAGCTTGGTGGTGCTGTTTGGGAAGGTTGTGGGGAGATACAGCCTTACAAAAGAAAGAATGTCCCTGATGGTGGGCTTTGAGGGTTTATAGCCTCATTCCATTTCCAGTTGGTATTTTCTGCTTCATGTCTGCAGTTCAAGATATGATCTCAGTTTCTTGCTCCAGCTACTGACTACCATGCCACCCCTACCATTACTGAAAATTCCTCTGGAATCATACTCCCAAATATACTCTTTCTTCCATAAGTTACTTTGTTTATGGTGTTTTATTACAGTAACAAAAACTAACATAAAAGTTGATGCTAGGAGATGTGGGTTTGCTGCTGTGAAGAACCTGTCCATGTTGTTTATTGGAGGAATGTGGAAGACTTTGGAACTTTTAACTAGAAAGGTGGTTAAATGCTCTAAGAAGAACTTAGTGGGCCTGGAACACAGCAGTCTAAGAGTAATATGGACTGCAAAGGCCTGGCTCATGAGGTTTCAGAGGAGAACAAGATCTCTATTAGCAACTAAGCTAGAGGTCATTTATGTGATACTTTGTACTTGAATTTGGTTGACTTCTACCCATGTCCTAAAAATTTATATGAGACTACATAAAAAAATCATCAACTAATTTCTTTGGCAGAGAAAATTGCATCTGTGCACCTGTGGAATGGTTATTACTATTAATTGTTATGTAGGACCACAAAGACACAGAGCAAGTGAAGCAGAAAGAAATACAAAATGTAGTTTGGAGATAAAAGGAACAATTAGAAAACTTAATGTGACAACCCAGGCACTTGCTAAAAAGAGAGGGTATAATTGTTAGGAAGATTAGCACCACTAAGGAAAAGGCTTCTGCTCTGTACTAAAACAATGGGAAGGGTTCCCTCAGGGCAAGTCCCAAACCAACTAAGCTTTCAACCTGTGAAAGGACAAAATCTAAGGGGTTGGCAGCTCCTAGAAAGCAATCGCTTCAACATATGAAAGCTGCCATTAATACTACTGTTAATGTGGTTGAAGGGGGCAAATGTCCATCTCAAGATGGTAGCCAAACTTGACAGCGTTGTCCATGGGGCATGAAAGAGTGAAGGAGTTAAGGAGTCTTCCCTGTGTTTTCAGAGAGCTGCTGAAGCCAGGCAATATGTGGTAGAGAAGTCACTGCATGAAGGCCCTGAGAGGGCAGGAGGCCCTGAGAGGTCAACTTGTGTATGAACGGGAAAGAGAAGCCAGAGTTGGAGTGGAGACTCCAAGATGTTAGAGATGACAAAGTCATGAGACATCTGTAGAAGTGAGCTACACACAGGGAGTGGAAGCAGTCCAAAAGAAAGATATATTTGGTAGGCAGGAAAGCTGAAGGACCTGAAGTCCCAGATACTAGACATGGGATTATTTATCTTATAGAGTGTCAGTCTTATTTTGTATTTCCTCAATAGTTGCCAATTTCTCCCTTTTGGAAGTTAATATATATTCTTTGCCATTGCATGTTGGAAGTATCTAATTTAATTATTTTTATTTTTCAGGGGACCTCAATTAAGAGGTTAGTTTGAATCTTAGAAGAAACTATGGACTTCTGAACACAGATGAGACTATGAAAGACTATGGGAACGTTTGAAGTTGACCTAAAAGCATTTTGCATTATGAGGTGGTCATGAGACTACAGGTACCAGGCAGTGAAAGTGATGGTTTAAATGAAAAGTGTCCCACATAGGCTCAGGTATTTGAATACTTGGTCTCTGGTTAGTGGAGCTATTTGGGGATATTACAGGGAAGTACAGTCTTGCTGGAGTAAGTACAACACTTGGACGATGGACTTTGAGGGCTTATAGTCTTGCCCCATCTCCAGTTCACTCTTGCTGATGTAGATGGAACTGTAATCTCCTAGCTTCTTCTCCATCTGCCTATTGCCATGCCTTCCCTGCTATAAAGGATTTTCCCTGTGGAAATCATAAGCCACAATAGACTATTTCTTGTTTAAGATGCCTTGGTCATGGTGTTTTATCACAGTAAGATAAAAGTAACTAACACAGTGCACATTTTCATGAAGGATACTGACTTACATTTTTCTTTAATTATAGTAAGTCTGCCTGGCTTTAATATTAGATGCTAACTTAATAAACTTACTTGAAAATTTTTCCTTATTTTCAGGAATGTTCAAGAAAATAGAAACCATCTGGACCTGGAGGTTTCCTTTCTGGAGGAGTCTTAATTGCAAATTCTTTGATCCTCAACATTGAAATTATTTACTCTAGACCATTTTATGACTTTCAATGAGTTTTAGCACCAATGTGAAAACAGCAAAACATAGGTTTTACAAACTAGAGAAACATTTAAAAGAAAATTGAAGAGAAAAAATGAAATAAAATGTAAACCTGAGATACATATGAAATAGTGTCAGTGTAAAGATCTTGTGTAATTGTATTTAGAGTCCTAGAAGGAGAGAAAAGAGGCATTAGGACAAAAGCAATGATTAAAAAAAAGAATGGCTAAAGATTTTCTAAAATAGATGAAAGATATAAGATCTACAAAGTGGAGAATTCACAAAGACCTCATGTATGTATAGTAAAATTAAGTTCAAAGACAGGGAGAAAGTCTTAAATGTAAGAGGGGGTAGAATCCCTACTACCTCAAAGGAACAACAGCTGCCATTTTTTGAATAATCCAAAGGAGCCAGAAGACACTGGAATTATTTCTTTAAAATGCCAATGAAAATAACTACCAACCTAGAATTCTATATCTAGGAAAGCAATCCTGTATAAAGAAAGCCAGAATTCCTACCCAGGAGTTCTGGAATGTTTCAGAAATTTTCACCTGAAATGAAACATTAAAGGTTCTTCAAGCACATGGAAAATGGCCCTAGATCCAAGATGAAAATGAAACTCAGGATACAATGAGACACATGGTAAATATGAGGCTTAAATGAATACAAACAGAATAACTTCATGTGTATTTCAAGCATGTAAAAATAAAATACATGATAAGAAATATACAAAAAGTCTAATGTTTTTATGCCTTAATAATATTAGGGAAGTCATCAAGCAAATCAATTTTATGTATTTATATTGAGATCAATAGGGTGAGTGATAACAGAACAGTAACAACAAGAAAGAATAACCAAGTTAGTAAACAGAAAAATAAACTACATAAAAATTAGATTAATCAACAGCCACACCAACTTACATTACAATACTAAATTTTCATTTTTGAGGAAGAAAACTCATATAACTTATGATATAAAATATAAAAATAAATTGTTTTAAATTAATGAAGGAGACAAGAAACTCAATAAAAATATCATACTGTTCTTATTACCTGTTTGTATGTAAATATGCTTATTTTATCTCAGAAAATAATCTTATACTGATGCTGTCTGATAAAAAGCTGAATAAACTTTACCTACTTTTGAATATTTGACTCTGTAAGATAATTATGACTAAAAATGCTTATAGCACAGATGACCTATATCAAATATTTCACACAATGTTTAAAAACAAAAACACAACAAAACAAAAAACTAGGGCCAATTAGATGACTCAGCCAGGAGTTGTCCACTGACTTTCACCCATGCATTGTGTGTATGCACAACACATACACCCAGAAAAACACACAAAATAAATAAAGGTAATAAAAATAAACAAAAACATAAACAAACTAAGAGGGCATTTTCTATGATTGTGGTCAAGTAGGAAGCTAATTATGTTGCTTGTAGCAAACCCAGAGATTCCTTCCAATAGTGGATGCTTTTACCATCCCAATAACTATCACAAAATTGAAGTATCTTAGCTGGTTTTGGGGCATATGTGTGTGTGTGTATATATATATATATATATATATATATACACACACACACACACATACATACACACACACACACCCTCAGGAGAAAATTTCAGAAACTAACACATAAATGTCTTGGATGAGCCTGATGTGATTTCAAGACATCTTTTACCCGGTCATGAATCTCATCGCAGTTTGAAGGTGAACACCAATCAGAATGGAATCTGTAGGCATTAAAAAAAGAGAATCTTGTAATGAGGAGAGAAACAAAAATTTTCCAAATTGTGTTAGCTTAAAGTAACATATTTCTTCCTCTGATCAACAATGAAGGGGAAAGACATGAATCGAGTTCTTATTCTCAGCTACAATTTTAAGTTTTCACAATGTCTAAAAATATACTGTTATTAAGTTTGATGTGCATTTGGGAGAGTATAACTACATATCTTATCATTGTAATGATTTCCTTACTAATTCTTTAGCATCTATCTCTAAATAAAATATAGACTTCCTTATTACAACAATAATCCATGCACAATGCCTTTAAAATTTGTTCTTATTATCAGTAATTTAATCATATACTTTTAAATAATGTGGAAGAAATACCTTCCTACGTTTCCAGTTTTGTGAAATGAACCAAAATGTACATAAGAGACGAAACTACTATTTAAAATTCAATCACGTTTCAGAACACACTGAATACAAAAAATAAAATGGTCCCTTCTCAACAGAAGTGATGTCACCTCTCTACTGTGGCATAACCATGATTTAAAAAGAAGGAAATGTAAATAAGAGAAATATGACTTTAATTAGAGTCTGCAGGTTGGAATTAAAGATGTCAAAGAAGAAATAGGCTTCTATTTTTTTACTGTGTCCTTCCTAAATTTAAAACTAGCATTAATGTAATTAAGCTATTTCATTTTATTCAGGTCATCATGAACATTTTGAGAACCCTGTAATTATAATGCATGTATTTTAAGTGTTATTTATAATTTCCTTACAAAGAAATATGCAAAATGCTAACATGTTACTTAAATTTTGACCTTTTTCTGCTCATCTTGTTCTTACAAAGTCAAAATATGACAAATATGACATCATTATACAAAGTACAGACAATCAAATAATGTAAATGGTTAAAATGATCTACTTTAAAGAACACAATCAACAGATAACTGTATCCCAAATTTAATTTCCTATACAAATATGCATAAATATATATACATATATGTATATATATGAAAGTTTAGCTGAACCCATGGAAGAATATTGGCAGAACAATTATTTGCAATACATGAAGTACTGTGTGGAAATTTGAGACACAACTCTAAGAAGCTCTGCCCATTGGTACTATTAACCAGTTCATTAGGCTGTGGTCTAAGGAATGCTTGTCTTAAATCTTTAACAGTATTTATGAAAATAAACCTTAAGAATGATTTAAAAGAATATTAGTTCCTTTTAAATTAGATATCCCATTTCTTAAGCTTACTTTTAGTGACATTGTTAAGCCTAAAACAAATCTGAAGTTATAATATTAATATTTATACTTAGAGAAAGAAAGTGCTTCTGAAATACTTATAATCAAAACCAAAACCATTTGATGGTGGGCCAGCTTTATAGGAAGTATTTTTAAACAGGTGAAAGTAAATGGTGCCATCACTAAAATAAAATAATTTATCACCTGAAAGCAACTGATAGTCTTTTAAAACTATATTCATTAAAAAACATGATGATCAAAGCTGGGCATGGTGGCCTATGCCTTTAATCCCAGAGCTTAATAGGCTGAGGGAGGTGGATCTCTGGTATTGAGCCCAGCCTGGTCTACCTAGCGAGTCCCAAGCCAGTTGAGGCTCAAAAATCCTGAAAACAAAATCAAACGCAAAACCAAACAAAACATGAGGCTCAAGGAGCTATCATCTTACTGAAATCTTAAAAGAAATTTAATTTCAATGAATACTTGTGCAGATAAATTCCTATAGCCATGTTGTTTCTATCATATAACTCTAGGAAAACCTTCCAATTTTGTCTGGAATACAAAATACACATTTACACCAATTTAAAGTGTTTATTGATTTCAATGGATTCTGTAAACACCTGCAAATATACTGCTCAGTGGCCCAGAAATACCATGTCAGAGAGTGGCATATTATTTAAAGATGGGGTACTGAGTCCTGAAAAGGAATAGAATATTCCTAGTAATATGATTTACATACTAGGAACAAGTATTTCTTTATAGATTGAATGCACTCATAACAGAAGTACGCTACTACACTGAAAAATTACTTTTATAATAAAATTTCAATTTATCTAGGTGAGTTCAAACTTAATAGCCATTTATTTTAAATGTGCCTTACTTTCTCAAGTTAAAAGTAAAGCAGGCAATGTTGAATATTAAAAACACCCACGTTGTTTTAGCATGAAAATAGTATCTTAATCGGGAGGATCACCGAAAATTTAGGGCAAACTGGTCTACATGGTAAGTTCCAGGTCAGCCTTAGTTACAGAGTAAAAGTTGGTCTCATAAGACAAAAAAAGAACTGATTACTTTTATATGAGGATAAGTGAAGGACTTTGGGTAGGCTGACTAGACTTCCATGGATGAAGTCTGCACTGAGGTCACTTGGGGACACTAACTTGACACAATAGACTTCAACAAAGATGAAAGAATGTGTGAATTCCAGTTGGGGGCCATGGAGGGTACCAGTGGGGAAAGGAGTACAAAGATAGTTAAGATGATTGAGATGTTCTCCATGAAACACACAATGATTCAAAAAATTAAAAAAAAAAAAAACAAGAAAGAAGGGAGGGAGGAGAAAATTCAGGAGAGAAAAAAGGGAGGGAGGGAAGGAACGAGGGAGAGAGAGAAAATAAATTGCTACTAGATACTCATAAGTTTTTTTTCTGAATTGAAATATATAGACAGCTGATTACATTGTCTCCTTAAAGAATTTTCCAAATACAAAAAAAGTCCAAATTGTATACAGATAAAAGTAACTCAGGACTAAAATTGAGAACATATTGCAGTTGATTTGTAACTGGAGGAATCTATAAAATATGTAAAAAAAAGCACACAAAACAATATTTATAAAAGCATATTTAAGACGATATAGGTAAAAGCATTCCTGAAAAATACAGGTATGAAAAAGGACCCAAACAAATTCACACTAGCATGTAATCCTTATAGTAGGTTTAAATTACATTCCCCATATATTTCAACATTTGAACAAATGCAGAAATCAAGGAAAGTCCCCTGATACTGAGATTTAAGTTATCAAACTTCTTCAGGAAACTTCTCTTCAAGAGTTTCTCTTGAACTTTTAAACTGTGTGTGTGTGTGTGTGTGTGTGTGTGCGCGTGCGCGGGTGTGTATTTACACAAGTGCCCCCATATACCAGTGCTGATAATTCAGTAATTCAGTGATCCCCTAGGTATGATTCTAATGAACTAGAAGTAACATCAATCAAAATTCTGCATCTCGGTGCCAAGGTGCCCAGTATGTCACCTGTAAATTTATCTACTTCTAATGTTTACAAAGCTAATAAGGAAACAAACCTATATCAGCTTAGAACAGAGTTTTTAAATAAAGCAGCCAAACTCTTGTTTGAGATACTTGCTTTAAAATAAACTTTTGATAAATTCTATATAGCTAATTAAATCTTTGTTAATTATGTTTGATGGGTGACTTTAATATGCTTTAAGAATATGCTTTGAGAATTCAGTAGTTACTTTTTTTCTACCACCTATGAACATGGGCTGACAGTCAAGATGTTAAGAGTATAACTCAAAGTGTCTCTCTTGTTTCCAAATTTCTACAAAAGTTGTAAAATGACCAAGATTTTTTTGAAATTTGGGAAAAAACTGTTTTCTATGATGAGAAAGGTTTTTTAATATTTTTATTTTATGTGTATTACCTGCATGTATATAAGTGCACCTGTGTCATGCAATGCCTGAGGAGGTCAGAAGGGGGCATTGGATCCCCTGGAACTGGAGTTATAGACAGTTGTTAGCTGCCATGTGAATGCTGGGAATTGAATTCAGATCCTTTTCAAGAGCAGCCAGTGCTCTTAACCTCTCCAGCCCTGAGAAATTGTTGTTTAAAAAAATTTTTTTTAATATCCACATTACAACAAGCATTCTGACTTGGGTTATCAAGCACTTTTAGGAGGGAACCTGAATCTTTACATGACTTAGATTCTACTGTGGAGTTGGGTGGAGGCTAAATGTGAAAGTCAGATGCCACACAATACCTCAAACATCACCATTAGGACTAACTGGAAAATTTTAACCTAAGCTGTTTTTATCTTTAAGGGCATACCAATAATATGAAATCACTCCGAATTTACTAAAAGCAATCTATTATTTAAATTTTCACCTTTGAGAATTGAATTAATTAATTATAGATAAAGAGACCCAGATGTGGCTAATAAATTTACTTCTAGTGAATTGAGCAAGGGAGAAAATCTTCATGATCTATAATATATTGCAAACAAAAAAATTTAAGTAAGCCTCAAAATCAAATTTTATTTTTATCATTTATACTACTATCTTCAGTTTCTAATGGTAATTACTTAAAAGATGAGGAAAGAAACAAAAACTGTACTTACCTTTCCCTGAGAGAAGCTCTATTTAGCACAGGGCTTGGACAATGCTTTGGCGCTGTCGAGGGTGCTGAATGGACTAGCAAGGTCCTCGCAGAATGCTGGGGCTTGCCACATGACCTTGGGCTCAAATATTCTTCACACCTGTCTGAGTCATCAAAGTCTCTCCCATGTGGTGTCCTGATAACCTGTTCAAAAAATAAATGTACATGTCAGTCTATACTATATATGTACACATTATGATATAATTTTGAGTAGGGCTGTGGTATGTATACAGCTAGCTGTATATAAAATATGGAACACATGTACATAAACCAGATGATAGCTTAGTTGAGCTTTGATGTCAAGCAGAATACAACCCCAATTCTCCCTCTAATCTTTACTCATTGCTTCCTTTATTCTGCAGATAAGCAGACAAATAAATCAAATTAGACAAACTTTTAAATTCTTAGTACAGTGGAACTTGTATTCTAGCAAAGTTCTAATAAGGAGAAATAGCTTTTAAGACATACACACTGAACAGGATAAGTACAATACAAAACATTTAAAGAGCATTAAGTACCATCAGATGAAGTAAAGCAAGAGAGGAGATGAGAGATGCTGATGATGCCATGAGAAGCAAATACAGAAAATAAAAATAAATAAATAAATAAATAAATAATAAAGGCAATCAGCAGAGATCTCACAGAGAACAACATAATAAAGGCCAAAGATACAACAGCCATGTTATGGACTCAGTCCTAGATACCTATCAACAGACAGATGGATGTACATATATACAATGAGGTTTTATCCAGTGATAAAGAAGAAAAAAATAACATCATTTTCAGGAAAATGGAAACAACTAGAGATCACCATAGTGAGTTCAATAAGTCAGACTCAGATGAATATTACATTTTCTCTCATATTCAGAACCTAGATTTATAGTATGAAAGTCAAAGGGCAACAGCAGGAAGTGGAAATAAAACAAAGGGGTGATGGAGGGGCAAACATGATGGAAGCATGTTTATGCATGTATAAAAAGGTTATGATGAAACCTATCATTATTTGTTTGAGATGGCCCCCAGCTGGACTAGAACTTGTTATGTAGACCAGGTTGGTCTTGAACTCACAGAGATTCACCTGCCTCTGACACATGAGTACTGCAATTAAAGGTCTATGCCACCAGGCCAAAACTCCACTATTTTGTAAGGGAATTATAGCTAATAAAAAAATGACAATTTCAGTATTTACCTCAGGATCTTCCCATAAATGATTTAACTGATTAACAGAAGGTTCAATAAGCAATCATGTACCTTCTTAATTCTGATTCTTTGCCTGGGTAAGCAATGCCCTTCTCAGAGTAACAGATGAGCCAACTAGTCGAATCCCTTCCTTATTACTGATCATGTACCAAGATTTGTTTTAAGAGGGGCTAGAGAAATGACTCAGTAGTTAAGAGCACTGGCAGCTCTAGTAGAGGACCAGGTTCGATTCCCAGCACCACACGGTGAATCTGTAACTCCAGTTCCAGGGGATTTGACATCATATTCTGGCCTCCAGGGGTACTGCATAAGGGTGTACCTACATATATGCAGGCAATACCCTCATACACATAAATTTTTTTTTAAAGATTTAAGCTTCTAGCCTCTGTGTTTATTAACCTCAGGATTTTATATCACAAACTATCAGTTAATTTCCATATTGAAAGCCCTCCCCAGTACTCAGGTTCAAAACTCTATAAATACTGACTGGTAACCTTTCCCTTCAGAGACTCTATCATTAAGTTTTTACCCTCCTTTACTGCACTATGTCATAAACTTCTTTCCTTGAGATAAAAAGATCATTCAGCTATTGTGAGAGACATTTAGTGAGGTGGCAGCTGACAATCTCGAAGTCTACTGAAGTGTACAGGCCCAAAGATCTTAGCCACAGACAAGGCCCTCATCATGGAAATAGTACCTTCCCCTAAGAGCCTTCAAGACCCTGTTAGCCTCCTTCTCAGAGCTCTCTGCCAGAGTGAAATGATTCTCGGTACTCAGTTTGAGCTCCAATTTCCTTTGTTAAGCTCCCCAAAGTTTAGTTAACTACAAGACCCTTTTTAATAATCTTATCTCTAGAGGAGCTCCAGTTGCTAACAGTTCTAAAGGGCAGTTTTTGTGTTTACAGGAGGAAGTTCCAGGGAAATGAAGCACAAATTACTAAATTCATCCTCGAGCCAGGCCTAGACAATGAGAGCTTTGGCTGTTCTAACTGTAATAGCATCCTGAGTTACTTCTCATAGTTTTATTTTTGGATTTGTTTGGTTTTTGTTGTTGTTGTGTGTTTATTTGCTTTCTTCACATGAAAAACTCTCTCCTGAACAGCTTACCTCTAAACTTTGTAGAAACAGATTCAAAGTCTTTTGTTTGAAACAACCAATAATTAGGCTCAATTTCCAACATATTTGACCAACCCTGAGTTTCATGAGTTTGTTTCAGTTTTGGCTCATGTTTTTACAGTATAGTTATTTAACATTCATAATCTTCAATTTTCTGCTCATTTTAAAATGATATAATTTCAGTAAGGATACATGAGAACTACAGTAGAAACCCTTGAATTTTTTTTAATGAACAAAACTCTTTGAAAAGAGCCTTACAATAAAATGTAGCATAGCTTCATATCTTCAATGTTCTGCATTTCTTAATTGCTATAACAAGACTTCTATCTAAACAAATAAAAATGTGAAAACTTAAAACCACATTTAATCTAACCACATTGTGATCTAACTTAGAAGAAATAACATTTCTCTTCTTCTGATCCATTCTCCTCTGTTGCGTAGTTTTTAATTTTGTTGAAAACGGGCTCATACTATTTCTCCTGTACATTGTCGCTCTCATATGACTTTCCAGGAAAAGAAAAACAAAACAAAAGATTCTTAATACTAAATCTCCTTCTGAATATACACATGCCTCATGCTTGATTTTCAAGCTTCTTTATTTCTCAGCTAAAAGCCACTGTTAGAGGCTTTCTCAGCCCTGAAAAACAAACAGGAATTTGTAGAACTTTGCATTCTGAACTCTAAGCTATCCTTACACATTTTTCTCTCTCCATGAGTTGTGTTATCAAACACTGTGCTATGAAAATCAAAAATCCAAGAATCACTGTCAGCACTGCAAAGCCATGTTCCTTTTAAAAACCCTCTGCCTTTTCACCTTCTCCTGGCTATTTTTACCTAATCACTGGAACTTAAAAAAGGAATGTCTGGAGATATATTATTGGTGTAAATTTTTAAATTAATTTTTTATTTTTTATTTTTAAATTATTTTTAATTTAAAATTTTAATTTTAAATTTAAATTTTAATTTTAAATTATTTTAAAATTAATCTATGCAAAATTTCTTTTAATATTGTTTTTCTTTATGAAAATACAGTATGTCTTTTTCCTTGTCTACTTTTCTACCATCATTAATTTTAAGTATCCACCTAACATCTTTACTGCTAGCAATTTCCCCTACTATCCCCTCACTCCAAGCTATCATCATTCCTTACAGTACTGAATAACCTACTCAGCTATGCATCAGAATAACCCCCTTTTCTAGTCTAATCCTCTTTCTACACTGCCATTCAGTGTGGCATCTTCATTGTACAAATGTAACCACATAACTTGTTGTTTAAAACAATTTCATTTGTTTTCCATTGTTCTTAGAATAAGTACTAAAATTCCTAATAGTATCCTAAAATATGTGATCCTTGCCTCTTCCTCTAGTTTCTATTTGACCTACATGCTACTTTCTCTATAGACTAAAGTATGTTACAGCTTGCTCTACTCAGTTTTTATGTTTTACTTCTGACAACACTGGTCTTTCACTTGTTAGTTACTAAACTTTTAATAATATTCTTTTTCTTTTCCCCCTGTACATACCCTTTTACTCCCCATTTCACATCATAAATTCCTGTTCATTTGCAGAGCTCAAGGTGCTCAAGCTTTGCTCTTAAAAAGGTGGTGGTAGAAGTGTTTAGAGGGGAAGTCTGGTGGGATGTCTTTAAGGAGATGGTGAAATCCAGGTCTCTCTTCTTCCTCTCTCATGTATCCTGGTTCATAATGTAAGTGGTTTGCTGTGCCATGTGCTTCCACCATGATATGTTTCTTTGTCTAAGCAATGAGGTCAATGAGTTGTAGACTGAAACTTGCAAAACCGTGAGTCAACATTTTTCTTTATAAGTAATTATCTGAGGTATCTGTTATAATACTAGAAAGTTGATTAACAATGATAAAGCATTATTCATGCCCCCATGATATTTATCACAGCCCCAAATACATAAGAATTTTAAAGCATCCAGTCTACATTACTATGAAATACTTATAAGAGCAGAGAAGATTTCTGATGTTGTTAATTTTTTATTTCCAGCTTAGTAGTTCCAATCAGAAAATCTCTGTCTAAGAGAAAGAGATAAGCTGGGAACAGAAAGGGACAGGGCATTCTGGATATGACAGAAATTGCTAGGCATGTGCCACAGTTATCTTTTTCCTCCTTCAGAACAGAACTTTTGCTAAGAGGCAATATTTGCATCAGGTAGGGGAATGTCATCAGTTCTTGACAGCAAAACATTGGCAAGAATTTTAAGTGTTCACTCCAGCCTGAGCTCTTAAAAAGAGCTATGCCTTCTCTATGAACTCCTCCATCTTCTACCCTATAAAGAGTACAGCAAGGCCCCAAAGGTAAGGCAGAGCCATAAAATGACATATGGCACAGAAAAAATAGAAGTTCAAAAGCTCCATCAATTTAATTCATAAATGAGTAAAAATTAAATTTCTTTTGTATTTAGCATCTGAAAGTTAGAGTCTTACTTGTAAAGAAAACAGCATTACCTTAAGCAGGTCAGAAACTGATATCGTAAGGTACTGGCTTTAACATGAATTGAAATATTCATTTGTACATTCTCTGGATGCAGGCAGTAATAAGACAAATAGGGATAGAAAATTTAAGATTCACATAAAACAGCAGCAAGAAATTTAATTAAACTGTGGTCTGTAATCAGCTGAAAACAGATTTCATAGCTTTCAAGCTATGCTTCTAAGAAAATAGTTGGAAAGAACTGGGAGAAGTCATGTGGCTTTCATTTGTAGTTAGCAAGAGATTTCAGATAATAATGAATTCATATGGAATAAGGGAAATGGGAAAGATGAAGAAAAATGTGATAAATATAGTAGACTATTATGTGACAAAAAAATAAGGAAATGTGTCATCTGAAACAAAATACATGATCTCCAGAAGTCCTTATGCTAAGTAAGCCAGGAACAGAAAGGCAAATGTTACATGATCTCACTTATACCTGGACTCTAAAATGTCAAACCCACAGGAGAGAGCAGAATAGTGATTGTCAAGGACTACAGGGAGGAAGGATTCAGATATGCAGAAGGCTTCAGTCAATAGATACGAAGTTTCAAGAAAGAATAAATTCTATATGTATTGCAAACATAGTTACCACAGCTAAAAAAGTTTATGAGGTAATAGATGCTACTTGGATTTAATCATTTCACAATGTGAGTATATGTGTCTATACATACACTTTAAATAAAACACACACATAAAGTAAAACTTCAAGTTGTATATAGGAAAATATATAAAATTTGTCATTTATACATTAATAAAGCTGAGGGAATGTGAAGGGTTGACAAAAGAACTCTTTTGAGAGTAGAATATGAAATTGCAGCAATAGAACAGCAGGCATAAGTCCCCCGAAAGCTCAAATCAGATAAAATCCCAGCACAGACATAGAAAAATGACTAAGGAATCCCAATACAACCTAAGGAACTACTGGCAAATGATGACTTCTGGGATGGGGAAAGACAGTGTGTTGCATGTTGCAGAGATGGGACTCATGACAGGCCAAGTGGATGGGCTCACACTGAAGGACATTTGGGGACACAAATTAGACTCTCTATGCCATACACATTTATATGTATGTGTGTGTATGTGTGTGTGTGTGTGTGTGTGTATATATATATATATATATATATATATATATATATATATATATATGAGACAGTTCATTAAATTGGGTGGGGGCAGTGGAGATGATACAGAGATGGATCTAAGTCCCACCAAACTATACTGTATGACACAAAAATTCAATAAAAAGGATGTAGAGTCAGAAAAAGTGAGATGGCTTCTGAAGCACAAAAGATTTAGGATTAAAATGGGAAAATGCTGAGAGAAAAAGACCATGGAGACTTTTCAGTTAGGCTGAAGGACGAAAAGAAAAGGCAGAAAAAGAGGTTATTCTGGTCTATGCTGACTTCAGATTGTCTCAAAGTGAGTACCTGCTCACTGTAATACAGCTAGGTATGTGAGAAGGCTGCAGTGGTCCTGTGTATTCAGTGCTTACTACAATCAGTGATGCTTCTTAACTCCAGTAAGAGAGTTTACTACTTCTCTGAGAGAGATGCAAGAACTCTTGAGTTCTGGATTTCACATAAAACTCATTTCCCCCAAATTTTCTACTGTAGCATGAAGAAAAGGAAGCAATACTCAGTCATATGCCCAATAGTGAAAGGAAGAAGAATCAGGAGATAAGGAGATGGAGTGGCATGTTGGGGGCGGGGTTGTTGTTTTGTTTTGTTCAAAGCATGGTTTAATCACTTTTTTGTCATTTATGATGGGAGGCAAATATTCTTATTCAATTTATAAAGTTGTATCTACTCCAGTGATGTGATCAATATAAAAATCTCTAAAATTAGAATCTAGTATGTAAATATAAACTGTTTTCACTATGCTTATGGCAAAACATACAAAATTGGTAAAGAAATGGGATGGTACAATATTAGTAATGAAGGCTAAATAATGCCAGAAGGGGCAGGCATCAATTTTATGGGATTAGTGTCATCCTAAGAGACATAAGAAAGTTTAAGTGCCCTTTTGGCCATCTGAGGGCCACAGAGAAAAGATGACTGTCTATGAGCTATGAAGGAAGCTTGTATTGGAGACTGAGCTGGCTGGCACCCTGATCTTAGCATGTGTTCTAATGCTGTGACAAAACATTCTGGCCATACCAACTTGGGGAGGAAAGGGTTTATTTGGCTTACATCTCTCAGGTCACAGTACATAACTGAGGGAACCCAAGGTGGGAACTAAGGGCAGGAACCTGGAAGTAGGAGCTGGAGCACAGGTCATGGGGGAACACTGCTTACTGGCTTGCTCCCCTGGCCTGTTCTCAGCCTGCTTTCTTATACAATTACAGAAGAACCTTTCCAGGGTGGCACTGCCCACAAAGGGCAGGGATGGAGTCCTCCCACCTCACTGTAAAATCAAGAAAATGTCTCACAGACATGGCCACAGGCCAGTCCAGTGGAGGCAATTCCCTAGTTGAGGTTCCCTCAACCCAGGTGTGTCAAGTTGACAACTAAAGCTATCCAGCACAACATTCCTGGCCTCCAGAACTGTGAGAAAATAAATTTCTGCTGTTTAAGTAACATTTGCTATGTTTGTTATTATTATAATACCCTGAGCTAAGCAAGAATGTCTATATTTCATAAAACCACTGCTATAGTTACAAGACATTTAAAACAAACTCTAAAATAGCATTCCCCTATCTGTAGTCTAAAAAAATCGCAGTATAGTCTTTTTAAAAGACAAAGTATAATTTTTGTACTATATTTGTACATACAGTGTACCTTAAAACAATGCAAAAATCCCCTGAGTTCTATGTAGATGTATAACTCCCAGTTCTAATAATTATCAATCTGTTTTTACCTGTATAATATTCAGGGAGATACCTAAAATTCCTGTGAAATATGAAATAGTCCTTTATTGTTTGAAATTCTCCTACTCTTCACAGAACATCTGTCATCTTTCCTCATTATATACCAAGAGTACTTTCCCTAAATAATTGTAATACTATCCCTGTAAATATTTAAAATGCTCCTTTGAGGATGATGTTATTCCCACTGAGAATCAATAGACTAAATAAATTCTGATGATAAACAAAACATGGAGCTTTTCATGGGGAAAAGAAGACAGTGACTTGGGGTGGAGTAAATAGAATAGAAATGAGACTAACAGAACACATATTTATGAGAAAAGCTGATTATATGTCCAGAATAAAGAGAGTGGAGTTTGAACAAAATGGCAGGTAAAGACTGAAAATCTTCAACAAAAGAGGTATGAGCTATAGGAGACACGAAGTCAGGAACAAAAGGGTGCCATTATCCTTCAAAATACACACAAACCTTCCATTCAAAACCCATCAGTAGTTTCTCTTTTAACTAAGAATGTTGTACTTACTCCAAATTCTTCATATTGTTTTCTTTCTGAAGACATGTGACTCTCTTTTTTCCCACCTATATTTCTCCAGTGGATTCAGGGACAGTCCCCCTTTGTATAATTTTTTTGTGAACACCCCAAACTTCATACTTTTCTTGTTGAAATCCTATAGTTTTCTACTATCTGAGTATTTATCAAATACCTACTATCTGCCTTCAAGAAAATAATATTTTATCCTTTCCATGCTTAGTGTGACACATATATTGATACATATATTGCTAAGAAAAATCTATATCTTGGATACAGAAATATTTTGCAAATCTTATCACCACCTACTATCCTCAAAGCAAAGTCCTGTAAGTGATGAATCTAGAAACAGAGTAGAATGGAATTCAAGGTGGTTTGAGGTATAGTTCTTAGGGGAATATATTGGAAAAGGAGGACCTTTTATTCCTCTCTTTAAACAAACCTGTCAATTTACAGCTACAGTAGTATATACATATATATTATATGTATGCATTAAATATTTACACACACTAAGAATACACAAACCAATGCATATGTATGTGTGCATGATGGAGTAGATTCTACATGAAAAGGTACACCTGTAGTAGATGAATTATGTCAGACACACTAAATCAGGTGCACCCTATATGAACACTATTCTGAAAAAGGCTAGTTGTAGTCTATACTAGTGGTTCTCAATGCAAATCCTTGGATAGGTAGGAAGAGTGCTGCCTAACAGTCCCTGAGGAACTATTTCCAGTCTCTAGTCTCAGCAATGCCAATTTAGTGGGTCTGAAGAAAGAATTATTATAAAGTTTCACATGGATGTTTCTGGCATGGGTAGATTTTAGACTCAGGGCCTTAGACACACAGTGCGTTGATGCACTAACTTGTCTATAGTTCTTTTATCACAGTTAACACTGCAAACTACTATGTTGTTCAGTAAAAGTAAACATAAAGTAAACGTTCTCAGGAAAATAAATGTAGCTATAAAACAGCTACACTCTTTTTCCCAAGTACAATGACACCTATTTTTCAGAAGCTTACCCCTAGGCACAGGAAAGAAATTGTGAGACAGTGCTTATGAAAACACAGGACTTGTACTTATGACATTATGGCAGAAACTATATAATATCCAAAATGATTTTAGATGATATGGTTATTTTACATGAGTCACTGAATCACAAGAGGTACTGTCTTAACTTTTAGTTCTCTCCCAATCAGAAACCCACATTTAGCCTTTGGTATTTCTCCCTCACCTCTCTATCATTGCCTATTTCATTTTTAATAAGCAGTTCATAGCACACAGCCTCTGGTAATGCAGTTGTCACCACTGGATTGTTCAGGATCACCATCCATTTAAAAGATGTAATGCTGTTTTCATACAATAGTGAGGTAAATAAAAGAAAGCATATCTAAACAAACCAGTGTGAAATGAATGAAAACATTGTAATAACTGTTGATGGGATCTGTAATAACAAGTTTAGAAACACTACTGTGTGAGGTTATTACCAGAGGTAGCAACCAAAGTCCTCTCAATGATTAGTCCAAACGGTGAATGAATACCACAACATATTTTTCTGAAGACATTCAATGAAAGGACTATTTCACCACTTGGCATACCTATCAAAACAATGAATTCCATGATATGACAATTACTGCTTTTTGCATTTGTAAAATAGAAAAACATAATCTCTGTTGTGAGCTTATATATCAGAAAATATACTGATGCCATTTTCTGCAAGCCAGGGAAATTACTGCTGTATAATTCTTTGACATACCTTATAATCCTTGGGTCTGCAGCAGCCAACATGAGCATGATCTGGACAAGGAAGTAGAAAACAAAGACAAACATGCAATGTCAGAAAGGCAAATGGACTGGCTCTACCTTTGATTCTTACCATCAACAATATTCCTTTAATAGACTCCATTCAACAGATTTCAGAAACACTTTAAAATCCTTCAACAATGTTATAGAAACCAAGTTGGCAATCAATAAGTTAAAATCTGTATCAAGTCTTCAGCAGTTCAGTAATCTCACAAATGCTACTTTCACTACAGTAGGAAATATCTGATTGTAGAGAAACACAGACAGAAATGATTCATCTTTGGTAAACCACTTTGTCTGCACAAGATGAGTGATTACTAGTTGCTAAACTAGTTTATCATGAACTATTCTTTGTATACTGTGGTGGCATAAAGCACATAGAAACTTTACTGACAAGCAGTTCCTACATTATTATGTATTTCAGACCCCACCACTGAATCTATGACACCTGGCATTTTACTAAAACATTAAAGTCAAGATTCCTAATCTGATGTCTACATTTCATAATATTGTGTTAAAGACTGTTAGATATTCCTATAAATGTTAACTAATATTAGACTAAAATACAACTAAAGGTACAAAAGTGTTACCAATACCATCATCAACATAAAATTCTAACTCAAAGCAGCCTGGGTTCAATTTCTCATTTTGTCACTTTAGATATATTTCTCCAGTCAAATCACACAATTGTTTTTCTCCTCATTTTGTGAGAACAAAAACAATGCTTACCCTATATCAAAATGTCAAAATAAATATTTAAGTAATATAACCTGTAAATGACTACAGTATAGTATCTGTCACACAGAAGCTTTAGAATATAGTTTGAAATCTCTCTCCAAATTAATGATGCTTTATTGTATATGTAGATTTGTGGTTTTATTCATTACTTAAAGGACACAAATTTCAAGACTTAGATTTTAAGTATTAAAATCTGTCAGATTTTCAATAAACAAGACAGAATGATAATTTGTAATTCTGTTTCACATTCTGTAGTCAAAAGAGTCTATATTATTTTACTCTCACAACTTTATCCAGAAAATACAACTATATTGATAGAGATGTAGAGGAGTGTATATTCAATAGGTTCTTGGGCTTCCTTTGATTGCAGATGTTTATTTCTAAGTGTCTTGAGCCAAGCTAGAAACCAGTAGAAATATTAATGCCTTTCCCACAAGGCTAATTTCTCAATGTTAGTAAGAGTCAAATTATTTCAACTACTTTTCAAAATTAAAAAAAAAAAAATCCAGTCAAGTGTAGTAGTGCACACATTTAATCGCAGCACACAGGAGGCAGAAGCAGGTAGTTATCTGTGAGTTCAAGGCCAGTTTGATCTATATAGTGAGTCTCAGGTCAGCTGGGGCTACACAGTGAGACCCTGTCTCAAAACAAAACAACAACAAAAATCTAAGTTAAATCCTTTCTTCTCCTCAAGCAAATGGAAAATATGACCATGAGTAACAGAAGAAATGAAACAAAGATGTAGTTCTTTGTTCTTACAAAAGGGTAATTTTGAAGATTGAGATAACACTTCTGGAAGTGCTATATATTATCTCACAGCTGTGTATACTAAAAGTTTCAGTATGTGAACATGTTGATCTTTTCATTTTCATAAACCATTTAAAAAATCACCCTAATTTGGCAGACATAATTTCTTTATTTTTTTACTATTATTTTGATCTTCAGTGTCTTAATGTTCACACTTAGTCACACTAATCAACATTTAGGAACCCTCTAAATTCTAAATGCAGGAGATAGAGAAGATAAAATCCATGGCCTATGGTCATGAAGTACTCAGTCTATTTTGGTTACATTATACGCAGCATAAACGAAGAGGGTAAAAGTCAGAATGATACATACAATTAATTTCTGGAGGTTGAGAACAATCAAAAAGCTTCACCACAGTAGAGAAACTTAGTAGGCATAATAATGATGTTCTACTTAGAAAAGTTTGAAGAAATGGAAATGAGCTAGGTCAGATATTATATGAGTGATCTTGAACAACTTTAAAACACACGTTTCTTCATCCATAAAATGGAAATAGTACAAGACTAAATGTCATGAGGTTCCTATGATAATTAAACAATGAAATCTAACCACTTTGATTTAGCAGAAAATATATGATAAAATGTTAATTCTTATTTGTTAATGAATAATCTCATTAAATAGATGTTACACATTAAATTGGTGTGTCCCCTCCCATAAGATTCCTACGTTGAAGCCTTAATGACCAGTGTGCTTATATCTGGGAGATGATCAAGTTTAGATGAGACCATGAGAATGGGCCTAAACATAGAATCAGTGTTTTTATGAGAGGAGATACTGGAAATCTTGTCCTCCCTCCTTCCTTCCCTCCTTCTTTCCCTCTTTTTTCTCCCTTTCTAGCTCCCCGCTCCCTCAACACAGTCATGAGAGTATGCAGTGACATGATGGAATACAACTTGCCTTGTCAGCATCTTGAATTTGGTTTTCCAAAACTCCGAAACGCAAGAAAACAAATGCTATTTGATAAGCCAGGCCATCTATGATATTTTGTTATAGTGGCCTGATTATTATTTATATTTTATATATAAAGAGACTGGCTTCATATCTAACTAACAAGCAATGGAACCTTAGTTCCATTTTCTTTATTCCATTGATCTTTTCTTAGACAATGATTTGTTTTTCACAAATATAAAGACAGATTTTCATATTATAAAACAAAAGAATATAGGAGAATAAAACTACATTTCTTTTCAAAATCAACCTCATATTATAGATATTTTAATCAACTGGGTGTGACAATTGAAAGAGTCAGATACTAAGTAGTGATGAACACAGTCATGAAACTATTTCCTTTGAAGCCATCTACATGAAAATCAGATCCACTTGGTCCTAAAGAACCATTCAACTGGGACTCCTCTAACAACTTAGCCTCTGCATCCTTCCTCTTTCCATAGCTCAACCCACAGGCTCATGATTCATTTCCTAAGGACCAATCCTGACTTCAAGGATTTCAAGAGTTTTAATCTAAAATTTAGTATCTCTGCATGAATTCATTCTTCTTGTCAAAGTAATTCTGAAACCCCACTCTGACAATTACAGCTAATGTATTTCCTAAGTATCAGTCTCTATTTGGCAATTTCTATAGTGCTCTGCTACAAAAGATAGAACTATCTTCCTTTTTTATAACTTCGTGGAAATGAAACTTATTCTGTGAGTTGTACTGCTTACTGCATAAGTTCCCTAATGCTGAATGTGTCTCTACTTGAACTTTAAAGAGCTTCTTTCCTTTAATCTTTTATTATCTCTCACCCACACTCTCTTAACCAATGCCCATGTAATACTTTAAGTCTGGCCATTGCTCTCCTGTGTATTTTCATCAAGCAAAGGGCAATGCTTTTGCCATAATTAATCCCCTACAACCACAAGCAAAGGCAGGATGGCCAGTTTTATGAAGTAAAAACAGGGTTTAGCCTCTCAGGGGATATAATATTGTGAAAAGGAAAGGCCTATAACAAAGTGATTCACATCTCTTCCTCACTTTGCTTCTTTTGCCCAAAATAGTTTCTTAGGAGTTCCAATAAAGTCATCCCTCAGTATCCATCAGGAATGTTGCTCTAGGACCACCACTGACACCAAAATTAATGGATGCTTAAATTTCTTACATAAAATGGCATAATATTTGCATAAAACCTATGCACATACACTTGAATGCTGTTCATATCTCTAGATTATTTATAATATCTAACATTAAAATACAATGTAGATGTGCAAAGAGCTCTTATACAGCATTATTTCAGAAATGATGACAATAAAAATGTCTGAATAATATTTTTTTCTTCCAAATATTTTGGATCTGTGGTTTGTTGGATTCATGAATGTGTATACAGAACTTGTGTATACAGAAGGCCAAGTTTATTTCTGTTATTTTCATTCTCAGGACTACATGCCCAATAGCATAGCTAAAAAGAAAGACAGTAGCAAGTGTTGTCAAGGATTTGGGAAAACTGAAAATTCTACATACCACTGGGAATTATATAAAATGGTGCAGTCACATTGGAAAATAATTAGTAACATGTTAAAATTTTAATTATAAATCCATATGAATCAGCAATTCCATTCCAGGCAGAAATGGAAACCTATATTTACATACAGATTTTAAAGCAAACCTTTACAGTACCCTTAATAATAACGGCCAGGAACTGAAAGTGAGAGTGCAGGCTGACCTCAGATGAGTGTAAGGAAGTGCTTTACACAATGGGAGTGCTCTAGAGGAGGCTTTACGGTGACAACCTCATAAGGCATGAAAATGAGTAAAAATCATTTAATTGTGCTGTAAAATATGAATATTATGATATACAAATATAGCTAGGAAACTCATTTAAGTTGTTGAACAAAAAATAAATAAACCAAATATAGAGTTCCTAGAAATGACACTGTTCAGCTACTATGGCTCCTTAAAAAACTCAAAGAGGGGAATGTTTGAATAAAACCTGGATAGTGAGGCACATTGCTAATAAGTCTTTACCCAATGCTTGCATGCTGTTTGTTCAAGAAGACACTATAACGTATTGTTGTGTACCCAAGATATCCACTACCACATATTGCTGTCCACCGAAGATATGGAATTTTATTATTCATACTGCTACTTTTCTAATTTGTTTGAGTTTAAAATATTAGCCATTAAGCAAATTTGAAAGGTAGTAGATTATAATCTCATATAGAAATGACTCTCATCGAACAGTCTCCCAAGGAAGAGTATCTTCAAAAGGAAGCATCAGAGCCTCATGCACTAAGTCTCTAAGGAAATTAAAGAGGTGTGGGTGATGGAGTTGATTCAACGTGAGATGAAAGTGACTGGATAATATTTTCAAATATTCTTATGCTGTAACAAATGCTGAGTTTCTTCAAAAGTATTAAACAAGTAATAATTAGAATTATATATTATGATATATCCAGATGAAACAATGTGTTTAAATAAAAATGGAGAAAGTAAGAGACTGGCAGAGGAAAGCGTATTTGAGACAGAACTAGATGCTAGACAGTGTGGTCCTTGTGTGTTTTTTATGTGTCTCTCCAACAAGCCACTGAACCTCTCTAAGATTCTGTCATTTATCTCACTACATTTACTTAAATCCATCTTTATATGATTATCATGAGGACAAAATATGGCCATCTTGGTTTTAAAAGAATCTTTTAAAATGTAAGAAATACTAGGTAAGATCATTTAGGGGAAAAAAAAAAGTTCAAGAAAAAATTCTATTACAGCAAGATTACAAGTAAAAATTTACGATGTATAAGATATCCTGAGAAATCTCCACATGCATTTAAATAACTGATGAAAATCTAAAGCAAAATTTCAGCTGCCAAATTCCAGCCAAATGAATAGGGGCAGGAAGATAAGAGAAACCAGAGTACAAGATTCTTCACAGCAAAAGACAAACCAATAAATAGAGCATTAGAATTTTAAAAACTACTACTTGGTAAACATCATAGTAATAAGTTGTTTTAGGCAGTGGCCACTGATGCATGTGAATGGGGTCAAATGTGAGATATAATAGGATATTACATATTCTCAAAAATCTCCCCATAATTACAAAGGAAATTACCAGCATCCCTGTGCTGGAGAAACACAGCAGATGGCATTTTATCAAGGGAGTAAAACTTTTAACAGCAAAACACAGAAACAAAACACCAGGAATCTTCTACCTCCCAGCCCTGAGAGTAGCACAGCATTTCTGTTCAGTTCTGGGGAGAAAACAAATAACCTGAATCTGATAATGAGGAAAAAAAATCAAACAAACCAAAAAGGAAAATTCTACAACATACTGGTCTGTGCTGTTCAAAATTACTATTATTATTAAACACAAAAAGGACTAAGGAACTGACCCATCTGTACTGCAGAGATGCAGCAGCTAGGGGCTTTCTTCAGCTATGAAGATATAATAAAGACAACTGAAAATGTGACTTAGGTTTATAGATTAGGTTACAAGTTAATATTATTATTTCCTTAATTTGCTACTTTTGGTAATGTCTGCATCAGTGTGGTAGGTCATCATAAAAAGTACCGTATATATTGCATGCCTTACACAATAGAGATTTCTTACACTTCAGAGGGTTAGATGTGGGAGACCCAATTCCAGTGAAATTGTTCTTCCTGGTTAACAGATTCTGCCTCTGGTTGAGTCTTAATTTGGACACTGAGAAAGATAGCACGAGTTCTCTGGTTTCTTCCTACAGGTCATATGATGGGGCCCCTAGGTCATGATCTCATTCCTAAACGCTCAAAGCCCTGTTGACTAACATCACAATGGAGATTAGGACTTCAACATACAAATTTGTGTTTTACTAGTTTTGGGAGGTGTTTGTTTGTTTGCAACAGGGTCTGTTTTGTTATTTTTCTGTTGCTGTAATAAAACACTGTAACTATCAGAACTTATAAAAAGAAGAGTTGATTTGAGCTTAAGGTTCCAAGGGAATTAGAATATGCTATGGTGAGGAGGCAAGGTGGCAGGAAGTGGTCAGAGCAGGAGCAGAAAGCAGAGGTTCACATCTTTAAGTAGGAACAGGAAGTGAAAAGTAAAATGGAGTATGCTGCCGCCCCCCAGCTAACCCCCCCAGCTGATTTCAGCAGATGTTTGCTCAAGCAGCAGAACCACACGGTATTTCACAAATCACAGAATGTACAAAATATGTTTTTGTAACCTTGTGACCTCTTTGTTCCCATTGTGGTAAGATCTTGTAAAACTTTGTTCTCGGAAAATGATGTTCTTGCAAATTCTCAGAATGTTTGTAAAAATTCCCCTTTGTGGTTTTGTGCTTTAAAAGGAGCAGGCTACTGCAAGCCAGCGCGCTTCTGTGTCCCGAAGCAGGGCACCCACTTGTACAAGTGTTTAATAAAACCTCTTGTCTTTGCATCTGGCGTTGGTCTTCTTGACTCTGGTGCCATTGGGTTCGAGTCCCAGGGCAAGGGGTCGGGTTGCGTGACGGGGGTTCAAGTCCCACGGAACTCAACATTTTGGGGGCTCGTCCGGGATTCCCATTTGCCTTGCCCAGCACCCAAAGACGCCAGGAGGTAAGAGCTGGCCGGCTACTTTCATTTTCTTTGCAGCGCTCTTTGGTGGCCACCTCCTTTGTAGGGACGAGCGGTAGGGGCTGACGAGTCCGCCTGCCGCCCGTAATCCTGGGGGATGCCCCACGGATTGGTTGGAAAAAGGAGGGTGAAGATTCTTTCGTCCTCCTACCAGAACTTAGGGATTTTTCTTGGTCATGACCCTCCCATTTCATATCTCCGCTTCTGTCCCTGCGAAGTGTGCAAGCCGTTATCTGTCTCGCTTCCTTGGCTCTTACTCTCTTACTCGTCCTCAAAATGGGACAATCTCCATCTACACCCTTGTCCCTGACCTTAGATCACTGGAGGGAAGTCCGCCACTGGGCGGGCAATCGCTCTCTAGAAATCAAGAAGGGTAAGTGGCAGATATTCTGTCGCTCCGAATGGCCAACGTTTCAGGTCGGCTGGCCCCCAGAGGGCTCTTTTAACCTGTCTCTCATTTCTCAGGTAAAGTCCAAGATTTTTGGGCACGGAACGGCCGTACACCCCGACCAGGTCCCCTATATTGTCATCTGGGAGGACCTAGCAGAGGATCCGCCCTCTTGGATGCCGGCCACCTGGGTGGCAAAGAATCCCATCTACACCCCACCCCAGCCGACTCCTGCCCCTCAGAGTTCCCTTTACCCAGTACTCATTACTGAAACTGAACCTAGGAAGCCCAAGCCGGTCTTGGACGGGGAACAGCCTCTGATTGACTTCCTTGCTGATCCCCCTCCATATCGGCCTCCCGGACCTCCTCCCCAAGCCCCGCCCCTTCTGCACCCCTGAGTGCCGTGGCGGCCTCCCCGGACTCCACCACTGTTGACCAGGGGCAGACAGCCTCGAGCCCTGTGGCCAGTCGCCTGAGGGGTAGCCACCCGGAGGTTTCTCTGTTTCCCCTCCGGGCCATAGATGGCCCAGATCATGTGGTTATGCAGTATTGGCCTTTTTCTGCTTCAGACCTGTAAAATTGGAAAACCCATAACCCCGCTTTTTCGCAGGACCCAGTGGCCCTTACCGGGTTAATAGAATCCATTTTGTTAACCCATCAGCCCACTTGGGATGATTGCCAGCAGCTTTTACAGATCCTCCTGACCTCGGAGGAAAGGCAGCGAGTCCTCACAGAGGCCAGGCGGAATGTGCCTGGGGCAGATGGGTCTCCCACCATCCTGCCCAACGAGATTGATGCCGCTTTCCCCTTGGACCGCCTCGACTGGGATTACAATACACATGCTGGTAGGTAGCGACTTCGTCTCTATCGCCAGGTACTCCTAGCCGGTCTCAAAGCTGCGGGCAGATGCCCGACGAATTTGGCCCAGGTAAGAGCAGTAATTCAGGGCAAGGAAGAAAGTCCTGTAAGTTTTCTTGAGAGACTTATGGAGGCCTACCGCCATTATACCCCATTTAACCCTGAGAGTCCCGAACACCAGGGTAACGTGGCTATGGCTTTCATTGGTCAGTCTGCCCCTGATATTCGAAATAAACTCCAGAGACTGGAGGGGTTGCAGAATTTTAATTTACAGGACCTACTTAAAGAGGCAGAAAAAGTATTTAATAAAAGAGAAACTCAAGAAGAAAGGGAAGACAGAATTCGCAAAGAGCAAGAAGATAGGGAGTCAGCCAGAGACAAGAAAAGAAACAGAGAAATTAGCAAGATCCTGGCCGCTGTGGTAGTAGGCAAGGAAACACAGGGAGATAGAAAGGGAACGGGAGGCAATGGAAGACCACGACCCAAGCTGGAGCAGGACCAGTGTGCCTACTGTAAGGAAAAAGGACACTGGGTCCAAGACTGCCCTAAGAGGCCTAAGGGGCCACGGAAGGACAAGAGACCACCTAACATCTTACAGTTGGAAGAGGAAGATTAGGGGCGTCAGGGCCAGGTGCTCCCCCCTGAGCCCAGGATAACTCTGCAAGTAGGGGAGCAACCTGTAACATTCATGGTGGACACTGGGGCTCAGCATTCTGTACTCACCCAGGCAAAGGGACCCCTAAGCAAGAAAAGGATTTGGGTCCAAGGGGCGATGGGCGTAAAACCCTACCGCTGGACTACTGAACGAAGGGTCCAGCTAGCTACCGGCACTGTAACCCATACCTTCCTGCATGTGCCTGATTGCCCGCACCCCCTCCTGGGAAGGGACCTGCTAACCAAAATGGGCGCCCGGATTCAATTTTATAAAAAAGGTGTAGAAGTGACGGACAGTCGAAATCAGCCTCTCCAAGTCCTCTCCCTAAGGTTGGAAGATGAATATCAACTACATGAAGACGGGCGAATGATGCAAGGTGCAGGAGAAAAATGGCTGCAGGCAGTTCCCCAGGCCTGGGCAGAGACAGGGGGAATGGGAATGGCTGAGGGGCAGCCCCCCATTCTAGTGACTTTGAAACCCAGCGCAGTCCCTGTCTCCATCAAGCAATATCCCATGCCTAGGGAAGCAAGAGAAGGAATTAAACCTCATATTCAGAGATTACTGCAGCTAGGAATACTTAGGCCTTGCAAGTCCCCATGGAACACCCCTTTGCTCCCCGTTCGAAAATCTGGAACTGGGGATAACCACCCGGTGCAGGATCTCCGGGAAGTGAACAAAAGGGTAGAGGACTTACATCCCACAGTGCCCAAACCATACAACTTATTAAGCACCTTGCCCCCGGATCATGTATGGTATACTGTGCTAGATCTAAAGGATGCCTTCTTCAGCCTCCGACTGGCCCCGCAAAGCCAACCGCTTTTTGCTTTTGAATGGAAGGATCCTGAAGGCGGGATGTCGGGCCAGCTCACCTGGACGAGGCTGCCACAAGGGTTCAAGAACAGCCCAACCCTCTTTGATGAAGCATTATACCGGGACCTGGCCCCCTTCCGGATGGACAACTCCCGAGTAAGTTTACTGCAATATGTTAATGATCTGTTGCTAGCTGCCCCCTCTCTCAGGAAATCTGCAGAGAGGCGACCATCCGCCTACTCCATAAATTGGGAAACCTGGGATACCGAGCATCTTCGAGGAATGCCCAGATCTGCTTGCCTGAGGTCACCTATCTGGGATACATCCTAAGAGAGGGTAGGAGATGGCTGTCAGAAGCACGGAAGGAAACTGTCGCTTCCATCCCGGGCCCCCAGAATGCCAAACAGGTGAGAGAATTTCTTGGCACCGCCGGATTCTGTAGGCTTTGGATTCCTGGCTTCGCAGAACTAGCTGCTCCTCTATATCCACTAACCAAAAACGGGGCTCCCTTTACATGGGAAAAGGAACAGGACAGAGCCTTCAGTCAAATAAAAACTGCCCTTCTTAAAGCCCCGGCCCTGGGACTCCCCGATATGACCAAGCCCTTTGAGTTATTCGTAGATGAAAAAGGAGGAGTAGCCAAAGGAGTACTAGCACAAAAAATTGGACCTTGGAAGAGACCTGTAGCTTATCTGTCAAAAAAGTTAGACACGGTGGCGGCCGGCTGGCCCTCCTGCCTTAAAATGGTGGCAGCTACAGCAGTGCTACTCAAGGATTCAAAAAAGTTAACTTTGGGGCAGCCCACCACTATCATTGCACCACACGCTGTCGAAACCATAGTCCGACAGCCCCCAGACCGATGGATATCAAATGCGTGCCTTACTCACTACCAGTCCCTCCTTTTGGACACGGAGAAGGTACGGTTCGGGACACCCCACCAGCTTAACCCAGCCACTCTCCTCCCTGAAGCCAAAGTGGACGGTCTCCACGATTGCCAACAGATTCTGGTAGGGACACAAGGGACCCGGCCAGACCTGCAGGACCGGCCCATGCCTAAGGCCGAGGTTAATTGGTTCACTGACGGCAGCAGTATGGTGGCAAATGGTCAGCGGGTGGCTGGGGCGGCCGTGGTGGACCAGGAAGGAGAGGTTGTCTGGGCCGAGTCATTGGCCCCCGGAACCTCGGCCCAGAAAGCAGAACTGATAGCCATGATTCAGGCTCTCAAGTTGGCAGCAGGAAAAACGGCCAACATATATACCGACAGCCGCTATGCCTTCGCCACGGCCCACATTCACGGTGAAATCTACAAGAGGAGAGGACTTTTAACCTCAGAGGGAAAAGACATTAAAAACAAACCCGAGATTTTGCAGCTACTAGAAGCCCTTTTCCTGTCTAAAAAGCTTAGCATCGTCCATTGTCCCGGGCATCAGCGGGGAGACTCCCCAGTAGCCAGAGGGAACAGAAAGGCTGATGAAACTGCTAGGGAAATGGCCCTAAGAGGTGCAGGCCTCCTCCCTGCGCTGGTGGTCCAGGAGCAGACCCGGCCCCAGTATGTTTATAGCCAGAAGGACGAAGAGGTGGCCAGGGGGTTAGGGGCCAAATACAACCCCAGCCAAGACACTTGGGAACTAGACAACAGGCCCTTACTCCCCCTGGATAAGGCAGAGGAGCTACTCTCAACTGTCCATCGATTGACCCATTTGGGCCCACGGAAGATGTGCCAGCTGTTTGATGACCATAAACTCGACTATGTGATACCCCAGAAGTCAGAACTAATCCAGAGGGTCACCAGTGTCTGCACCCCCTGCGCCTAAGTAAATGCCTCGCACCCCCCCAACCTTACCGGGGTTCGAGCCAGAGGTCATCGACCAGGAATCCATTGGGAAGTGGACTTCACGGAGGTAAGGCCAGGCCTCTATGGCTATAAATACCTCCTAGTGTTTGTGGATACCTTTTCAGGATGGGTTGAAGCCTACCCGACCAAAAAAGAAACAGCCCAGGTGGTCGCCAAAAAAATCCTGGAAGAAATCCTGCCCCGCTTTGGACTGCCTCAGGTAATTGGATCAGACGATGGACCAGCTTTTGCCTCCCGGGTAAGTCAGGTCGCGGCCAGGGCGTTGGGGATTAATTGGAAATTACATTGTACTTATCGGCCCCAGAGCTCAGGCCAGGTAGAAAAAATGAATAGAACAATTAAAGAGACCTTAACTAAATTAAAATTGAAGACTGGCACTAGGGATTGGGTCCTTCTGCTCCCCTTGGTGCTATATCGGGCCCGCAACACTCCGGGACCCCATGGATTGACCCCTTTTGAAATTTTATATGGGGGACCCCCACCTCTCATCACTCCTCCCAACATCGAGGTCCCACCGCAGGCTCCCCCTTCCCTATCATTGCATTTAAATGCCCTTAGGCTTATCCAACAGGAGATTTGGAGACCCTTGGTGGCTGCTTATCAGACTCCGAGCTCGAGCGTGGTTCCTCACCAGTACCAGCCAGGAGACCAGGTGTGGGTACCGAGACACCGAGCAGAGACCCTAGAACCGCGGTGGAAAGGACCTCACACGGTGCTCCTTACAACTCCCACGGCGGTAAAAGTCGACGGGGTCGCCACCTGGATCCACGCAGCCCATGTAAAGCCAGCCAGCCAGGAGCAGACGCCGAAGAATCAAGCAGAATGGAAATTACAACGCACCCAAAACCCTCTCAAGATAAGACTGTTAAAATGCTAACCTTTACGTGCTTCGCTTCTTTTCTGTTTGCTCCTGTCCTAACTGAGACCCCCACCCATCAGGTTATGAACCTAACCTGGCAGGTGCTTACTTCTCGGGGAGAAGTTGCTTGGTCCATCAGTGGCAACCACACACTCAACACCTGGTGGCTGACCTTTACCCAGACCTCTGCCGGTTGGCAGTTGGGGTGGCCTGGGATGTGCAGGGATTAACTATGAATGACCCTGTTCCCCAGACGGAAACCTGGGACACACCCCGGAGCGACGGAGTAAGAATGGGATGCCGAGGGCTCAATGCCAGGTCTAGGTTGGCGTATTTTGACTTTTATGTCTGTCCTGGATTCCACCGGGCCCGACACCTGGCACCCACCTGTGGAGGAATGGGAGATTTTTACTGTGCAGCTTGGGGATGTGAAACTACTGGCAGTGTTTATTGGAACCCCAGTTCCAGCTGGGATTATATAATTGTAAAGGCTAATTATACTAAGCCGACAGATTGGGTAAAAGTCGGTTATAACACTTATAGCCGGACGGAATGTGGAAACACGACCTCCGGATGCTGGTGTAACCCCTTTAAAATTAGCTTCACCAACAAAAGCAAAGAAACGACAAATTGGGTTGGAGGGTACCAGTGGGGACTAAGAATATACAAGCAAAATTACGATATAGGCCTCATTTTTAAAATTAAGCTAAAAATACAGTCTCTGCCATATGAGGCCGTAGGGCCTAACCTGGTACTCGCCCAGAGCAATTCTTCAGCAGAGGACCAGCTCCTACAGTTAATCAACAGAGCCTTCATGGCTTTAAATGAAACTCAGCCCAATAGAACCCAGTCCTGCTGGCTCTGTTTAACTGCACGCCCTCCATTTTATGAGGCCATTGCTATCTTGGGCAATTATTCTAACACCACCACTCCCCCTTCCGACTGTGCCCAGGCAGCCCCCCATAAAATGACTCTCCCTCAAGTTGGGGGTTCAGGCCTCTGCTTGGGAAAAGTACCGACCACTCATCGGCATCTTTGTAATCAGACCCATACCCAAGACATTACTAGAGGAAATTATTATCTACTCCCCCCTAACAACACCTGGTGGGCTTGTAGCACCGGCCTGATGCCCTGTGTACATGGCACTGCTTTTAACCAGAGTAGAGATTACTGTGTCCTTATTCAGCTAGTACCAAGAGTCAAGTACTACGATGACAGCAACATAATGGCTAAGATGGGCCCCCTAATTCGAGAAACTAGGGAACCCATTACTGCATTAACTGTAGGATTATTACTGGCCACCAGTGTTGGGATCTCAGGGCTGGCAGTGGGGTCTACTAGCTATGCCCAAGGGCAGGGAATGTACCAATTGCAAGTTGCAATGAATGAGGATTTACAAGTCTTAGAAAAATCCATCTCCCTTCTTGAGCAGTCTCTGACTTCCCTCTCTGAGGTAGTCCTACAAAATAGGCGAGGGCTAGACCTCATTCTTCTAAAACAAGGGGGTCTCTGTGCCACCCTGGGAGAAGATTGCTGTTTTTATACAGACCATTCCGGGGTCATCAAGGATTCTATGGCCAAGCTCAGGGAGCGTCTTAACAAAAGGCAAAAAGATTTTGAAAATCAACAAGGGTGGTTCCAAAGCTGGTTTAATAAGTCCCCCTGCCTTACAACCTTAGTGTCCACCCTAATGGGTCCCCTCCTCATTCTACTATTGCTGGAGATCCTCGGACCCTGCATAATTAATAGGCTACTGCAGTTCCTACGAGAAAGGCTTTCAGTTATCCAGGCTCTTGTTCTGACCCAGGGCTACCGACGCCTCAGACAAGAAGATGAATCCACTTGCTAAGTATTAAAATTAATACTAGGAACATAAAAACACGGGGAAATGAAAAGTAAAATGGAGTATGCTGCCGCCCCCCAGCTAACCCCTCCAGCTGATTTCAGCAGATGTTTGCTCAAGCAGCAGAACCACAAGGTATTTCACAAACCACAGAATGTACAAAACATGTTTTTGTAACCTTGTGACCTCTTTGTTCCCATTGTGGTAAGATCTTGTAAAACTTTGTTCTCGGAAAACGATGTTCTTGCAAATTCTCAGAATGTTTGTAAAAATTCCCCTTTGTGGTTTTGTGCTTTAAAAGGAGCAGGCTACTGCAAGCCGGCGCGCTTCTGTGTCCCGAAGCAGGGTGCCCGCTTGTACAAGTGTTTAATAAAACCTCTTGTCTTTGCATCTGGCGTTGGTCTTCTTGACTCCGGTGCCATTGGGTTCGAGTCCCAGGGCAAGGGGTCGGGTTGCGTGACGGGGGTTCAAGTCCCACGGAACTCAACAGAAGCAGAGAGTGACTGGAGATCCTGCAAGGCTTAACAACTCTCTCAACCTGCCCCCAGTGACATGCTTCCTCTAACATGACATCACAAAACAGCAGTACCTGCTTGGAGTCTATGGGAGATATTCTCATTCAAATCACCACATTCCATTCCCTGGTCCCCATAGGCTCATGACCATATAAAATGTAAAATGCATTTTGTCTACCTTCAAAAGTCCCCATAGTATTTACCAATATTAATACTGTTCAAATACTTTGGACTATGGTCCAAAGACTCTTCTGAGACTCAAGGAAATCTCTTTAACTTCAAGCCACTATAAAATCAAAAGACACGCTATATACTTCCAACACACATTCCCATTCCAAGAGGGAGGAATGGGGGCATAGTTTGGAAATACCAGACCAAAACAAAACCAAAAACCAGAAGGGCAAACACCAGATCAAATAGCTCCATGTCTGACTTTTGGTACTTTACTTCTACAGGGTTAAGAAGACTCAATCCCTCCTGCTTTGCTGCCTGAAACATACATCTCTCTTTGGCTGGTACCACTCTCTGTATGCAGCTATTCTTGGCAGAGGTCTCATCACAGCTCTGGCATATCAAATACCTTTTGTGCCTCTAAAGCCAGCAGCAGATGAAAAAAATATTACCAAGTTTGAGTGCAAGTTTGGGATGAACCCCAGTCTGCTTCCTCCATATTCGTAGCTTTTCTCTGCAGTGGTTTTCCAGGAAAAAACCCCTCCAGCATTTTCCTTCAGCAAATTGCAGGCTTAGCTAGGTGTGGTCTTGCCCTGAAGGCACTCTTTCCATTGCTTAAATGCAAATATCTAGGCCTCTCCTTAATCACTTTAATCTCTCTATTAAAGGGATTCTCTGCTTCAGCACAGCTTTGGCTCCAACATTAATCTTTCTAGGGCTCTTTTTCTATCCAAACTGTACATTCTGCATTTCTTTCTGCCCTATTTGCTCTTTTTCACTATAGATCTGTGTAATATTCAGCATTAATAGGCACAACACCATTTTACATGAGGCTATCTTGAAATATCAACAGACAAAGAAATTAGTCCATTGCTTTTCAACTTAGCCTGAGGCAAGCTTTTGGTTATGGGTGGACTCCAGCCAGACTCTGCCAAAATACCCCAGTTGCTGCTTAAGTCCTAACTTCCCTCTGGGAACTAAAATGTTCTCAGCACAACTTTCTTCCAGGTTCCTACTAAAATTAAGCCCATTAACCTCTGTGTACAGCATTCAACCTCTTTTCTAGCCCCAAATCCTAAAGTCTTCCACATTCCTCCAAAAACCCACATGGTCGGGTTCCTGAGAGTCAAGACTCCACTTTTGATATCAATTTCTGTTTTCGTTACTTTTCTGTTACTGTGATAAGACACCATATCCAACGGAACTTATAAAAGAAAGAGTGGATTTGAGCTTGTAGTTCCAGGGGAATTAGAGTCCATCATGGCAGGGAAGCACAGTGGTTAGGAGGTAGCCAGAACAGGAGCAGAAAAAAGAGGTTCACATCTTCAAGCAGGAACAGGAAGTAGAAAGCAGCTAGAGAACTAGCAAGGCTTAAGAATTCTCTAAGCCCATCCTCAGTGACATGCCTCTTTTACCATGACCACACCTTCTAAGATCTCTGAAACAGTGCACCAACTGGGGACAAGATGTCTGAATATTCGGAGCCTAAGGGGATGTTCTTGTTCAAACCATCAGGTGTAATCCAGGTTGGCTTCAAACTTGCTATGTAAGTTTGGTCTTAAAGCTCTGTTTCTACTGTGCCCACCTCCCAAGTGCTAGACTGGAAAGTATATACCACATGCCCAGCTCAACAAGTTGTTAGGGAGTACAATTTAAACTGCAGTAATAGTGTTGCTTTAAAAATTATGCAAAAACACATGTACTGTAGTGGTGATCAGGGAGGAATAGAGAAGAATGAAGAAGGAAAGCAAATGTTATTTGTGTATTCTGAATAAGAGAGATACAGGAATTATCTATATTCCTACTTTTGTGTGAAAAGATGTCAAAATAAAAGCTAAAAGGAAAAAGGCTACTCATGTTGATGTCTCTGAGCAAACTTCTACATAGCCAGCTAACAGATTCAGCTAGGTTATTGGGAACCATAACTATTTTGCTGACAAACACATAACTGTTGGTCAAGAGAAGTCAGACACTAAGCTTCCCAACACAAATCTATACTGAAGTTACTTTCTACTGCCTAGCTCACACAGCCCATTTTCTTTTTGTAAGTCTTTCTGAAAGAAGGAAAGACTTAACATCTGTTTTTAATTTCATATAATCTGATAGAGTAGCTTTCAAGGTAAAACATGTTATAAAAATTCAAGAAACTATGAATACTCTGAGGCACTCCTTTACTGAATATTCTGACTATAAACATTCACTTTTAACCAGTCTTTCTCCATATCAATGAAAAAAAGGTCCAAATTCTACATGTTCTCTGAAAAAAGCATTTTATGTCTTCATTTAAAAAAGGTATTAGATGTGGCTAGCCCTCAGCTTAAGAGCTCAGCTGTTAAGAGCACTGGCTCTTCTTGGAGAGGACCCAGGTTTGATTCCTACCACCCACATGATGGCTTAACAAACATCTGTAACTCCAGTTTCATGGTATCTGATGCTCACTTCTGAGCTCTGCTGGCAGTGCATGACACAGGTAAGCTTACAAACATACAGGCAATATACTCATATGCATAAAATAAAATAAAAATAAAAATAAATTTTAAAAAGGTATTAGAAGCTGGAGGAATGGCTCACTGTAAGAGTGTGTAGTGCTCTTGCAGAGTACCTGAAGTCAATTCCCAGCACCTGTCAAGAGGCTCATAACAGCTTGTAACTTCAGCTCCAGGGGGAATGCAATGCTTATTGCTTTTGTGAACAACCGCCCCCAACACATATGTAGTTTAAAATAATATGAATAAAATCTTTTTGAAAAAGGAACTATATTCAACCTAACTTAGTATATGAACAAACTAAAATTTAATTTAGGAGTACAAGAAACAAAGGTGTTTCATACAGTCACAAGTGTACCCATTACACCAATGCATAAAAATGCAGGTAATGAGTTATAGTGAATTAGGTTATTTTCCTGTTTCTGTGTTGAGGCTATTGAACTCATACTGCTTGGTGCAGCTCTCTAAAACTCAAAGAAAAGGAATTATATATTATAGTTTAGAAATAGACATCTCTAAATAGAGCATACTACATGTCACAATGCTATTTTTCTTTCTCTTATTTCACCATAGAGAAAAGGGTTAAAAAGTAAAGTATATTCTTATAAATTAAATATAAAGAACCCATCCTTTCAGAATGTCTTTCTACCTGGTATCTGATAAGTATGTGTGCTCAGGCACTTTTCATGGTAACATCTCCCATGCTACCTCTATTCTTTATTCATAAACTGATTATTGACATAGGTAAAATTACTTTTCTAAGAGTGCTAAGTGTATAACTACGTGAAAGGGTTAGGAAATTCACATATAACTTGAGTAGACCTTTCTCTCAAGAAGATGCACTAACATGAAAGACGGTCAACATCATATATATAAACTTAATTTCCCAAACCCATAACCCTGAACTCTTTCACTGTAGTTATTTTTGAAAACCTGTTCCTTAACATGCTAAGGTGAGAAATAGGTTTCAGAGTCAAATAAGTTTAGAAAATGTTGAGTAGAATACAACAAAGCAATTTTTACATAAGGTAGTATTTAATTTGGTAATATATATTTTGAATCTCAAAGAAGAATATGATTTATAGATTTTATGATTTTATGATTTTTATATTGCTATCTATATAGTGTCCCAACAAGCCCAATAATACAGCAAATACTGTGGTTCAATCAATCAAAGTCAGGTTAAAAGTCCAACTTTAGCTAAGGCAACAGAAGAAGAAGAAAGTAATCTACCTTACCATTGTGCATCCTGGACCATCCATCTCTTTCACAGTCTCTGCCCGATGATCCAAATAAAGTATCAGCCCTGGGACTTGGGGGATCAACCTAGAGGAAGCAGATATGAAATGTAAAAAAGAGTTTCAGCTTTTCCATTCTTCCCATTCTCAATCTCACATACAAAGTACAACTAGAAAACAGCAAGTTAATGTGAAGGGGCCTGGGTTCCAAAGTCAAAGTTTAATCACCAAATTACTGTCCATTTTAAAGCAAGACTGAAATTAAACCCCACACATGCAAAAATATTTGTAGTTAAGTATCTACTACCCCACTTTGTAGTTTGTGTTTCACAGCAAAGTTACAAAAAAGAGCAATCTATTTTGCCTTACTTGCTACTTCTCTCCTTGCCGTATGCATTTTGAATTTAAAAAGGTCTTTACTTGGCTGTGTTCAGAGCCCCCAACATGCTGAGTGCTTTAGAGTTTACAAATGATAACAGTCAACTCCATTTTCTAACTAAAAACAAAACAAAAACATCAGACTGATATACATGTATAAAATGAGCCTATCCACCAAAATTAAAAACCTCTTGTGAATCAAAGAGCAATATCTAGAGAGTAAAAAGGTAAATGAGGACTGCAGAAAGACCCAGGTTTGAATCCCGGCACCCACATGGCAACTAACAATTTTATCTACAGCTCCAGTTCCAGGGTATCTAACACCCTCTTCTGGCCTGTGTAGGCACTGTACGACATGGGTAAGCTTACATATCAGGCATAACTCTCATACAAATAAAAATAAAGTAAAAAAAAAATTTTTAAAGGCAACATGTAAGATCAAAAAAACTTGTAGTTCATGTATCTGATAAGGAGTTATTATCTAGAATGTGTAAAGAATTCCTACAAGTAAATAATAATAATAAAGACAGTACATTATAAAATGAGTAAAAACTTGTAGTAAAACTTCCTCTCCCAGGAAGAAGTACTAACAGGGAGACGCTCAACCTCATCAGTCACTAGAGAAATGCTACTCAAATCACACTAAGATGCGTCTGCACACTCACTAAGAAGTCTGGGGTTAATGCAGGTGACAGAATATTTGCAAATATGGCCTTAATCTCCAGTACCACAAAAGAGTGATAGAAAACAGCCACATCATCACCCCTGAGACTGCAGACAAATTGGAATCTTCCTGGATTGCTGATGGGAATACAAATCATGTAGTCACTTATAGAAATACTTTGGCATTCCTCAGGTTCCACATAGAATTAGTATATTGATAATGCAAGTCTACTCCTAGGTATTTACCCTAAAGTACTGAAAATAAGTATTCATTCAAAAACATGTGCACAAATTGTTCATGGAAGCATTGTTTATAGTAGCCAAAGGTGAAAGGTACAAACAACACAAATATTCTTCAACATATACAAAAACAAAATATGGCAAAGATCCCTGTAATGGAATATTATTTGGCCATAAAAAAATCAAGTAAGAAATGCAACGTCATTGAACTGCAAAAGAATTGTATTAAGAAAAGCCAAGTACAAAAGGCCAAATCCTACATGATTCTATATGCATAAGCAGACCAGGCAAATTTATAGAGACAAAAGATTCATGTTTCTGGAGCTGGGGAAGGGGAAAGGTAAAATGGTGAGTACTTCATGAGCATATAACTTCTATTTATGATAATGGAAAAATATTTTTAAAATTTTTTATTTTTTATTTATTTTATTTTTATGTGTATGACTGTTATGCCTGCCTGTGTGTTAGTGCACCTGTGTCATGTAATGCCAGTGTAGGACATAAGAAGGTATAGGATCCCCTGGAACTGGAGTTACAGACAATGGTTAGCCACCATGTGGGTGCTAGGATTCGAACTCAGGTTCTGCAAGAACAACCAGTGTTATTAACTTCTGAGTCATCTCTCCAGTCCAACAATGGAAAAATTTTAAGCCAGATAGTTGCAAAGTACTGTGAATACACTTATTACTGAATTGTACCCTTTAAAACAGTTGAAATATGGCCGAAATTCAAACGTTGATTTCCAAAGGCACATAATCCAAATATAATTTTAAAATGAGTATTTTAGAATTTAGAAAAAAATAAAGACATTATTCATATAAACTCACAAACACAGTCTTGCTTTTAGAAGCACTGAAATCTTAAGATTTACTACCAGTACATACAGATATATAGTATTTTTGTTAATTTGAAAGCTTTTGGTAGAGTGGCTTTTAGGTAAAAATCATATATAAAAAAGTCAAGAACTTGGGGCACGAGAGATAGCTCAGTGATCAAGAGCATTGTCTGTAGGGCTTGGGTTCAGTTTCCAGATCCCACATGGCAGCCAACCATCTTTAACTCCAGTCTCAGGGATTCTATGCCCTCTTCTGACTGCTGCAGGCACTGCATGACATAGGTGCACTTACATACATTTAGGCAAAACATTCAAACACATAAAATTAAAATAAATCCAAAACAGTGTTTTAATTCAAGAAACTATGAAGACTTTGAGACAGTCTTTAATTGAGTTTTTGACTTAGAGACATTCAGATTTAACCAAAGTCTATGCAATTATCATTCAAACTCAGGCTCTAACTTTAGCCATAGCAAGTTTTTAAATAAAAATATTAGACCTGTGCTATCCTTAATTCCAGAGGCCCTCTCATGCATACCCATCAAAGAAGGTTTTGCTTCAAAGATTCATGACACAAAGTTTTTCCAAAGGATTGACTTTCAAAGAATACCCACGTCCTAGTATCATATTTTCAAAGGCTAGAATGGTTCCTTTTCACCAGAACTTTCCATTTGTCTTTTAAAATTCCATTTTGGCATTTTAGTATCAATGTAAATAGGGCAAGTTCAATTTGCAGAGTTATGACACTGCCTGATGGTGTCTGCTGTATAAGAAGGGAAATGCCTTCTTAGGAGAGTTAATATGGCATTCGTAATGGGGCTTGAGCTCTGTCAGCATTAGAGACTGAACAAAGAGCATGTTCTACTGTTTTAAGTTAATGTTCCACTTTTGGCTGCTGGCTAAAAGTTCAAGAAAATTATTCATATAAGCTAGAAATTGAAATCTATTTCAGAATACTACTTTGGCAGAACAGATTTGATAGGTTTTTGAATGGAAATGTTTAGGAGAACACATACATGTCTAATCACAAATGGAGGCTTATCTGTTTCTTTTTTGAATTCATAAGGGCCCAGATTTAAATGGGCTAGCCGCCGCCTGGTGTCTTCGGAAAGCTCACACATCCGTCTTTTTGTGTAGGGAGATGGAGAGTGTGACTTTGAAGAAATCGTAGGCTGTTCGTAGTTTTTTGCATTCATGCAATATTTACTTCTCTCAGGTGACTTGGACTTTTTCTTTTGTGACCTTGATGTTCTGCATTGCAGTCTGCCGTGGGATTTTTCAACTGGAGCCGAATGGTAAGTAAATTTATCCTAAACATAAACGATAAAAATTTACATGGGAAGAAGATATTTCTTAAAATTCTACAGATAGAAACAAAAACTTTAAAAAGCAAATTAAGGCACACAAAAACTACCAGCTAATTGGATCTGTCCTTATTTCTGTGCCAATTCTGGGGAAGACAGGGTTCTCACTATGTAGTCCTGGATGGCCTGGAACTCATTATGTAGATCAGGATAGTCTTGAACTCACAGAGATCTCTCTCTCTGTGTCTCTAGAGTACTAGCATTAAAGGAATGCACCATCATGCTAGGCTTGAATGTCCTTCTTAACTCTAACATGGCCTCAATAAAAATTAAATCCCAATAATTAATCACTTATATAATTACAAGAAATAAAGCAAAAATTATTTTCCAGTTTATTAAAAGTTAATGCAAACAGTGGCTATTACTTATACTTAAATACTCAAATAATGAGCTATACCCATTCAAAAGTAATGGACTTAATGATTTAAAAATTCATATCCTAGCTGTGTATGGTCACACATATCTGTAATCCTGGCTGGGACACTGACACAGCTTAAGCACAGCCTAAGCAACCAAGACTTTTGTGTCAAGAGAAAACAAAGGAAAATATTTGTCTTGTTAGTTGTGAAATAACTGTTAAAAAGAAGTCTTATTCATTCTACTATAATTATATCTAACATTATTCAAGCAATGAATCTTTCTAACACCTTAAAACTAGAGTCCCTATGTTTCAGCTTTAATTATCTCTTTCTACAGCACCTTGAATTTCTCTTCTGTATAGACCTACTTCATCTACAAGTGTACATAAATCATTTACTCACAAAAAAATCTCTTTTCCTAAAAATAGCCTTACTTGCACTGAGTCACTTTACTTGCACTTACCCTCACATCTCAGCCCTGGGACCGTTTTCCCCTTGTCCTGTATACACTGTTGGTTTCCAGGCACAGTTAAATTCCTAAGATTCCATATCAGTGATGCTTATAGTTTCTTTGTACCTACTGACCTTTAAAAACCTCCTCTTTCTTCATTAAAATTTTTAAATATTGCATACTTCTACAGACAGTTCTAAACAACATGAACATCTGTTCAAATTCATGCTCTCCAAACTTACATATGTATAATGCCTCCTGTTCGTGTCTACTAAAACATAAAATAGTAGCTGCTTTACACTGTTTGCAAAATAACTGCCATAACTTCCCTACTGTAGCTACACATGATAGTTTTCTTCCAAAGATAACACTAGGCTTGACTGTCTAACTTCCTTTAACCAACAAATCACTGAGGCATCAAATGGCTATCAACTTTTCTGAGAATCTTCCTGTCAGCAAATAAACAAGCTGTAATTATTAGCCTGCTAGAAGATGAATCTTAAGATCATCACCCTAGCTAAAATCAAGCTCGATGCTTGATGAAAGGTTCGGTTCTAACTAATACACCTGAGAAATTTTCAGTAAACCACCCCAGATCATTCAGCCTTAGCCAGCCACCAAAAGTATCATCCCACAGGCCCTCAGAACTGGAAATGCTTACTGTTTTAAGCCATTAAGGTAGTGACATTTGTTATACAATAAAACCTACAGGATATAGCAGATTAACAATGACTAACAACATATTAATGGGTATATTTTATCTAATAATAAATTTTACTTTGCAATAGGTAGAAAGAGTGAGTAGAAAGTTAGGGTTTTTTTTGTTAGAAAAATCACATTAATATTCTTAAGTTTTCAGTCCATTAAATTGTCAAAAAACATTAAATTTGAAAATAAAGTACAATAGAAAAAAATTATGAATATTGCTAAATATAAATCCAATAAAAATTATTTTGTTCTTCTCAAAAATTGTTCCATTCTTTGCTTTGAGAAAGAAAATTCTACTTTTAAGAGATGATAAACTGTATCTAGTATTCACTTGTGAAAAAATGTAGGTTATCAGTGCCTTAAATAAGATAAAGGACTGTTGATATTCAAATGGTAGTATAAAAGAGAAATATTCTATTTTGTCTACTGATATTTTCTACCTTATCCTGACTGACTCTTGTGTTCTATATCTCTCCCAATTATCCTAAGAGTGACAAAACTCAGTAACTATATGCTACAAACCAAGCACACAATATATATTCTCCAATCTTCATAACATCCTTTAGGGAATTTGAGCTCTTTAATTTCCTTCTCTCTCTCCCTCTTCCTCCTCTCCCCCCCTCCCCCTTTCTCCCTCTCCCTCTCTTTTCTCTTTCTTTTGGTGCCTGGGATTGAAGAAGGGGACTCACCCATGCTAAGGCAAGCGGTCTACTACTAACTTACAATGACATATTTACAGCCCTAGAGCCCTAAAATATATTTTCTTAAACACTGTCTGGTTCAAAATCTATCCTCTTATACCTCTTTTCAGTAAAGATCAAATATAACTACAAAAATGTCATTTGTTAGAAAATGTTGTTAGTTCATAAAGTGCAGTGAACCTGACTGATGTGAGGGCCTTATATTCAGAAGAGGCCTGCACACATGGAAGGTATAACCTTTTTTATGTGGATGCTATATTTCAGATAAGAAGTGAAAAATTAAAAGGACTCTTCTATCCATTCATTAGACAGGCATACTGTAGTTTGGAAAGAAAAATTGCCTGAACCCCAGGGAAAGCATTTTTAATAATTTGCAAATGTGCACAGTATATATCTCAAAAACAAGTCAGTAAAATTTCTCCATATTTGACAAGCACAGGTTAAGATGTCTAAACATCTGTATTTAAATGGTAAATAACTGACTACACACTGACTTTGAAATATTAAATACCTTGCTAAAAAAATGCTTCCTTCAACAGTTCTATAACTGTGTTTTACCTTTCTTAGTTTAAGTTGCAGTTTTCATCCTCAGAAAATTGACTTTAAAACTGATAATAGAGAAAATTACCATTCCACTCTCTCTGGCTCAGTCCTGCCCTGATTGAGTCTTCTGGGCTTTATAAAATCCTGGCTCTTCATTACAGACAGCTCATTGTTACATGGCTGTGATGAAACTACACATGGGTGATGCTGGCACTGATGAAATAGCCTGTGGACAAGGTAACTGTCCATCAAAAGACTATCCTGTGGCTCAATAGGAAATTAGAATATAAGAAGTATTAGGTCCAGATAGCTTAGCAAAGGAAATCTTCACAAACAGAAGATACATAGGCTCGAACATCCAAGTTTCCTTTGATCAGACAGGATTAGTATAGTATGGTCACCAACTTGAGCAACAGTCCTTTAAGGAGTTACACATATTCAAGAAATCATACTAAACACAAACTTCCCCATCTGAGAACCTCTGTCACAGTTGCCAAAAGGTATCCTGTGAACTCTACAGTAACCTATAACTTCTATAAGATGTATAGAGGTCTCCAACGGGGTTTTCTCTAGGAATTTTTCTACTCAGTGTCTTTGACAGTTTGACTTTTATTTGCATTAAAAAAAAGTCCACTGGGAGAGAGGAGAAAATAAAATTTAAATAATAAATAATAATACAAGTTCATGAAATAATTAACAGACAAAACTCTCATGGGGCGTTTTATCATGTGTGTCAAGCTTTTCATTCTACAATTTATTGAGATATAATAAAAATACTGAACCCTGTGTTAACTGTTCTACTTAAAGATTGAGCAAAAAAGGTAAAAACAGATCCAGTCAAAACAAAGGGATAAAGCTTGTCAGGTGGCCATAAACATGAATAAAATGAACTGTTAAATACCTAATTATTTTACCTGAGTGCGGCACTTCCTTGAACTTATCAGACATTCAGTGATCACTGAAGTTGTAGAAAATTCCAGCTTTGGAGCAATTCCCTGGGAAATGCAAATTTTTTAAAAAGGGTGGGAGATTAGACATTGCCATTAAAAGGAATTAGAGATGAAAAGAGGATCTAAAGTAATAAATACTTGTCAGAGTACTTTATTCATTAGTTTGAACCTTTTGCTAAAGATAACACAGCAATAATAAATGTTAGTAATAAGCAGTTTCATTTGCTAATGATTTAGGAACAATTATAAGGCTTATGGATAATTAAGATTTGTTTTGAAATGTCTTTTGAAATGTCTGTGAAAGTGTTTTAACATAAATTATGACATAAATACACTCATATATATGTGAACATAATTGGTTTCAATGCTTTTTACATTAACAATTAGACATTCGAACTATATAATCGAGAAATAATTGCTACTTTCATTTAGCCAGTCCAAAATGTCTACATATGCCAAAACATCATTTGTACATCAAAGATAATATTTATCTGTCAATTAAAATATTTTTAAAAGAAGAGGCTTGGATGTCTCAAAATGAGAAATATTCTAACTCCCAGGTATGTAATTTTTGCAAACAGAAGAGATGTTTCTACCAATTTCTCTTGTATTTTCCCTACAGTATACCTTAAATTCAAGTGTAGAAATTAATCCGGGTGCCATTTTTAACAACATTTCAATAATTAGCTTGAGCAGTTTTGAGATAAGTAGAGACACAGAAACAGTTCAAAGGGACAGTTATAATGCACCTGAAAAAATCTGTAAGTACATGTTCTGCATACACCAAACATTAAAACATGTTGGTGATCCTAAAACAGCTTCTTCTCACTATAACACAAGCCAGATACTGGCCAAATCCTCTACATAACCACCAAATAAGTTTAAAATCTGAAATATCATATCTATTACAGAAAATGTAAATCAGAAGTATTTTTTCCTACACACATCTTTTATTAATGACATCTACTACATCCACTTGTTATCTATTACTACTCTTAGTACATTACCAAAATGTAACAATTTAAAACACTGATAAGCACATATTATCCCATACAGTCCCTAAGTGCAAGTGGTCTGCAGAGGCAAAGATAGGTCTGTCTTGGACACCCTCATGAAACTTCAGTCAAGATGGCATTTGGGCTGTAGTCATCTGAAAGCTCAATTGTGGTTTGACAGTTTCCTTCCCAAGAAGATTCATTCACACCACTGTGATGGCCTGAGTTCCCCCATTTTGTATGTATGTTTGACCACAGGGCTATTCCAGGAAGAATTAACTGCAGAAAAATATCCCAACAGAAGGTCTAGAAGATCTCAGTTATTATCGTACAGCTTTTGTAGCTTCTTGCTTAATGCCTATCTTGCCTAATGCTGCTGGCTTCCTTAATGCTTAACTGGTTTCTGTAACCACTTGCTTGCCTGCTGCAGAAAACAAATATGTCATGCATACGCAGAAACAATCTTGTTTAACCACCTGGTCCATCAGGACACTTGATAAGCTCTGTACTGTGCTCTCTAAATCCCAGCACAGAGAGTACAGTTGCTGACCAGCTAATAATATTTGGCTGATTTGGAACATCTGGAGTCTGCGTGGTCCTTCCCAGGGACCTTGGCACTGTAATACCACTGTTGGCTAGAGGCCTGTTTCCCTCTAGCTTTTTGCAACTCATAAGCTACTTCATAGAGCCACTGTTATCCTCATGGCATGTGATAAATTTCCCCAAAGTGAGTGATGCAAGGAAAATCAAGAAGGAAGCCATAATGTCATTGTCTCAATGGCCACATCTACCACATTTTATTCATTAGAGTAACTAAGTACAGTCCACACTGAAGGACCCAAGAGCTGGACCACCTTTTCAGTTGAGAGTTATGTATCAAAATATCTACATAAAATCTTCCTTGTGACTATAAATTACTTATATTCTTGCAAAATACACTCATGTTCTATCAAAAACAACTGAAGAAGGAAGTCTTATTGTTTTATAACCTTACAAACTCAGTTTAAAATTCACAATGTTGGCATGTGAATCAAATTCTGGAATAAATAAGGTCCTTTGGTTATAGTTCAGTACAGCTCCTAAAAGACTTATGACCTAGGGAGACAAGTCATCTATATAACAAACACCCACTTTTCACACTTGCAGCAAACACCAGGCAATCACTGATATTTTTATTCAAAAGAGGAGAAAATAGTAGTAAGTAAATAAGAAACACTGGTTCTTAAACAGTCCTGAAATCCAGACATGGTATGTGAGAAGCTCTAGAATTGAGAGGTTCCAATTCCTACTCAGGACTATCCACACTTCTTGGCTATGCATTCTTCTGTCTTCAGGATCACAAATCTTTTGAAATAGGTAGTAGATTATTAGGAGTCCTATAGAATTCTGAATTTGGGTCCTGAAGAGATATTACCTTTGTAGTGTCTCTCTCCATTTCAAACCAGTGTTGTTTCCACTGATTGCTCTTACTTTGTTTTTGCTTTTCCCATCATGTGAACTTTAATGCTACTTCCTCCCTAAAACAAAATCCACACCCTTTTCAGTGCTTCTGGAATTGTTGAGAATGCCCTTCAGCATCTTTGGAAAACTGGTTGAGTAGATGGTTTTATAAGACAACTCGCTGGACCTTTCTGAAGTTTTAAATGAAGTGCTTTAAAGTACTCCATAAATTGTCCTGGGATGATTTTTAGTTCTAAGTTATATCTCAATTTCAGCATTTCCCACAAATGACAAAGGCTAGGAATCAACAGAAACAGTGAGTTATGATTCCTTTTTGTTTTCTGACCTTTCCTTCTCCTGTACTATGGTAATTACCAAGAGGAAACCAGACAAGTCTTCTTGGACAGTTTCATTAAGAGTTCTGCCCTATATTCCACATTACTGCAGACAGCTGCACTGTTAAACAAAACAAAGATTCCTTCCTTTTTTTGCTGGCTTCCAAAAACCTTTATCTCACTTTCCTGAAATGTTTCTCTGACCATTTCTATAAGTTTCTACCCTCTCCAGAGAGTTCTTTTAGCATCCTCACATGACAGTAGCTTCCATTGTGGTGAGTGATCCAAGGAAAAAAGGAAAGAGGAGCTCCCAAATGCTTTCCATGACCTGACCTAAGCAATGCAGCACAGTCATGCTGCCCTACTGAATTTGTTATAAGATATGCTTAATAGGAGTGGGAACAGTCTACCTCAGGAAGAGAGATCTGTCAAATAACTTCCAGAAATACAGTTACATGTCACTTAATGATGGGGATACAGTCTGAAAACTGTGTCTTTAGGCAATTTTATCATCATGTATATTTCCAGTAACCAGGTTAGTATGGCCCATTACATACCTGAGTATGTCATAAGTATCTTTGAATATGGAGTCTGTCACTGATCAGATTGTTATGAGGCAATATGCAAACTCAAATTGGAAAAAAAAAACAGCATAGAACTGGGGAAATGGGCAGGAGACCCCAAGGTTAGCCAAGGAACTATTGGTAGCTGTTCACTGTTGGGTGAGGAAGAACTGATCTTTAAGAAAGTGATGCTAGACAGGCTGACCAGGCTCTAGTGGATGAATTCACACTGAGGGACATCTGTGAACACAAACTTGATTTGATAGGCTTTAACATGTATGACAGAATACATGAAATCTGGTGGGGGGCCTACAGGGTACAGATAGGGGAGGAGGGCCTAAATATGATTAGGATATATTGTATGACATGCACAAAATTCAATAAAAGTATATATTGAAATAAATAAATTAAATAAGAGTAAAAGCCAAAAAAAAAAAAAAAAAAAAAAGAGGGGAAAGAGTATGTGCTATCACCATCTACATACACTGTGACATCACTTTAAGCCTGGTCACATTGTGAATTTTCAGTATTTTATCCATTATTTTTACTGGCTTTTCAAAACCTACTATGTAAACAGGACTACTTGTATTCATAGGTTTATCTTAGGAAATTACTTAACACAGTTGTTGGAGATGGCAATTCAGAAACTCATAGGGCAAGCTGGCAATATGGAAACTAAGGAAGAAAATGATGCACAATCTTGAATGTGAAATCTATAGAGTTAGCTGGAAGAATACAAACAGGCTGGATTTCTATTGCAGCCTTGGGGCAGAATTCTTTGTTCCTTAGAAGATCTCAGTGTTTGCTGCTGAGCTCTTCAAATGATGAGATGAATCCTACTCATACTGTCAAGTACTAAAAGTCAATTGTTTATAAATCTTTAGCACATCTATCAAATTCCTTTTCAGTAGCACCCCAGCCAAACTGACAAGATGAAATCACACCATCTCAAGAGCAAGTTCCTGTATGAGGATATCCTAAGAAGTCAGCCATTCATTTAGTTCAATCAACAGGCATTTGTTAAGTACTATATACGAAGACACTGTGCCAAAAGTAAAGTTCAAAGATGAGAATGCTACAGATTCGGTGTTCATAGTGCTCATCCTCCAGGAAGAAAATACAGTTATCATCATCACCACTCCATCATCACTACCATCATGACATCCACAGTTAAAATCTATGGTCTTCTCGATGTGCCTACCTCAACCCAATCACAAAACCTATAGTAGTAGGAACAGAAGGGCAGGCAGTTTGAACCTCACAGACAGCAGCTCAGAATCATAAGGATTCTAAAAAAGAATATATTGTGGCTTGCCAGGACTACAAATTAATTTGACTAGAGCATTTTTTAACTTATATTCAAACAAAATTGGCATAGCTGGATTTACACCTCCATTGTTATGTTCAGTTTCTTGTGCATTTTTCAGGTCTTTCTTAGAACTGTGGATGTGCAGCTAATGAACCTGCAAGAGTTCCCACCCTCTGCTGACATTCAGTGAGTGGGTTAGGAAATAAACTCAAAGCTATTGCCAGTTTCCCTTGGCTTTTAACTTTTTGTTTGTCTCTTGTTGGGCCTTAAGAAATCCTAATTGACCGGCTGGCACCTCCTGGCCTGGGCAAGATGGCGCTGAGAGGAGCTAAAACAAAGACTAGTCAGAGGAGATAGGCACATACCACACATACCATGGTAATTAGGTGAACTAGGGACTTAAGTGCCATTGGAGGAGAATTACTTCCTCCCTTGTGAACAGCCCGTGGACAGTAGTAACCTCTATGTAAAGTAAAAAGCATGATCAGAGTGACCAGTAAAGTCATTGGTAGAAACTTCCCCGCTGTATGCTAATACCTGTAACTCTGAGCCTTTATAAAGTGCCTGTTAAGTTCAGTAAACGGCTTCCTGCGGTATCATTGAAGAAGTTACATCATTAAAGCTGTATCATCAAAAGAGCTGGCTAGCTGCATGCTTCTTTGGTCAGACAGGAAGCCCCAGTCCTGTCTGAGTGTTTCCTGGAGCGAGCCAGGAAGCTGGGAACGACCGAAGAGAAGGGGCTGGGGCAATCCAACAGAAGTGGGACACAAGCCTTGTGTCTGATCCCCCTTCCGGTTCTCTCCCACTGGGCGCGAGACAGGAAATTTGGAGGGGGTACCCCCCCTGGGTGTCTGTCGCTCCAGAGCTAGCAACAGTCTCTCACTGTATCCCTGGCACATGAAGTTTCAAAGGCAGACAGGAAAGGGAAGTGACCTTCTTACAGTCCTCTAATTGCCCCTTTGTTTCCTGAATCTCCCTGTTATCTTCCTGGCAGGTGTCCCATTCACCCCCACACCCAGCTGCTGGGCTTCTTCCTCTGCTTCCAAATGAGTGCACAGGCTTAGCAGGCAAAGCCCAACTGTTCATCTCATATCACCAAGTTGATTTTGACCCCTCTGGTAGCAAAGTTACTTCTGTCTGTGCCAGCTGAGACTGGTGAAGTTCCAGTTCTTATTTAACAGGCAGAGTATGGGGGCATTCTCAGCAGGAGAGATCCCAATTCCACATAGTTACCTACAACTTTAGCCATTTTTCAAGCATAAAAATTTCATCTGTCATCAGGGTGTGGTGGTGCATGTCTTCAATCCCTGCACTTGAGAGGAAGAGGCAAGCAGATCACTGTAAAATCGAGGCCAGCCTGGTCTACATAGTAAGTTTCAGGCCAGCTGGAGCTACAGGGAGAACCCATATCAAAAAACAATAACAACAACAAAAATTTCATCCACCTTGTCCTCTTTGTCAGTCAATATTCAGGGCCCTGAAGCTGTTAAGGAAGAGCAGGACAGAAAGAAAAGTCTCTTAAAGCACCATTTAAGTGTACAAATAGCCTATAAACACTTCACAATTAATCTGTACAGCCTTCTAATGGGCATTTTAATTATTTCTATTTTGTACTACTATCAGCAATATTATAAGAAAACACCTTAAGTTAGGGCTATAGCTCAGTGGTAGAGTGTTAGATTAACATATGCAAGGTCCTGGGTTCTATCCCTGATTGGGGGGGGGGCACCCTTATGAAGGTTTTGAAATACTAGTGAGGATATAGCTAAAACACATGTTTAGAAGGCCTATGCTATGTAAGCCTTTGTCTTTATTAAATGCTTCATAACTGTGATTATTCCAATTTATATAACACAGCAGTATATGAAAGATCCTGATTTATAAATACTTAATCTGTTAAATTTTGCCAATAATTATATATGTATCAATGTGATTGTTTAATTTAGATTTTCCTAAATGCTGAGACATATTATCTCTCAAAAGTTTGTTGGGCCCTTCCTCAGAGAGAAAACACAGAGCAAAGTAACAATCTATGGAAGGGTGAAGGTGGGCAGTGGAGAGAGAAAAGGAGAAAAGAAACAAAAAGAATGTAAGCCAACATAATATGTGTTAATTTGAGGTGATTCATGCCTTTGCTAAATTATTTTTGCTATACTTCAGGATGCTTAAAATAACACAATTAAAGGAAACATGTTTGAAACCAAATCAAAGTTTGAGTTATTCCTGCACATTTATTATACTGAGGCCTGAATGGTACTTCTTAGGAATGACCCTGCCTCAAAAGTCACTCAACAAATAGGAGTACTTACACGCAGGCCAGAAATCCTCCTCATGGTAACCTGGCGGTTTGAATCATGGTGTCCAGAAATTTGGTTTGGACCCGGGAACATGAAATCTCGTGTGTTTTCATCATAGGTAGACAGTGTTTCTCCCACTATAAGAAAGATATCCTATGATTCAAATTATAACAAAATATTCTATTTAGAAACAAAATAATCAAGTAATATATATATTGCCTGATTCCTTATTGCATACCTGCTTTGAGGCAGTGTTTATTTTCTATAGAAGGAAAAATTAAAATAAAAATACATTAAATGTTTTAACACTTTTTTTTTTTCATTTTCAGAAGTATACTATGTATCAGTAATTCCCTGTCTCACACTTTTGGAGAAAGGGAATATTCATTTACACTCAGTCAGAACATATGAGCTGTCATAAAAAAGAATTCCTTCCAAAAAAAATGAAGTTGGCATGACATATACACATTGTCCCATTTAGCTTTCTGATGCTGTGGGAAAACACTTTGAACCAAAACCTACCTGGATGAAAGGGTTTATTTGCCTTACACGTCCCAATCACAATTCATCCTTAAGGGAAACCAGAGCAGAAACTCAAGGTATGAGACTAGAGGAAGGAGCTGAACCACACAGCACAGAAGATGTTTGCTTATTTAGGTCTTGCTCCTGCTCAGGCTCAGCCTGCTTTCTTACTCAACAATGGGCACCTGCCCATGGGGCACCACTCACATTCGGCTGGACCCTCTCACATCAGGTAACAATCAAGAAAATGCTTCAGACCAATCTAATACAGGAATTTCCTCAATTTAGGTTTCCTCCCACTCCTAGGTTGATCAGGTTGACAATTGAAGCTATCCAGCATACACTTCCAAAACTTGATTACCATCTATATGATTTTTTCTGTTTCCTGTTTTGTTTGCTATTGTGGGATATACAATTAAATGTTTTTAAAAATGAGATGCTTTCTAGAATTTGTGGCTAGTGAATATATATATATATATATATATAAAAACGTAAAATGTGAGATTACTTGTATATAATAAAATATATATCAGAGTCATATTTCTTTGATAATCCTACAAATTAGTTTCAAAAATAAAATTAGTCTTTATATGTTCATAGGCAATCTCTGTCCTCTAGTAACTTGCCATATTTACTTTGTAAGGTCCTAATTCCCTCCATTCCCAATAGTCAACACAACACACACAAAAAAATTTATAAACCCTGTGTAATCAACAAACACATGCAATTTTAGGCAAAAAAATCTGAATCAATTTTATGACTGCTACAAAGTATCTTAAGCTGATAATGTCATTTTTCCACTTTCAATTATTTCTATAGATTCAGTTTCAAAACGAATATATAGAAATATATATAGATAATATATATTCAATTTCAAAGGCTGTTTGTGTCAACTCCTTGTGCATACACTACACTTTACACAAAGCAAATCAATGACATAAAAATATACAGTGCTGTTAATATGGTAAAAGGGAAAGATGAAATGTTTAAAAACATTTCTTAGGAATGAATTGCCACACTAGTTCACTTATCAATAAACAATACAGTACCTGGTGGAACTAGTTGTATCAACTCGAACACTGCTGTATCATCTGAAAATTTGAAGGAAAATTTTCTTAAGAAAATTCTCTTCTCCACAAATCAATAATAAACAATGAGCTACTTCAGTCTATTTCATAAAAAAGCACAACTGCCTTGTGCATCTGAATTCTGCTATTTTCCACAAATGAAAGTCTCATTCAATCTTTCATTTATATAGTTCATCTATGAGATACTAAGGTTTCCATTTAAGACATAACTTACAATGAAAAACAGATATGGCCCTTTTTATTATATCTTTCTTATTTATTCATTTGTTTTCCAAAATAAGTCCAATGGGATGGCTCAGTGGGTGAGGTCATTTGCTGCCATGTCTAAAGACTAGAGTTTGACCCCTGGAACCCACTTAGAGGAAGAAGAGAACCAACCCTGACAAGTATTCCTCTGAGCTCCACACATACCTTAATGTGTGCATTCCTGCAACCACCCACATGCTAAAAAAAAATTAACATGGTAAATTAAAAGTCAAAATAACTACTGGGTAGACATGTTTGTGAATATTTTAATAGACCATGTATGTTTTCATAAATATATTTATTTCTTAATCAGAGTGAGGATTGTTAAATATATAATAGAACACCTTAAAATTTAGTATGTCTGAAATATTTTGTAATAAGTTTACAAAAGCAAAATAAATGGATGCCCTTTCAACCTTCTGAGAACTGATAAAAAAGGAGTAATTGCTTCCTTTCTTTATATTCTGCCACTTTCACAACTCGAAGTCTCATTTAGCCTTCTATTCTCACATTTCGTCTATAAAGAAATAAATTCTTAATTTAGTGTAGAACTCACCACTTCCTGACTTGGTCCTTTGAGTGCTAAGATTATGAATTCCTGCTACCATAACCAGCACGATAAAGTTTTTTTCTTCAGAGTCTTAAAGTCCATAAGGGAGATAAACATCAAATGAAATAAAAACACAAATATATTATTAAAATCTACAACTACACTGAAAGCATTGGAGAGAGAGACATGAGTGATACTGCAGTAACAATACCTAAGTCAATCAGGCAGGCAGTGAACACTCAGAAAGCAGTCTTTAGCACCTATCTAACTAGCAGGAGTTAAGTAACTGGGAATTCAGGAGCTAGGAACAGAGAGTTTATAACATGTAAAAGGAACAGAACATGCAAAAGCTCCAAATACAATGGAACAAGGATATTTAAGAGATTCAAAAGACCAAGGCTCCTTCTACCATCAACTGGAAAAGGTTGACAACAACAACAAAAGTTGCTAACATTTAACACAGCCTTGAAAAAGAGTCAATCTAAAATTTGGTATAAGAAGGAAATGTAGAGATCTGAACCTAGCCTTTGAGTCTGATTTTCCTTGGTGGTATCTGACAATTCTGTTAGAGAGACAGGTGAGAGGCAGGAAATTAAGAATGACTTCTGATAAGCTCACGCTATTAGAGGAACATGATTCTTAGAGTAGTAAACAGTCATACGGGAAAAGTGAAATACTCAACTACTGCCCTTGAAGAATCATGGCCTTGAGCAGACAGAAAAGGGAGGTCTGGATATCAGTCAGTGGTCTGATAACCTGGTCAGCCCACAGGTTTGGTTCACTGAAGATGAAACTTTAAAATAAAGGATAAACTAAAAAATAGACAAACCTGAAATGTCTCAAATTTAGTCTGAATTAAGATAATTTAAATAATTACTTCTAAATTTTTATAAGGTTTAGTATATTAAGAGAAATAAGCGAAAATAAAACAGAAGATCCAGAAACCAAGTCTACATTCACAGAAACAGTCAATTAGGACACTTATGACATTTATGACAGGGACTTAATGTCATTCAAGACATGGACTTAAAATGTGCTGTAAAGACTCACAGGCTGCCATGTAAGGAATCCGGAAGTGTTTGCTCCAGCTTAACAAATAAAAAGCTGAGATGAACAACTTATCCAACACACATCAGAAAAGTGACGTCACAGTACAAAACAATCTCAAAACTTTAAAGGTATGACAGCAAAATTTTTTTAAACTCTCAGGCAAAGATAAAAAAGAAAAACAATAGTTGAAAACTTTCCCAATTTCATGAATTACATTAATAATATAAACACTCAGGAAGCTCAATGAACTGGAAGAAAAATAATTGTTAAAGTAGCATAAGAAAAGTAGCTTATTTAAAAAGGATATTTTAAAGATCCTTATAGCAGAAAGAATCATCTGAAAGCTTGGAGGCCAGAAGGCCATGAGCTGACATGGTCAAAATGCTGAAAGAAAAGAACTGTCAATTACGAAAGCTATGTCTGGAAGGCTGGAGAGTTAAGAACACTGCTCTTGCACAGGACTCAGGTTCGATTCCCTCTGTAACTCTAGTTCCAGGGGATTCGACACCTTCTGACCTCCAAGGGCAGACATGGGTTCACGTATATACATGCAGACAATACACTCATATGCATAAAATGAAAATTTTAAAAAGAAAAGCTATGTCCAGAAAAAAAAAACATTTCACCAGTGCAGGAAAATTGAAAAGGTTATATACATGAAAATGAAAAAGAGATTTGCAGAGCATAGGGGCAATGGACAGAGACGGTAGGTAGAGAGTGTGGAGGAGGTTGAGTGTGTTCAGCATGCATTCTACACTTGTGAAATTGTCAAGAAACAAATTTAATTAATAAAACCATGTCCCCAGATAAACAAAAGTAGAGGGATTTTGTTACCACTAGGTGTTCCATGCAAAAAACACTCAAGAGTATCTATACTGATTTCAGACAAAACACTTTAAAACACTGCAAGAGACAAAGCAGGACAAATATATATATATATATTTAATTTATATGTATATATAAATTAAATGTTCAAGACATAAAAGGAGAGCAGATCTTTGGAGACAGCCTGAGAGTGCCTGACTCTGGCCTCTGTGTGGTGAATATCCTAAGTATCACCATGCCCATTCCCCTACTTTGGAATCACAGGAATTCCATCCCACTGATCTAGGGCCAGGCTTCCCTGCTGGCTCGTAGGGACCAGCACTTCCATTTCCCATTTTCTCTCGTTGGACCGTCGCACTATCCACCTGAAACTACTGCAGAGCTCCCAACTAGCCTCCTAGGCTGCTTCCCTGCAGGTGAGCTCCCAAGTAGTCCAATTGGACCCACCTGATTCCTGTAATATAAAATCAAAAGCGATAACCTGAAGCCTAAAGCAACCAGCTCTTCATACTCAATCAGAAAGCAACCAAGTTACATCAATAATAAAAAAAGAAAGTGCCTTCAACTCAACAAAGGAAGGCTTGAGTTTCATACCAAAATCACAAGCAACAAAAGAAATCCACACACCAAAAACAAAATGAAAAAATAATAATATAAAAAACAAAAATATGTTCTTGCTAAACACCAACAGTCCTATAGAAGAGATCTGCAATGAGAACCCCCCCACCCCTGAAGATAACCCAGGACACAGAATGTAAAAGAAAACTCATAAACACAATCAAAGTCAATGAATTTAAAGAACACACAAATAATTCAAAGAAGAAGATGGGGAACAAACATCCTACTGAATTCACACAAGAGATAGAAATCTGGAAGAAAACACAGGTTGAAATGAAGAAGGAAGTGAAGAACTCAGTAAATCAATTTGAAACGGCAAAAGAAAGCCCAACAAGTAGAATGAATGAAGTGCAAAACAGGAACATGATTCGACGATAAGGTTGAAGAATTGAAACACACAAGCAAAGAATATGAAAAAAATTTTAAATCACAGTATTGGGGAATGCAGGAAATATGGGACACTATGAAAAGGCCAAATTTACAAACCATAGACATAGAGGAAGGAGAAGACTCTCAGGAAGGTAATACTAACAAGATTGTCAACAGGATTGTGGAAGAAAATTTCCTAAAATTAAGGAAGGACATACCCATCCAAATACAAAAACTGCAGAGAACACCAAAATAGATAGAATCAGAAAACAAAGTCCCCATGGCATATCATAATAAAAACACTAAATGTACAGAGTAAAGAGAGAGTACTGCAATCTGAAAGAGAAAAACAAGTCACATATAAAGATTGACCAATCAGAATTACAGCTGACTTTTCAATGCAAATTATGAAAGCCAGAAGAGCCTGGACCAAAGTATTCCCAGTTCTAAATGACCACGAATGTCAATCCAGAACACTTTACTGAGCCAAACTACTATATTTGAAGAGGAAAGAAAACTTTCCCTAAAACAAAAAGGCTGAAAGAATTCATGTCCACCAAAGCATCATTCACAGAACACTCAAAGCAACACAAAGAATTAAAGAAAAGAATGATTATATGCAGGAGGCAATAGAAAGAAACTAAATGGAGTTGTAATTGTGGAAATCAAAATTAGACCAATAATGAAAACAGAAATTAAAATCACATCAACCAATACACATATTTCAATAATAACTTTAAATATTAATGAACTCAATTCCCCAGTCAAAAGACACAGGCTAGGTGAATGAATTAAGATACAAAATTTACCTTTTTGTTGTCTGCAAGAAACGTATCTCACCTTCAAGGACAGGCATTACTTTGAGGTGAAAGGATGAAAAAAATATTCTAAGCAAATGACACTAAGAAACAAGCAGGGGTTTCAATTCTCATATTGCAGGGGGCCAAGAAAGAGTCAAACATATGTGTTATACTTTTTAAAGCAGTTTCCACAGGTGCAAGGAGCCAAGGACTTAGATAAGCAGTTCCTACAGGCATACTGCCAAACAGCTGGGTTCAAAGTGTTTGCGAAGTTAGATATGATTATTCTTTTTTTTAGTGTGCTTCAAGGAGAAATACCTTCACTTTCTCATGCGCTTGTGTAAACAAAATAAAGATGTAGAAAATGTATATAAACTTGGGGAAAAAATAAATCCAGGCTGCTCGGTATTGACTGGGAGCCCTCCTGCATCTATACCTTGTCTCCTTTTTTTTCCTCTCATCCTCACCCCTCCCCAAGTCAAGACCCGTTGATTTGTCTGGCAGCTTCCGGCATCTGTCCCCCAACAGTGCGGCTCAACTACTGGGGATTTTTATAGTTCAGGTGAAGGACGCTGCAAAACTTGTAAGACTCAAGCTAAATCAAAGTAAAAGTGTGGTGCAGTGAAAACTTGCAGGAGTCATAGGGCAGGAGTACAGTAGCTTGCCTTTTGTTTGCATGATAAAAAATATGCTACACGCTCGGGGGCTAAAGTTACTACTCAGCAGCTGGTAGAATTTTTAGAGAAAGTTTGTCCTTGGTTTCCAGAAGATGGAACTGTAAACCCTAAAGTATGGCAAAAAGTAGGGGAAAGACTGAAAGATTTTTATAATGTCCACGGCCCGTCCAAGGTCCCTGTTACAACTTTTAGTTTATGAACATTGATTAGGATGCTTTGGATCCTCGACATGAAACAGAAAAAATGAAGGACTGTACTCCTGAGTCAGGATGTACGGTGCTGGATGTACTCCCTCAGCCCCGCTAAATTATCAGAAAGATTTTAGGAAGGATTTTCCTCTGTGGCCTCTTCTTAATAATGGACTTGATGATGAGCTTGACCCTAATGAGAAAACTGATTTGGAGGATCAGGCTGTACATCACATTCCCCCTGATTTTGACCCTCCTCTTGTTGCTATGGCTGAAAACTCTAATCATGAAGAAACAAATGAAACAAAAAACTGGGAAGAAATAAAGGAATTGAAATCGAAAATGCAACAGTTAATTATAAAACTAGAGGGCTCGGAGGCTTCTCTCAGAGCTTCTTTTACTCCAATTCAAAAACCTGGAGATCCAGAAAAGGCGGAGGAGTTAGAGGGAGAGGCTGTCCGATATCACTGGGAGACCCTAACAGACAAAAGTTTTGAGGAAGTGCAATGCTTACAAAGTATGATGGAATCTTTAACTTTACAGTTACAAATCTCCAGAAGCAGTATACTCAGGAAAAGTTATCTAAAACTGCAAGCACTGGGGTTTTTTTCCCTGCAGTCTGGCTTTAAGAGAAAAAAAGAGGATAAAACGGCACTGGCCCGACCTCCTTTTACAGGCTTGGGCTTTTCTTAGCTCTCGGGCAGAGTTTCATCCAACCTGCTCCCCCCACACCCTCAGACAACAGTTTGATCTCCTTGCTTAAGATTTGACCTTGTTTCAGACATTGATTTTGCATTTTAGGACCTTCATTACTTCCCCTTTTGCCTAATCCTCCTACAACAGCTCAAGGTCAAGCAGACTAAAGTCTCCAACATCAAAGGACCATGGTCACAGGCCTTTGTTAATTACTCCTGGTTTTGGTTCTTTAATTACCAGGTGGATCATATAAATTCCACCACCTCCATCTGCCTTGCTCTGTGGTACCTTGCTTTGCTCAACAACTTCTTAATAGGATTTCAGCTTTTTTCACCTTGCAGTTTGTGGGTCTAGGAAAGTAGCATAAGTAAGGCTGTGATTTTGATTCCAATGCATAGCATTTGAACAATGCAAGCACAGCTTATCTTTTCCCAATTAGACAGCTGTGTCCTGTTCTAACAGCACCTGGTATTAGCTATACTATTATGTTTCTGCTACTCAGCAGAGGTTATAGCAACAGAAATTGCTACAAAGACAGATGTTTTCATTCTTGCTAGTAGTGACTGAACTCAACAGCTCTTTTGTCCCCTGTAAACCACTGAATTAAATTCTAAAGAGAAATAAATGCTTTTTTAAAATGTAAATAATATTGGTAAATTGTTATATGCTATTTGATAACACTGAGAAGTTGACTCTGGAGCTGGACTGGCCATCTAATTTCAGACTCAAGCTTGCTATCTCAGGATGTTCTTTAAGAGTCTTGTGCAGGCTTGGGTTGGCCACCCAACCCTGTGACAAGAAAGAAAAGAACAAAACAGCCTCAAAGTAAGGACATTGTGCTGTTGAGTATAACTAAGGGATAAACTAATTTCAACAGAGGTTATTATTCATCTTATGAAAATGTCTATATCAAAAGTAGCTCATGGAATTCTCTATTCTTTCACACCAACAAATGAGTTACTAATACAATTCATAGTTCTTGGAGAAGATACATAGCAACCTCTGCCTAAAATTCCTCAGTTAATAATTATGCTAAAGATTGTAAACTTCACTTTGATAATGTGTTCCCAGATGCCTGTTGCTTCTTTCTTTCTGATGTTAACACTTCCTCAAGACCTAAAACAAGACTTACGATTTTTGTGTTTTCTGTAAGGTTTCTACTAGGAACTTATAAAGTACAATGTATACATGGGCAATATTAATTCATTACATTATCTTATGTGTGTAATTTGCATTCCATGTTCTTTTAGTAAAATGGTGCTGCACAGTACTCATCTGAGTCTTAAATAACAACCATCTTCATGTCTTCAGCAGTGCCTACTTGAAAAAAGATCATCATATTTAAATTTATTGGCTATTGTATTCTTTCACTGAAGGATGGGTAAGCAGGGTCACTGGGCCTTCACCTGAGTATCCAGCCTATCTTCCCAGTCAGCTGTATGTAATTTTTCCAAAATTAATTTTTTAATGTTATCACATCTCATGGTACTAAGAAAGAAAATGATAAGGTGAAAAATGATGTTAGAAAAATATGGGAATGGAGATACTTTATTAAAAAGGATCTACATAGGAAGATTATGATGACTGGACAGTTCCAGACTGAAAAGGAAAAAGAGAAAGGTCTGATTCAATATGTTATAATATATGAACGACAAGAGAAACATATATAAATAATCTTAAAATTTCTGAAGTAATAATTCAAATAGTTTGAACAACAAATGTATTCAAAAATGTTTCAGTTTTGCCCAAGCTTTAGCTACATAGCATACAGTAATTAAAAGTCAATTGTTAAAAAAGGAGGAGTTATATCCCAGTTCACTACAGAATTCCTTAAATCATTTTAAATTTCTTAAATCTAGATGTGCAAGGTCACTCTGCAGCAGACAGAATGTGGCATCCCAAGACTTCAGATGCTTATGCATAAGTCAGATGGAAGGATCCTATGGATGGAAAATGATATGGCCCCAACCCGGTATTAATATGGGGACAAGGGCATGTTTGTGTTTTTACCACAGGACACTGATGGAACTAGATGGTTGCCTAGAGATTGGTCCAGTATGCAGGAAGTGAGTCTAGACAAAAGGATGCTCCTGATGATGATGATGGGGAATAGTTTCTTGATTGCCCATGGAGAGTTATATTGGGCTCATGCACCAGATCCACCTATGCCGCATTGAGCCATATAGGAAGAGAAGGAGATTGTAGTGATGGTGAATGATACTTGACTGTTGGGACATCCTTACAAGGGAAGAATGGCGATGCAACAACAGATAGGATTTAACTACTCGGGTCATGGGATTGGTCAGGAAATCAGGACTCTACTACAGGGAATACCGATGAATGGGGAAAAGGACTAAGTGCAAGACTTTGGTGGTCAGATGATGGCTTTCCACAGACTTATATATGAAAACTGGTAGCAGCCATGGATAAAGTCAAGACACAACAATCTGGCCCCCAAGGATTAGTGATAGCTTATGTAAATCAACCTTATGTACTTTTGGTTAGACAGTTGAATATCTCACATAATGGCACCAGGTTTAATGTTATCTTGTGGTTTTTGCAATTACCAATTGCATGTCAAAAATCTTAGTGGAAACTCAGGTTATGGTACTCAAACAACCTTCATTTATTATGATTCCTGTAAATGTCACAAAGCCTTGGTATGCTGATGGGGGCTCCAGGTACTCCAAGAGATGGAGAATACCTTAAGTAGACCAAGTTGTCAGCAATGTAACATCTACTCTAGGTTTACAAAAGAGATTTGGGATGAAAAGGTGGAACAGAAGTTGCAGGCTTTAGAGCAAACAATGTTGTATATAAGGGACAGAGTGAATGCCTTGACTGTGCAGAATTCTTTGTGATGTCATGCAGGATACAAAGCTATATGTGTAACTGCTTATGTTTATAATTCCACAATCTCCCCTTGGGAAAAAGTAAAGCGACATATGCTTGGCATATGGTCTAGTTCTCATTCAGAATTAGATATAAAGGGTATTCATAAAAACATATTAGCACTTCAAAAATTGAGACCAGCCTTACCTGCTTCTGTGGCAAAAAAAAATTATTGATGGATTGCAACAATTGTTTCCAGGATGGAAATCATTTATTACCACATATAGAGGATTATTAGGGCTTATTATACTTTGATTACTTGTGCTCCTCTGCTTTCCTTGGTGCATCAGAAGAATATTTGATATTACATGGCAACTATGTGGAGATATGCATAAGCATATGCTGCAGATTCAAGAAACTAAAAAGAATCTTGAAGAATGACAAGTATGATCAAAGATGGGCAACTTTGGGAATTATCCTAACCTACCTAAGACAGGGAATTCAGCGATAAGGGTTGACCATCCCAATGACGGGTAAGGTAGGATAAGTTCCTGACGACCTAAGACATACGTACTTGCACTCCACTTATAATAAATAAAAAAGGGGGAAATGCAGGGAGCCAAGAAAGAGTTAGACATATTTGCTATATTTGTAAAAGCAGTTTCCACAGGTGCAAGAAGCCAAGGACTTAGATAAGCAATTCCCACAGGCATACTGCCAAAGAGCTGGGTTCAAAGTGTTTGCAAAGTTAGATATGATTATTATTTTAGTGTGCTTCAAGGAGAGATACCTTTACTTTCTCGTGCACTTGTGTAAACAAAATAAGGATGAAGAAAATGTATATAAACTTGGAGAAAAAATAAATCCAGGTTGCTCGGTATTGACCGGGAGCCCTCCTGCGTCTTTATCTTGTCTCCTTTTTTTTCTCTTATCCTCACCCCCCAAGTCAAGACCCGTTGATTTGTCCGGCTGGTTCCAGCGTCATATCTGACAAAAAGAAAGGTGACTTCATTATGATCAAAGGAACAACTGATGAAAAAGATAATACAATCAGGAATACATATGCAGCAAATTCTGCTGTACCCAATTTCATAAAAGCAATTCGAAACGTTAATCCCAACAGAGTAGTAGTAGCAGACTTTAATACTTCATATCTCCAGTAGAGAGGTCAACCAGACAAAGAATAAACAAAGAGACAACCGGATTAAATGATACTGTACATCAAATGAACCTAACAGATATCTATGGAATATTCCACCCAAGTATCAAAGATACACTTTTGTTTCAGCCTCCTATGAAACTTTCTCCAAAACTGACCACATGCTGGGGTACAAAACAAACCTCAACAAATACAAAAAAATTGAATCTATCTGACCACAATATAACATAATAACGCTTAAAATCAATGACAGAGGAAGCCCTAGTAACTTCATGAAGACATGGAGATTAAACAATACTCTCCTGAATGATGAATGGGGTCAAAGAAGAAATTCAGGAAGAAATAAAAATATTTCTGGAATTAAATGAAAAGACAATATAACTCAACAAAACCTCTGGGACACTTTTAAAGCAATCCTAAAGAGGGAAATTTGTAGATCTAAGCGCCTACATTAAAACATCAGAAAGAGCAGAAATAAATGATTTAACAAGAATTTTGAAAACCAACAACAAATGAAACTGAAACCCAGCAGACAAGAAGAAATAACAAAAATCAGAGCAGAAATTAATGAAATAAAAACAAAGAAAATAATACAAATAATCAATGAATCCAGAGCTGGTTCTTCAAAAGATAAACTAGATACACAGACCCTTGGACTAGTTAACCAAAAGAAAGGACAACTACAAATCAGCAAAATCAGAGATGAAAGGGGAAACATCACAACAGACACAACAAAGATACAGAACTTTATAAGGGAATACTTTAAAAGCATATATGCTATTACGTTGAAAACCTGAATGAAATGCATGAATATCTAAAATCATGGGAACAACCAAAGCTAAACCAAGAAGAGATCAACAGCTTAAACAAACCCATAACATATAAGGAAATTGAAACAGTAATACAAAGTCTCCCAACTAAAAAAGTCCAGGCCCAGAAGGATTCACAACAGAATTTTTCCAGACATTTAAAGAAGAATGACAACCAGTAAGTAATGCTTAAATTATTCAAAAAGGGAGACACAGAAGGAAAATTCTCAAACTCCTTGATGAATCCAGCATCATTCTAATACCTAACCAAGTATAGACACAATCAAAAAAAACTATAGCCCCATATCCTTACTAAATATAGAAACAAAAATTCAACAATATACTTGCAAACTTCCTACAGACAACACATCAAAAAGATTATTCCAGAGATGAAGATGGTTCAATATATGTAAGTCAATCAATGCTACATATCATAAAAATTAACTCAGAGACAAAAATATGGTCTGCAGAAAAGTCATTTGACAAAATTCAACATGCAAGTTAAAAGTCATAGAGGGAATTGGGCTGGAGGAAACGTCCCTCGATGTAATTTTATATACATACATATATATGTACAAACAAACCCACAGAAAACATCTCTAAATGGAGAAAACCTGAAAGCATTCACATTAAAATCAGGAACTAGAAAAGGCTACCCACTATCTCCATTCCTTTTTAATATATTGCTTGAAACTCTTGCCAAAACAATATGACAAGAAAAGTAAATTAAAGGAGTCCTAATTAAGAAAAAAGTCAAATTATCAGTATTTGCAAATACTAATATATTATACCTAAAAGATACCCCAAATTCCTAGGAACAGTTATCACTTTCAGCAGAGTGGCATGTTACAAAATCAATCTACAGAAGTCAGTAGCTTTTTTATATACCAATAACAAGCAATTGGAGAAAGAGTGTATGAAAACTCTCAAAATCACAATAACCTCAGAAGGGTGGGAGGGAAGAAGGGAGGGTGGTAAACTTGACCAAAGATGATAACAATCTCTACAATGAAAGCTTTAAATATTTGAAGAAAGCACTCGAGGAAGACACCAGGAGATAGAAAGACCATGCTCATGGATTGGAAGAACTAATTTTGTGAAAATGACCATCCTACCAAAAGCAATATATAGATTCAATGTATTTCAATCAAAATCCCTATGAAATTCTTCACAGAATTAGGGGGTAAAAATCCTAAAATTCATATAGATTCAAAAAGATCCCAGATAGCCAAAATATTCCTGAGCAAAAAGAGCAATACAGGGGAATTACAATGCCAGATTTTAAATTATATTACAGAGTTATAGTCATAAAAACAATATGGTATGGGCACAAAAACAGACACATAGATCAATGCAACATAATTGAAGACAAAAACATGAGTATATGCAATTTCAGCTACCTAATATTTTGAAAAAAAAGGTGCCAAGAACACAAATTGAAGAAAAGAGAGCATCTTCAATAAATGGTATTGGCAAAATTGGATCTCCACATATACAAGAATGAAACTAGATGCTTATCTTTCATCTTGCACAAAAGTCAATTCAAAATGGATCAAAGACCTTAATGTCAAACCAAAAATTCTGAAACTGTTAGAGGAAAACACAGAAAGTACCCTATAAGATATAGATGTAGGAAAGGACTTTCTAAATCAGACATCAGTTACTTGGGAATTAAAGTTAAAAATCAACAGGTGGAACCTTATAAAATTAAAATGTTTTAGTACAGCAAAAGAAACAAACAAGGAAGTGAAGAGAAAAACAATATACTTGGAGAAAATCTTCCCCGGTGACACACCTGACAGAGGTTTAACATCCAGAATATACAAAGAATTTTTTTAAATCATGAAAACAAACATTTACAAATAAAAGATGGGCTGTTGATTCAAAAGGAGTTCTCAAAAGAAGAAATAAAGGTTGCTAAGAAACACCTTAAATGGTGTTCAGTCCCATATGAGTAACTCCAGTCTCCCCTTGCCCCATGTCCTGTACTTGTTCTAAGCTGGGGCACAGGACCACTCCTGGTCTTAGCACTCCAGATCCCTAGAGTACTCTCTTAGTCCAGACCCACCCACTGTGACCTGATTCCCTATGCTCAGACCACCTCAATTTTTCAGTCTAGTTTATTAGTCTTCACAAGCTGTTCCCCACCACCAACTTTCCATTACATTCGGGTGACCCCCTATCTAAACTCTATGTCTCCTCTCTCAACCGGCCTTGGGTTTCTATGAGGAACCTTCTTTACTGGTAAGTCTGATTCCATCCACTGCCCTTCCACTCCCCTCACACCTGAATAACTCCACTCTCCCTGGCACCACATCCTTTCTTAAGCCTTGGGCACAGGCCTATTTTGGTCTTAGCACCCCAGATCCCCGGATTACCCTCTTAGTCCAGACATGCACACTGCAACCTGATCCCTTGTACTTGACCAGCTCAGTTTTTCAGACTAATTTGTTAAGAGCCTTCACAGGCTATCCCCACTCCCAACTTACCATTACATTTCTGAGACCAGCCTTCTGCCATGGCAGTCCCCAAACTTGCCTGGGATTCTGGAGACCAGCCCTCTTCCCTGACAAATCTGATCTTGCATCTCCATTCTTCTACCACTGCAGCAACTTCAAACTCCCCCAACTCCACATTCTGTTCTCTCTGAAGCCTTGGGCACCGATTCTGGACTATCATCTTACCTCTGGCGGGCTGTGACCTCTCCAAATTCAACCGGGCCCATCCCCCTACATCGATACTATCTGCAACCCTACCTCTGCGGCAGGGTCAGGCTTCCATGCCCTTTTGTAGGGGCCCAGAAAACGTAAATTCAGCCTCTGCCTAGCAATTTTCTCAAATTGTTCTGAATCTACTGGCTAAAAGAACTTAGACCTTAACAGAGAGCCTGAGAAAATATAATCTTGCATAACCTGTGCCTCTGAGGGAACTCTGGATCAGCTGAATTTTGGTCCCTCCAATATAAAAAAGAGAACTTGAAGCCATGATGTTGCATAGATACGTGGTTTTCTCTCTCTCTGCTGCGAGTGATAGGCTTCCAAATGTGATTAACATCCAACTAACCAATGACTTAAGTGGGGAGATCTAGTGGAAACACAGGGAAGGCTGGGAAGGAAAGATTCTTGCATGCATGTTCCAGAGGTCCAAGGGGGACTTATGATCAAAATGTGGCCTCTGCCATACCACACCTCCATCTCTCTCTCCCCGAGGATGATCCTTTGTAAGTAACCTGAAATAAATTAACTTCTCTAAAAGAGCATATCTCTATCAGTTCAAACCTGGGGGTGTGGTGGGGCTGAATGCCAAGCCTCACTGTGAGAAATTCATGATACAGTTGGCATAGTCGGCAGGATCGACTGACAAAAGGAGAATGCTCCGGGGAAAAGGATTTATGGAGCCACTGCTAGTACGGGGACAAGCCAAGGGAAGAGTATGGGCAGAAGAAATTTTGATATGGTGGATTATCCCCATAGGACTTGTGTGTGTACGGTGGCCATTGCAGAGATAGTATGGTTTATATTGAAATATGTAACTAAGGTGAACTTGCCTAAGCAGATGAGATTGGTGGAGAAATACTGGAATGGCAGTCTTAGGCTAAGGTTGCAGCCCAGAGAGAGATTCAAAGTGTGAAAGACGAATTAGATCGAGAGAAAGATATGAGGCTTGGTTATTCAATACTAGCTTCTGACCTTGCTAGCAAATTGGATGAAAGAGAAAAGGATATAGAAGTTTTAGCCTGGAACTTCCTACCTCTAGGAGGTGGAAAAGGGATGAAAATCCAGGTCAGGTTGATAATACAAGACCCATCCTGGGACCCCAGGACCTGGAACCCCTGGGAAGAATCAAGCAGCAATGAGGGAGGGAGCAACCCAGAAGAAACTAAAAGTGCCCCCAAGGTCCGACCTGTAATACAAAAGGCAAAATCTAGTGAATAAAGGATTCTCCGCCCTAGAGCTGCTGGAGCTAGGAAAGATGTTCAAAAAAACCAGGAGGGAACCCTTAACTACCTGGCTTGTAAGGCTGTGGGACATGGGAACAGATGAGATTATTTTCAATGCTCAGAAGCAGGACAGCTGAGCAACATAACAGCTCACCCTTCCTTGAGATTTAGGCTGCGTAGCCAAAGGCAGTACAAAGGGAAGCAGTCTCTGAGAGACTGACTTGTACAAGTTGTTAGAGAAAACTGGTTATCACCAGTGGAGGTTCACATGGATTTCAGGAGCTAGAGCACGACACGAGAAGGACAGGTACTGTTAAGAGAATCGGGTATGAGGAAATCAATATACAGTAGCCCGATAGGACTATGGACCAGATAGGACTGCATTCACTAGTGATTTAATGAGGGACTTCAATGAACAAGGACCTCGACATTGGTATGGAGGTTTAGTGTCCCTACTAGATCCCCTAGTGGGACAAGAGCTTTACAAGGCAGGAGAAGCTTTGACAGATTTAAACAACCTAGACCAGCATGTAAAGTATGTCTATAGAAGAACAGAACAGCCTAAAAGATGTGTAAGGGAGGCAAAACAGAAAAGGGTTACTCATAGACAAATGTGGAGAGACTTGTGTTTAGCCCAAGTTCCTAAAGAGAGGATTGATAAAAAGCCAAATTCTGTGTGAAAGCACCTCTGGGAGGCTTTAAGCCCTGAGAAACACTTCAAAATAGGTACACAGAGGATGAAGCATATCCCAGGGGTGGATACTAACCCCCACAGAGTAAACAGGGTACATTCCTCTCCTGTGACTGGCTATTCAAACTGGCTATTCGAGGAGTGGAGACAGTTTGCCTAGCCAGGGCCTCTCCCAACAGCCACATGTAAGCAATGGAGAGACCACAGGTGTGGCCAGAGTCAGGAATCAGATCTAGGTAGGGTCTCCCCGGCCTTAGGAAACAACAGGTGCAACAGGGGCAAGAGAAGCCTTATTCCTCCTTGGCCCTCTGTAGGACCAAGTAGCTTAGGCCAACACCAATGAGGCTGGAAAGGATAAAGGGATGCATGGAGGTTCCATGTGAGAAATCCAGACACTAAATGGATTACATGCCATTGTACCCAATATGGATCTATTGAAAAAACAGCTGATGCAAATGAAAAGGAATTTTCCTTGCTATGTTAGACCTTGTATGTGTATATAATGTTAACTTCTGAATGTTTTACAGATATGAAACCCAGTTGAGAGGCGTCAAGTACACCTGATGGAACAAGAATGGAATGTACTCATACAGGGTACAAGGGTGAAGTATAGCCGTGATATTCTGGGAGCTCTATGGGCCTAGGCCTTTAGATGCAAAAGAGTAAAAGCATACTTTATATGATTGTTAAGTAGCAATTCTGGTACCAGGTGTGTGTTGCTCCTCCTGTGAGCTGTTGGCCGAGGAATCTTTGGAAGCCCTCTTCTACCAAACAAAAGGCAATTGCCACATTATAATGCTGGTTGCACACTGGAAGTGGATGGTAAGTCCCAATTACTGAAGATGTGACATGGTTCAAGCATGGAAAGAGAGATCTAGCTGGGACCGAGCTGAAAACTCTCCATAAATGGATGGCTGGCTTTCAATGGATGGCTGGCTTTCAGAGTGCTAGAAGGAGCTATGCAGGCTGCTATGGGAGAATGGTCCTGAAAAGCTCTGCTTAAGGACAGATCTTGTGTGCTTCACTGTCAAATGACTCTACAGGTGTAATAGAGGCTTCTCTGGTATGTGCACCCACAGCATATTTAAAATTGGATTCAGGGCCCACTCTTCAGGGAGGGCACACACACACCTGATATTAGTAAAAGAATGTCAATCCCCAATAGTGAGAGGCAGAGTTATAAGCTCCCATAAAGAAGCTATGGTAATTCTTTGCAAGATAAATATGATGTGCCTACTTAGGTATTGCCTAAGCACTTGTGTTTAAATGCATAGGTTAGGTCATTCAGTATTTGTGTGGATGTTACCTTTGCTGTTGTTGTTATTGTTTTTGTTGCTATTTTACAACTATTGTGTTTTTACAGAAGGAGCATCACTGAAGCAAGATCCTAATCCATGCCACAGTGGAAAGAACATCATCCTATACCTGTTATTCTCCCTCCCCAAACCCCTTTTTCTTATGGCTCAGGTACTATCACAGAAGGAGTGGCAGAAAGTGTGTAAGCACCAGATAGAAAAATGGGTGGGATATTGCAGAGAAATGTGGTTTTCTCTCTCTCTGTTGCGAGGAACAGGCTTCCAAATGTGATTGACAGTCAACTAACCAATGACTTAAGGGGGGAGGTCTAGTGGAAACACAGGGAAAGCTGGGAAGGAAAGAGGCGGGAGTAGTGCCCATGCACACGTTCCAGAGGTCCGGAGGGAACTTATGATCAAAATGCAGCCTCTGCCATACCACACCTCCATCTCTCTCTCCATGGGGATGGATCCTTTGTAAGTAACTTGAAATAAATTAACTTCTCTAAAAGAGCATTCTCTATCCGCTCAATGGGTTCAAACCTGGGGGTGGGGTAGGGCTGAATGCTGAGCCTCACTGTGAGAAATTCATGATACACATGACCAACAAGCTTTTCATGCCTAATAAGAAAACAACCAAGTTACATCAAGTCTACAAACAGAATCACATTTCATCTGAACAAAGGAAGGCTTGAGTCTCAAATCAGAATCACAAACAACAAATGAAATGGAAAATAGAATATCAAGGGACAAAAAGTTGAAGAATTGGAGCACTCAAGCAAAGATTATGAAATTTTACTTTAAAACACAGGGCTAGAATATGCAGGAACTGTAGGACGCCATGAAAAGAACAAATCTATGCATCACAGGCATAGAGGAAGGAGAAGAATCTCAGGATAATAGTATTGACTAGCTCTTCAACCAGACTGTAGAAGAAAATTTCCCAAAATTAAGGAAACACATTCCCATACAAATAAAAGAAGCACATAGAACACCAAACAGACAGAATCAGAAAAGAAACTCCACATGGCTTATCATAGTAAAAACCCTAAGCATACAAAACAAAGAGAGAATTCTGAAAGCTGCAAAAGAAAAACACGTCATATAAAAAGGAAAACCAATCAGAATTATAGATGACTGTTTACTGCAAACTATGAAAGTCAGAAGAGCCTGGACCAAAGTATTCCCAGTTCTAAATGATCATAGATGCCAATCTAGAAGACTTATCCAGAAAAAATGGATATAGTTTCTCCTTCAACTACAGTTTTAGGGGAAACAACATGCATGGGCTGAAAGAATTCAAGTCCAGAAAACCAGTCAAGCACAGAATACCTGAAGCAATACAAAGTACTGAAGAAAGGAATGACAATACCCAAGGGGCAATAGAAAGAAACTAAGTGAAGGTATACTGGGAAAACAGAAAGTTAGATGAAAGATGTAAACAGAATTTAAAATGATGGGAATCAATACACATCTTTCAATAACTGTAAATATCAATGGACTAAACTCCTCAGTCAAAAGACACCCACTAGTTGAATGGATCAAGAAACAAAATACACTCTTTTATTGCCTGCAAGAAACCCATCTCACCTTCAAGGACAAGGTACTACCTTAAGGTGAAAGAATGGAAAAAAAATATTACAAGCAAATGACACAAAGAAACGGGAGTTGCCATTCTAATATATATAAAAAATAGACTTCAAACTAAAACTAATCAGAAGAAACATGAGGGTCATTTTATTCTGATCAAAGGAACAATGAAAAAATAAGATATTAAAATCATAAACATATATGTTCCAAACTCTAGTGTATGCAACCTCATCAAATCAGTGCCACAGGACTTTAAGACACAGATTAATCTCAAATCATTAAACTGAAGCAGGGAACTTCAGTTACCCCACTGTTTCCATTAGACAGGTCAGCCTGACAGAGAATAAACAGAGAGACATCTGAATTAAACAATACCATACATCAAATGGATCAAACACACATCTACCAAGTATTCTACCCAAGCACCAAAGAATACATGTTCTATTCACCACCCCATGGAACTTTCTCCAAAACTGCCCAAATGCTGGAGCACAAAACAAACCTCAAGAAATACAAAAAATTGAAATAATTCAATGCATTCTATCAATGCAATGCAATAAAGCTTAAAACCAACACCAGGAGGAGCCTTAGTAACTTCACAACTCATAAAGATTAAAAAACACACTCCTGAATGATGAATGGGTCAAAGGAAAAATTAGAAAGAAATAAAAGTATTCATGGAATTAAACAAAAAGAACAATACAACCCAACAAAACCTGTGGTACACTTTAAAAGCAATCCTAGGAGGAAAGTTTATTGCTCTAAGTGCCTGTGTTAAAAAATCAGAGAGATGGCTCAGTGGTCAAGAGCACTGATTGATTGCTGTTGCAGAGGACCTGGCTTCAATTCCCACTACCCACATGGCAGATAACATCATTCCTAACATCAGTTTCAGGAGAGCCAATGCCCACTTCTGACCTCCACAGGTATTGCATGACTTTGGTGCAATTACACACATGTAGGCAATACATTTATACACAGAAAACATAATAAATATTAAAAAAATCAGAGAGCACAATAAATGACTTAACATTGCAACTCAAAAATCTTGAAAGCCAACAACAAATGAAACCCAAACCCAGCAGACAAGAAGAAATAATACAAATCTTAGCAGAAATTAATGAAATGGTAATAAAGAAAACAATACAAATAATCAATGAATCGAGAGCTGATTCTTCAAGAGATAAACAAGATAGACAGACCCTTGAACGAATTAAACAAAAGAAAGAAAGAGCAACTACAAATCAACAAAATCAGAGTTGAAAGGGGAAACATCACAACAGACAACAAAAAGATCTAGAACATTATAAGGGAATACTTTAAATACCTATATGCTATTAAATTTGAAAACCTTAAAGAAAAGGATGCGTATCTAAAATCATGGGAGCCACCAAAGTTAAACCAAGATGAGATCAACAGCTTAAACAGACTCAAACCATATAAGGAAAATGAAACAGTAATACAAAATCTCCTGACCAAAAAAATTCAGGCCCAGATGGATTCACAGCAGATTTCTACCAAACATTCAAAGAAGATCTATATCCAATACTACTTAAATTATTCAAAAAATCGAAACAGAGGGGGAACTCCATAATTCATATTATAAAGCCAGCATCGCTCTAATAGCAAAACCAGGTAAATATACAACAAAAAAGAAAACTATAGATCCATATCCTTAACGAAGATACAAAAATTCTAAACAAAATAATAGCAAACCACATACAGACACAAATCAAAAGGATCATCAACCATAATCAAATAGTCTTTATTCCAAAGATGAAGGGTTGGTTAAATAAACATAAGTAAATAAATGTCATAAGGCACATAAAAGGACTCAAAGACAAAAATCACATGGTCATCTCGACTGATGCAAAAAAGGTCTTTGAAAAAATTCAACATGCAGTTAGGTTAAAAGTCCTAGAGGGAACTGGATTAGACTTCAACATAATTAAAGCTTTATATATAACAAACACACAGCCAACATCATTCTAAACAGAGAAAAAGTGGAAGCATTTCCATTAAATTCAGGAACCAGATAAGCCTGTTCACTATCCTCTCACCTTTTTTAATATCATGCTTGAAACTCTTCTTAGAGCAGTAAGACAAGAGAAGGAAGTTAATGGAATACTCACTGGAAGATGTCAAATTATCCCTTTTTGCAGATGATATGATATTATACCTGAGAGGTGACAAAAAATCCACCAAAAAACTCCTAGAAATTATTAACACTTTCAGTAAAGTGACAGGTTATAAAATTTATCTACAGAAATCAGTACCCTTTCTATACATCAATAATGAGCAATTGGAGAAAGAGTACAAGAAAACATTCCCATTCAAAATAGTATAATATATATATCAGAATAAATCTGAACAAAGATATTAAAAATCTCTACAATGAAAATTTTATATCTTCAAAGAAAGATTGATGAGGACACCAGAAAATAGAAGGACATCCAATGATCATGGAGTGGAAAAATTAATATTGTGAAAATGACCAACCTACCAAATCAATATACAGAGTCAATGCAATCCCAATTGAAAAGAAAACCCATGACATTCTTTACAGAATTAGAAAAAAAGCACCACAAAATTCACATGGAATCACAAAAGACCCCAAATAGCCAAAGCAACCTTGAATACAAGGAGCAATGTTGGGGGGATTACTATACCAGATTTCAAACTATATTACAGAGCTATAAACACACACACACACACACACACACACACACTCACACACACACACACACACAGCATAATACTGGCACTAGAAGAAACCTGTAGATCAATGGAATATAACTAAAGACTTAAAGATGAGTACATGCAATTTCAGACACCTGACATTTGATTAAGAGGCCAAGAACACTCACTGTAGAAAAGATAGCCTCTTCAGCAAATGGTGCTAACAAAACTGATCACCACCTGTAAAAGAATGAAACTAGATCCGTATCTCTCACTATATACAAAAGTCAACTCAAAATGGATCAAATACCTCAATGTGAAACCTGAAACTCTGAAACTGTTAGAAGAAAACACTGGTAGTACTACAAGATATAGGAATGAGAAAGGACTTTCTAAATCAGACAGAAGTTGCTTATAAGATAAGGTCAATAATCAATAAATGGGACCTCATTAAACTAAAACCCTCTATACAGCAAAAGAAACAACCAAGGAAGTGAAGAGAAAACCCAGAGAATGGGAGAAAATCTTCACCAGCAACACATCTGACAGAGGTCTAATATCCAGAATAAAGAACTCCAAAACAAAAAAATTAAGAAAACAAGTGACCCAATTAAAAGATGGGCTCAGGATCTGAGCAGTGAGTTCTCAAAAGCAGAAATAAGGATGGCTGAGAAGCATCTTGAAAAGTGTTCAACATTGTTCATAATTAGAGAAATGCAAATTAAAATGACTTTAAGATTTCATCTTACCTCAGTCAGAAGGGCTAAAATCAAGAGAACAAATGATACCAAATGCTGGAGAGGATGTGGGGAAAGAGGAACGCTCATTCACTGCTGGGGGACTGTAAACTCATGCAATCTCTATGGACAGCAATGTGGAGAACTCTTAAAAAATTAAAAGTGAATCTAAAAGATTTGACCTGGTTATAGAACTCCATAGCATATACCCAAAGGATTCATCCTATTGCAGAGATACTTGTATATCCATGTTTGTTGCTTCTCTTTTCACATAACTAAGGGATGGAAGCAACCTAAATGGCCCTCAAGTGACAAGTGGTTCATGAAAATGTGGTACATTTACAGAATGGAATTCAACTCAGCAGCAAAGAAAGAAGAAATCATGACATTTGCGGGTAAATAGATGAAACTAAAAACTGTTATGCTAAGCAAAGTAACACAGAATCAGAAAAACAAATGAAGTATGTTCTTTCACTTGTGGATCCTAGCACCAAACTCTTATATGTGAATATGTATTTTGATGTAACCGCAGGAAACAGGAAAATGGAAAGGCACCAGAGAGGTAAAGGGAAAGAAGGAACCTAAGAGAGAAAAATAATAGGAGACAGGTGTTATTAAGGGAGAAATAAAAGGGGATATTTAAGTAGAAGTGGGAAAGGAGTGTTATACAAAGGATAAACAAGAAGGAGTTCAAGAGAGGTGGGTCCTTAGGAGACTGGTATTAACAAGGGAGATAAGGGGAAAATGGAGACATTTTATATATAGACAGGGAGGGAGGGAGGGAAAGAGGGAGAGAGGAGGGAGAGAGAGAGAGAGAGAGAGACAGAGAGAGAGAGAGACAGAGAGAGAGAGAGAGAATAATGCCTAGCTAGTATAAAACACCAGAGGGAGCCTAACAACCTACTGACTAATTCAACATACATCTCTACATGAGCCCATGTGCATAGCAAGAAAGTTCCAGACAGTAGAAACCTTCCTTTGAGTTGTTGGCCAGGGAGATCCAAGAGACTCCCAAAATTACACAGATTACTGAAACAGCCATTGATTCCCTCCAAGAACTTGAATGCAAGACCCTATTGCTGAAGACAGGACAGTCTTTGGAGAAAGAATTTGGAGCAATAGAGCTGGAAGTGACCTGGGAGCCACTTCCCTTGAAGGCTAACACTCATAGCCTTCAAGGGAAGGCAATGGATACAGCCAAGCAGCCAAGGGAGAACATCAAATGATGGCCCAGTGCCAGCTTCATGACCAAATAAACACGCTGATATTTGACACAGCATTCAACAATGGTGCAGTCATGGCACTTTTATCTTGGAGCCAGTCAACAGCTACCTAATTGTTCTTAGCCCTCCCTCAATGGAAGGAAACTCATGTGTGGTACTGTAATCATAGTGAAATATACATGACTGATGAGGTCATAGATCTTAGAAAACTCTCTAAGGCTGTAACACCCCTAGGCTAAATGCAACTTCTTACTAAATACAAAATATGTATCCTTATATTTACAATGAGGTATCCCCATCACCACTTATCAAAGAAGCTTCTTTTGCAACAAATGGAGATTAATACACTGTACCACAGTTGGTCACACACAGACATTGTCTATGAAATGCCCATACCTTATCAGCACATCTAAAAGGCAGCTTCTACACCCAAGGCTCACGCAATATAGAACAAGGTATAAAGAAGTCACTAATGAATCTCTCAGTTCTCGTTAATGAAGCTGCCTCATGGAACAAAGGGCCAGTATAACACATAAGGTCACAAATGGGTAAATCATGGAGATTAGAATTTGTAGAATATGGGTCCCTGGATAGGACACTTATATTAAGTTCAATCACTGAGGGCTCAGGGACCATTGTGGAAGATGGGGCAGAAAGATTGCAAGAGTCAGTGAGGAGGTGCTTGACCAGATGGAAATAGAATCCTACAAGCTCCTGCTTATATGAACCTACATTAATGGTTTCAGCATGCACAAGACTCATGCAAACTCAAACTGACAAAAGTTCAGCATAGAACTGGGGAAATGGGTAGGATACCTCTACCTCTTCTTAAGATATATTGGCAACTTATTTCTTGTTGGATGAGGATGAGCCAGACTTTTTAAAATGAGGGACTCTGGGTAGGCTCATTAGATCTCAGTGGATGAAACTGTACTGAGGTCATTTGGGGACATTAACTTGATACAACAGACACTAACTTGATACACAAATGAAAGAATGTATGGATTCTAGGTGGGGTGACTATAGGAGGTGCCAGTGGGGAAACAGGCATAAAAATGATTGAGATGTTCTCTATGAAACACACAATCATTCAATAAAAGACATTTTAAAAAAGTAAAACGAAACAGTATCGTGTTTCTCAGTTTCTGTGGAAGGGAGAGAGCTCAACTTCCCCTGGACGGTGCTTTTCTCAAAATGATACAATTAAACCCTGTCACAGAGATGAAAGGGTAAAGTCAATCAACAACCTCTGATGCTTCTGGTTTCCTTCTCACCCCAGCACTAAAAGCCTTCTGACCATTTCTTTCAACAGACTTTCCTATTGTGGTTGCTATAAATTAAGTTTTCTCTGCTGTTTAAATGTGTTCAGTGAAGTCAGTCTCTGCCCTGAGAGCATAAAATAAATATTGATTAACACATTATTTGTGATAGTAAAAGGGAAAAAAATTAAATGTTCCATGATACTACTAAAGCAAATTATAAATATTGCAAAAAAATTTTTTAAACGTGTTCAACATCCTTAGTGATTATGAAATGCAAATTAAAGCTACTTTAAGATTTCACTTTACCCATGAGACTGGCTAAGATCAAGAGAACAAATGATACCAAATGCTAGAGAGGAAGTGGGGTAAGGTGAATGCTCATTCACTGATAATGGGATTGTAAACTCGTACAATCACTATGGAAAATAGGGTGTAGAACTCTTTAAAAACTAAAAATGAACTTACCATATCACCTGGTTATACCATGCCTTGGCATAGACCCAAAAGACTCATCCCACTGCAGAGATACTGTAAATCCATGTTTGCTGCTACTTGTTTCACAATAGCTAATAAATGGAAGCAACCTGATTGTCCCTCAACTGATGAGTAGATAATGAAAATGTGGTACATGTACACAATGGAGTTCTACTCTGCAGTCAAGAAAGACAAAATCATGAAATTTGCAGGTAAATTGATGGAACTAGAAACTTATGCTAAGTGAAGTAACACAGACTCAGAGAAGCAAATGGTGTATGTCTCCCTTATTTGTGGATCCTAGCACCAAATCCTTCTATTTGAAAATATATCTGAAGTAACTGTAGGATCTAGGAAAATGGAAAGCAACCCAGGAGGTAATAGAAAGAAGGAGCCCAAGAGGGAAGAACTGTAAGTGTTGCCAAGGGGGGAAATGAGTAAAATGAGGGTATTTAAATTGGAGGGGAAGAGGAAGGGTTATACACGGAACTATGGGATAAAGGGCAAGGAGGAGCAGAAAAGAGGGGGAATCATAGGTGAAAGGTATTATCAAAGGTGAAATGGGGAAAATGGGTGCATTTTAACTAGGGATGGAAGAGGAAGGGTTAGACCTGGGGAGAGAGAGAAGAAATAAATAATATAAAAAACCAGAGGGAAACATTAGTTCAAAAATCTACTTACTGAAAATTATACATACGATATCTCTACATGAGTCCATATGTATAGCTGAAGTCTATATAGCAAGAAACAGCACTGGACACAGGACTTGGAGCAATGGATCTAGAACTGAACTCGAATCTACCTCACTGAAGGTTAGATTTCATGGTTTTAGAGGACACTATCCAAGCTGCTAAGGGAGAACATCAATAAACGGTTCAACCCCAGCTTTAAGGCCTAATAACCACAACAATGACTGGCATAGCAAACTATATTGGGGTAGTAGTGGCACTTTTATCTTGGGAGTAATCAATAGCTACCTAATTAGACTTAAAATCCACTCAGTGAGAGGAAACTCATGTGTGGCACAGTAATACAGCCAAATATACATGTCTAGAGAGGTCAAAGATCTTAGAGAAAACCCTATGGCTATTACATCCCTAGACAAATGCAACTTCTTACTACATGTAAAATACTATAAAATATGGAACCTTAGATTTACAGACAACTATGCCAGTCATCAGTCATCAAAGAAACTTCTTTTGCAACAGAGGGAAATTATTACGAAGTTTCACAACTGGTCACACACAAGGGATTAAGTATCTGGGAAATGCCCAAGTGACACATTGACAATGGAACCTGTACACTCAACACAAAACATAGTGGAACAAGGGGAAGAGAAAATAGTAATGCGTCTATTAACAATGATCAACAAAGTTCCCTCATGCAACTGAGAGAAATGAACACAAAGGGCCACAAATGGCCAAAGCACAGAGAATAAGAGTCTACAGAGTGTGGGTCCTTGGACAGGGCTCCTATATTAAATTCCACCCACCCAGTGCTCATAGGCCATGGCAGAAGAAAGGGAAGATGTATTGTAGGGGCCAGAAGAGGGCTGCGTGACCATATGGAAATAGAATCTTAAAGGTTCCTGTCAGCCTGCACAAGATCCATACCAACTCAAGCAGACAAATCCCTGCAGAGAACTATGGCAATGAGTAGCAGGCCACAATCTCAACTGAAGAACTATTGGTCAGATGATTACTCCTGAGGAAGAGCTGATCTTCTTTAAGTGAGTGACTCTAGATAGGCTGACTAGACCCCAGTGAAAGAACTTGTATTGAGGGACATCTGGGGACATTAACTTGACTTGATTGGCCTTAATATAAATGACAGACTGGATGGTATTCAGTGGGGAGGGTATTTGGGAGGAGCCAATGGGGAAGAGGATATAAAGATGACTAAGATATTTATATGTATGAAACATGCAAACATTCAATAAAAAATTTACAAAAAAATTATAAAGTAAAAAAAGACGACAAGGAGATAGAACAGTTATGAACATTTATATACCTAATGGCAGATCATAAAATTATATGAAAAAAAAACCAATTGAAGAACAAAATAAACACACAGCAAAAATAGATGTGTGCAATCACCCACTCTCAATGGTAGGTAAAACAACCCAACAAAAGATGAGAAATACAGGACATAAAAAAAAAAAAAACATAATAACCCTATGAGATCTCACAGACATGTATAGAACACTATTGGTCAGGTATGGTGGTACATGCCTAAAATCTCTTCACTCAGGAGTCTGAGTTGGAGGGTTGCAAATCCAATGCCATCTTGGGTTAAATAGCAAATTCCAAACTTGCCTGGGCTACAGAGTAGGTTCCTTTCTCAACAACAACAACAAAAACCAAACCAAACCAAACCAACTAACCAACCAAACAAACAAAAAACATGACATAAGAAAAGGGCAAGCCAGCAAATAATAGTGTGACACAGGACACCACTGCATTTATTCTTCTCAAGTACCCATAAGACATTTCCAGGACAGATCATTTTGTAACTATCAACAAAACTGTCAGGCATTTTCATAAACGAAAACATTTATATTATTATTGATTTTAAGGAAATAAAAAGAACTGTAAAAGAGTAATAAAACATGTACACAAACTGGGAAATCTAGATGAAATTGATAAATTTAAAAAACCAATGAAAACTCAATCAAACATAAAAAAATCAAATCCGTATTTGACTAATATGAGTGAGTTTGCGTCAGTAACCAAAAATCTGCCAAGAAGTAGTGTTGGACCTGACATATTCACAAATGAATATTAAACAAGATTACAAATCTGAACTGCCAAGGTAACTGATGGCTCCATATTGCTCTAGCTGACTCTACTTTCCTTTGTCCTGTGCTTGGCCCAGCCACTCCCCTTCCCCATCAGACTCATCAAATGGGGCAGAGTGCTCTTATACAGCTGCACCCACATTTCCAGGAAGTTCACTGTTTCTGAAACAGTTGGAAACTTATTTTTAAGAAAACTTATTAAAAGTTCTGTTATATGGCCTGCCCCAATATGATGTAATTGCGGGTTTTGGCTTTATAAATTCTACCCTGCCTCGCTTCAGGGTCAAGAGTCCTTGCTGGCACAAGCTCCATCGTCGGCTAATAAAGGACTCTCAAATTCAACCTTAATTCCTCTGTGACTTGTCTTGGGTGTAACAAATCCTTGAATTAAAGAAAAACATGTTTTTAGTTTTAGAGAAGGTAATATTTTGTAACTCACTATATAAGGAAGGTATTTCTCCGAAACCAGACTCAAACATATCACAAGAAAACTACAAATTCCTTATTTTAAGTCCATATAAACATTGGCAAATAGTTCATCAACATATTAGAAGGGCTATCACCATGAATGTTGTGGTTTGAATGAGAAATAAGAAAATACAGAGGAAAAACAACTTATTTAAAAGGATACTGTTAAGATCCTTACAGCAGAAAGGGTCATCAGAAAGTCTGGAGGCCAAAAGGCCATGAGCTGATGTGTTCAAAATGCTAAAAGAAAAAACTGTAAACTAAGAATGCTATGTCCAGAAAAAAAATGTCTTTCACCAGTACAGGAAATACTAAAAGGTTATAGACATTAGTATGAAAAAGAGATAGGCACATGTATTTGAATACTTGGTTCCCAACTGTTGGCCCTGTCTAGGAATGTTATAGAACCTTTAGGAGGCAGTATGTTACTGGAGGAAATACATATCACTAGGGGCAGGCTTTGAGGTTTTATAGCCTGTCCCCACTTCCTGTTCATTTTCTCTGCTCCCTGAATGTCAGGCTGGCCTCATGGTTCCTCTTCCACACTTTTCCTGCCATGACAAACTTTATTTCCTCTGGCCAAAGCAAACCAAAGCAAACCTTTTCTATGCTAAGTTGTCTTTTTTCTCAGGATCTTCTATCAGAGCAACAGAAAAGTAACTAATGCAATGACAAAAAGAGATTTATCTCTGGAATGCAAAGATAATTCAATTTAAGAAACTTGATCAACTCAGTGCACCTCATTAAGAAAAAAAAACAAGAAAAACTAAAGGATCATTTCAATTGAAACTGAAGTCACAAAATTTGACAACCTTTCATGATGAAAACTAAAAGAATTAGTAATACAAGTAAACTAACTCATCATAAATAAAAATCACATATGAAAACCTCATACAAACATAATACTCAATGGTGAAAGGCTGAAAACTTTCCCTCTAAAATCAGGAACAAAGCAGGGCGTCCACTCTTGTTACATGCATTCAACTACAAATTCAAGCCATGATCAAGTAGTGAGAAAAAATAAACAAAAGGCATTCAAATAAAAAAGTAATACTGTCTCTGCCCACACAATGGTACAATAGCTTAAAGACAGACACAGAGACCAAGGAGATCAAATAGAGAGCTCAGAAAGAAATCCTTTCAAATCAGTGATTTTTTAAAATAATAATACCATTCAACAAAAGAAAATGGCAATTTTTTCAATAATGGTATTGGGAAAACAGCATGTTCACACGCAAAACAATAATTTTTTTTTACCTCTACATAGCACACCACATGTAAAACTTAACTCAAAAAGGACCAAGGAAAAAGTATAATACTCAAAAGTTTTGTTTTGTTTTGTTTTGTTTAAATCACAGATGAACACACAGGATAAAAGCTTTACAACACTGGACTTAGGAGAAGATAAAATACCACAGACATAGCTAACAACAAGAAAAACTGAACTTCAAAACACTTAAAATTCTGTATATATTAGAACATGATACCAACAGAATAAAGACAAAACACAAAGAAAGGAAGAAGATATTTGCAAGTCAAGTATCTTAAAACAGTTTAATGTTCAGGATGAATGAACAGAAACTTCTAAAATTTCAACAACAATTAAAAACAAGCAACCCAATTAAAACATGGTCAAAAGACTTGAAAAGATATTGCTCCAAAAAGAGAGAAACATGATTCATAAGCACATAAAAATATTTTCCACACAACTAACAATTAAAGAAATGTAAATCAAAACAAATGATACGATACCACCTCGCAGCAATTACGAAGGTTTCTCTAGCTCATTTTTTCTCTACCACACACTTTCACAACAGGTGAAAAGCAATGAAGCTGCTGATCTTGAACTAAAATCTTCAGAACTGTGAACCAGAATAAATCCTTTATAATTTAATTGCCTCAGGTATTTTGTTACAGTAATAAAAAACTGACTAATGCAAATATGTTGTTAAAATTCCTACCAAAACAAAAGGTATATAAAGGATACTAGTGCACAGTTAAAAAAAAAAAGACGAACAGTTTTCCTAACACTGATAAATTATTTATTTTTCTATCTTATTAGAATGACAATCTTTTCCTGGTTTATTCACTTGTGTCTCTAGTGGACATAGCTATACTTGAAACATACTAGATAGTTGACACCCAAGGAATTAAATATAATATAAATAGCTCCCTCTTCAGTAGTAACTTTATGATGATTGGAACAATCCTATTGACCTGTGTGTAGTGTCCTTCCATCAGGAGTGTATTTGTTACACTTACACTAGATTGAACTTACAATAAGTTATCTGCTGTGATTTCAGACCCTTCAACATATGGACAATGAAAGGATACAGAATATTTCAGTAGATACTAGGTATCACCTTGAATTCTCTTTCCTATAGACAAAGGCGGCATTTTCATTAGAGCCCACACTTCTCGGCTTATAGGAATTGATGTTTACTTGGAGTTTGGGATGTTGAAAATAATTTCAGGTGAGGATTTAAAGAAGAGAATCAGAATGACAGTTGCCAGGAGAGGAGCTCTTGTAGTACTCATGAATCATGTTTTAAGTACACAAACAGATTCTTAAAATAGAGGGCATATGAATAGGCATTTAAAATGAATTATTGGGGCTGGAGAGATGGCTTGGTGGCTAAGAGCAGTGACTGCTCTTGCAGAGAAACTGATTAGACTCCCAACATTCACCTGTAACTAACAACCATCTGTAACTCCAGTTCCATGGGATCCAAAACCATCTTCTGACCTCCGTGGGCACTGCACAACACGGTTGCACTTACACACATGCAGACAATACACTCATACACATAAAATAAAGGTCAAATGAAATACTAAAACATAAATTATTATAGCAATTTGTCTTGGTAGAACACAATGCTAGAAGTGTTCTGGCACTTTTGCTTGAGGTAGTTACCGAAGGTTTTGATTTACTATATGTAACTTAAGTTTTTCTGAGTTATTGTAGTACATTTAATTTGTAATGCAGACTGAAAGCACATGTTAAATGAGAAGTTTTACAGAGGAAGGAAAATTGTTCTTAGTTATATAAGATAAAGGGTAGCCGTAAAATGAGACTAATTATACTCCATGTTGCAGTAGATATGTTTACATTAACTTACTGTTGGACTTCCAGTTGCATTAGTTCTATATAAACATTTTCCTTTAATAATTTATTTATCCCCAAAGTATTTTTGTAGTAAACTATACATAAAATTTGCCACCTTAATAATTTCAAGTGTATAGTTTAGTGGTATTAAATACATTTACAATGCTGTGGAACAATTGCTACCATGAATTTCCCTAATTCCCTGTATCTTTCAAAACCATTAAACTATAATTTTATTTCCCGTCCCCAACCCCTGGAAACTACTATATGCTTTCTATTTTTATGATTGTGAAAAAAATCTTTCATCAGTGGAATCATATTATGTTTCTGTTTTTTATTTTGGACTGGCTTAATTCACATAGAAAACCTTCAAGGTTTGTACGTAGTCCAAGTCAAAAGTCCTTTTCATTTTAAGGATGAGGAATATGTCACTGTATGTTTACAAAAAAAAATTTTGCCTTTCTGTTGTTCTTAAGTTGTTTCACCTTGTGAATAATTTTGCTATGAATATAGATGTGTATATATCTGAGTTCTTTCAGTTTTGTTGTGTATATTTACATACATAGAACTTCTGGATTCTACTTTTTTAATTTTTTAAAATTTATTTTAACTTTTATGTATATGAGAGTTTTGCCTACATGTATTTAAGTGCCACAGTGTCATGTAATTTCTATGGAGGCGAGAAGAGGCCATCAGATCTCCTGGAACTGGAGTTACAGAGGGTTTTTAGCTGTCACGTAGGTGCTGGGAACCAAACCCAGATCCTCTGCAACAGCAGCCAGTGCTCTTAATCACTGAGCCATCTATCTCTCCAGCCCCTGATTTCTAGTTTTTCAAAACATTTTTTGAGGAATCACTCTATTCTTTCCCATAGCAACTACACCTTTTGCAGTGGGTAAAAGTAACTGAGTTTTCAGAGTTGGACAGTTTGATGAGAATAAGGGACTGTTCACAGCTGAGAAATACCACTGATGTCTTTGCTTCCCCTAGCACTCTACACAGAAACTTCCAACACTATAGAAGCTAGCCAACCTAGGAGGAAGTTTTTAGTTCAGTTCCAACTTGATTTCTCTGTATCTAATAATCAAGGTTCATGATACCTCCAGTAATAGGGTTTCAACAACTAATTCTGGTAGAAATGAAGACCACCATATGGAAACAAGCCACCATATTGTTCTGGGGACCTCTGGGGCCTCCACAACCAACAGCTCATAGGGTGGTATCTAACACCTGGAGTTTTGGCTGATAGTCCATAGCTTTCACAAGCTAAAATATCTCCCTTCCAGTTCACTCTCATTCTCTCCTCTCTGTCTCTGTCTCTCTGTCTCTCTCTGTCTCTCTCTCTCTCTCAGTAGTAGTAGTAACAGTAATAATAGTAGTAGGTTTCTATATGGATTTTTCATATATATTTGGTTGTGGTTAACCCTCCCTTTCTTCCCTCTCAGTTCCCCACCCTTAGGATTTTCTGTTTTCATATCAACTGTGTTCTGCTATCCTGTCCTCCCTTAAGGCATCCCCACCCTCAATGGCCCTTTTCTGTTTTCTGGCTTGTACAGGAGAAAAAGGCATCAACAGTCTTACCAGTTGTGAACCCTACAAACTAAAATACCAGTCAAGTTGTGCCCACTGATGCAATAATGACAAAACTGTTATGGGGATAATTTACATCTGTTCTCTGATGAGATATGAGGCCCATTCCACAAGAGTGAATTCATGCTTCCTAATGAAAACCCAGTCAAAAATAGATGACTGGGTTGATCGCTGGCCCTTACTTAAAATGCTTCTCTTTGTTAGCAAGATTCAACTGTACACTGTATTTAAATAAGTAGTCTCTATCACTTCTGTTATGACTCTTAAAGGCTCAGTACAACAGAGGCTCACTGCAGGGGTGCTTATGAACTGCCTCCACAATATTCATTCCTTCCTGTTCCTTTCTATTAGAGATCTTTGTACTTCTTAGAAATGTAAATCACATACACTGCAAGTGAACAGCACATTACATTCCTCTTCTTATTGCAATTAGGCCCCACAATTCGAGGTAAAATATGACCATTTATTTATTCTTAAAAATGACCAGAAGTAGAAAAACCACTGCAATTTTGCTAGCATTAATAAAGCTAAGATTAGGAACGATATGACATTATAAATGTGTAATTGATTAAATCTGAGTCTCAAAACAAATTTATCATTCTAGGTATGATCAGGAGAGAGAAACCTGACAGAACCACTAACTATAACAAAGTACTTAAGTAATAAGAGATTTCCTAAGATGTAAAGATAACTTAAAAGAATACAGGAACAGCAGACACAGGAGAAACCATTAACCCTAGGGCTCACACAAAACACCCAAGGAAAAGCCCCCCCAAGTTCTTTCTCCAGTGCTGGTATCAGACACTTATTTTTATTTTATTTAAGTACATCACATGAGTGCAATGCTTGCAGAGGCGAGAAGAGGACATCTGATCCCCTGAAAATGGAGTTATGAACTGTGGTTAGCTGCTATGTAGGTGCTGGGAACTGAACCTAGGTCCTCTACAAGAGCAGCAAGTGCTCTTAACTGCTGAGCCATCTCTCTAGCCTACTACCTTTACCACTTTTTACTATAGCTTTTCTATTTCTAGATGTTTTATAGATGTACAAATATGTACCATTGTGTTATAGTTGCCCAAGTATTTAAAACAAAACTCACAAACATTTAAAATACAATGGGATCTGCCTACACAGCCACCAAAATAGCTGTATTCCAAAACACTGACAGTATCAAGTCTTGGGGATAATATGGAAAAGCAAGTCTTCATACACAGCTGGTGGGAATGTAAAATTTTACTGTGACTTTTAAAAATTTGTTGATAGCTTTTTTCAAATTTTAAACATATACTTACCATTCACATATTCAGCCCTGTTTTACAATAACTGAACAATACAAATGCCCATTGAATAGTCAATGGTCCATTGGCCCTTATAATAGAATGCTATTTAGCAATAAAAAGAAATTAATGCCTTGTATGTGTAAAAACATTCATGGTCCTCAAAAACATTATTCTAAATGAAAGAAACTAGAGGAAAATGACAATTCAAGACAAGTTTACAGAGACAGAAAATAGATGAGAGGTTGCTGGGACATGGGGCTGACTATAAATAGATATCAGAGAACTTTTGGTGGTGACAGAAATATCCTAAATTGTATAGTGATGTTGGCTCACAATTATACAAGATTTCTAAAAATTATTTAACTATAGTTATAATGGATGAATCTTATGTAAGCTATACCTTGAAAGAAGGTATACATTTACATTAAATGTTTGTCTTGCCTTTTCTATAGAAACTGTATTTCAAGAGAGTCAAATGCTATAAGAAAATGTTTATAGAAAAATTACAGGGTCCTGGAAATGGCTCATCAGGTAAAGCATTTCCAACATAAGCAGGATGGAGAGAGTTCAGATTCTCAGAACCCAGGGGAAAGGAGATAATGATAGACCTATTGTAATCCTAGCACAAGAGAGACAGAGACAGGGAATCCAAAGCTAGCTGGCTAGCCAGACTAACTACAAAGGAACTATGGACTGGATGAGAGATCCTGCCTCAATGTATAAGGTGGAAAGCAACTGCAGAAGACTTACAACATCAACCTTGGACCTCAGCACACACACACACACACACACACACACACACACACACACACATATACATCTGCACACACATGTGCACACACATATGCAAACAAGCATACCCACACATACATCAAATAGACATATGGAAAAAAGAAAAAATCTAGGTAATAGCCTAGTGTACGTAATAACCTAGTCTATACAGTGAGCTCTAGGCCAGCCAGGACTGCAGAGTGAGACCCTATCTCAAAACGGGAGGAGCATTTGAGAGACAGATTGAGGAAATATTAACAATTACTAACTGGATGATTTTATAAAAGGATTGCTTGTTTCTAAGTGTGACACCAGCATGGTGACTCTATTTCTATAAGCCCTTTTTTTTACCTGAAGTGAAATGACGATGTGTAAATTTGTTTTAAATATCCCAACAATATCTGTTAGTGGTGTCAGGTGAACATGGAATGAAATGTCAGAAATTCCTGGAGTCAGGTCATAAACACATAGGTGTCACTATTCTAGTACCTTTCCTTTTAATGTGTTTTCAATTTTTCATATTAGAAATGGTTAGGGAACAAAGAAAGATTGTAAAACAGTTGGGAAGAAGGAAAAGAAAAGAGACTGTTGAGGAAGTCACCAGAGGAGAGGTAAAGCAAGAAAGCGAGTTTTGGGGAATGACAGAGAAGTAAAAGACATGAGAGGCACAACGCTGTGGAATGCCAATATGTAAAGATATGGAAGGCAAATCTGAGAGGGGTACTAAAAAGTGAAATTTTACGGGTTGGGTAAAGACTCACAAGAAAACTGAAACAGGGAATTCAAGATAGCTTTCAAATCATAATAACAGTAAGTACTTCTCTTAATTTCAAATAAAATAGGAGGGAGCACTAAATATCTTTTAACAGAAGAATTTTTAAATGATAGAAATGATCATCATTATTTCACAGATACAGTTCCCTGGATAATGAACAAGATGATCACAAAAGATCAAAATACACATAAACCTATGAGCAAAAAATTGCCACCTGGCTGGTTTGTCACAGTAGAAAATACAATGCCAGGGTCAAGAAAAGATATGAAATAGCAAATAAGATCTAATTCTTTCCACAAAGTATTCTCTTAAGAAAAGTCCCTTAATCATTCAGTCTCATGAAGATAAGCAGGCTGGTGATTTCTGCCCTCTATGCTCGGATTCTAGCAGGGTGTCAGGTTCCATGATTCTACATGGCTAGTGTGTCCAAGGGTGGGAAGTGGAGAAAAGTATGAAGGGAAGTGGAAGAAAATGATGCCCAATCCCGTTGACCTTTTGAGCCACAGTTATAGGTAAGACCAATCTGTGATCCCAGAATCCTTTCTACTTATAAGCATAAACAGCAGTTATCCAGAGTTGGAAGAGCTTTTTTCCAAGTACACACTTTTGGCAGTGCTATATATCTTTTTCCAGTTGGCTCCTGAGGGTAGTGTGCAGAATATTCTGTAATCCAAAGCCTTAAAAAAATCTCTTTCAAATAATTTATAAATAATGAACACAATGTAAAAATGTAAATGCACATATATTTTAAACACACTACTTTGAGTTTCTCTTATTCTCTTGACTTGCAGTTAAACACAGAGCAGGGCAAAGTCCCACCTCACACGAATCAGAACACTCCCTACCATCTTAACCAAAAAAAAAAGCTTACTTAAAAAAAATTCCATTGACCAAAACAGAAAGAAGAAAAATTCTCAGTATACCTGGCAGCAAATAGATTTTGATTATTTTCAGGTATATTTTTAAATATCTCAAAAGTAAGAAAAAAAAATTTCAAAGTCAAGATTTTTGAAATCCTAATAGACTTTTTAAACTTTTATTGAACCCCAAATCAAATGTCACAACGATGATAATTCTAAAATGTATTACACTCATGAATTAAAAGGTTAAAACTTACACTCAAGCTGTGCAACCACATCTCCAGGGTCTACTGCTTCAGGGAACACCTACAGTGAGAGGATAAGAGGATGGTGGGAGGAGCAAAAGGAAGACATAAATAAGGCTGTCTTTTCCCAATCTCAGTCCCAAAATATCATTCCTTGAACCATAACATAAGCATAACATAATAAAGTTTTGCTTGTAGGCTTAAGTGTATTTTGATATATTATGACATTGTGTTCATTATCTGGGAAACTATATCTTATGAACTAAAGAAATATTTTTACTTGTTTGGGGTTTTTTATTGTTGTTTTGTTTTTTGGATTACTTGTTTGTGAGAAAGAAACTCATTGTATAGCCCAGACTGGTCTTTAACTCAATCCTTTGGCCTATGCCTCAAAAATACTGGCATTATAGGAATGAGTCATGATTTGAGCCTCCAAACAAACCTTCAACATTGGTGAGACTACAGAATTCAAAGTGCCATGTTTTACATAAAGCCCACTAAGATATTTTAGAAACAAGCTGATCCACATCACAATGAAAAAGGCAACTGATTTTATGCATAATATAATGATTATTGATTTTCCATTTCTGAATTTAAGTGACAGTTTTCTCCTTGAATTAAGGAAAAGCAGTAATCTTTTGTTTTATAGGTTTTCATTAAAAATTTTAAATCACTTTGATTGGGGGTGGTTATTAATATGTGATGTGATATTTGAACTCACCTTTTCAAACACCATTCTGGCATTGAAGACCAATGGGAAAGTGGCTGGGACACATTGTGTTTTTTTGTATTGGCCAAACACACAGATACTAAGATAGATGTCCTCCTTGTCTTTCAGTACCACTCCTGGACAAGTTACCTGAAAGAAATTAGATAAGTGGATGCAAGTGTACATTCCCACTAAAGTGACATAATTATTACATAAAACAATAGTCTGGTAACCTAATAAAAGCAGTCACAGATTTAAAAGATAGGAAAGGAGATTCTAGCGCTTACAGAATTCACTGAAATACCTTTATAATTTCCATCTCTCTGAGAAATCTACGATTTTCTGCTTGGTTATTTGTGCCATATTTAAAACTCTATATAATGATTCTGGGACAGGCACTAATAATTTTAAATAGTCTCTTGGGCTTCTACTTTTTACTGAATGTTGACATAAAGTTATTCAACATCATTTAATCACAAAGAAATAACATTGAGCAGAAATAAAATAGTATATTAGAAGACAAAAACAAGACTGTTGAAAAGCAAAAATCTGCTCTCTGTCTCCCTAAATAGCAAGCCACAGATTGTCTCATCAAAAGCAACATGATAGAGTTTCAAAACCAGTACACTGAAAGTTTCTAACCCAATCAAGTATACTTTAACTATTAAACAACTTTTAACTCTTCTCATTATGACTGACAGAAAGTCTATAGGGGAAATGAAGACTTTCTAAATAGTATAAAAGTCTTTCCAGTTCCTAGCACATTCCATTGTCAGTGTTCGAGCATATCATTGACAGGGTATTAACAGTTTTCTAAGAATGGAATCCAACATAATAAATAATATTACACAACACTATCTCCCAACAATATACTAAAAATATAAGGAGGCAGTCTAAGTAATACATGCCTGTAATCTCAACAAGACACTGAGGAAGGAGGATCATGAATTCAAAGACAAAGATAGGCTGTGCTCCATAAAGAGACCCTGTCTCAAGAAAGAGTATTTTTATTGTTCTCCAAATACACACATTATTTATTCCATATTATTCTACTACCTACGTAATAAAAAGGAATGTAATATAAAGAAGCAGTAAACTCTGCTCCTTATGCTTCCATTGCATTTCCTTCTACCACCCACCAAGCCATATACCAACTGTCATCTACACAAACTTCTCTTGACTCACCTATTATAACTCCATTCAACTGAATTCAAACATTTGTATTATCTTATTATACACAAATATATTTTAAATTCTAACAGCATTGTGCAGTTCTCTTACAGTAAGATTATTATCTACATATATCTAATGAAGTGGCAAGGATTTCTTTTATCTGATTATAAATTCTCTGAGCAGAGAAATTTTATTTTCCTCATCATTTATATCCTGCCCAAATGAACTTTCAGGATTAAAAAGCTTAGAGATAATCTAGTACAGCTAGAGATATATTAAATATAAGAACATTAGAGCCCCAAGAAAGTTAAGGTGACTATTAATTGTCACAAAGAAAATAAATAAGTTAGGAGATTTAGGCAAGGGGCTAGAGAGAAGGCCCATAAGTTAAGGGAACTGACTGTTCTTGCATGGTTTCAGTTCCTAGCATCCACATGCTGGCCAACAACCATCTGTAACTCCAGTAATTCATTTGGTGGAGGAACTTTCAAGATAGCATAGCATCCAGGGTGTAGTGTGGTTATCACAGGTCACTTTAACCATGTTTAAGTGTTAATTCAGATAAAATTTTAGAGAGGCAATATGTAAAATATGTGCAGATTGAGCCTGTATTTAAAGTGGTAAGCAAAGCAAGAGCAGATAACTAATGGGTCTGTAACTGTTAAAGAGGTTAGTAACATTAAACAGCTCAGACTTTGCACCAGGACAATAGGAAAGGTGCCTTGAGGATAAGACACTTCAAATTAAAGGCCCCAGGATATAAATTGAAAACATATTTAAAAGATTTTTTTATTTGGAAAGAGCACCTCTATAGAGTTTCCTGCTCAAAATAGTTAGCTCCAGGAGGTACTGAATGGGCACACCAAAATAGGACATAAAGAGCAATAGGTAGCACTGGTGTTTCACATCATTATCCTCAGTGTAACAGCCATCATCCTCATTAGAAGTTATGACTACTTCAAAGAGACCCTCAGGATCCGGCTTGTTACTGCTGAGGTTCCCCTCGTCAAGAGAGTGTGGGAAAGGTCACTGGACCTTCATCTGAAGTTCTGGATGTTCTCTCCTACATCTCTGAGCCAGCTGTATGCAATTCTTTCCAAACTGCATGTGCCTCATGATCTCAGGCCTACAGTAAATAGTACTCAGGTGCTAAAATATGTAGACTGTGGGAAGTTAACTGAAGGGAAAATCCAGCTATTTAGCTATGGGAAGGTTATCATCCACACTGGAATAAGACTTTCTGGCGCTGCTTTGGGGTCACTCATGTAAGCCCAATAAAATCAATGGTTCCTAATACCGGACTTTGGTGGAATCATATTATGATGGTTAATCCTGGTCATCTGTTTGACTATGTCTGGAAATAACTAAAATACAAGCTGCTGGGCACTCCTGTATGGGATTTCCTTTGATCAGATTATTTGAGGCTGGGAAGAACCACCCTAAATGTGGGAAGCATTTTTTGGTGACATCCCAAGTAAAAGGGAAAGGGTTAAAGGGAAACTTTTGCTTTTGGCCTGATTGCCTACACTCGCTTCTACAAACCAGGAATCTTTAGGCCTTTAGCACCAGATCAGAACTTCTTACAACCAGTCTCATGAACTGAGCATCTACCAGAATCTTGGCCTCTCCTGTATGGCACAGCAGTTGTTGGACCACCCAGACCTATCCTGTAAGCCAATATACTATATATTATCTATATATCAGTTCTGTTCCTCCAGAGAACCCTAATACATATACTATGGTGTTTCATTGAAGCTTTGTGAGAAAGAGGCAGGTGTTGTGTATATATCTCCCCAGGGAAGGTGTTCCTACAACAGGTGGTGTCTCCAGCTGAGCATAAAGATAATGGGAGGAGTTACCAAAAAAAAAGGATGTAAGATAATTTGTAGTGGTTCTTCCAGGTTACCTAGCTCAGGGTCTCCAAAACATGATGCAAATAAGAGTAGGTAGCAGAAGTCTCTACCTGGTACAGCACAAATCAGCCTCAGGAACTTCCTCACAAGTGGCATGTGCAGAATTATGTTACCGTTTCTCTGAGTGAACTCTTCAACTTTGGTGCTACTTAAACTTCTATACATATTCTTGCATCTTATACATTTATTTATAGTGAATTCTATATTAAATGAGCTTCCAAGAAACGTATGTACCTTTCCTGGAAGCACCCGGAGAGGGAGGGAAAAATGGCCTGCTAGGTTAAGGCCATTGCTTCTTGGCTAGGCTTTCTTTCTAAAGAGTGTATTCTTGTTTTTTACTTCTCTAAATAAACTCTTTACTGCTTGATCCCCTCTGAATTCTTCTCTCATGGAAGCATAAGAACTGAGACTGCTACTGGGTCAAAACCAGAGAAATCTGGATATCTCCTATAATAATGTCACCTAGATAAGTGCTTTCCCATGCAGGCACTCACAGGTCACTGCAGCCATGGTCCTAGCTACATCTTGAGCTAGCAGCAGAACATGCCATCTACATTGTACTGGTTTTTCAGGGATGCATAATTCATGAATAAGGGGCTCATGGATGCTTACGCCAACTTTCTCTTTTCTGTAAATTTTTTTATTGAATTTCTGTGTATTTCATACAGAACATATTAATCATCTTTATACCTCCTTCCCCACTGGTACCCCACACACATTAGAATTCAGGCATTCTGTCATTTGTGTTAAGGCTTATCAAGTCAATTAGTGTTCCAAAATGTCCCAGTTCAAGTTTATTTACTGTGGTCTAGTCAGCCTATCTAGAGTCCCTCCCTTTAAGAAGATCAGCTCTTCCCCACCCAGCAATAATCAGTTGCCAATAGTTCTTCAGCTAAGATTGTGGCCTGCTGCCCATTTCCACATTTCTGTGCTGGGTTTTTGTCTGCTTGAGTTTGTATGGGTCTTGTGCATGCTGACACCATTGCGGTAGGTTCATATGAGCAAGGTCCCAGGAACCTGTAGGACTCTATTTCCATATGGTCATGTACCTTCTCCCTGGCTCTTAACAATCTTTCTACCCCCTCTTCCACAATGGTCCCTAAGCCCTGGGTGGGTGGAGTTTAATATAGGAGTCTTGTCCAAGGACCCACTCTCTGCAGACTCTTATTCTCTATGCATTGGTCATTTCTGTCTTTTTGTGTTCAAGGCCCTCTATTGCATGAAGGAGCTTCATTGATGAGAGCTGAGGGATGTATTAGTTTTCATGCCATCTGCTCTGAAAGTCAATCAGAATCCTCTGGGCTTATATATTCTTCAAACACATTGACTTGCTCCAAAACATCTTTCTGTTGTTTCTCTGAAATCCTCCAGTCTCTCCTACCCCTATGCAAATGAGGTATATAGTTTCTGAATTATATGGGGCTGCAGGGTTCTCATACTCCCTGATATCTTCTTCTTTGCCCATTAATAAAAATGCAGTTCTTTAAAAACTATCATCTAATTATACATTGTATATAAAGGACATACTTTAGATTCAAAGACACAGAAGAGTTGGCAATAAGATAGAAAAATATATAGCAAACATAAAATATGTGAGCTATAACCAAACAAGCTCTATTGATTATACTAAAAGACAAATATACAATAAAACAAAGATGTTACTAGAGACAAAGAAATGTAGTTAATAATTCTATAACTAGAAATATATTAACAAATGTCAAGTTACATAACAATTATAACCATATGTGAACTAACAGAGCTCTAAAGAAGAAACAAACAAGCATCTCTCCAAAGAAGTTAAACAAACCTGAAAACATGTTCAATATTGGTTGCATTTAGGAAAATATATATTATAACCACAATGTAGTATCTTCTCCAATCAATTAGGATGACTACAATAAAAAATATGGACAACAAGAAATTACAGCACTCACAGGTTACCAATATGCATTAAAAAACTAAGCAAGATTACCATAAGGTCCAGAAATTATATTCCTACCTAGTTGTATTCCCAAAAGTACTTAAAGGCTATGCCCACACATAATGTATATGCCAGTATAGCAAGAATATTTATAATATCCAAATAGTAGATACAACACAAATATTCATCAATTAATCAATGGATAAGCAAAATGTGGTATACACATAGAAAATTATTTGACCACAAAACTGAATAAAGAATTATATCCATGCTATCACATGGATAAACCTTAAAAATACCATGCAAAGTGATAGAAATAAGAAACAAAAGACTATCTATTGCATAATTCCATTTAGAAAGCTGTACAGTCATCAAATCCATAAAGATGAAATTATATGACAGGATATACCAGATGGATCTGGTGAATTGGAACCATTAAATCACAAAAGGTACCTATAATGACCCATGTTACTAGACTAGTAATGTGGCAATCACCAGTTCCCTGAGGAGGGAAGAACAGTTCAGATCTTTCACACCTGAGACACCCCTCCAAATACTCCATTCCACTTGAAGTGGAAATCGGAACTTTCTAGAGAATGTGTACAAGAGATATATACAGCATAACCTTTGTTTCATTATACTAAATATGCATACCCTCCAGTGGAGGTTAATGAAACTTGTGAGAATTTTAAGTAACTATTGCATATATCTGGTTCACATCTCTCCTCTACATGTGATGATAGCAGAAGGGACAGACCTGAAAAGGGATATAAGCCTAGACTACCCAACACTTGGAGCTACTCTGTCTCTGGAGTAGCCAGCTTCTACTCTCTCCATACACATAATCCTAGACTGTTCTACTCATGTAGAAGTCCTTGTTCTCTGTAAGCTTTCAGTGTTCTTTTGCTCCAGAGTTAGTCCTCATTTGATTTCTATCTTATGCAAAACAAAAGACTCTCTTGCCTATGATAATTACTGGTGTCCAGGGGCTGGCAGGAGGGGGGAGAGTGGAAATGACTGTTAGTGGACATATAATTTGTTTATGAGGTAATGAAAATGTGAAATTAGAGAATAGGAATTGTCATACAATGTTGACAATACACTAAAACTTACTAAATTGTATAAATTACAGTGGTAGATTTATGCTATATAAACTACATCACAATTTTAAAACTGAGTAGAAGGGGCTTTTGATGGCTCAGAAGTTAAGAGCACTTGCTACTCTTCCAGAGAATCCAGATTCCATTCCTAGAGCCCATAGGGCAGTTCACAAAGGTCAGTAACTCCAGTTCTAGGAATTCTAATGCTCTCTTCTGGCATCCACGGTCACTGAATGCACGTAATACACACACATACATGCAGGCAAAATGCCCATACACATAAAATAAAAATAAACCTTAAAAACTCTAATGAAGGATAAAATTAAAATGACAGAAATACATGCACTGTACAATCACTAATCATAAGAAAGCTGGGTGGCTATCTTACTATGCTAAGTGGACTCCAGAAAGATAGAGACTACCAAAGCTAAAGTGAAACATTTCTGATGGATTAAACATTTGATTGAGAAGGTATAAGAAAATCAAATGTGCAAATATCTAAGTATACATTGTCAAAGTAAATGAAGCAAAAAAATCATGTAACTGAACTTAAATATTTTCCTCTCAGGAAATGATAAGCCAAGCAACAATAAAAGACACAGAAGATATAAACAGCATTTAGTATTTTGACCTAATTGACATTTATGATTTTCTAACCAACAGTAGAAGGTTGCATGATTTTTCCCAAGTACATATGAAAACATTCACCAAGGCAGATGAAACAATGAATCAAAAAAAAATCTTAACTAACATAAAGAATTAAAATCATGCAAATATACTCTCCACAATGAAATCGAACTAGAAATTAATAACAAGTGTCTGGAAAAAATTACCAATTCATTTGGAAATAAAGAACACAGTCTTAAATCACTCATGGTTCATATACCAACTGCAAAAACTGAAAAGGCAACCAATTCACTTCTAAATGATATTTTGTAGCATTAAATCTTACAGATTCCCTGAAATTCTGACCTCATAATTCATCATAAAACTGCCAAAATAACTAATACAGGAATGTGGATACTGAGAAATTAGGCCATTGTTACGACTAAATCTGGCTTTGTGGTGCCTTGGGAACTAGTCTATGGGAGGAATTTGGAAGAATCTAGAGAAGTAGGCTAACAGAAGCTTGTAGGTGATTCTGATAGGTATTCAGAAGTCCAGAACAGGATCAGGAGTGGTGGCACACAGTTTAATTCCAGCATTCAGGAAGTAGAGGTAGGCAGACCTCTGTGAGATAGACACCAGCCTAGTCTACATACTCAGCTTTGACTATAGGAAGACCCTAACTGAAAGCAATAACAAACAACAGAAGATCAAAACAGGAATCAGGACTGTAATTTATGAGTCTTCAGATGGGGGCAAAGATGCAACTGAGAATTCAACTAGAGGTTATCTGTGATATATTCTGGGGAAAAGTTTACATTTTGTTCATTTCTTGAAATTTTTTAAGAGGCTAAGTTCAAACTGACAAATTAATTTGGCAAAGGAAAATTCAAGACACTAAAGCACTCAAGCCGGGGTATGGTTACTACTAGCTACTGTTGACTAGATTTACCATTAGTATTGGAGATGGATCAAGTTGAAAGTCTGGGACAAGCAAGGGATCTGTGGGGCAACTCATGCTCTGCTCCTTGATCAGGGATAGGGTATACAGTGTTGTTGGAGTAGGAAAGTTCACTGAACTGTGCAATCATGGTCCATGCACTTGTACATTTGATGTAATTCAATACATCATCTATCTAAAAATAAAACATAAAGTTGCAGACAAGGATGTGGTTGAGGAAGAGACTAAAAGCATTAAAAAGAAGTCAAGCACTTTTAAGCTTATTGGGAACATGTCTTAAGGACATCTCAGGTATTGGTCAAATTTCACCGACTGTAGGCTCCAAGGTATAAAACTCTAAGCACATTCTAAGGAGAGATGTCAGAGTACGCCACTTGCACAGGGCCACCAAAGGAAACTACTTTTCTGGCACATATACACTCAGAGGACACTGAATCCATGGTCCAAGAGGGCCCTGTATCCATGATCCAAGAGGGCTACTGCTCAAGCTAGTGGTAGACCTTGGCATTATCCATGTGGTGCTGGTTTGGGGGCATGCAGAATGAAAGAAGTTATCAGTCACCACTCATCTAACACTGGGTATTTGTGGTTCATTTCCAATCAGGTCTGGTCATGCCTGATATGCATAAGCTACTCCATAAACTCCCACCACAAAATACTCAGAAAAATGAAGCCAAGTCATCACAGGCTGAAACTTCTGAAAACGTGAGCACAATAAATATTTCCTCCCTTGTTTCGGTCAGGTATACAAAAATAACTATTACACTACCTTAGATATAAATTTAACAAAATAAGTATAAACATACATACTAAAAACTATACATTTACTGAAATAAAATGAAAACATATATATGAATGTCATGAAATTGGGGAATGGCTGTGATGGAAAACATGGCGAGAGTTGGCAGGGGGAAATGGAGGGTAGATGTGATCATATTTCATTGAATACATATATGAAATTCTCAAAAATTAAAAATTCTTAAACAGCTCACAAACTATAGTGAAAGACACAATAATAATTATTAACTATTGGGGACCAAATAATTTAAATATAATATCAATTTCTTAAACATTTTATTTAATATTTTATTTTATGTCTATTTAAGTTTCGTATATCTAAAATGTTTAAGAGTATGTGTCTCTGGATAGGACTCCTATATTAAACTTCATGCACCCATGGCTCAGGGACCATTTTGGAAGTGGGGACAGAAAAATTCTAAGAGCCAGGAGTGGTGAATGAACGGAAGGAAACAGAGGCTTTCAGGTCACTGGGAACTTGCTCACATGAATTTGCAACAATGGTGACAGCATGCACAAGCTCCATACAATACACACACACATTTTTTAAAAAAAGTTTGTTTTCTTGCATTTCTGTAGGCCAACAATATAAAGGTTTCAACACAGCAACACTCCTTATTTCTAGGGGACATCCTTTCTTGCATCTTGGAGTTTCTGGTGCTTCTAAGGGTGTTTTAGATTGCACTATATAACTCTAGTCACTGATCTTAGTAGTGTCTTTTCTCTGATTAGCACTGGTTCATATCCTCTGCCTGAGGAATGAATCTCAAAGATTTTGTTTTTATTTTTCCCATTAGATTTATTTTGGATGCTCTGCTAGTGATAGGCAATGTGTTTTCAAAGCCCTTGACGCTTATGTTTTCATTATGTTCATTATGACGCTTATGTTTTGTTGTCTCTTTGGTAGCACTATTTTTTCTATTTGGTGATTATTTTTTTGTAATTACCCGCTGCTAAAAATGTTGCAGACTTAAAAGCTAATTGATTTAAAATGACAAATAAAAGTTTTATATATTTTTCATGTGCTGTTGATTTTCAAATTCACTTTTAATAAAAGTTTAGGGTATATTCTGAGAGAATACAGACCCTAAGTATGTATTCAGCAGCAGTTAGCAGCAGTATTTACTCCAGCTGCCAGATTGTTCTTCTCTCTCCCTTCTATTTCTCTCTCCAGTCTTTCCATGTATCTCTGAAATCCAGCTTGCTTGCTGTGTCTGTCTATACTTTATGAACTCTTTTAAGTCCAACTTAAATTAATTAATTTATCAACTAATTAAATATAGAGGTAGTGGTAGGCAACTCTATGTTCCTGTAAGTTTACATTCTGCTTCTGAAGTTTTACCAGTGAAATTAAATTGTATGAGGCTGCTGACAATAGACTCTTTTTGTCCCCACCCCCAAATTTCAAATATAATTAACCCAACATTCATTGAATTTAATATAGTATCTTTTTATTTCTAATTATAAAATTATCCTGGTTGAATTATTTTGAACAGTTTTTGAGTCTCAGGAAATTATATATTGTTCCCATAGTCTCTAAAAAGGAACATATTTTTAAAATATTTTTAATTGTGTGTTATTATTGCACATCTGTCTGTGTGGGTATATGCACATGAGTGCAGGTGCCTACAATAACCAAAAGAGGTTTCAGATCTTCTGAAGCTGGAGTTACAGGAGGTTAAAAGCCTCCTGTTGTAGGTCCTAGGTCCTAGGAGCTGAATTCAGATCCTCTGTAAGAGCACCCATATCTCCAACCTAAACATATTTTTTGACATGGAACTCTTTCCATTCTGATGAGTAATTACTTTTAGTATTACTTTTAGTATATACTGTTTCCACTCTGTTTTGTTGGACCTGGCTGTCCAGTTTTTAAATTTAATATAATTTGTGTTTTTAGTTGAGAGTTTTAAGTATATATATATATATATATATATATATTTTTTTTTTTTTTTTTTTTTTTTTTTTTGAGATAGAGTCTTTCTGTAACCTCAACCGTCCTGGAACTTGCTATGTAGACCAGGCTACCCTTGAACTCACAGAGATCTGCCTGGCTCTGCCTCCTAAGTGCTGGGGCTAAAGATGTGTACCACCAAAACTGGCAAAGTTTTAGGTGTTTCCATTTATCTACACATTTATTTTTATTCTTGAAACATTTAGGGGCCTGGAGAGATGGTTCAGCAGTTAAGACCCCTTGTTTCTTTTGCAGAAGATCTGCATTCAGTTCCTAGAACCCACATGGTGGCTCTCAACAATCCTTAACTCTGGTTCCAGGAGATCTAATGCCCTCTTCTGGCCTCTGCAGATCCTGCTCTTATATTTATGCAGCCACAATATTCATATACATTAAATAAAAAAATAAAATATTACAAAGCATTTAGTTAAAAACATTTTATTCATTAAAAAACTCACTCGACTTATGTAAATTAACCAAAACTAATATTATGGTAAAGAAAGTTGGCCACTTTCATTGCTTATGTATTTAGGCTCTATATCAGTTTCTTCCATTTTCAAAAAACATAAAAATTAAAATAACAAAAAGGTAAAAAGATAAAACAGCAAAATACTCCTTCCTACCCAAGATATTGAAAGTGTTAATCTTAGGAAATAGAATGCTTTTGATATGGCATATCATGACACGTCTCCAAAGATTCCTTGAGAAAAGTCACTTTTCTCCCAGCAATATTTTTCTCTCTAAAGTCATATGGCTCAACTGATCAACACAAAATGTTGTGTGATACAACCAAACCTTTCCTGCTCACTATGCTTTTGCTCTCATATTATCACAGGATCACCACTAAAACCAGAGTACAGAAAAAATAAACATGTATGGGAGAGAGAAGAGTAGGGTACCACACTTTCAACAGACAAGTACAGGTAAGATATTTAGTTTGGAGCTTATAGGAAACTTATTATTCAGAAAAATATTAAATTTCACCACAACAGAAACACATTGGAAACAATACAATGGTCTCTTCCAAAGGTAATGACCATGAAAGACACTGACAAAAATGAATGCTCATAGCTTTAACCATTATAGTCACAAGCTGGGTATACTCAATACCCACCAATAAGAATGGATAGCATCAAATCAAAAAGTTTCTGTATATCAAAGTAAGCAATTAACAGAATAAAGAGACAACTTAGGAATGGAAAATATTATAAACCATATATTTAATAAGGGCTATTTTCAAAATTTACAAATTCAAAAAACTCATCAGCAAGAAGACAAAAACCTGATTTTAAAATGGACCTGAAGAGACATTCTTCAAAAGGAGACATATTCAAAAGGTCAACAGATATATGAAAAGGTGCTCTTGCCCCTAGTCATCGGGAAAATGCAAATCCAAACCAAAAGAATATATCATCATCTCACAAGTTAGAAGAGAGAAAGATAATATGCATGGACAAAATTATGGATAAATGGGAGCCTTGGATGTGTAGATGGGAACGTAAGTGAGCACCTCCATTATAAAAACAGTATGAAGAATCCTCAAATATCCAAAAATAGAACTACCTTGCAATCCCACTTCCAGATATAAACCCAAAGGAAACACCATCAGTATGCAGAAGATACATCTACATACCCATGTTCATTCATCCCTGCATTATTCCCACTCAGCAAGAGAGGGAATCAACCTAAGTGTTTGTCATAGGGTGAATAGATTTTTTTTTTTTAATGAACTATACAGTTGGAGATGGTATGCTACTAATACTTTAAAAAGAAAGAAATCCAGGCTGGAAAGATGAGTCAGCAGTGAAGAGCACTTGCTCTTGCAGAAGACCTGGATTTGGTTCCCAGTACCTAAATGGCAGCTCACAACTCTTAACTCTGGTTCTAAGGGCTCTAACGCCCTCTTCTGGCTTCCACAGGTACTACATGCATGTCGTGAACATATATACATGGAAGCAAATTATTCACACACATAAAAATAAATCTTAAATTTTAAAAAATTGTAAAAAGGAAATCCAATTATTTGCAATAACATGCATGAACCTGGAGGGAGCTGGGTGGTATTTTATCAGGCAACACAAACGTAGCTGATACCCCTAATCACTTAAGCCCCCCTTAATCACTTCTGTTAGGCATTTGGTTACAGCAGAAAGGTAGGAAAACATATGAATATATAAATTTTAATTTTTTGATTTTTTTTTTGTTGTTGTTTTCTGAGTCAGGTCGTCCTGTACCCCAAGCAGGCCTGGAACTATGTAGACTAGGTTGGCCTCAATCTCACAGAGATTTGCCTGCCTCTGTTTCCTGAGTGCTGGGATTAAAGTCACCATACCTGGCTTTTGCAATTTCAAACAGAGAAAATTGTTGTATACAACAAGAGAACACTACTCCACAATTTAAAGGAACAAATCATTGATACACATAACATAGTTGAATTTCAAAAACATGCCCTGAAAAAGAAATCAGACACAAAGCAATGTAGGCTGTATGTCTCCAATATGAAGCTCAAGTACTGGCAAATGAGCCCAGTGATGAGATATTTCCTTCTGCATGGGCTTTGTAAGAGGTATAAGGGAATTTCATGGTGTGATATAAATTTCTAAATATCTGGGTAATGACATAAATGGGTGCATTTATAAAAATCTATTGGTAGATAAAAATAACATAAAAATAAAAAAATAAAATTCTCTATGTTAAAATGTATTATAAAGACTTAACAATCATATAGTCCATTCTAATATGTAAACTTTGGATCTCAGTTTGAAAAGTTAACTCTAAAAATCCCTTTGTGACAACTGGGAGAATATATACACACAATATTAAGAAATTACCATTAATTATCTCACTTATGATCATGGAATTGTGGTTAAGTACAGTATCTTCATTTTAGAAAATGCATGCAGCAGTACTTAAAAGTAATGGTGTCAGCAATTTACTTTCAATTTTTCAGCAAAAATTTATTTTGTATGTAAATATGCACATATATATGACAAATCAAATTAATGTACACAAGGCCATAGACAAGAATTATCCATTAAAATACTCTTCCAAATACTTTATGTTTGAGAATTTTAAATTTAAAAAGCCAGTGAGAAAACAAGTCACCAATTTTCACAGATACAGAGTGATGTCCAGGACATACTAAATAGAACAAGGTGGAGCAGTTTATGAAATATGCTGTCTAATATGTAAGAAAATAAATATGTTATGTATAAGTCTATCTGTTTACATCATTACAAAGACAATGGTGACCTTAAGCCAGGAGTATAGGTGAAAAATAGGTGTGAGGAGATGGATTTTAAAGCAAATCGTCTCTGCAAATATTGTTTTATAGTTTTGACTTTTATATGGCATAAAAGCAAACAAAAAGCTAAAACTATGACTGAAAGAGATACTAAAAGCGTTTTTGGTCATATGATTCCTGTAGACAATCAAAGCCAAATTAATCAAGCTTGTTTAGCATGTGTGGTTGCTGATGGCCATTTTGCTCCTTCTGAGCATGAGTCATTTAAAGAACTTTTTCTAGTCAGAAAACAGTATCTTGTAGATCTGCATCCAAAACAATGAAAGAGATGAAATGCAACATTTTATAAGATTTCTTGGAACTACAAAATTTTGTGACTCTAATGTTTATCAAAAAATAGGAATATTTCCACCAGCATGGTTCGATGATATGGCTATCCACTTCCCCCAGGTCAGGGTACAACAATCAGTTACAACAGAGCAAGTTATCGGCAATGTAGTGGCCTGTTAGGCTGCAGCTTCCCATGCTGCTAACTCATTGGCTGCAAAGTTAGGACGCAGCAGCCAATAACAAAGTCTATAGAGGCTGAAGTCCAGAATTTTACTAACTACCCTGAATCTAGCATACTTAGAAATTCCTATGCATCCTTTTACTAAACTATTCTTATTTTACAAAAAGTTGCAAGACAGACAGCTCGTGATGCAAATAACGGAAGCTAAGGATATATAGGTTTCCAAGTTTTTAAAAACAAAACAAAACAGTCTCTGCAGTCTTGAACAGAAAGCGAAAGTCTCCAAAATTTTCTTCTTTACCCCGGCCTCATACCCTGTCCCATCCAAGCTTCCCGTTCTTAGGACTAAACAAAAGACCAGAAAGAGTTTGGTGACTTCTATACCGATTTAAGTTCGGTGCTGCTGCAGCCTCATTCAAAGAGAGGAAGGACAGTCAAGAAGAGAAAGACGCTTGCAAGCTTAGGTCTGAGCCTGAAGGAAGAGAATGCAAGAAGGCTCCTTGGGGCAGACCCAGAAAATGGCTAGGAATGTTCAAGCACTGTCATCCACTATTTTTACGCTGGGATGCCGTCAAGAAGGCTGAGTAGTGATCAGGACACTTCGATAGAATGAAGTGAAAGGGAGTAAGGAACTGGAAGGGGGTTCTCTAAAGAGTTAAATAAAGAGGTCAGTCAGGAAATACGGAGAGAGGAGGAAGGAGTTTTTGAACTCTGCAGTTAAAGGAGCTGGAGATTTTCGCAGCGTGGAAAGGCTGGAGCCCCTCACTGGAGGCCAGATGGAGTGCCTGGCTCAGTAGAATTTCCTCGGGAGGCTGTGAAGGGATCCCTTTACACTGCCAGTGTTTTGAAAAGCTGATGGGGTCTTTGGCAACGAGATTGGAAGGATGAGAAGAGTTAAAGTAGAGAGGGTTTGGGGACTGGTGGAAGTGCTGAAGTGGCCTCTGGGTGGATCTTTGTGCAATGATGCCACAAGTCAGTTTTGAGGGGTGGAGACTACTTTAAGACAGACTAAGGGGCCCCTTCGCTAACAGGAAGCTAGGAAAAGGGTCCGAAAGCGCGTGCCTGAACGTTTTGGAGGAAATGCCGCACACACCCAGACTGACACCAGAGTCCAATAGCGTCTCACCGGAACTGGTGCAAAGAAGGGACAACCACTGCCCAACTCACTGGAAAGTTGGAGACGGGAGAGGAACTCTGAAGTGGGATGGAAGTGAAATGAAAACGGAATGGAATGGGTGATACCGGGAGACAGGAAGGGGCCAGGCCTCCGCACGGCCGGAGGAAGCGAGATTTCGCGATGAGGGGACGGAGGCGATTGGGGTCCCACTCCCCGGGACAGGAGGAAGGCTTCCTGAAGGAGGTTAGGGCCGGAGGGAGGCCGGTACTCACAGAGCGGATCTCCAGCGCCAGGGCGCATTGCAGCGCCTTCACCTTCGGCATCCGCGCGGGGAGGGGCGGCGGGGAGGGACCCCCGGCCACCGGCCCAGATGCGGCGGGAGACGCGGGGCGGGGCGGGGACGGGGAGGAGACGAGGTGGCGGTGGCGGTGGCAGCTGTGGCCCCCAGGCCGGGGCCCGCGGTCCAGCCTGGGTCCCGCCCGAGCAGCAGCTGAGCGCGGGGCTCAGACTCGTTGTCATGGCAGCGAGGAGGGGCGGGGCCGGAAGAGACGGGAAGCTGGGACGCGCCCTGGCTGGTGGGCCGGGTCGAGAGGCGAGGGGCGGGACTTAGGAAGAGGCGGGGTGGAGCTAGGCGGCTCTTCTGTGACGTTAAGTTGTGGACATCAAGCTAGAGGAAAGGACAAGGAGATGGTCTGGGAACCCTGACTTAAAACGTGATTGTGGCACCGTGGGCAAATGGCGTCAGTGTTGACCCCAGTTTCCCAAACTGTAAAATAGTTATTAATCCTCCTTGAGTTTGAATTTTATGATACAATTTACAAAACCAATAGGGAGAAATTATGAGATTTGTCCAAGTCAAAGGCAGAAACGGAACTGGAAGGTTTCAAATAAAATTCCAGTAGTCTCCTAGAATCGTCATCACGGCCGTCTTCCTAGTTCTGTGATTCAATTGGTGCCTCCCTATTTCCCTTCAGAATTTCCTATTCAACTGACTTGTGTGTATCTCATGAGGTGCCTTTTGCTCATATTCAGCTCTTAATGAGGGACCAACAATATTTCCAGTTAAGAGCCTAGCCATACACTTTCAAAGATAAAAAGAAACTAAGAGATGGTCCAATCCAATCATGTTAAGGTCGTTTTATTGAAAAATACATCACACACAAGTGTTAAAACCCACCCGTTTTAACAATGAAGGGAACAGTACCTGTCCCTCTTGCATCCATCTAGATAGGTTAGACCTCAAAAATGTCTTAACCATTGCCTTTCCTACTTTAACCTAGAAGTAACCACTGCAAAGACTTTGTTCCTGCAATTGCTTTCATGTATTTCCAAACAAGATACTGTTCAATTTGTCTTATTCATATAGATTTAATACTTATTCTTCTGTGAGTTGTTTATTTTCTTATTTTGTGGTATCTATCCAACAGTGATGTCATATGTTTGAAATTTGTCCCATTATTGGACAGTATTCCAATGCAGAAATGTATGTAGATAGATTCCTTTATCCTTTCTACTATTGATGGTCATTTATACTATTTATATTTTTAGCTCATATTAGCAATGTTGCTATGAACATTCTAGAATATGTTGGGATTGGAGAGATGGCTCAGAGGTTAAGAGCATTTATTTGCTACTTGTGATAACTAATCTTGGTTGTCAATTTGATACACCTGGGAAATGGAAACTTCAGTTAAGGAAAGACATCCATCAAATTGACCTGTGGGCCTGTCTAGGTGGTATGTTCTTGATCGCTAATTCATGCAGGAGGACCTAGCCCACTGTAGACTGTGCTATCCATAGACAGTGTAAGTTATCTGAAAGTGAAGCCGGGAGCAAGCTAGAAAGCAACATTCTTCTGTGGTATCTGCTTCAGTTCCTGCTTCCAGGTCCCTGCCCTGAGTTCCTTCCTTAGCTTCCTCCGTGTTGTAACATGAAACAAACTCTTTCCTCCCATAAGTTGCTTTTGGTCAATGTTTTATCACAGCAAAGGAAATTCAGACTAGAACACTGCTCTTCCAAAGAATTCAATTCCAAGTACTCACATCAAGTGACTCACAACTGTCAATAACTGCCTATAACTTCAACCCCTGGAGATCAGATGTACTCTTCTGACTTCTCAGGGCATCTGCATGCACGTATACATACACATAAATGAAAATAAAAATCTTTAAAATATGTCTGTTAATGCATGTGTGCTAGAGTAAGAACAGATTGATCCTGTGTTAGGTTTTGCATTTGTGGGACTATAAAGTAATTCTATTCCGTTTTCCAAAGCCACACCTTTATGCTTCTGCCTAAAAAATATGAGTGCTTTTGTTTCACCCTTGCCAACATTGAGGTTGTTTGCACATTTATTTTTGTAGCTTTGATACTCTTGTGGTTTAATTTTGCATCTGATTACAGCTGAGTCTGAGCGACTTTGCCTGCATTTCATTTGTAGTCCACTTTTTTTGTGAATTGCCTAGCAGCTCAAGAAACCATTTTTTGATTCAACTGTTTCTCTCTCTTTTACTTTTAATAGATATTTATATATCCAGATAATTGTTTTGTCTGTTCTGTATGTTCTAAATACCCTTCGTTCTTTGTGCCTGATCTTTTAATTTTTTTATATACTGTGTAAGGAATATAAAAGTAATTAAGTCATAGACTATGAGCAAATCATTCCAAGTGGTTATCCAGGAAGCCACACCAGTCTGTGGTCTCCCTGATGTTTGATGATTACAGTGGTCCCACATTCTTCTAACATCATCAAGCTCGCTTGGTTTCCCTAACATGTAAAATATTACCTTGCTATTGATTTTCTCAGATTACTGATGATAAGTCTGATCACATGAGTTTATGCTTTAAGATGCTATCTTTACTGTAAAGTGCTCATGTCCTTTGCCCACTTTTCACTGGGATCATTTTTCTTTTCTTGTGGGAAATCTTGTGTATTCTACTGACTAATAAACTCATTCTTAGACATTGCAGATATCTTTCTTTTCCATCTGTTTATAAACTTTACCCATGGTTTACTTAATTAATGGTTAAAGAAGTATCTAATTTCACTGTTGCCAATCTGTCATTTTGTCATATATATATATATATATATATATATATATATATATATATATATGACATTTGGGGTTTGACATTTTAAGAAATCCTTTTCACTCCTAGGTGAAAAAATGTGTTTCCTATATTTTTTTCCATTTGACATTGTGGTTTTACCTTTTGTATTTTGATAATGACTTAATCAAGACTCAAATAGTAATCCAAGATCTAGTCTGATCAAAGGAAACTACACTTCCCAACACTATTTTCTAAGCATTTCAGGCTTCCCCTCATTGTTTGTGGTACCCCCTTTGCCAACTTCCCAAAGTTTTCTTCAGGTATTCTAGTCTAATCTAGTCTAGTCTAGTCTAGTCTTTTCAGTGTTCCTTTGGACTATTTTTTCAAGTATCACATTGGCTTATTACTCTAGCCTCTTTTTTAAGAATCAACTATTTTTTAATTAAATTTATTATTTTTCTCATGACCTTTAGATATTTGCTAAAATATATTGCTAATTGTTCTTTTCTAATTTTTTATTCTTTGAGAATTTCATACATGTATTCAATGAAGTATGATCATATACATCCCATTTCCCCCTCTAACTCCTCCACATCTTCTCCAATATCTCCCCCTTATCATGTCTTCTTTTTGTTTGTTTGCTCTTTGAATAACCCACTAAGTCCAATTAGTGCTGCCCTGTACACAGGTGTGGCTATCCACCAGGGCATGGGAAATCTTCCAGTGGCCACACCCTCAAAGCAGAATGATTTTCTTTTTCCCAGTATCTATCAATTGCCAATAGCTCCTTAGTAAAGAGTGGGGCCTGGAAATCATCAACCTCATCTATGTGGGAACTTTGGTTAGCTTGATCTTGTGCAGGAAACCAAGGCTGCTATGAGCTCCTCCTATGGTAGCCATATCCCTTATAATTTTAGTCTCTTATAGCACTCCTCTCAACTTCCAGATCTGACATTCTGTCTACCTGGTAGGGGGTGGCAAAGATGGCTCACTTAGGTCTGAATACTCTGTCTCTTCTTCTTAACACTTTGATCACTTGTGCATCTCTGCATTGATTGTAGTCCACTGCAAAAAGAAACTTCTCTGATCAAGGTTGAGAACAGCCTATGTCTTGGGTCAGATCCAGTCCCCACCCTGGGGTGTTCTATTGTTATAACTTCCCTGCTCTAGTTTTTTAATGTCCATCTGGCAGCTTCCTGGTTTATGAGATAGAGTTAATATTTAGGGATCTTTCATTACTTCTTCTTATTGAGTTTCTCAAACATCCCAATTGAAGTTTTGATTGTGATAAATTAAACTCCCTGATTATTTCAAGGAAATAATATATTTGTAATACTGTTACTACATCCTACCCAAGAGCATGCTCTGTTTAGCAGATCACAGTCTACATCTGTGCCAGGGTTTTCAGGTTTTCTTCACAGAGATATTATATTAGTTTGTTCTATATGAAAGATAAATTTCATTCTATTTACTTGTTTCTTACTCTAACTGTACAGAAATGTTATCTTTATAGTGTGCCTTTGCAAATCTGTGGAACTCATACTAATTAGAATAGTTTCTTTGCTTATTCTATTGTACTTATTGATATTATTCTTGCAGAGATAAGCACTGTATGACTCCCTATTACTGCCATAACAGATCACCACAAACTTGATGACTTAAAAAGAAACACAGATTATCTTATACTTTAGTAAGTCAGAGGTCAGGCATAGGCCTTGTTGGGCTACACTCAAAGGTCAGTAGGGACGACTTATTTCCTAAAAGCTCTTGGAAAGAAACAATTTCTTGACTGTTTTCCACTTCTAGAGGCCACCAGCATTCCTTGGCCCATGGTTTCCTCTCTCCCTCTTCAAAGCTAACAGTCATAAGTCAAAACTTTCTTATTCTAATCGATGTCCTACCTCTCTCTCTCACTCTTATACATCCTTGTTACACTGGACATGTACAAGCAGGATAATCTTTTAATGAGTCAGCTGAATACCAAGCTTAATTCTATCTCTAATGTTTATTTTTCCTTGTCCACGGAAAATGATATATTCATAGATTCCAGATCAGAACACAAAAAAACCTTGGGGCCTAGCACAGACACCAGAAAAAATAATACCTGTATTGCGGTGAAACACATCAACTATGTTGAAAGTTCTTAAGTTGGTAACATTACTCAAAGGAGAAAAAAGCACTGGTGTGCCAAATAACTTCCGTTGTTTGCTTGACACTCTGAAAGCACGGAACTGTGCTTGGGGAGTTGCCATTATCAGACTATCCTGCAGGGAAGTCTGTGAGGCAGTTTCTTGATTGTTGAGTAATGTTGAGAACCCAGCCAAACGTGTGTGCTGCCATCCCTGGGAAGGTGATCCTGGACTGTATCAGAAAGCAGGCTGAGCACAAAGCAGAAGGGCAAGCCAGTAAACAGCGTTCCTCCATGGTCTGTGCTTCAGCTTCTGTTTCCAGGTTCCTGCTCTAAGTTCCTGCCCTGGCTTTCCTTAAGTATGAACTTCAATTAAGAAATGTAAGCTGAAATAAATCCTTTCTCCCTAAGTTGGTTTAGGTCAGAGTGTTTATCCAGTAATAGTAAGCAAACTAGGACAGCTTAGCTCTGGATGACTATAAGAACCAATTCATTTTGAAAACTCATGATTAAATAGAATAAAACATGGCTGGAGAGAATATGGGCTACTTTTGAAGAGGACCCAAGTTCTGTTTCCAGCACCAATGTTGGGCAGTACACAACTGCCTCTAACTTCACTTCCATGGAATCTAACCCCCTCTTCTTTTCTCTACAGACACCTGCACTGACACATTCACATATGTACATACTGACATGCACACATACACATAATTAAAAATTAAAGTAAATCTCACAACACATCCTGAATGTTTTGTTTGAAACTAAACCCCTGGTTATCAAAATGTTGTCAGGGAAAGTTCTTTGTAGAAAATTCCCAGGTTTCAATGAACAGGAATAAAGAATTTTCATGGCTGCTAAAACCAGCATGGAGATGCTGTTAAGGAATGGTTGAATGGATAGATTAGTATGAGAACAAACACACACTGATCAATACTGGGGCAAAATGGGAGGCAATCGGTGGGTCCCTTCTGAGATGATGTAATTAGGAGTGTGTACTACTTTTCACACCAAAAGCAAGAACAATACTGAAAGTAACTTGCTAGACAAAGTCATAGGGATGGAAGCAGCAAAGCAATCACTCAATATGATTTCCTCAATGGCTAAAGTGTGAAGAAAAAGAAGGAAAGACTTCATCATAAAGAGATTAAAGAGTCATTGAAGTTCAGAAAAAAAAATTTGTTCTGGCTCAAGGTTGTGACTGCTTTGGCCTGCTTCCAGCCACTAGTTTCCCCAAGGAACACATTCAGAACCTTTCACCGCCCTGACTATGACCTAGAAGTATATATAGCCAAAGCAATTACTGTGGCAAGGTCTCTCTGGCCCCCACTGGTCCAAACTATTATGCTTTTTTACCGTTTTTCTTTTATAAACTCAGTACCCCTGAGCTTCAATGCTGAGAGATTTTCCGTCACTAGCTACTCTCAGTTGTGCTCTTATAAATTATCGGCAAAGGACTGTGATCTACAATTCTTTCACCTGGGTATAACATCAGAATTTTAAGTATTCCTGAACTGGAGAGATGGCTCAGAAGATAAGAGCACATACTCCTCTTCCAGAGGCATGTAGGGAAGCCAGGGCCCCACAAGAGGACCTGGTAAATCCAGTTCCAGCTGATCCCACACTCTTTTGTGGTCTCCTTATGCACATGAACTTGTGTGCATACCCATACACACACACATATAATTAAAAGTAAAATATTTTTAAAGTATTGTAGCTGGGTGTGGGGATACAAGACTTTAATCCCAGCACTTGGAGGAAGAGAGGTGAATCTCTGTAAGATTGAGACCAGCTTGGTGTACATAGCAGATTTCAGGCTATAGGGAGACCCATATCAAAACAAAACAAAAGAAGTATTTTAAAAGTAGCCTTTAAATAAAGAGCAACACATGTTCAAATATTTATGGATGAAATATGTCTAAGATTTGCTTTAAAATACTCCAATAGAGACTAGGGGAGGAATTAGAAGTCAGGAAATGAAGAGTAGATTTGATCAAAACACATTATAAGAATGTATGAAATTCTAAACAAAAAATGAAAGTTAAATAAATAGACAAAGTACTCTGGTGGAAATGGGAAGTGACTGTGAAGGAAAGTTGGTGAGGGCAAACATGAATTTGTCATTTGTCTTGACATGTAATTACTGAAGATCAGTAGCTGGGGTTCCATACGCAACTTTTTTACTTTGTTCTTTTACACATTAAAACATACAAAAGTAAACAGAAAAGATTGAATCAGTAGAATGAAGACCTGAATTTGGATTCCCAGCACACACATAGAAAACCATGCATGGTGGCATGTGCCTGTAACCCCAGTGCAGGGGACACAATGAGAAGAGGACCATGGGGCTCCCTGCCAGCCAGATTCCCGGTTCAGTGAGAGACCTTGTCTTGAAAAATAAGATGGAAAGTGATAGAGTAATACTCCCAAGATCAGCCTGTCTTCATGAGCAGACCCATGAATCTGTATACCCACATACCACACACACACATACACATACATACTAGATGTTGAACAGATTCAATTCCCTTTATAACTGAATTATTGAGATATTCTAATGAGATATCAACTTTATGAAGTGAGTTACATTGATAGATTTTTCTAATGGTATACTTTTCTTATAGTCCAACACTACTATAAAGTAGTGTATAAAGTAGAATATACTTTATGTATTGTGTTAGCTAATGTTTGATTTAAGTTTTTAACATATATATTAATAAGAAACATGGACTTGTAACTTTCTTTATTGTTCTTTCCTGATTTTAGAATCCAGATTATTCCTGCTGGACCAAACATTAGACTATTTACTATCACCCACATATCTCTGAGGCAAGGATTCTTTCATTTTTCTTTAGTCTTTTTTTCTTATATCCTGTAGATTGTATAATTTTTATTGATCTGACTTCAGGGTATCTGTCACTTTCAACATCTCCAATTTATTAGTGTATGTACATCTAGTGAGTTCTCATTTCAATTACTATGTCATACCTTTTAAAATTACCAATTCTTTCCACATCTCTTTTGAGATTCTCTATTTTTCTGTATGTTAAGAACACTTTTCCCTTTGCTTTTTGAACATATTTCTCTTACTCAAACGCATTTACAGTAGCTGCAGTTTTGAAGCTTTGTGTATACGTGGAGTGCATGTATGTGTATAGTTGGTCACCCATACAGGTATATGTAGAGACCAATAGATTCTCTGCCTTATTTTTTGAAAAGAAGTCTCCCACTGAACTTATTTTTTTGAGAAGGGATCGCTCACTGAACACTGAACTCTGTTTTTGCTAGATTAGACTGCCTTACCAGTGAGTTCCTGGGATTCATATCCTTACTTTTCCAATCCTGTCTGCTGGAGATCTGCAGGCATGTCCTCATACCTGCTCATCAAGCGCTTTATGCACTCTGCCATCTCCAGAACCACCCCTTTCCTGTTTTTTTTTTTTTTTTTAACTAAAGCCAGAGTCTCACTATGAAGCCCAGACTGGATCTGGAACTTACTATATAGCCCAGGGTATCCTGAAACTCACAGTCTTCCTGCCTCAGTCTCCCAAATGTTGGGTTTACAGTAACACACCCAAACTCTTAAGCACTTTAAAGATTTTTAGTGTTTATGCTACATCCAACTTTTATATCATGTTGAATTCTGCCTCTGTGAAATACATGTATTCATGACTAGATGTTGTATTTTCCTATTCATTTGTATGTCTATCAGTTTTTTTAATGAGTTCTATATGTATTTATTAGTGTTTGTGTGTGTGGTGTGTTTATAATGATGTATGTGTAGGGGCACATGTGCTGTGGTTTTCAGAAGACAACTTTGTTGAGTTAGCGCTCTCTTTCTACCTTTACATAGATTCCAAAGATCAAACTCAGGTCACAAGGATTACATAGCAAGAGCCTTTACCCACTGAGCTATCTTGCCAGCCTCTGAGTACTTTAACAAAACATGGTATAACACTGGATTCTAATTTCTTTGAAGTGTTGATTCTTATGTTAGCAGGCACTTTAATTACTGACTGCTTACCTTAAACCTGAGTAGATTTTATGTCATACTCTGTTAGTGGAACTTTGTGAAGAACTCATGGCATCTCTAAAACCTCACTAACTGGTAGAACTCAGCTTCCAAATTCTGTCTCTCTACTGGTTTTATCAGGCTTGCTCATAAGCTTCACTGAAGTAAAGGCCTTACTTTAGGGTGTGGTCCCTACTTTTGAAGCCATCTTTCCTGGTACTTGAACACCAGAAGTAGTAACAACAGAATGATGGGTCCATGGATGGCCTTGGTTGGCATAGCCTGCTTATAATCCTTGGGCAAATGTATAAAAGAAAGCAATATCCTGTACAAGGACAAAGTGTTCTGAACAATCTAGGATCTGTCTTCCTTCCTTACTTCTAAAACTTATGCTCAGGGAGACCAGTGACTCCCAGGATGTATAAACTAGCTGTAGTGTAAAGTGAGTAGCATATAGAAGAGATCCCATCTGCTCTGGTCCAGCTTTCTGAGTCCTGGGGAATGAGATTGACATGGACAACAGGCTTATGCTTGTAGGTTCTGCCCATTTACCAGTAATAAATTTGCCTTCCCTGGTGTTCTATTTGTGTTCTGTCTTATTGGGTTCAAAGGGTAACAATAAAATTTGTATAAACCTAGGAGGAAGATTTGTATTTACAGTTTTGTGGGAGAAAGTGTGTTTGGGAAAGTTCAGAACTCCAATGTCCCCTAGCACTGCTGACCCTACATGTTTTTGTACTTTTCCCAAGCCTGCAGAAGTACTATCTGGCAAGCCTCAAGTGACAGAATTCTGTGCAAGTAAAATTCATCTCTTTGTCCTCCTCAAAAGAGGAGGAAGAAACTCCCCAAGCCTTCTAGGGTTTTCTCTATACAGTTCACTTTTCTCAGGGGTTCCTTAAACTGAAGATTACAATTGCATCAGTTGCTAAGCTGACCTTATCCGCTCAGTTAAGTGTTCTGCTCAAGTACCAGCTCTCTACACCATGGATGGGAAATTGTCCTCATGCAAAGAGTCAAGTAATCCTGGGAATCAGCTTGTGAGGCTCTGAGTGCCTGGTAGTCCATGTCTGAAAACAGTGCTTTCTAAAGTTTTGCTTTTGTATTTATTTAAAGCAAGAGAGCTAATCTGACCACTGTTACTCTACTCTGAGTGGATAATCGAGTAACAACTCCATTATGTTTTAATATTTGATATCTTTAGTCTAAGTACAAATTAATAGGTAATTTGTGAAGACTGAATGAGTTTCCTGTTTCAGAAGGAAGTTTAGAATCAACATTTGAGTTAAACTTTTCTTTGATAATACATCATACTATTGAATATACTAAGAACATTCATTGTTAAACATCTCTAAATGATTGGACCAAGTTTCCTAACCTTTTCTAACCTTTTTTCTTAACTGAGCATCCAGTTTTAGAAATTATAAATTGAAAAAGTTGATAAAAGGTTCCATTTAAGGTGGGCTACATAAGAAAAAAAACAAATTATTTTTTAAAAAATCAAAAATATATTCCCTCCTGCCAGGCAAGGTGACTTAGGTCTTTAATCTCAGCATTCAGGAGGCAGAGGCAAGAGGATCATATGATGAAGGTCAGACTAGGTTACACAATGAGGTCCTTTCAAACAAAACAAAATGGAGTTTAAGAGATAAAGCATCTGCTCTACTCATAGGAGAGCACAGAAAATCCTAAAGACTCACACTGAGGCCTGGCCAGAGAACCTAGAGCTCTTGGTATGTGCGGTGGTTGCTTTTAATTCTTGAATCAATCTAGAATCATCCGGGGAAAAATCTCAATGAGTAATTGTGTAGATCAGGTTGGCCTACGTGGCCATGTCTGTAGGGAGTGCCTGGATTGTTAACCAATGCAGGAACGCCCAGCCTAAGAGTGAGCAGCAGTGCCGCCTGGAGTTTAAGTTCCACATGCATGCATTCATCTCTCTCTGCTTTTAACTATGGATATGACTAATCGCTTCAAGTTTCTGCCACCTTGATTTCTCCATAATGACCTACTCTAACTGGAATTGTGAGCTAAAATAAACACTTTCTCTCCCAGGTTGCTTTTTGTGAAGGTATTTTATCACAGCTGTAGAAATGAAACAAGGACAGTGTGGGAGAAGAGAACCTCAGGTGAACTCTGGGAACTTGGTTTTCTGTCCCTGCTTACTCCATGGTCTCCAAGTTCTCTGTAATTGGATCACTTCACTCCTTAGGCATCAGTTTCCTAATCTGAGGAATAAGTGTCATAATAATCCCTACATTACAGAGCTTGTGTAGTGTTACATCAAGAAATAGTAAAATGAAAATGAACCTGCCAATTGACCAAAGTGTACATTAAGTGATTTATCATCTATTGTATACATTTTATGTATATTGTGGTTCTTGAAAATATCCATAAGAAAAAATATTTGGATAAAATGTTTTTAAATACTCTGATTACCTCACATTAGGGAGGATACTTAGGGAACAGGTTAACTTGGCTTTGATCTTTCCCTAAGCTGTAACTGCCTACTATAGTAGCAGCAATATCTTAGCTTTCTTTTACTTTTCTTTGTATTAAATAAAAGGTTGCATGCAAAAGGTGCTTAATTTAAAATGCATTGGGTTGACTGGAAGACATCCCCCAGAAAGCAGAAATTCTTTCCTTAAGGACATCTTTCCTCTAACAAAACTTCAGTGAAGAAAGTCCACCCCTTAAATTAGCTAACTTGGAGCTACTATTATCTTTCCCACCTGCCAGCCATGGGACATGGGACACAGTGTTTCAAATTTCTGAAGCTCATTTTCCTTGTTTATATACGGTTCCTCTCACATGTTCACAAAATGAAAGGTACCAAGCATGTGAGAACTGAAAATAGTGAATTCTGGGGTAGCAGGGGTGAGCTATTTCCTTTATAGTCTCAGATAAGCACTGCTCAAATTGGAGATCTTCTGAAGGTCAATTGATCTGCTTGGGTCCCATCATTGTTTCAAATCTTAAAACAGCAGTATACCACTGACAAAAACATCACTTATTCTGTTCAGACCCTGGGTACTTATAACTCTTACTTCATGTTGCAACTGGTTTCAGGTGTTCCTTTAGCCATTGCCTTCAAATTTCACTATGTACAAAAATTCAGCTACTCATTTCTAAGCCCTAGGCATAGGGTAGTGGATAAAAATGTGCCTAGCAACATTGTGAGTGTCACCACTATAATTAGTGGTATCTCAGAAAGATTAACTGCAGGTTAACAGATCAAACAGAATAGCACCACTTCTATATTCCCCTTCTGTTATCATCCATGGAACTTCATAGGAAGTAAGTCCAAAAAAAATATATAAGCTCTTAATCTTTCCCAGAAATCTTACCACTGTTAATTGGTGGGTTCCCTATGCTTGGGGCCAGCCCTAAAGGGACACAGGGTTTCCGCCATGAGGGAGGGAGTGGCGCGAAGTCAACAAACAGACACCAGGAGCTGGGTGAAAAGCATGCAATGGGCAAGCCTCAGCAAACATAGTTTGTAATGAAAAGATGAAAAGGGGCCTGAGGACATGACTCAGTCAGTATGAAGCCAGCATGAAGACCTAAGTTTTGTCCCCAGCACCCACATAAAAACCAGGCAGTGTTATACCTATAATCCCAGTGCTGGGGAGATCAAGACTTGGGGACCCTTGGAGCTCACTGGCCAACCAACTTAGCCTAATTAGTGAGCTCCAAGTTCAATTATAGATCCTGTCTCAAAAAACAGGGTGGAGGGTAACTGAAGGCAGACAGTAACAATGACCTCTGGCCTCTACATGCACATACATACACACACATACACGATGAAGCAAAAATCACCCTGTAGTAATAATTTTCTTGTATAGAAAAGCATGAATTTGTACCTTTTGAAAAAATGTATTTGAACTTAAGATATGATACACCTACATGTAATAATACATATCCAGAAGAATGCTTTATTTTATTAACCATGTCTCCCTAAGTAAGATGTGTTAGCTCAGTCAATAAGAATTAGATTGTCATTCTTCTCATTGAGTTTTAAAAAGTAATAAGCCAATGAAGAATTGCTTCCAAGTTTTCATATAATAACCTCAGGGAAGATGGACATAAGCCAGAATGCTTTTGGAAAACAAGTGGTGGAAATGAGAGAACATACGATGAACTTTTGAATCCTGGTTACAAACTACTTTCTGGAGGTGGGCATGACTTCTGACTTAGCTGAGGGCCTCTTTAGGTGCAGACCTACTTTCTCCATTACAGAAAGGATAAAGACCTTGGCACGGCAGTTCCCAAAAGACATATTAAGATTGCATGGACTGTGAACGGCATCCACCCAAGGGAAGGGAAACATTTCCAGATGAGAACCGGTGTTCTATGGGTATCATCGAGAAGAGGAGATTTTAATGTAGAGATCACTTATTATTATCTGCAGGTACTCATCTTAACGTATCTGGGACACTGAGTACTTGTTAAAGAGAACGGCAGTCCCAAAAACGTCAGTATCTTAATCTCTGTAACCAGTCAATGTGAATTTCTGTAATCTTCACGAGAGGAGCTTAGGACACAGACGAAGAGGGACCTTCCTGGGAAGATAACAGAAGACAGCCATTTATTTATAAGCTAAGAAATGAGGCCTTAAAAGGAAACAATATTTTCATGATTTGATCTCAAACTTTCAGTCTCCACAATTGTGAGAAAACAAATTTCTGTTAAGTCACTGAGTCTATGTCACTTTGTATGACAGTCTCTGCAACCTAGTGCAACTATTAAAATTTTCAGAATCTACTGAATATTTTCATCCTAAAAGCACTCATTTTGTGAACTCTGAACATCATGGGCTATACCTCTCATGTTCACGAAGGGATTTGAAAAGTCATAATAGCAGGGGTGGAATATAACAAAATATCAGAAACTCAGGTGAATTGCTCTTACTTGCAAATAGAAAATTCATTTATCATAGGCTTTACAAATTATGATCTGGTTTTCTCATAAACAATTCTGAAGACAGTTGGGAGAAGGCTGCTCCTAAAAGGGTTTGACTGACCCTCTCTGTCTTTCTATTTTACTATCTGTAGTATGTTTTTTTCATTACATTTTTGGCAACTTTGACATATATATAGGCGTTAGTCTTATATATAATGCATTCTGGCAACCCACTCTTATCTTCCTCCCATTCCTACCAATCCCCTTCCTCCCTAGCTGTTCATTCCCAGTATCCTAATTTGTTTTCTATTGCTGTGATAAAGACCACGACCAAAAGCAATCTGAGGAGGAAAGTGTTTATTTCATCTTACAAATTACAGTCCCTTGTTGAGGGAAGCCAAGGCAGGAACTCTGAAGCAAAGACTTCTGAAGTATGCTGCTCACTGTTGTTCCCCTGGCTTGTTCAGGTAGATTTCTTATACAACCCAGGCCCTCCTGACTAGGGATGGCACTGCCCACAATCCTGACAGTTGGCTAGGCCCCCGCCCCATATCAATCAGCAATTAAGAAAATGCCTCATAGTCATGGCCACAGGCCAGTCTAACGGAGGAAATACCTCAACTGCAGGTCCTTCTTCCTATGTGAGTCTAGGTTTGTGTCTAGTAGACAGCTGAAGCTATGATTCCCAGATTCATGACTTTCAGTTTTGTTTTATGATTCATTCAGTTTAACCAGAGCCACTTATTTAGTCATTGGTGGAGTCTGATGGAGTCACTAGTAGGTACATAACTGAAAGCAATGAATCTCCTTTTCCTTGAATTTATCATTAGGAACACACACACACACACACACACACACACACACACACACACACACATGTCCAACCCTTGCCCCAAAGCATCAAAAACCAAAAATGAACTCCAAACAAATAGTACTTTTAAAATGTGTTGTACTTGGGGCTGGAGAGCTGGCGCAGTGCAGCACACCAGAGTTCAGTTCCTAACACCTGTGAATGATAGCTCACAACTGCATGTAACTCTAGTTCTGGCTTCTGTGGGCACTCCACTAACATGCACACACACACACACACACACATACATACACACACATATACACACACACGATTAAAAATAACACATGTAATTAAAAAAGAATAAAAATAAAATCTTTAAACTTAAAAAATGTGCTATACTCAAGAACTACAGGTGACTTCCCTGGCTCTGCATTAAGAATGGGTCCATCAACATCCAGGCATGGATAGAGAAGAGGCACAGGGAGTCCAGTCTCTCACTACTGACCCACCAAAGACTTGGCTCAGTGGTTCCTTTGATGGTTTGGAGCTGTTTGGAACTTGTTGGCTCCATCCTTTCCAGTACATGTATTTCCTTTCCTCCAGGATTACCAGCCTGGTTTCTTCAGACATCCTACTTCAACATGGCTCAGATTCTCCCCAACATTCTTTGATGTTCAGTGATTCTGAAGCAGCAGGACCATCGTGAGCCCAAACAGTGCAAAAGAGTCTGCTTAGAAACGTGGTAGTTTTATTGTCTTTGAAAACTGTGGAAAATAAAAGTTTATGTCATATGGCCATGAAAGATAAAGACCTGAGTAGGCATAAGAAGTTGCCAGAATCCAGTGTCATGGAAGCCAGTAGAAGAGTTTCAGGAATGTGGTTATGACTCTCTCAGTGACTTGTGCTATCATGAGTTTTGTAGGAAAAGCACTAAAGTGCATAATAGATTTGAAAACTGGTCACTTGTAACCTTCAGCAGATGAGTTTAATAAGGTAATGGATAAATAAAAAGAAATAACAAATAGGGCAGTAGAGACAACAGGTGTAAGAGAAAGGCTCAGAGATTTATAGCACAAAAGGTGGTAGCCAGGAGTCAGTCTTTCTCTCTCTCTCTCTCTCTCTCTCTCTCTTTCTCTCTCTTTTTCTCTCTGTGTGTGTGTGTGTGTGTAGGAGAGAGAGACACATGAATCAGGTTATTGGCCGAGCAAATTTAGGCAGTAGAAAGTTAAAAAAAAAAGCTACAACTAGGAATCAGAATGGTGCTCGTTAGGGAGGTAACTGCTGAAGCTGAAGGTTTTATGTTCTGGAGGATTCAAGATGCTCTGGTGTAAAGGGCAGGGAGAAAGGATTTGGTCTTGAACCAGAAGATTAACACATCTTCCTCAGAGCCTCAGGGAAGGGCTAATGTACACTGAAATAAAATCACAGAAAAATTTGGGGGAATTGATTTTGTGAAACGAAGTAATTGCTGTGCTCAGGTGTCCCTCCTTCTGTCTCTCTTCTCCACTTGTCAAAGGTTTACTGGACCATGTCACCAAGCATGGTGGGTACAGAAAATAAAGCCTTCGTTCACATCTTTTCTGGTCTCTCTTCATCCTCATACCCCCAAACAAGACCCAGATCAGTATTATACATATGGGAGAGTTGGAGAGAGCTCCTTCCTTTCTTATGGCCCCAGACATCATCTTTCTTTTAAATCTTTCTAGGTGTTCTCCATTTCCTTATTATTTTGTCCAAACTGTACAGGCAAACACAACTTACTTGAGGGATAAGGAAGAGAAAAGAGAATAGGTATAGGCCAAGTCCAAGTCAGGAGAAAAATAGTTAAGTTGAAGTAGGTAGCCCAATCCCTCTTTTGGAAGTAACAACATTTGCTTATAAAAATAATTTTAATAGGAGTGCTCTTGCTCTTAGCACCCCAGATCTCTGGACTGCCCTCTTAGTCCAGACCCACCCACGGTGTCCTGATCCTCTGTACTTAGACCAGCTCAATTTTTCAGTCTAGTTTGTTAGAGCCTTCACAGGCTGTTCCCACTCCCAATTTCCCTGTACCTGCCCTAGACCAACCATCTAACTCTGCTGTCCCCTCCCCCAACCTAACCTGGATTCCAGTGAGCAACCTTCTTCCCTGGTTAGTCTGATCCCGCCCATTGCCTTTTCACTCCTCTATCACCTGAGCAATTCCATTCTCCCCACTCCACGTGCTGTTCTTCTAGCTTTGGGTACAGTCCTGCTCTTGCTCTTAGCACCTCAGATCTCTGGACTGTCCTCTTAGTTCAGACCCACCCACTGTATCCTGATCCCCTTACTCAGGCCAGCTCAATTTTTCAGTCTAGTTTCTTAGAGTTCTAGTTTCTTAGGCTCTGCAACTTGCCTTTGCATTCCTGAGACCAGGCTTCTACTGTGGCAGTGCCCATTCCCAACTTGCCTTGGGTTCTGGAGACCAGCCATCTTCTCTAGTAAATCTGACCTTGCCCTCTATGTCTTCACAACTGCAGCAATGCCAAACTTCACCACCAAAATCCTATTCTCCTTCTGGCCTTGGGCACGGGCACACTTTTCCTCTTAGTTCCCCAGATCTCTGGCCTACCCTCTTACCTCTGCCTGGCTGTGAGCGCTCCAAATCTTATGGTGTCTATCCTCCATATTGGTACCCTCTGCAGCCCCTCCCACTACAGCAGCACTAGGCTTCTGTGCCCTTAGTAGGGGCCCAGATCTTTGCAAACTGCCTGAGAAAACCTGAGTTCAGAGTATGCTTAGCAATCTTCCCAGATTGTGCTGTGCTTGCTGACTAGAGGGGCCCAGACCTTAAGAGAGAGCCTGAGAGCATCTGATCTCACCTAACTTGTGCCTCTGAAAGTACTCCTAAGCAACTGCACTAGAGTCAGCTAGTCTCACCACTATAAAATCAAAAGACAGAAAGGAAGCCTTGACCAACCAGTTTTCCATACCCAGTAAGAAAACAAGCAAGTCACATCAAGTATACAAACAGAATCAGACTTAAGCTGAACAAAGGAAAGCTGGAGTCTCACATCAGAATCCCGAACAAAAAAATAATCATGGGAATCACCAAAGCTAAACCAAGAAGACATCAACAGCTTAACAGACCCACAACCTATGAGGAATTTGAAACAGTAATACAAAACCTTCCAACTAAAAAAAAATCCCAGGGCAAGATGAATTCATCTCAGAATTCTACCAACCATTCAAAAAAGACCTATATTTAATATTACTTAAGTTATTCAAAAAGATAGAAACAGGAGAACTCCCAAATTCCTTCTATGAAACCAGTATCACACTAATACCAAAACCAAGTAAAGATACAACCAAAAAAAAAGAAAAAACTATAAACTCATATCCAGAATGAACATAGTTGCAAAATTTTTAAACAAAGTACTTGCAAACTGCCAACAGAGACACATCAAAAACATCATCCACCATGATCAAGTCAGCTTTATTCCAGAGATGCAGAGGTGGTTCAATATACATAAGTCAATAAATGTCATAAAGCATATAAATGAACTCAAAGACAAAAATCACATGAATATCTCAATAGATGCAGAAAAGGTCTTCTACAAAATTCAGCATGTATTTATGTTAAAAGTCCTAGAGGGAATTGGACTGGAGGGAACATACCTCTGCATAATTAATGTATATACAAAAAATCCCACAGCCAACACCATTATAATGGAGAAAAACTGGAAGCATTCCCATTAAAATCAGGAAACAAAGAAGGAAGTTAAAGGAGTACTCACTGGAAAGGTCAAATTAACACTTTTTGCAGATGACATGATCTTATACCTAAGAGATGGCAACAATTCCATCAGAAAACTCCTAGAAATGATTAACACTTTCAGTAAAGTGGCAAGTTACAAAATTAATCTACAAAAATAGCCTCTCTATATACCAATAGCAAGCAATTAGAACAAGTGTACAAGGAGACCCCCCCCATTCACAGTAGCCTCAAAAACAAACAAATAAATAAATAAATACAGTATCTCAGAATAAACCTGGCCAAACACATTAAAAATATCTACAATTAAAATTTAAGATCTTTAAATAAAGAGATTGTTGAGGACACCAGAAAATTCCCATGCTCATGGATTGGAAGAATTAATACAGTGAAAATGACCATCTTACCAAAAGCAATATATAGATTCAATTTAATCCCATTCAAAATCCCCATGACAGAATTAGAAAAAAATACTAAGGTTCATATAGAATCATAAAAGACCCCAGATAGCCAAAGCAATCCTGAGGACAAAGAACAATGCAGGGAGAATTACTGTACCAGATTTCAAACTATATTACAGAGCTATAGCCATAAAGCAGCATGGTACTGGCACAAAAATAGACACACAAACCAATGGAATATAATTGAAGATTCAAACATGAATACATGAAATTTTAACCACTTGATATTTGACAAAGTGGCCAAGAACACTCACTGGAGGAAAGATAGCATCTTTCATCAGCATCAGCAAATGGTGCTGGCAAAACTGGATCGTTACCTATAAAAGAATGAAATTAGACCCTTATCTTTCATGTTATACAAAAGTCAACTCAAAATGTATTAAAGACCTCAATATGAAACCTGAAACTCTGAAACTGTTAGAAGAAAATGTTGACAGTTCTCTCTAAGATATAGGTGTAGAAAAGGACTTTCTAAATCAAACATCAGTTGCTCAGGAATTAAGGCCAATAATCAACAAGTAGGACCTCATTAAACTAAAACACTTCTGTACAGCAAAGGAAATAACATAGGAAGTAAAGAGAAAACTTACAGAGTGAGAGAAAATCTTCACCAGTGACACATCTGATAGAGGCTTAACATCCAGAATATATAAAGAATTTTAAAAAACTAAAGAATCAAGAAAACAAGTGGCTATTAAAAGAAAACCTAAGGATCTGAGCAGAGAGTTCTTAAAATAAGAAATAGACATGTCTAAGAAATATCTTAAAAAGTGCTCAATATCATTAATAATTATGGAATTGCAAATTAAAACTACTTTACAATTTCACCTTACCCCAGTCAGATTGGCTAAGATCAAGAGAAAAAAAAAGTGATACCAAATGCTGCAGAGGATGCGGGGAAAGAGCAACATGCATTTACTGCTAGTGGGATGTAAACACATGCAACTCCTATGAAAGTAGCATGAAGAACTCTTTAGAAACTAAAAATAAATCTACCATTTGACCCAGTTAACATGTCCTTTGCATATACCCAAAGGATTCATTCTGTTGCAGAAATACTTGTACAACTATGTTTGTAGCTACTCTTTTCACAATAGCTAAGAGATCAAAGGAATCTTAGTTCCCTCAACTGGTGAGTTGGTAATGAAAATGTGGTCCATTTACACAATGGAGTTCTCCAGTCAGCAGTAAAGAAAGAGGAAATCATGACATTTGCAGGTAAACAGATGTAACTAGAAACTCTTAGGCTAAGTGAAGTAACACAGACTCAGAAAAACAAATGATGTGTGTTCTCTATCATTTGTGAATCCTAGCACCAAACCCTTATATGTGAGTATGTATCCTTATGTAACTGCAGGAACCAGTAAAATGGAAAGGAACCAGGGAGGTAAAGGGAAAGAAAGGACCTGAGAGAGAAGAATAGTTGAAGACAAGGGCTACTAAGGGAGAACTAGATAAAAAGGGGGTATTTTAATGGGAGTGGGGAGGAAGAGTTATACAAGGAACTGTGGGGATAAAGGGAAAGAAGGAGTTCAAGTTCGGTGGGGCCACAGGAGACTGGTATTTTAAGGGGGAAATGGGGACACTGTAAATGAGGAAGGCACAGAGGGAGAGTTAGACAGGGAGAAAGAGAGTAAGATAGATAAATAATGCCTAACTTTTGTGTAAAACACAGGAGGGAGCCATGTTAGTCTAACAACCTAATGACAAATTCCACATACAATATTTCTACATGAATTCATGTGCCTAGCTGAAGGCAACATAACAAGAAACAGTGCCAGATGGTAGAAACCTTCCTTTGAGTTGTTGGTCAGGGTGGTCCAAGAGACTCCGAAAATTACACAGCCTATTTCCACAGCCCTTGCCTCCCAGAACTGGAAGGTAAGACCCTATTGTTGAAGACAGGACATACTTCAGAGAAAGGATTTGGAGCAATGGAGCCACTTCCCCTGAAAGCTAGTTCTCATAGCTCTGGAGAGCACTATGCAAGCAGTCAAGGGAAAACATCAAGCAATGGATCAATACAAGCTTCGTGACCAAATAACCACTTCAGTGACTGGCACAGCATTCGACACTGGTGCAGTACTGGCTCTTCTATCTTGGTGCCAATGAACGGCTTCCTAATTTGTTTTACAGCCCACTCAAAGAGAGAAAACTCATATGTGGTACTGTAATCATAGCCTAATACACATGGCTGATGAGGTCATAGATCTTAGAAAAATCCCCAAGTCTCTCACATTCCTAGGCTAATGCAACTTCTTACTAAATGTAAAATATGTATCCTTACATATGCAGTCAAATATCCCAGTCACCACTCATCAAAAAAGCTTCTGTTGCATCAGATGGAGACTATTACAGAGTATCACAGCTGGTCACACACAGACATTGTCTATGAATTGCCCATGCCCAGGCAACCTCTACACTCAAGGCTTAAGTGATAAGGAACAAGGGATAAAGAGGACACTAACGAATCACTCAACTTTCATTAATGAACTCCTCATGCAACAAAGGGCCAGTAACACAAAGGGGCACAAATGATCAGAGAATGGAGATTAGGATTCTGCAGAGTATAGGTCTCTGGACAGGACCCCTATACTAAATTTCACTCACACAAGGTTCAGAAGCTGTTGTAGAAGGGGAGCAGAATGATTGTAAAAGCCAGTGAGGAGATATGTGACTATGTGGATATAGAATCCTGCAATCCCCTGGGACCCTGCTCATATGAACTTACAGCAGTGGTTTCAGCATGCTCAAGACTCATGCAAACTCAAGCGGACAAAAACCCTGTGTGGAACTGGGGAAATAGTAGCAGACCCCAATCTTTGCTGAAGAAATATTGGCAACTGATTGCTGTTGGGTAAGGATGAGCTAATATTCCTAAAGGGATGGACTCTGGGAAGGCTGACTAGATCTCAGTGGATGAACCTGCACTGAGGAAAATTTGGGGACACTAACTTGATGCAATAGACCTTGGCACAGATGAAAGAATGTATGGACTCTAATTGCAGGGGTATGGGAAGATGCCTTTGGGGAAGGGCGTATAAAAATGATTAAGACTGATTGAGATGTTCTATATAAAATACATAAATTTCAACAACAAAAGAAAAATACTTTTGAGAGAATATGAACAACAACAACAAAACCACAGAGGATATAACCAGGATAGTTTAATGTAGTCAAAAAGAGGACAGAAGGTCTGGAAGTGGATGAAGTGCTTCATGCATAATTATGAGGACTTGAGTATGGATTTAATTTTATTAAATGTACATATTTAAATTATGTTTTTTATTGTTTGAAATTTTCTGTTTACTGTAGTTTGTTGTAAGTACTAATAAACTTATTATATTTTATTCTTTAAAAATTAAAAAAAATGAAAATGGGGCTAGAGAGATGACTCATCAGTTAAGACCACTGGCTGCTCTTCCAGAGGACCTGGGTATGTTTCCCAACACCTACTAGGTAAATAACAGCTGTCCACAATTCCAGTTCCAGGAGATCTATTGCCCTCTTCTTGACTCTGTGGTACTGCACTCATGGCTGCACTCATACACAGAAAATAAAAAATAAATAAAAACACACATAAAAGTCTGGCTTGGTGTAAACCTGTAATCCCAGTGCTATGAGGGAGAGGGATCAAGACAGGCAGATCCTTGAGGCTGTCTGGTAAGCCATTCCTGCCAAAGCAGCAAGCTGTTGGTTCAATGAGAGACCCTACCTCCAAAAGGAAGTTGGAGAGCAATAGAGAAAGACACTCAAAGTTGACTGCTGGCCATTGCATATGCAGGCTCCTGTCCTTATACCACACACACACACACACACACACACACAGAGGCATGCACACACACAAGACAAAACAAAAAAAAAAACAGAGAAGACAGACATATTTACATAGAGAAATAGCTACATTTGGGGGCTGGCGAGGTAAGAGCCTGAGATCCCCCGTCATATGCGAGAGGGAGAGGGGGAGATGCACTACAGAGAAAGTAGCACACAATGAGCACCAAGAAGTCATATCTAAACAGGGAATGGGAGGTGGGGCCTTGTACTTCCTGGTGATCCTGAGTTACTTTTAGTTTATGTTTTAGACTGGCCCAGCAGCATCTTAAGATTTTTTAGATTGATAACCGGGCCTTAAATATTCATTTCCTGTGTTCCTATTCTATCTCTGAAGGGTTTCAAGTTTTGTGGAACCTGAAGCTTATTTAATTTGGATAGCTTCTTTAATTTAGTGTGTGTGTGAGTGTATATGTGTGTGTTATGTTCCTATGTGTGTCCATGCATGTGTATATGTGTGTGAGGGGTGGATATGCAGGTGTGCCAGTATGTGTGTGGAGTCTTATTTTTTGACACAGAATTTCTCACTGAGCCTGGAGCTTGCCAATCAGCTAAGCTAGCTGACCTGCAAGCCCCAGATCCCCTCTGTTACCACCACCCCAGCACTGAGATTATAAATATGCACTGCCAACCCCAGACTTTTAAGAGAGTATGGCGAATCCAAGCTCAGGTCCTCATGCTTGTGTAGCAAGCACAATACTGACTATGTCATCTCCGTGGTCCCTAGTCACCACCTCCCTTTAGAAAAACAATACAAGACTTTCTAATAGAAAATTGAGTAAAGAAGTAAATGTGTATATATAACAAGGAAATAAATCACAGATTCATTTTTAAAATCTCAAAATCCAGAAAAATAGGATTTTTTTTCAATTGCCTGAGATATCACTCTAATACAGTTCTTGTATTTCCTGTGTTTATTCTTTGATCATTTATCCATTTGGCAATTTTTATAAATCATTTTTTTTCTTTCTCTTTTTCATAACTTGGAAAGTCGCCAATCACCCAACCTTCCTGTGTGCCTCTTTGATTTGCAATGTTTAAAGGGTATGAAGAGATGCATTCAGAGGCAAGCTTTTAAAGCTGAAGTTACCCTAGCATGAGTCCCAACTGCAACATCTTGTTGGCGGTAACCTAACCTCTGAGCACAGCTAAGCAGGTGGTAACATTTGCCCTATAAAATGTTTCATACTATGCCAATAAACTGTAAAGAGGAAAAGAAAGGCCCTGTGTACTTTGCAGTCACAGGGAAGCTTTGGAATGTGCTAACCAAAGCAAAGTATGACCCTTGCTCTGTCAGATTACAGCACTCTAGATCATGCTAATGAGTGAAGTACAGTTTCAGAACCACAGACCTCACTTTCCAACCTCCACTTGGCAACAGTCAAATTTCAGGCCCTGCCCGCAGATCCCTCCCTTCCAGCAAGCTTTGTTGGTTAATGATGTCTTCAGGACCCACTGAATCCATATTATCCATATGCCAGGGTCAGTTCGTCTTCATTTCACTTCCTCACGCCCTTCTCACCTGCTGTTAGTCTTGGGCCATAAGAAGAATAGGACCTTTTCTTCCTCTGCCATTTGGTCACTCTTTATAGGTGGCTCTTCTCTCCGTAGGAAAAGAATCTCAATAAAGAATCTCTCCAGTCAGTAAAACCATCTCCCTCAGTCAGAATTCAGAGAGTCTGGCCATCTAATGACAACTGAAAGTTTGCTGGGACTTAGACTAAAGGTAATCTACTTGCTTGTAAGCCCAGCCGAAGTGAGACTGAGGAAGGAAGATTGCAAGTTCAAGGTCAGCCTGAGTTACATAGTGAGATAAATGAACAGAAAGCCTATGAAAGGTAAATGCCTTTCTAAATTTCATATCTATTCTTTTTAAAAATAAATATTTTATTAACTCTTTGAGAACTTCATACAATGTTTTTCAATCATTTTTTCTCCCTCCCCATACCTTTCCTACCTCCCTACCTACCCAAAACTAACTTTCTTTCTTTCTCCTTCTTTCTTTCTTTCTTTCTTTCTTTCTTTCTTTCTTTCTTTCTTTCTTTCTTTCTTTCTTTCTTTCTCCTTTCTTTCTTTCATTCACCTACTGAGCCCAATATGTGTTGCTTAATACTCTTGGGTATAGAACCTGCCACATATGTGTATGTGCATTCATGTGAGTGTGTGTGTGTGTGTGTGTGTGTGTGTGTGTGTGTATACTAAGACCAGGAGACAACCTCAGATGTAGTTCATCAAGTGCTGTCAATTTTATTGCTTTGACAGGGTTCATCACTATGACTGGCCAGTGAACCTCAGGAACTCTTCTGTTTCCCATCACCTCCCAGCACTGAAATTATATGCATGTACCACCATACTCAGAGACAGAACTTGAGTCCTCATACTCACAAGGCAAGTACTTTATCAAATGAGCTATCTCTCCAGTCCTCATACCCAAGCTTGAAAGGAGTGGTTCATATCCTCTATGACCAAGTGGAAAGACAAATGACTGATAGTAGCCATTATCAAATGTAAGACATAATATTCCCTGTCAGTGTAGACACTAAAACATATTCCTGGAGTCATTGGCCTCCTCCTTTAGGATGTGTTCTTCAAAATGCTGGGGATCCTGTTTGAGACCATCTTGAAAAACCTAGGGTTCAGCCATTAGGTCCCCAAATCCTCCTCCTTATTTTTTCCCAGAAGGTCTGCAGGTCTTTTTACAGACAAAATTACTAGAGTCTTTTCTTTCCCAGAGATCCTGGCTTTGTTTGGGATCCCCAGAACTCTCAGTTATGAGGGCAAGTAGTTTACTGAGGAGATAAGCTTAATCAATACTAATCAGAAAAGGGAGTATATCAACCAATGATTTATCCTCAAGCAACTTTCTCCATGGGCAACTGGAACTTAAGCCCACTGAAGAATTTTAAGAGCCAGTGTAGAATATATACATCAGAGTTATCCTGCCAAAGGATTGAGGAACCTGGAGTCTGTGTCCACCCGCATTCATCAGCCATGGGTAAAGTATTCATTCTGGCTCTTCTGACTACCAGTGTTAGGCAAGAGATTTGGTTCTGGCGGGACTGACCAACCAGTCAGTAAAACAGGACAAAAAGGGCAACAGATGTTGGTGGGCTCTCCAGTTAGGTCAGGGCCAGGGCTCTAAGTAGGACGTAAAGGTGATGGTGATCAAGGAAACAGAATAAGAAAACAATACCTGGTAGATTAACTTGCTGGGTAAGCTCAAAACAACTTCAAGGTTTCCTTGTTAGGAAAGCATGTGCAAAGAACTATTATCCTTTTCTCTAGAGAACTTTTCAACTTTAGGGATACTTTAACAGTTATGTATGCATGTCAGATGACACAAGGAGGTGAGGAAGTATGAGTACCCTGAATGAGGCTACAAGTTCGCTTGCAGAGGCACAGAAATCCATCATCAGGGGGAAAACTATAATCCAAGGCAGCCTGAGTTCCCCAACCTGGTCATTGAGGATGAGAAGACGGTGGCAGTGGCACTCGAGTCACCTGCAGACCTGGAAGTGGGCTCCGCAGAGATCATGGTGGAGTCCTTCGGCCCAGGGTAGACTTGCCTCTCAGCTCCCTAGGCAGAGACTCTGTATGGAGGAGAACTTTGCCAGCCCTGGTGTCCTGGAGCCCTCATCATCACAGATGCTGTCCCTGAGGACTGTGACACATAGCCCGCCCCCCTTGCCCCAGCCCCCAATAAGCTACGTGACTTTGGAAAAAATTTATGAATACTTGCAACAGATTGAATTCTAGATAAAATGGGCTTCTAAGAAAAGCACACCACAGTTCCCCTGAAGTGGTCCCTCTACATAAGCCCCATCCATCCCTGCTAAGGTCAGATCTTTGCTGCCTGACCCAGCTTGCTTTATTTCTTAGCAGAATGTAGTGTTGTGTCCTTTTTAATAAGCAGTTTCTTGACTGCTTGAACTGTATCCCATTATAATTTTTCTCTTTCGGGAGCCCAAGAACTAAGATTGCTGCTGTGGTACAGATGTGAAGAAACTGGAAACCTCCTCATAAAACCATCTGGGCACTGTACTCCCAACGGTCAAGAGGGCAGAATGACAGATGCTGGCTATTAAGAAGTCTGGATGGTGAACTCAGATATGGTGTCAGATTGTCCAAGAGGGGTACAGTTCCCCTCATGATCTATAAAGAAGATTAGAAGGAAGGAAGTTTGGTAATCTCTGAGTGTGAGGATATTCCAGACCGTAGTCCTGAACAATCCATCCAAACAAGAACAGCTGACACAATATAAAACAGAACCCAGCTTCCATTCTTATGCAAGTGGGCACTGGCATGAGTAAGACAGGAAGTTGTGCAGGATAGAAATCCTTAGGATTATGGTCTAAGTAACGGAAGTGTTCTATTTTCCTTTCTGTTTCTCTGATAACACCATGACCAAAAGCAACTTGGGGAAAGAAATGGTTTATTTGGCTTATACTCACAGGTCACAATCCATCACTGAGGAAAGACAAGGCAGAAATTCAAAGCAGCAACTACAGCAGAAACCATGGAGAAACACTGCTTACTGGCTTAATCTTTCTCTCATGCTCAACTAGCTTTTTTATGCAGTCTAGACCCACCTGCTTAGGAAAGGTGCCACCAACAGAGGGTTGCCTCTCCAGTATCAACCATTAGTCAAGACAGACACAGACACGATTTATTGAAGAAATCCTTCAATTGAAGTTCCCTCTTCCCAGGTGACTCCAGGTATTATAAAGTTGACAATAAAAACTAGCCAGCACAGGAAGCAAAGATATAAGTCAACATTGTTCTAGGAAAGTGATTCTGTATGAGACTGATTTCACCCTGTAGGTATTTCAGAAATGTGTGGACCATTTTAAAATGGAGGTCACAATTAAGTGATGCTTCTGGAAACTTTGGGATAAGAATCATAAATGCCAGGTGATCCCATGCATCCACAGTGAAGAACAATGTAGAATACCACAATCCTGTCCTTTATTGGTATAGGTGAAATATTAGCTTATAAGTATCTGAGTATATAGCCTAACCACGTTTTATAAACGCACACACACACACACACACACACACACACACACACACATCCTCCTAAAGTCCTTTTTATATGACTTTAATACAGAGGAATGTAACTTGCTTTCATATTATTATTATTATTATTATTATTATTATTATTATTAGACAGGGTCTCCCTGTAGCCCTAGCTGACTTGGAACTCATGAGACCAGGCCTCAGAGATTTGCTTGCCTCTGCCTCCTGAGTGCTGGAACTAAAGACCTGCACCATCATGCCCTACACAACTTCCTTTAAAATCAAGAGAAAACTGTATTTTATTTTGTTCAGAACGCTACTGAGAGTTATGCAATAGTTTAGAAAACTGTATCCTTTGTAACTAGTGGTAGTACTTGAATTACCAATTCAACATTCCTGACTGAGTCAGCAGTCTCTACAGTTTTCACATTCAGAGAATCACAAGAAGAGATGAAAGTGTATGCTACTGTAGGGCCCTGGCCTCCCTGCATGCCTTTTTCTCAGCTAGGTTCCTGGCCAGGAACTAGCTTCAGCTTGTCAGTTGCAGTTTCTATGTAAACAATTTGATTGAGAACAACTTGACCTTTAGAGGCCTAACCTCAATTGTTCTGAACCAGGTGGGCATCACGTACTCAGATGTTTCTTGGAAGCCTGAACTGTTGCCCCCTACCAAACTCCCCATGAAACTCCCTGTGAAATTCCCTGTAGCTTTTCACTGTCATCTGCTGGGTGTATATATATGTGAGCATGCTGCTTGGATAAATCAGAAGAAGCTGTTTCTTCTCCACCCGTGTGTCTATGTTTGTGTGTCTTGTGTGTCTTTAATTCCTCCGCCCCTCACCAGACAGACTCGGGTGCAGTTGTAGCTCGAGCACTACATGCTACCTTGTTGTCTTTTGTTATTATTAGTTTTTCTTTTTTGAGACAGGATCTCACTATGTTGGCCAGGCTGGCCTTGACATTCTGAGCTCCAGATTCTCCAGTCTCAGTCTCCCAAATAACTAAAACTATGGATTTCATGAAGTCCTTTATTTACAGCAATGTCCTGATGTTTAGATGTAGACATACATACACTCTTGCACATTACAATTATTTTATTTCTCCTATATATTACACTTAGATAATTATATTTGCTTTCAAAAGTTGAGTATACAAGCAACTTGTATTTTATGTGACTTTCATGTCAAAAAGAAAATGTTGAAAATCACTTGAGGGGCTGGAGAGATAGCTCAGCAGTTAAGAGCACTGACTGCACTTGCAGAGAACCCAGGTTTGAATTCCAGCACCCTCACAGTGGCTAACAACTGTAAGTAATTTCAGTTCCAGGGGATCTTCTGACCTCCAAGGAAATTGCATGGCATGGGTGCACTTACATACAGGCAATGCACTCATATACATAAAAATAATAAATTATTTTGGGGTGGGTCTTTTTGAGACAGAGTCTCCCTTGTAGACTAGGCTGGCCTTGAACTCACAGAGATCGGCCTGCCTCTGCCTCCTGAGTGCTGGGATTAAAGGCATACGCCACCACACCCAGCTAAAAAATAATGAAATAAAAAGGAAACTTGTTATATAAAGCTTTGATCTGCTAGAACTGGGTCTCTGTTATAAGCTTCTGGAAGAAATACTAGGAAGAACAAGAGCAGAAGCTGCGGGGGCAAGGGGGACTTGGAGGCACTCCTGCCATCCTGACTGACTCTTCCTCCTTGTTCTTACTTTTTAGAAGTTTGCCTTCAGATTCTGGTATGTGATAGCTTCCAGATTACAATCAGAAAGCGTCAAGGGATCTGAAATCCCCCATCCCGAGGAGGGGAGAATGGGAAGACAGGGAATGAAAACAACCTTGGAAATGTGATTTTGGACTAAGTAGCGGTGGACTACATGTTCTTGTTTTGTTTCTGACGGGCTAGCACGGACCCATTGGTTCTGAATTGGAGAAAGCCAAGAGCTACGATCATAGACGAAATGAATGCTTTCAAAATATTAGTGTGTAAATATAGCCCCGTTTTTTTAGTTAAATAACAAGGTTTCTCTTCTCTCTTTCTCAATCCCGATCAGAGTCATTTCCTGGCAGTCCTCTATTTCTCTTCTGAGTTGGCCATTCATTTCTTTGATTGACTGTGAATCCAGTCCAGAAGGGAGTCAATATTCCTCTCTTGCTGTTGCGCCTTTCTCCCACGTGGTGGCACTGTGCTTGAATGCAGTCAGCCCAGCAGATCACCGAAGCCCAGGAACTGCCGGTAAATCTGATCAGGATTGAGGAAGGATAGATTTGTCCTGAAGAGACCCTACCCTAGGCTCAGAGGTGTTCAGCATTTGCTCTTTTGTATGTTTTCCAGGAATTCAGCTTCCTGGAAGACACACAGCCAGCTCTCCAGGAGCAAGCCGTCTTCATTTTCCCTGTGACAGTGTCTGACCTCCCACAGCCTAATCTCTACCTCCTACACTCCCCCTAGTATATACTCTAGTGTTTGCCAGTCTTTCCTCTGGAATTCTCAAACATCTGCAGTCTCTCCATTTCTAGGCAATTTCAGATTGAAGTTCTGACAGTCCCAGCTCATTTCAGTCTGTGTCATTCTCAGACATAGCTGTCAGCTTTTCTTATGACACAGTCCTTATACCTCTTTATCAGGCTTCAGCTACAGATGTCCTAAGGAGAGTGACAGTTTAGCTTAGTATAAGGAAGAAATTTGAAAAACTAGCACTCTGTAATGCCTGTGTCAAGAGGTACTGAGTTCATTGTCTTTAGATATTCTTTGAGCAGACTGTTTGAATGCTCCTCAGACCAACACACCAACAGACGTACAGTGCAAGCACACTTTACTATGCTCAGAAAGGACAAAAATCCTATTTCCCCAAATGTGCCTACCATTGCAATTTCCCCCTCTTTTGTTGAAACTAATGAGTCATGATCAGAGTAATGTTTTTCTGTGACTCCAAAACCATTTTGCTTAATGAGGTACTAAGTCTTAATAATTAGGTCCAGAAGGAAATGAGGACATAGCTTTTAAGAGCAATAATTATTTCAGTTATTTATAGTAATAAAAAATTGAAAATAGGAATTCTTCCTCAGAATGTTAGTATTTGTTTTTTCACATATTACCTAACAGGAAATTACCCTATTAAAGCAGTGTTTTGTTGCTAAAGACATTAATGGAAATGTAAATCAGTCAATTAAATTGATATGTAATAAACTTGTCAGGCAGGTCACTATGATCAGATGTATTTCATGAATAAACAAGCATTGCAGCATGCTGACACACAGCTGGAGCACAGGGTTCCTTGCTGAGCCCTATCTGACACCCTATGAAAAAGGGAGGGCATAGGCTGTTCAGAACACTGTGAAGATATGGGGACCTTTTGGTCATGTTCTTGGAGACATGTTTTTAGGATACTTATCTGGGTTTCTTTTTCTTCAGATAGTGCTTCACATGCAAACACTAGAAAATTCTACTTAAACTGGGTCATGTAAATGTCACTCCTGTAAGTAGGATGTGCCATGGGAATGGGTCCTTCAAAGAAGTATCTCAACTGCCCTCTGATTATCTTAGCTGTGTGTTCTTCTCCTGGTTACCTTATCCTTAGGTTGTTGTCTTATCTGGACTAGGCATTTATGCATAGGAGGAACAGAAGTAAATGAAGTTAAATGTTGAGGACTTTGCCAATTGAACCATAGCATTTTTGCAGCTGGCATGAACTGAAACACCTGAGCCAGGTATTCACATAGTAAAATATACTGTTGACAAACAGCTACTTCTTTCTACCTAATGACTGTTTTTATGTCAGATGTCTCTCCAGAGAGCCCTAAGCTCTCATGATCATTTTCCAGAGCCCTCACTCAGCATGGAAAGCATTAATGTCTATAGTAGAAGGGCCCTTGAGGACATTGGTCTGGTAGCCATTCTGACTGATTAGTACCTTGCTGTACTTGCTGGTGGTCAAGTAGTTTCAAAGTTTTCCCTGCACTGTGTCACTCCTAAACAAATTCTTGCAATTAGAGAAATCCCATTTACTGATTAAATGGACATTTGAATTTACATTGCTCCAAGCAGGAAAAAAAATTCTTGTTTACCTGGTATGTCCAGTCTGTGGTCTGTCGGCTGCACTCATCCCAGGGCAGATATGAATGCGACCCAACACATTTGTAAATGGCATCATCATGTCACAATGTCTAAAGGTGGGCTACTCCTGCTAGACTCAGTCAACAATAATTCTAAAACTTGAATATGTATCAGGATCACATGAACTGAGCCCCAGTCCTGGAGTTTCTGATTCAGGGATAAGTCCTGAGCCTCAACCTTGCTGTCAAGTTGCCAGGTTACAGTGATGTTTCAGGACCACAGTTAGAATTGCTGCTCTTAGGTCTTTGCCACCCTCAGAACACTGAAAGAATTATCAGTAAGACCATTTTATGTTGGATGGTATAGGTGAGGAGCCAGGGGTCAGCAAATAGTAGGTATAGCCACAGGTTCTAGTAAATAAAATTGTTTTGGCACTGGTCCATGTTCATTTGTATATACTTTTATCTATGAATTTGGCCATTTCAGATGGTCAAATGGAATTATACATATCTTCCTGTGAGTAGCTTATTTTCTCACCATAATGTTCACGAGGCTCATTCATGTCATTACATGTGCAGAATTTCCTGATGAGTTTTCATGGTACGTTTATTCCATATTTCTAGTCACCTGTCAGGGAACACTTAGACATTTCTACTTCATGGCCATCATGACTAGTGTGGCCATGAACATGAGAATGCCAACTTGTTTCTTTATTAGAATGGGGCCAAGGGAAACTGGAATACATTGAGTCCTTGTCCATGTTCAATCACAGTAGACCAGTCTTGTCAGTCCCCTGGGTCCTAAGTGTACAATTAGGGTAAATACACTTAGCAACAGGAAGAAATCACATCCTTGATTCATTATTCTAGGCAAGGCAATGTGTCCCACCTTAAAATTATACTCTATCCTAGAAGATGATAAAATCAACATGATTGCAGCAAAATAGAAGATAGTGGACTTAGGAGATATGGGGGTGGTAGTTTCCACAATATTCCCATTTAACTCACCAGTCTGATGCCTGAACAAGAGCAGATGATTGTGGTAGAAGATGGTTTATTGCTGTAAATATAACTAAGAGACTACCCATTTGCAATTATGGATGCAGTATGTTCACTAGAATACATCAGAACAGCCTCTGGCATTTGGGCTATTGTTCTGGTAAATGTATTCTTTTAATCTCCATCATAGAAGAAATCAGCACCATATTTTCAGTCCTGCCTCAAAGCTACATAAACTCTTCTACTAGGTGCTATAGTGTGACCTTCAGGGGACTTGATTGCTTGGACAGTTCACAGGTCATTTACACATTGATCCCTTATAGTTGTAGTATCATGGTAATTATACCTGAAGAACAGCAGGTGTCAAGAAATCCAAATGACCTAGTAAGACATGTTTTTGCTGGAGTAGTCCAGGTAGCCAGTTAGTTGGTGCTGGGTGATAATGGAAAGAATATTTAAAGAAGATATAAGAGCTCAGCACACATGAGAAGGAAACGCCAGTGTGATAGCACTAAATGCAGGGGAATATGCTGTGTTTCAAAATAAGAAGGCCACTGTGGCTGGAGTGTGGAGGACAAGAACAAGTATGGTAGGAATAAGGGCCTAGGAGGTAGTTGTGGGTCATATCTTGTAGGGTGATTGTGCCAAGCTAAGCTGTCCATCTTCAGCTGACCCATTTTGCCATAAGCATGATGGGGAATAAGAAGCCCTCTTGGAAGGGAAATGATATGATGTATGTTGTTTTCTTTTTACAGAGTATTTAGCTGTGTGTCGAAATGGATTATTGGGGCTAGGAGGGAAAGGAGGTGGTAATCTTCAGGAAGATTTTGTAGTTATACAAGTTTGCTTCCAAGTTTCTATAATAGAAATGAAAGCTATATTTAGGGCACATTTTGTAGGCCTATTGATGTATTATATATAAAGAATTAAAAAGGAGGCATCAGGAACAGCAACAAACTGGATAATTAATAGCAGAAACGGAAAATCTTGGGCCAGGGAGGATCAAAATATGGAAATCCCAGCCTAACCTAAGGAACTTTAGCTAAGGAACTGATGGATGCTGGGAGGGGGAGAGACAGTGTCTTACAGGATTGTGATGCTTGGTGGGACAAGTGGATGGATCTACACTTAGGACATTGGGGGATGCAATTCATACTCTATAGGTCATAGTATATATATTAAATTCATTAAATTGGGTGGGGGCAGAGGAGGGAGGTGTTGAGAGGGGAGCAAATCCAAATGCCATCAAACTATATTGTATGAAAATCACAAAACCAGTAAAAATGCAAAAAAAAATGTGAAAATCAAGAATTCCATGTAAGTCTGAGATATCTATAATGAATTGATAATGTAATTCTGAGTTTCTGGGAGTGATATTCAGCTGAAGACGAGGATCTAGAATCACTAAATGGCTGCTTAGTTTTTAGAGAACTGTGGTTTTTAAAGTTACGTTTTCAAACAGGAGAATATGCAGTTGAAGGGAGTGATTGAAATGAGTGTGAATCTTCATTATTCAATTACTAGCAATGAGGTGGTAGGCATCTTTCTGTGCCCCCATCTTCTCCCCTGTAATAATGGAACTGTACTCCCTCATGTCTTATTGGAATGACTAAAAATATATGTACATTTTTTTGGTATTGTTAGTAGAAGTGCAGATGTTGGCACTATCACCTGATGAAAGCTACTTGATTTATAGTTTTTATTAGTCACTCTGACAAAAATACTTGTTAAAACTTAGGAATTCTTTTTGTCTACAGCTTCAGAACATTCAGTCCATGGTTACTTACTTGATAAGTAAGTTTGGGCAGAGCATCACGGTGGTAGGAACGTGTTGTAGAGGCCGTTATATACTTCCTGGTGTGTAAACCTCAAGAAAAGGAGATACAGGAATTGAATGGGGCAAGAAATAGCCCCTGAGGACCTGCCCCAGTGACCTGCTTTCCCAACAATGTCCTGCCTGTTATTTTTTACCACCTCCCATAAATCATCATGTTCTAATCCTTCAAAGGATAAATCCATTCATTAGGCTAGAACCTTCAAGATTCACTGTCTCTGGTTATATCATCATAGACACACCCAGAATTCTGATTCACTGTACCTCTGGGCATTTGTTAACCAAATAAAGCTCACAATCAAAATTATTCATGAGACAGCTCTAGAGTCTCAGAATAAGTCCGCTGATTTACAAATCCAAATCTTTGCAATATTAACTCATATCTCATATTGCCTATGTGTGTGTACAGGCCTGAACCAGGGTGGGGACAGGGTGTAGAAATATTGCTCTAGGGAGCTGTCACTTAGAATTGACTCTGCAATCAATTCACCTTTGCTTTCTTTGAGCTTGGTATGGCGATTCATGCCTGTAATCTCGTACTTGTTAGGCTGAAGTAGGAGAATTTCCTTATGTTTGAGACCAGCTTGGGCTATCTAGTAAGTCCTAGGTCAGCCTGGCCTGCAATGAGACCTACCTCAAAAGTATAAAAAATTTTGTTTTCTACAGGTTGGTAAAATTCAAAGGGAGAGAATGGAAAGGTAGGTGGTCTCATAGAATAAGCATTGACCTATTTGTTAGACCCAAGCAGGTTTTGAATCTCCAATTTTCTGTGATCTCATCCTTTCCCATTACTTTAAGCAGGGAGGGAGGCTGCAGAAATGTCAGCTTCCACTTGGGGCCTCATCAGCATGAATAGCCCACATCGACTTTTTCAGAATCTGCATATTTGATAACTGTGTCGCTTGCTATCTTTGTCATTTTTATTTTCATGCAGTTTGTCAGGAGCTTAACACTGAGGAGCCCTTGAATATGAAGCTTATGGAGCAATTAAGCCCCTTCCTTGGGGACTCCAGACCTGGAGACTGCTCATGCATACAGAAGAATAATTGTGTGTTTGTCTTCCTCTTGCCAGAAAAATGAAATACTCCAAAATTCATAAAGGACTTTTTTGTATTTCAATGAACCGTGTATATATTGTGTATTACATAAATAATCTCATCTCATAAACTCAAGGAACAGGCCCATCTTCTATGTAATTTCTTTTAATTAGCTATCCTTGAGAAAGCACTAAATGTCTGCAGGACCTAATTCCTACCCACCTGATGGGAATGGTCAGTAATGCCAAACAGATGCTCACCTTGCACTTAATCAAAGTGCCAAGACACCCATTCTATGAGTCTTTGAGTCAGCTATGGCCTGTAGAATTATCTTCATCAGATCCTGGAACTCTGATAGATGAAGTGACTTGTCCAAGGCCACAAGGAGGTTTTCTCTTTTCTGCAAGGAGGTTTTCTCTTTTCTCCAAAGGCCTGACTTCTGGAGTTAGGATTCGAATATTTGTTGTGGTGTTGTGTGGCTTGGTGTCCTTTGCTGCCCACCTTCATGCTCACCGTGAACTAACTGCTGCAGGAAATACTGCCCCATCTATGATCCTGCATTGTGGCTCCCAGAGCTTGCTTTCTCTCTTCACTCCCCATTTGTCTCTATGCCACAGCAGTGGAAAATGACAGAAATTAACATCCCTCCTCAAAAGCAGCCTCAACCAAGTCTGACTGAGATTGGTGAAAAATGTCCAGCTCCCCAGCCTTGTAGGGTAACTCTAAGGCATGAGCCCTGTGCTGGGTCCAAGTTCCCCTGTAACATTAAGCTTTGGTTACCAACTTGCTTGACAGTGAACATTTCATTGCTGCCTTCCCTTCCTCATCTCATTTTTACATTTTGCTGCCAGCTATTTTGTTCCTTGGGAACTCTTCTTAAATAAACCCCCTTGAACTTAGGAAACTCAAGCTAAGACAATGATCCTTACAAAGTTCTCTCTAAGCTTTAGTTTCCCAATCTGTGAAAAGAGAATATGTATAGGACATCATCACTTCACAGGTTGATAGAGAAACTTAAAGGAAATAGTGCATATAAAAGGTTTTATGCAATTCTATTCATCTCATTATAATTCATAATGTGAAAATGGAAGGTGATCTAAATGTCCTACAAGAAGGGAATGAGTAAATGAAATTAGTTTTTATCTGTATGAAAGAACATTACACAGTGAGTAAAGCATTAATGTTTTCAAATAATTTTCAGTGGTATGAAAAATGTTCTTGGAAAATATAAATTATGCCATCAAAATAGAGAGCTCAGCAAAGAAAAAGTATAAATATAAAAATTATTTAGTTTTGTTGAAAAATTAAAATACATAAAAGGTATTTATCTCTTGAGAGTGGCAAGTTATTTATGCTTTGCTCTAACTTTCAATTTCAAAGTTTCCAAAAAACATAATGGAAAAGAGAAATTGTTCTTAAGATTTCAATTGTAGTAAAACCCCAAAAGATACTTAAGCACACAATATATTCCAAATATCAAACACTGTTTTTATTTCCTTTTACCTGACCAAATGCACCAATTAGAAGAGTCAGTTTTCATACAGGCTCAGTGTTGACACTCAGTAGGGCGAGGCTTTGCAAAGGACTAAGCCATAAACAAAACTGAGCTGGTTGAGTCCCAGCTTCTGACTTTGTATCCTTCTGGGCTCTCCCCTTTCTGACACTGCTCAGAGACTACTTTTTCTCCATAGGTTGCTTCTGCTGCTCTTCTGTGTCCCGTTTGTGATACTGATTCCAAGCTGGAGTAGCAGGTGAGCCGTCTTCAACAGGTTCAGTACTAATTGTTCCTTTAACCCAGCTCTAAATTTTATTTCTCCTTATAACTATTTGATTTACCTGCTCCTATCCCATCGATTTCTCCATAAGTGAAAGTTCATGTGTGTCCAAGCTCCATGTGACACCTCCCCATTTGTACATGGACTTCATTCTTATATTATAAAGGATAAAGTTTATATACCTGCTCATTTACATTTCTCATCCATCTATTCATCCCTCCTTCCACTGAGTAAATAATCACAGGGCATATAACTCTGCTGGAACTGTACCTGATTCTTGGGGTACAATATTGACTCATTGTCCCTACTAACTTCCCAGTCACGAGTTAGTGAAGACAAGAAACTCATGTTCCCTGATCCTCCCAATCCAACTTTTGCCACCTCCCACATCTCAGCCTATCTGACTTCAGTGCACTGGACTTTGGGATATCAGCTACCCCAAAGATATCAGCCTCTCAGAAAACCAATTTATACCCAAGGAGGTAATGCTCAATTATAAGGACTGTTTTTACATTGTGGCTAAGGAAGTCCCTAGAGGGATAAAGGCTCCTTTCTCTTTGATGGTAATTAGCTCACTAACACACACTTCACTGGATTTCTTCTGTCCTCTGTCTCTCAACTTCTGCTTCCTGGTATCATCTGTCAACTAAACTACTTGCCCCCAGTTCCTTGCCTTACTATCTACTTTTGGAAAAATTCAAACAAAAAACTACGATAGACATAAATAATGAATATATGGATGTAACTAATTTACAGTGAGAAGAGGGAAATGCTATTGCAGGTAGATAAATAACTACCTGCTGTTGAAAAGAAAGACTCCACATTATCCATCTGCAGTGAGGGACCATATAGCCAGCCTCCAAGTGTGTGTCAGGGGTGTTGGCTTGCCTGACTACTATGGAAATACTAAGCATCAGAGTAGTGTGTGTAAGGTTCTGGGTTCAAGAGACGCAGCAGACAGAAGGGACCAGAGACTCCGCTGGCAACTAACAGGAACCGGCTTATTAAGAGAAGACCGGATGGGACTAGCCCCTTGGGGGCTAGCCTCCCTGAAGAGATGAGGAGAGGCTAGCCCTGTCACCCCCATCTTGGGGCTGGGGCTCCAGGAACCAGGCTGGCATCCCAGGCTCCAGATCAGGATGGAGGAGCTCCCTCCGGGAGAGTGCAAGAGGCAAGACCCCCAGGGGAGCAAGCTCAGCCCAAAAGCCCAAATCTGAGTCTCAAAGACCCTGCTTGTCCAAGTCCTCAAAGCCTTAAAAACCTTTAGCCCCCTCCTGGCTTTTAGGGGAGGGGGTTGCTATAACATCTGATTGATGTTTAAGGCAAGCTTTTGGCCAGGAAGTAGTCCTTTTTCACAGCTGTTTGTGAATTCCTTGAGTCCTTAATCTTATCTGCCAAGGAAGCCCAGTGTCCTTTGTGAATTTGGGATCTGGAGCTATTTGCAAGGCTTAGATCTCTGAGAAGCTGTAAATAGTTGGCCTCTCCTCATTCATCTTTTGTAAGCTCTGGTTCCAGGTTTCCTTCCATCTTTCTGAGTTTGAAACTGTTGGGGGTTTCATTCACACTTTACAATGTGGACATGACTAGGAATAATAGCTACCTTCTGTGAGGCGCTTCATAGGTGAGGGACTTTATTCATCTCATCTCATCTCATCTACCTTTGCAACCTCCTCTATCCCAAGCATTACTTAATCCCATTTTGTAAGTGCAGAAACTAAGGTCCATCAACATAGCTCAAGGTCACCAAAGAGCAGATTAGAACTCTCAGCTAGCTCAGTCAGAATGCCTGTATTACAAAATCTATTCAAGGTCCCAACTCTCTCTCTCTCTCTCTCTCTCTCTCTCTCTCTCTCTCTCTCTCTCCTCTCTTATCTTTTTGAGAAGGGGTCTCCCTGTAGCCTCAGCAGGCCTGCCTTACTGTATAGTCCAGGCTGGTGTTTGGATCTCAGAGATCCACCTGCATTAGGCATGCACTACCATGAGACACGTTTGTGAATTTTTTGGGGGGAGGCGCAATCTCCAACTTCTCAATAAGCAATTTCTAATACACACTCTTGAAATCAGGTTGTGCCATCTTACCAGGTTTAGGGCAGTCACAATATGAAGATATTGCAAACAATACACAAGTCTTTTACTTACTATTACCCAATGCTTAAGATAAAATACTACTTTATTTATTCTGTCTAGCAGGTCAAGTATGCTCCATGGTTGCTATAACATGGTGATGTTAATTAGGTCTGTGGCATTGTTCCTCTCATATGCAAAGTTTGCCAGGTCACCTGCTTGTCTCCTCTCTTCAAAGGTCTCTGGTTCACCATCAGGTCTGAGGACAGAGAGAATCTTTGCAAGTCAGGAAATTACCACCAGTGTTATTAAGCTGAAGATGGAATTCTGTCTTTAGGAAAACTGAGGCGGAGAGAGGGACTTTTATCCAGGCACACAAAGGCTAGATGCCGAGTGGGATAACAATCCAGATATATTTTTCCTTCCAGCTTTTGTTATTGTTATTGCTGGAGATGAAGACTAGGAAACTCAGGACCTCTCATGTGAGCATGTATTCATACTCTGAATCATAGCTGTCCTTGGTTCAGTCTCTTTCTAATACTTTATTTCTATGTCCCAGGTGTTCTCCTTTGCCCTGTAGCCTGGACACATGCCAAGTGTCTGCTCCCAATAGGAACTCAGAGAGCAGCAGTTCTCTTCACTATACATTCATTCTCCCCGCCCCAAATTCTTTGATCCTGTAATTTAGGAAGAATAATCATCCTTAATTCCGTTCTATCAGTGAGGAAACCAAGGCTCAAAGAGAAAAGATGTCAGCAGATGAATCAGATTTAAATCCGTGCTTCTGGGTTGGTTCTCTTTTCCTCAAGGATGAATGAATAAAAAAAACTTACTACAGAATGAATGAAAACATACATGCTGAGCCAGGCTTTATGTTTGTAAGTTCCTACCTCACACACTTGAATTTCAATAAAGTCAAAGTCGCAAGCTCCCTGGAGTTGCTCTACAGACTAGAGCAATGAAGTGTTTATTTCACAGTTGTGTACACTTTAACCTAACAGCTAGCACTCAGCTTGGTTGAGAGTAGGCCCCCAGTGAGCACTTTTGAAACCAAGCAGAAATGATCTAGAATGACTAAATTCCTTTGGTGGTACCCATCATGTGCTTGATATCCCTGCTTGCCTTTAGACTTTCTTTTTTAATAAGCCCATAGAGTTTATTTCTTCCATTCAACATGTCCAAATGCAAATGGTTCTCTGATAAGTGCTGACACCAGGATCAACAAAGCAGGATGTCTATGTAACCATGGCCAAAGGAGACACCTGTTTGACTCTGGACCAGTAGACTGAGGAATTTCATGGATACTCCCTACTGAGGCTCCCCGAAACATCACAACTTTCGGAAAAGACTATTATAGTCTATTTCTGCCTTACCAGCAGCTCTATGACCCTATCCAACCAGAAGCAGCTGCAAGAAGGGCATCTTTCTTCAGCTCTCCTAACAAATTAGAGAGAAAATGTCTCTCAGGGAGTTGATGCAGATTAAGTGTAGGGAAAGCTTAGCAACCCGAGGCTCCCGTTGGCTTGAGCTACACACACATCCTCTTCACAACAGAAGCACTTATCAACCCAGGATCCTCACTTACACTGAGCTTCACATATATCTTGCTTCAAACAATGCAGCCTAGAAACCGTTTAATAATTCCCCTTTTATGACCAAACACGTCCTAAAACATATCCTGAAACTAAGTGAAATGGACAGATCCAGCCAGTACTTGTTTGAGGTACATAAAAGATAAAGCGACCCTGTCCTTTTAGCTTTTTTGGGGGTAGGGGGAGCTCCTATTTACCTGCTTATGGCTATGCATGATTGGATGTACATACGATTAAATTCAAATGCATCATCGTAAAGGACATTCACAGTGAACAAACCTAAACCTATCAGTCAAAACCAAAAGATCAGGACTGATGTGATCACTCAGTGGTTAAGAAGGCTGGCTGCTCTTATAGAGGACCCAGATTTGGTTCCCAGCATCCACACTTGTCAGAATCTCTAGTTCCAGGGGATCAGATGCCCTCTCCTGGCTTCTGCAGGCATTGCAAAACACTGGGGTGTTTCTAAACATGCAGGCAAAACACTCATATACATAAAATAAATAAATTAGAAGAAAAAAAAAAGAACACAAAAGACTATCCACAGTGTGCCCCCTAGCAATTGACTCCTCCTTCCCTGGGAACACACAAAAAAATCTTGAACTGGGGGCTCTTGAGTAATCTTACTCAAAGCTTGCTGCTGTTCTGAAGTGTATCTAACCTATACTATCATTTTTCTCGTGAATAAAACCCTGTGTTGCTTTACTATTTGTGTGTGTTTCTTTAATTCTTCTTTAATTCTTTAAACAAGATGCTAAGATACCCGGTCTAGACAGAGACCACTGGTAACATTAGAATCAGGAAACATGAATTCCCTACCCCAGAGGGACTGGACCAGCCAGGATCACCCTTCTCTGACACTGGGAAGGAGGAGAGGTGGCCCTAGCATCCTGCTGAGCAAAGTACCAAGGAAACTGGGACAGAAGAGGTGATCCATTAATATGGATGATATGTCAAGAAAGAAGACAGAATTTCAAACAGGAACTTAACACAGGACCTCTGACTGCAGATTCTAAACTGTGTTTAGAATCAATAATGATGTGTCATCTCATTCTCAGTAATGCATCTACATGATATCACAACCATACAGACTCTTGTATTTCACACATAGACCTGAGAGAGCTACTAATAAAGGTATGCACATAATTCAAATAAACTAGAACACACATCCACGTATGAAACCCTCCATAGTCAGTTTACCTCTGTCACCTCTCCTGATATTCTATGGATAATCTTAATCTTAAAATTTGGACAGTTTCTAATATTGACCTGTAAGCTATGTTTCTTCATTTTCTCTAGAAGCTTGAGAGATTGCTTTCATTTGCAGAACTTCTGGAGGGATGAGTGGCATCAGTCACATAAATGTCCTGTTTTAAGTTGGTATCCTTCATCCTTTTCTCTTTAAATTCTTCTTCCTGTTTCCCCTCTTTCCTCTTCCTCCTCTTCCTCCTCCTCCTTTCCCTCCCCCTTCGTCATTCTTATTCTCCTTGTCTTCATTTCATTACCAGAAACAGCACTAAGACTCCTTGGACTTGGGCTAAGCAATGGGGTGCCAGGAATGGATAAGACTGGGTCTTCCCCATTTCTAATTGTCTCAACCCCAGAGCAATGCAAAACTAAGTTGGAAGACAGAGCTGATACCCAAAGAAAATGAAATAGCATCCATCTCTAAGTGTTCAGTAGAATGTTTATACAATGGTTGTCTAGCAGCTAAGAGGAAGAGTTACCTAAGAAGACAAGAGACTTCTTGTAGAAGGAGTCTTGTGGGAGAAGAGAAGGGAATCAGGGCAGGAGGGAGGAATGGGGAAGGTGCCTTACAAATACAGATGCTTAATAAATTAAATTGGATTAATTAATGGCAAGAAACCCTGGGTTAAAAGTAAAGCATGGACATAGTAGAAGTCTTTCTGGTGTCAGAACAACAAAGAAAAAACTGGAAATTGTTTTCAAAATACCATTCTATTTGTCTTTTCATTCACTTAATTCTTATAATACTCTTGGGGTGTTTGTTGGTGGAGAATCATGTCCCTACATCAAAGAATACAAACTGAAATCCATTGAGGCATTGAGGTAACTCCATTCAAGAGAGAGATGTACTGCCTGTCCCACAGTAAGAAGTAAGCTGTTGTAAGGTTTCTAGGAGACTGTAAAAGACAAACCAACTGGAACAAGACCTGGAGCCAGGTGACATCCAGTTAGGGCTAAAATGCAGCAGCATACCAGCAGGATTTGTCCTGGTGTCAGTAGCAAGAGCAGCAGTAATTATAGCAATAATGAAAGCTGCCATGTGGTGATGGTATAAGTGGTAACAGCAGTAGGCATAGATTAGTAGTAGTAGTATTAGACACAGCAGTGTTAGTATCAGGAGTACTGGCAGTATCAATGGCATTGGTACTAATATCAATAGTAATAGTGATGGCTAGGGAGATGGATCAGTTGGCAAAGTCAGTAAAGTGCTTTTCCCGCAAGCATGAAGACTTGAGTTCATCTCCCCAGCATCTGCAGAAAAACTGAGTACGATGGCCTGTAATTCCAGTGCTATGGAAGTGGACACAGGCCTTCATTGCCCAGCCAGCCTAGATGAACTTGTAAATTCTAGGTTCAGTGAGAGGTCCTATCTCAAAAATTACGGCGGAAACTGTTTAAAGAAGACATTCGATGTCAACCTCTGACCTCTACATGCATGTACACAGATACATGCACACACACATTCAAGCTCAGACACACATACATGGACATATACATACAACAAGCACACAAATAATAACAACAAAAGCACTCATATTAGTAGTAGTATTGACAACAGCAGTATTAGCAATAAAATATCAAAAACAGCAGCAGCAGTAGAAACAGACATACCAATAAGAGTAGTTGTTGTTACTGATATAGAAAAATGGTCCAATTGCTTTGGACTCTGACAAAGAAAGAAGGCCTTCAGGAAATCAGTGAAAGATTAAGTAAAGGTCTTCCATTCACCTCCACAGAGACTGCAGCCTTGAAGACCACATGGGACTGCTGCCTCAAGTCCAAAGCTCTGTATCAAACCAAGCTGCCTTTCCCACTGTATTAGAATTTAGTTCTGTAGCAAGGGGTCAACACAGGAGTCTGAGCAGGAGAGTGTCTCAATGGAGGCTATTGCTTTAGGAAGATGAAACTGTACTTAGGATCTAGTTATAAGGTGAGGTTGTGGAGAACATGAGACTTGAGGGCCTCTATTCTTCTTTGATTCCTATGCATTTCTTGAGTGTCTTTGACTTGTGTGGAATTCTTGTCAGGTGCTATAGAGTTCTGGAGGGGAGAAAAAAAATCTCTGCTCCTAAATAAATGGTAATGGAGGAGGTGGTCACTTATGAAATAGTAGAGAGAATGTTAAGCAAAGACTGGGAGAGTGGCATAGGTTTGAAATATAAGGGTTAAATCCATTAGTTTGGGTATTTATTTAGAATCAAGGTTTTCCTATGTAACCGAGGCTGGCTGAAGCTCATAATCCTTCTGCTTCAGTTCCTGAGGTTACAAGCATGTGCTACTGATATCAGCATCAGCATGAAGTAAGTTTTCAATAGTTAGAAGGATATTCCTTCTTTAAGAGGATTAGAAATGGTGGCTATGGAGAAGAGAGGCTGAGTAGGCAGCACCAGCAGGTTCTGACAGCTCAAAAGACTGCAAAAGACACAAAAACAGAATGATTGCTAGCCTCCTAGCTTGAAAATCTGCTTTGAAAGGGGTTGGAGAAATGGCTCAGAGGTTATGAGTACTGGCTGCTCTCAAAGAGGACCCAGGTTCAGTTCCCAGCACCCACATGGCTGCTAACAACCATCAGCAACTCCAGTTCCAGGAGATATGGTGCCCTCTTCTGGCCTCTGTAGGCATTACGTGACCTGGGTGTACTTACAAACATGTAGGCAAACCTCTCATATACATATTTAAAAATGCGCTGAAAGAGATATCATAAATAAAACATCATGTTTTATAGAGATTCTAGAAGCTTCCAAGAAGAAAAAAGTTAGCAGGAAAGCATCTGGAAGCAGAAAGGTCAAGTGGGGGCTCTTCCAGCAATCCATGTAGGGATGGAGATGGGGACAGATAAGGAGGGAGAGCACCGCAAGTATGGGAAATTGAGGAAGGGAAATGAATGGCAGTCTTGCTCATAGGTATTGTCCCATTTTAGAGTTGGGAAAGTAAACTGCTTTAAATGATTCAGAAGCCAACAAGCAAGTGTTGAAGCTAAGAGTAAAACTAAGGTCTGTCCAACTCAGTCAATCCAGCACTTCTTAAGGGAAAACATATCAAAGAGAGAGAGAGGTACTGGGTCTTGGAAACTGGTCAGCTATGTGGAAAGGGAGAGAATATGAATTCAGACAGTAGCAGGCTTTGCAGTCTGGACAACAAGGTTGAAAATAAGGACATTAACCCCAATAGATGATGCCAGGGAAAGTAGCAGACCTGGATGTGAGGTTGACATGGAGGGAGCCGAAAACAGATCCCAGGTTTGCGGGGGCAAGTGAATTTTTAGTATGATGGAGCATGCCAAGACTGACTCTCTGAATCAGTCAGATGTGTTCCTGAGGCTTTAGGCGAACTGGAAAGCAGTGGGGTGTGGTAGAGCTGAGCATGTGTTCAGGTCTCATCCTAGTAATTGACTATGAACCATGGTCAAGGAATCCATTCATGCCGCCCTGAACCTCTTCAGCTGCAGACTGGGGAATCACCTCGACCATCACATACCTAAGATTGGTGAGACTGGTGAGGGTACCTTAGGAAATCTTAGGTATTAGCTGGGTGACCCATTGGGTCTGGTTGCTTCCTAGCATCTCAGAGATGCTGTTTACCAATTAAAAACAGCACAGAAAGAGCCTGATATGTATCTTGCAAAATTCTGCTTGACACTCTTAAAAAAGATAAAGGGTGTTGTAGACACATCCCTTTCCCTTTAGCTCTGTCCTTTCTGCATCGTTTTAGGTGTGGCGATGTATTTTCCTCATCAGTTCAAGTCCTGACTTGCATTTCCTTTTCCCTCCTCCTGAGGCATTCAGTGCCTCTTGCCTACCCACCCCCGTAATTGTTCATTCCACTCAGTGCACTGGACTTTGCTACAGGACCTAAGCTAAGAGCTGAGGCCACAGGATATATAAACTTCAGGTGTCTGTCCTGACTCTATCCCAACAGTTTAACTGTCATTTTCTTGGACATTTCTCTGATGCCTGTCTTTTCCTCAGGAAGTGTTCATACATCTGTCTGCTCTTTGGCTGGAAGAAAATAATTTCTAACTCTAGGAAGAAAAAGATAATCAGGGCATGGGTGGGAATTTAAGAAAGGGGTTTTGCTCTGTGTAAGATACTCTGTAGACCGAATTATCACATTTAATCCTCAGCATAACTATGGGAAATGGGTATCAATCACTTCAGATGATGATCCTGTAGTCTGCGGAAGCCAAATCCTTTCCCCAAAGCCACATAGGAAGTAGGAAAGAGCAGGGAGTCATACTTAGGTATTATGCTGTGTCTCCCCTATTGTCTCTGACCCCTCAACCTTATTGACTAAACTAAGGTTTCAGGGAAAGACTTAAAGTCTTGATGCCCGCACAGTGCTCAAGAGATAGGAACTTCAAGAAGAGTGCTTAACCTTGAGCAACTGAGCAACACAGACTGCTCCATTCCTGCTCTCTAGAAGGCTGACTGATAAAGAACCTGCAGGATTAGCTACCCCAGAGACGTTCTGGGAGAGCCCAGTAAGACTTTTTGCTGAGCTTTCAAGGACTCTGGGAGCTAGAAACTGCTGTGTGATACATGATAAATAGGCCTTTTGCTCAAGCTTTGAAGGACTCTGGAGTTTAGGATTCTAGAGAGGCATGTGAGAGTGAGAGATACGAAAAAGGCCCTTCAGCAGCATCTGCCGAGAAGCTCTGACTTCTTTACAAGCTCCTCCAAGACTGGAAATTCACACATTCTCTTCCCCACTCTATTTCCTACCACCACTAAATGGTGCCATTGTTTACTTATTACTCTGCTTTAACCTGTTTAATATTTGGACCAGATTTTAGCTGGAGACAAGTAGAGAAGATCCATTGTGGGATGGTAGGGAACCAAGTCTGTGTAGCCATATGAATGCAAAGGATTTACCTTTATCATTCTCAGAGTACTAGCCTGGGAAATGCAGCAAATGGCATTTACTTTACATGTCTGTGAGGAATATCTAGTAAGTCAGTGGATACAACATCTGCCATACAGTGTGTGTTCCAAAAGCATTTGGTAGATATATGACTTGATGCTTAATAAAGAAATGTTAATCTCCCATTTCTGTAGTTGGTTCTGTTCTTTCTACATAGAGCAATGAGTTGGGATTCTCTACGGCAGAGCTCCTGTATATCTTTGAGTTAAAATGAAAAGATACAAGATCATCATGTGCCCTGTCTCCTGTCCCCATTCAGAAGGATAGAGAAAGATCCTAGCTAAAGGACATTCCTGTAAGAAAACAGCACCCTCAAGGTAGGTGACCTGTCTCCTCTGGTGTGGGCCTTGGGCTGGGAGCTCACAGCGTGTGGACTACAGCTTTGGAGAACAAATTAACTTCAGTCTTGTCTCAGATTCTCTCAAACTGGCACTGCAGCAGGATGATCAATGGTGTAAGAGCCAGCTGGAGACCCAGCGCGTCCCTCCCTACCCTTCCTTTTTGCTTAGTTGTTTCACTGTCCTTCTAAGAAGCACATAGGACCCTGGCTTAGTGGCTAAGTCTACCCACATATGATTCTAATCTGAAATGTAACTGGGAAAAAACTATTTGAGAAGATAGATTAGACCACCTCTTATTGAGAAGAGTAGACCAGTAGCCTCTCTCTGGTCTGGTTCACCAGTCTGCTTGGTGCGGTCTTCCTCCTCAGTGATGAAAAGCTTCCTTCATCATAGGCATGACCTTGTCCAAGAGAAGAACTAAGGAGGAATTGGGCTGTCAAAAGTCTCCAGGAGGGGCACTAGAAAACCCTAGATGGTGCTTTCCTTTCTGTTTTCTCACTAGGAAAAAGCAGACAGTTCTATTGCAAACCTATATTAATATATAATACTACCTCATTAGTATAATTTTTCCCTCTAAGGATTATAAACATTAACAAGGTCCATATGCTATAATTCAGAAATATGTTGTGTTACTGTGTCTGGTGTTTGATGATACTTTATACTGTACACTACATTAGCTAGTATCCAGACATGTAACCTCCTGCCTCATGTCATTCTCTCCAGAGTCACAGACTAAGGATGATACTGCAGAGCACCTGGCTTCAAAACTAGCATCCCCTAGAGAAGGTCACCTCTGTTTTTCCCCAAGAAATGTCCATTCAGACTGCTTGAATTTCTCTGATAATGAGGAATTCACTAACGATTGAAGGGAACCCATCTAACAGAAATTTACTAGAAAAATTTTCTCATCCTGAGTAGAAGTTTGTCTTACTGAAATGTACTCCCTGGATTTACTACTACTGGGCAATACAACATAAGTTTGCCTTTTTGCCCCATGATGTCCCTTAACTTTCATAGAGTCTGAGACCTGTTGCCTTTCATTTTGTATCTGAAGGAAAAAGGGATCCCCTCTCCTTGTCCATTTCTAATGGGGAGTAGAATTTCCACACACTGCTCCATTCTTATCCCATTTCAAACAATCATAGATATCCAGGCATGGTGGCTCACACCTTTAATGCCAGTACTCTAGAAGCAGAGGCAGGTAGATCTCTGTGAGATCAAGGTCATCCTAGCCTACATAGGCCAGCTGGGGCTACAGGGAGAACCTGTCTCAAAAAGCAGAAAAAAAAAGAAAAGAAAAAAGGTCATAGTTATTATTTAGTAAGCACATCAATTTTCTGGTTGAAAATTGATAAAGTTCATAATTCCAGAGTAGTGTAGGTATCACCATTCTTATCTTATAAGTGAAAAAACTGAGATCCATAGGGGTAAAATATACTTGCCTAATATTAAATAGATATTAAGACCTAACGCTAGCGTTTGAATTCAGAATTAGAACCCAAAGTTATCTGCCTCCAAGTTTTAGCCTGTGTTCTAATTCATCAGCATGGTTTTTAAATATGCTACCCATATAAGGTCACACTATGGATATGGAGGAGAGCCGATCTAGCATATCATCTCTTTCATTTTATGCAGCATGCCTCTCTTCATGCCTCTGTTCAAAACCCAATGCTATTATTATTTCTGATAATGTGACACATTGGTTCATGTTGAGCTGGATGCAGACTTAAACTCCCCAGGACTCTGACACAGGAACTGCAGAGCATTCAAATCTGACCATTTTTCCATACCTCAACAGAGCTTCTGACCCCAGAGACGTATTCCAGTTTTAGGTTGGTTGGTTGGTGGGGGCAATCAAATGGGAACAATGTCAAGAATACTCAGTGGAACAGGTGCTGCACAAATCACTTTATTTGAACAATAAAGACTGAGGAAGGTAGCTGTGTATACAAGGGAGCATTTGTAGCCAACGAACATATTGTTCTTTGTTACCATTTCTGAAAACCAGTATGCCAAAGAGAAAACGAGATTCACTCTTGATTTTTTCAATAAACTGAAAATCTCCACCACAAGCAGCAAAACTGTTTAACTGGAGCTGTGGGCTGAAGGCCGTATGTCCTGGAGCCTCTCTTCCTCTCCCTATCTCCTAATCCTCATTTCTAAGAGGTCATTTTAATTAGCAGGCTGTCATGGTGACTCAGCCAGCTGCTTCCATGGACAGGAAGGGAGTATGTTTTCCTGGACCCATTCATCACACAAAGGCACTTTAAACTTCAGAAAGAATGCACAATATTTAGCTTGTTTCACCTTCGGAAGGGTGCTTCTGCTGTCATTTTATTTTATTGCATCCGTACCTGCCTGGGATGCATTGCTTTGTCTCTTGGTTCCCCCTTACCTTGGTAGTCACCCTTCTCTCATTGCAGATTATCAGGGCTCACTTCCTTTGATCCCTGTCACCAGAACTTGTAAACAACTATGGTAGATCTTTTGGAATGAATGAGCAATACTTTTCTGGTTTTGGAGCTGGAATTTCAATTAAACTCCCCAGGAAGTTGAAAAATAGCTCTCAGAATAGTTTTCTGAAGTTACATGCTGGGAGAAATCAGAGAGCATGCAGTTTATAGACAGAGTGACTATGTTTTTAAGACCACTGTGATTTCAAAAATTCTGCCCTATTGTTCCCAAGAGTACATTTGCCTTTGGCATACATGCATGTTGCTGTTGTTTTGGATCAAAAATATGAAGACTGCATTTCTAAAGCTAGAAACAACCATAAACTATTTTAAAATCAGTCATGTATATTGTGACTGCACAACTCTAAAAGGTAAGGGAGGGCCTTTCAGAGAACTGAATGGAAACTCTTAGAGGGGTATATAAGTTTTCGTTTATGCTGTAGAAAATAGTATCTGTACAGACCTGCCTCTAGTCTCCTATTTTGCTCAGCCTTGAGCTGAAGGCTCACAATGATGTTCCATTGGAAAAGAGAAAAAAATCAGTGATGAAATTTCTTTCCTTTTCCTCTCCCTTTCACTAACTTATGCGTTATCCCTCAAAATTCTCTTGGAAACCAGAGAAGGGCAGTTGATTTCATGCCCCAGCAGGAAATACATGTTCCTACTCCCACCAAACTCTAGGATCCATATCTTTAAAAAGGGGTTGAAGGGTCTTTGTGGTTCAGTGAGCTCTTCTTGTCCCCTTTGCCGTTGGGGTTGTTGCTGGCAGGGCCCTGCAGAAGTGGGTACTTGTAGGGAGGGGGTTTTTCTTTCCTGCAAAGAGGGAGATAACAGAAAGAGAAGACAGAACATATACACACTGTAATGAAATCATCCGTGTACATGTCTATCTCCCCCACTGGACAGCGACCTCCTAGGATGGGTAGCCTTGTTGTCTTCTCTGTCTCCAGAACACAGCTCAGCATCTGGTTTGAAGCAGTCACTGTAGCTTACTGAATATATTTGGATGGATGGATACATGCCTACATCATGTCATTTGAGATCTGGAGGAAATTTAAATCTCCTACAGCTCCAGCCTAATACTTTGCTCCCCTGATTCCAACTCATTCAACCCATTGCATGTGGAATGGGAATGAACACACAGAAAAAGCTATAGTTTGGAAATTCTGGAGGAGGCCAATAGAATTAGACTGCCTGTCTTGGGGTTCTAAGGGCTTGAAAACTACTGGTGATTTTTAAAAAAGAGTTTTAGCTTCAGAGGCCTGGGAAGTCATTCCATGCCTGATCATCATGGGCTCCAGAGTTCCCTTTTTATTACCCAGCATAGCAATTCATGTCTGTCTTTGCAGGAACCTCAGGATCTTGAAGAGCAGGGATGCATCCAGTTTGCTTGTGGCCGAGCACCTAGCACCTAACACAGTAACGTTACCACTATAGTTCAGCAGTCACATAGGACAATGAACTCCTGGTGAGCAGGAACCATATTTTATCCACTTTTGTATTTTTATCTCATTCAGTGCCTTGTTTGTTGTAGTTTTGAATGATAAAATGAATTCTATGTTCACAGGACTAAGATAATTTCTAGTAAGAAGATCAGACTTTTATGTTCAAAAGAACCATTCTGAATTCTCAAGTGTGCTGGCCCTAGATAGACAAGCTTGGGTTTATTCATTGCTAAGACATCTGTAGGTAGTTGGGGACATACAAATAAGGTGTGTATTGGCTATAAATGAGAGGTGTGATCTTGGGCCAGAATTTTTAACTTCTCCGAACTTCATTTGTAAAGTGAGAATAAAATATTCCAGTCTTAATAGTAGTGTTGTTGGGTTAAATAAGATAATACAATATGAGTGAACACTCCTGGTACTTGCTCTTTCATTCTATAATTTTCTAGGTGCTGAGTATGATTCCAGAGACTCTGGAAGTGACACAGATGGAGACAGATGCTGTCCTCAACTTGCTTACATTCAGTGGAGGAGATAGCTGGACAAAACAATCACTCAAACTGAAGACTGAAGCATGAAGCCAGAGATGGTAAGTGCCAGAAATAGGGAATCTAGTGGACTTCTTTAATTAGAATTAAAGAAATGACTTGTGGCCATTGTGCTCTGATCCTGAAATGATGGTTTCATTCATAGCTGATGAGTTACAAATTGGATAAAGACAAGCTAAGTGTCAGTAGGAAGCACACCTGGCCTTGACATATCTTCTTCAATATCAGTGCCTGAAATCCACCCTCTGAAGATCTGTCCAACATGAGCAGGTTGTATACAACAAGTGAGATGAACCTAGACACCAGTCCTCCTTGATACCTACAGACAATGTGACCATGTGAGTTTGTTTTATTTACGGTGCCAGGGTTGGAACCCAGGGCTTCATGCATGCTGGCCAAGTGCTATACCACCAAGCCACATCCTAAGTCCTAAGACAGTGTGATCTTGAAGCAGTTCCTTCTTTTCTCTAAGCTTCCACTTCTTCCTTTGGAAAAATGGAGAAGAATTCATGCTCTTCCTGGTAAAATGGAGTTTGGTAAAGAGAGTTTTAGATTACAAGATTCTGTTCATGAAAATATCAATGAAGTGTGGTTCTTAATACTCCAAAGAAGCCTAGGACATAAGACAGGTGTGATTTTATATGATAAAAGAAAATGTGCTGGCCCTAGATAGACAAGCTTGGGTTTATTCATTGCTAAGACATCTGTAGGTAGATGGGGACATACGAATAAGGTGTGTATTGGCTAATGATAAGTGTAAGTGTGCAGAACAACTTGTGGGGAGTGAGAGGGTGAGCTGGTATTTAGGAAAGCAAAGAGGATCTGTAATCAAAGATGGAGTGTAGAGAAGAAAAGAAGCCTCCAGCTGGCAGACTGGCAGAGTCTGTGCTCCCCTCTACTTCTCCAGACTCACTATTTTGGGATTTGACTTCCAAGACTGTAAACTCCCTGCTGCCTGCAAGGCTTTTATATCGCTCTGAGCACCATTTAATCCCTCAGCGGCCACTTCCTAGGGGTGGCTTGCACATATTTCACAGGACAGTGAGTTTGATGTGCTTGCTTTTTCTTCCTGATTCCTAAGTGAGGCCTGGGGTAGAGCAGGTTTTGTTGGAGTATGTGGAAAATGGAAGTAAACTTTGGGGTCTTATGTTGACCATTGCTTCTCCAACTGGTTGTCTTGGCTTTACCATTGCTGTAGGCTTAGGAGGGCTGTGCTTCTTGGTTTCCCAACACAGGAGACTATTTTTCTTTTCTTACTCCATAAATCTTAGCTCTTCATGTCCTTTAAAACTAAGTTCAAATCTCATTTTCTACTTGAAGCCCTCTTGGATATGCCTGTTGGTTGCCAAATATTAGCCAGATAGTATGGGAAAGCAGTATCTTGTTGGGATTCTTCTGTAGGATAAAGAACTTGAGGTAGATGATTTCTGAAGGTTTTCTTCAGAGATTATTTAGAACTTAACCTATATGAGCTCTGAACCATGCACTAAAGATGTAAAAATGAGCAAGACTACTCCTTAAGGAGAGGCCTATCTAGTGGAAAAACTAGACCTGCAGAGACAACAAATAGGATACACTCTGCAAGAGGTATGTACATGGTATGTCTAGGAACTCAGCTAAGAAGACAGTTCTCTCCCAGCTGGGAAGAAGGACAGGGAGATGGGATGTGACATTTGATCCAAGTTTTGATGGATTAGTAGGAATTCATCATCTCTAGGTCAAAGGGAGAAAATTCCAGGAGAAAGGAAAGGAATGAACAAAGATACAGAAAAATGAAAATGGCCAACTTGCTTAGGCTGATGCATTGAGTATAAAGTGGTGCTTCCCAGAGGAAGGAGGCAGGAAATTAAATTTAAAATATTGGTTAGGGTCTTGAGTAGTAAGAAGAAGTATTGGAACCTTATTCTGAAGGTACCAGCAAGCCAGGGAGGTGAGTGATGACATATTTGACATGTAGTTGGGTACTTACTGTACACTGTTATGCACTGTCATATTTGCATGGATAAATCTTTGCTCCCAATGGACTGATGCTATCTCTGATCCTCTAGGACTCAGTACAGGCCTGGCACAGGACGGACTCCAGTGCTGAATGGTTAGTAATCCCTTGTACACGCACACATCAAAGTGTCACAATGAAACCAGTACTTCTGGCCTGTGGTAGAGCTTGAGTCCACTTGGTCAAGGCCTGCCCACCTCCATGTTTGTGTTCTGCCAACCCACAGAAGTACCTTTGGCCTGTTCTTTTCCCTGTATGATTTTTAACCCCTTTGGTTTTAGCTCTATGATTGTGACACTGTGATCAAAATAAATGTAGGGTCTCAGCTGTACTAATTCCATGCTGAGCCTGAGCTCCTAGTGCTGCACGTCTGCCTCTCTCCAGGGCTCCTTCTTGAAGGGCAGCCTCGCACTCAAGGATGCCAACAGACTTCTGCCAGTATGTGGGTAGAAAGAGACATATGGCAATTATTCACTGAGATGGGCGAAAACAAAGATTGATTTTGAGTCAAAACATGTAATTTTTCTTTAAAACCAGAAATGTTCTTTTACTTAGGCTATTTGATGCTTGGGTAGAAAATAGTACAAAAGGAGGAAGCATCCGAATCCCAAAGTACAGTTTTGAGCCTATATTCTTGGGAATTCATTTTTAAAGGACTAATGACCAATCTAGAGCTCACAGAGGCTCACCTATACCCATAAGAAGGGGTGTGTGGGGTAGGCAGGGAGGTAATTTGCTTTTCCTAATATAAGAGTAGGTTAAAAACTTGCCTCAAATCTTTAGACTTCTTGATGGGTGAGGAAAGAACTCTTTGCTCAAGAGGCTGTCAAAGCTTGGAATTAGGGGTGCTCTGAGCTCTTGAAAGCAGAGCCCTAAGAACTGTTCTCTATCCTTTTGACTCAGTTTCAAGGCCCCACAACCATTTGAAGGAACTGACTGAGGCTGAGTACTCCCACATGCAAGTAAAACCCTGGGCTTCAGACCTTACTTGACCAGCCCCTCTGCTCCCTGGGCCTCAATGTCCTCACCTGTCTTGATCGCTGAAGTCTCCCTTCAAGTGTCAGCACTATTTTACTGATCTATGGCCACAAGAAAAAAAAAAGTGGTGAAGGATAGGGATAATTTTTATACAGGCCAACAGGGGACCCACAAGAGATAATCCCCAAGTTAGCTTGCAAATGAGAGTCTAAGAGTTCTTTTGAGTTTTACAAATTTTAAATATTTTATCTATTAGTTTTATTTTATGTATATGAGCATCTTGCCTGCATGTATGTAAGTGCACCCATATTGTGCAATGCCCAAAGAGGTCAGAAGAGGGTGTTGGATCCAGTGAAACTGGAGTTACAGAAAGTTGTTAGCCACCAAGTGGGTGTCAGGAATCAAACCCGGGTTCTCTGCAATTTCAGTCAGTGCTCTTAACTACTGAACTGTCCTTCTAGGCCAAAGCTTTAACTCTTTAAGAACTTTAGCCAATAAAGAATGACTTCTAAGAATGAACTGATCACTTTCCTCCAGAGGTGATTTGCTCAAGAGCAGAGTCATGCCTTAATCACCAGCTCATTCCTGCATCTCCTTCCCACCAGAGCTGGGTATGATGTGCTATATTCCCTAGGTGAATGAGTGAAGGAATGGATGGGCACGCACATGCGGCTGTATATGGGGCAAGGTGGACACCTCAGGGTGACAGAGAATAAAGAAGTGATCATCCTAGTGGGGTCTAACACCCTAGAATGCTGGATACAACATCTCCAGATGTTCTGTGCCCAGTCTGAGACAGGGTGTCATCAGAGCACATAGTCATGCAGACTGTGTGGTTCAGGGTCTCAGAGAAGCAGGACTAATTGAATTGTGGAGCATAGGCCTAGGACCTCATCCAGCCAACTAGGTGGGTCAAGGGATTTGTCGTAGGCTATCACAGCTGACTGAAAATCTGAGACTACAACCCAGAAATCAGAGGAGATGGAAACATGTTGTGGCATCTAATGTGTCCTGGGCATTGTACTAAGCTTGTACATGACCTTCAAAACCATATTTAAAGGTTGTTGTTACTATCCCTGTTCAACAGGCTGATAGAGAAAGGCTTTAAAATGCCAAGAAACTTGCCTAGAACCCACCTGCTCCTAAGAACCTGACAGAATCTGAGCCTGCTGATGAAACGTCACTGTGGTGGAGTTTACATGACTTTTGAATCATGACAGACTAGGATGAAACTCTGGTTGTGCTGTAGACTCTGTGACCTCAGGGACTACTCTGTCCCTTTTGAGCCTCCTTTTATTTGATTGTAAAATGAGAATACAAGGTTTACATATGTGGACTAAATAAGACGGTATACACAGTTCTTCGTATAATAAGTAACGTTGATTTCTATTGTTTTTTATTAATCGTAGATGAAGGAGGAAGGTATGTTAAGGCTAAGCCCCTGAGGTACCAAAGTACACAGCCAATGTCAGTGGAAAGAATGGTCTGGAAGGAGTAGAGAATGGGGCACTACCATGTCATTCTAGGAGGCTAGTCCAAGAGAGGAATAGGAGGTGGGGCCCACAGATCAAGCAGTGCCAGATGCTCAGTGAACTCCCTACCGGCAGACATGGGAACTCCCAGCACTTCAGGCTGCTTCCCAGCTCTCAGACAAGATGGATGCTCACCTCCCCACCTTCTCTCCTCACTGGACCTACAAGGGAGCCCATTAGAGAAGCGAGGAGTCCTCTGTAGCCCAAGCCTTCAAGTCTTGAGGTAAGGGGACTATCATAGACTAATGGGATGTCTGTATACCTGGCACTAATGCTTAAATGCACATTCACAGTAACCTGAAAAATATATACCACAGGGTCTGATTCACAGATTAGGAACTGAAGAATTGGAGTTCACATGAAAACCTTAGAGGATGAGTGATCAGGTGGGGTGGAATATGTAAAAAAGCCAGAGTAACTTATATCAATGCTGACCATGGCTCTCCAACAATGCTCCATCCCTGGAGATTCCCATGATGGAGAATGAGATTAGCCCTCATCATTTGAGACTGAACATCATCTGAACATGCTGATATTTAGACAGTGTGGATTGGGGCTCAGAGAAGCACAGCTCACTGCATTGTAGAATGGAGGCCCTGAGACATCATTCAGCTCGACCAACCGGGGAGTCAAGGGACTTGTCCTGGGTCATGGTGAGCAGGTTGGCAACATGCGATGACAACCCAGAAACTAGAGGACATGAGGCTTCATGGACACCTTATATTTAGGAAATACACCCTTCAGACCTTAAAAGGTCCTGTGGCAGGGCGGAGGTTGTCCTTCCTGTGTCACAATGGGAAACTGAGGGCCATTGAGAGACTATGGGATGTTTCCTTGAACACAGACCTGGTGAAAGAGACCCAAGATCAGACTACTTGACTTGACCACTTACCGAAGCCTTGGGATAGGGACTGCCAACTTCTCAACTAGGGGGTTCAGCCGGTAATAATCCAGAAATGTTCTTGCCACGTTCCGCCCCAGCTTCATATCTGCAGGTGTGTGTGTTAAGAAGAAGCTACTTTGAAAACAGACTGACACAGAGTAAGAACAGACCTAGTAATAAAATAATTCAATAGTAATAAACATGTCAAAACCACTCACACTATTCTATGGTCTTAGTGTGCACTGTCTTCTTTGGTCCTCACAAATCATTCAAAGATAATTACTATTGTGACCCTGTTTTCACAGAAAAGGAAACTAAAGCACACAGTACAGAATAAGGGAGGAGAGCTGGAATAGGGTTCTAAGTAATCATGCCAAAGTTTTTGCTCATAGCTTTTAGGTATTACTGGATTTCTCCAGTCTGGACTCAGGGGGGCTTAGGAATGAAGCCTGATGATCCAGATTCAAAGGCAAGACACTCTTTTGTGTATATAGATGAGGGATTGCCTGACTTTCAGGAACCATTCATCTTACTTGTGAGTAACCTCAGGAACTGTGGGAAACTCTCTAATTCTAAATAGGATCCCCATTCCACTTTGATCCTCAACCAATAATGAATCTCTACAGTATAGGTTTATAGCAGATTTCTTAAAGTGTAAATGCTCTAGGGAAGGAGAAAGGGCCAATTCTATACTACCTATTAATACCCTGATATCAGTCAGTATGTCAATTATGTGTCTATGCGCCCCTTGCATTGTATTTACATTTCTAGGCTTTTACTATTGCAGTTTCCTTTGTCTAACTCCCTCTTAGCTAATCTATAGCAGTGGCCTCTCCAATAGCTGCTATCTCTTCAGTAGATTTTCTAGATTCCTCCCCACTCTCCTCCCAGGGCTGTAAGTGATGTCTTTGGCCTGTGCCACCATGGCTTTGGAACAGATATCATTCAAAGTGCCTGTTGCTTCTCCCAGTATGGGAAGTAGATTTCCCTCCACCACCCTTCCTCATTTCCAGACATCGAAACTGTCACCAGACCTTCCTCATGAGATCTCTCATATCTCAAATTTGTTTATCTTTTTCCATCCCCCAGAATAGACCAGTATTATCTTTCCCCTGGGCAATGGTCATTCTGTTTTCTGGGGCCACTGTCCCAGGATAACCCCCTTCAGAACATTTTTTACAGTGAAGCCAGGGGCATTGTTCTATATCATAGAACTGACTGTCGTTCAACTGAATAAAAATCCTTCAAATGGCTCCCGTTTACCTTTGAAGTCCCAATTTCTGCCATGGTTCACAAGGCTATTCAGAACTTAGCTTTCGTTACCTTATCAGATCTGTGCTTGCAGCCTCCTACCTTCTGCCCCCTTCCTTTCACATTTCTCTAATGATGTGGCTCCTAGGTCTTTGTCCATATCGTGCACCCTCTAGGACTACAAGCCCACTCCATACTTTAGAAGACTGATGGACAAGACTCACCTGGACCCAGACCCGGGAGCGTGCGGATCAGGGGCTTGCGGGGTAGCATATAGGGAGCATGACCTGAGGCTGGTCTCTGGAGGACTTTTACCTAGCTGAGCTATAAAAGCAGGACAAGCAAAGAGGACTTTCAGAGGATCTTAAGAGCAAGAGTGCAGAGATGTTTTTCCATCCATCCGCGTATCCAAAAAAGTATTTTCTTCATCTTCCTTTTGCTCTGATAAGTGAAGGAACTTAACCAATGCCACATAGCTGGTAATGGTTAAGTCAGGAGCCAAATCCAGGCAGGTCTGACTCCAGACCATGAGTTTCCATGGGTTGTTTCTTGATTTGAAGTCACCTTTTCTGTCAAAGCCTGAGTCATTTCAGGCTAGTGTGTGGTGGGAGAAAGAAAAACACCAGACAGGTTGTCTATGACAGTGAGGTGCACCATAGGTTTGCTGTGCTCTGGGGCTGCTACTTGCTTTCTTCCTCTGGATGTGACTGACCTTCTTTGTCCCCTTCTCTAAAAAGTCTGTAAGTTGGCACTGAGCATGGCCTCTCTGACCAGCAGCCACTGGAGGCTCTCCCACAGCCTGCAGAGACAAGCTGGCTTCTTGAACCCAGACATTTTCTGGTTGACCTGGAGAGACCCAATCCTGGATGTGTGTGGTGACAGGAAAAGCTGCAGGGCACAGAGAAAATGAGAGGTACCTATGGACTGAGATAGAAAGTTGTAGCAGCAGTTCTGGAAGCAGATGTGTCTAACTCAAATCTTGTCTCTGCCAGATGCTATAGATGGCAGATTCTATTTTCCAAAGATATCTGCAACATTCTCCAGAGTCTCACAAGCTATTTTAAGATGACCTTGATGCTTCTTCCACTGAGAGGCCTTTCCTCTTGAATTTTCATGGACTTACAATTTACTTCCAACTAAGAGACTGGCAGAAGTGGGAAACATGGCATTGTGAGACTTCTAACTGAATCATACTTGGTGGAATATCCAATCTGGAGTCCTAAGCCTCCAGGAAAGTAGACTGACTACCCTGAGGTGCTGGGACTATGTAAAGAAACAGTGGAGAGATTTCTGGTCAGTTTTTGCTCCTATAGCACACTGCCATTCTAGCCCAAGACATCACCTGCCTATGACTGAATCGGACTCCATAGTAGGCCCTCCCACTGAGACCTGCACTGCTATCTGTTCCATAGAGAACATGAAAAAATAGTGTTATTTTAAGCCACAAAGCTTTGGGGCAAGGGTCGGGGGCAAAGACTGCCTAACACAGAAAGAGAGAACACAACACTATGTAACTTTTTACAAATCATTTCATCCCCCTAAGCCTCAGTGTCCTTATCTGTGAAATATTTGCTTCTCAGGGCTGCTGGGTGGCAATGTACAGCTACATGTAGTTAAAGTATAGCACAGAGATGAGTGAATGAATGAGTGGTTGAGAGAGAGAAAGAAGCCTAATCACTTCTTCATCAGTCTCTATTGAGAGCCAGACCTGAGGCACCACAAAAGTTACCTTACTTACTAATACTCTTGAATGCCTACAAGAGAAAGGAGTTGAGCTGTTCCAGAGAAGCTATAAGTTGTTAATCACTTTGTATGAGCTCTGTATAAGGCAGTGTTGAAGGTGGATCTCCTCTGTAATTGCTCTCCTTCCCTTCTCTGTCCAAATACTCACTGACTGGGGATTATTTCCTGCAGTGACTCAACTGAGAAAAGGAACAGGACAAAGGAACAGTCAGGTCAGAGATTGACTGAACATTTTCAATTAAAACAAGATTTAAGATCCAGGTAAAAAGGAACAATAATTTTCTTGGCTGGAATCCAATTTTCAACATATTGAGGTATTAAGAAAGAAAAAAATGGGGTGAAAACTCACAGTCATTCATTATCCACAAAAAATCTCAGGAAAATCTCTGTTGAAGATCTCTTGATCCTTAAGTTCTTATGTAGGTCATTGGTCTGTTTCTCACAGATGGCAGGGAACAGTCCAGTCAGAGGGGCAGGTGGGGACCCAGGAGCCTCACAGTGGTGATGCTGGAAGATTCAGCTGGGATTGTTAGAAAGCTGAACTGATCGGCAAGAGCCAGGTATTAGGGTTAGATGAAGAAGAATCAGAAAAATCCGCTTTGAAGTCAGAGGAGGAAACCGACATATCCCAGTTAACTCCATAACCAAGCAGGCTGTTGCATTATTACCTTCATAAAACCAAGTATTATTTTTTGAGTTTACTCTGTGCAGCACAGTTACCGTCACCAACACTCACCATATTGTAGTAAGACCAAAGTATAATTCTACACACATTTAACAGATGAGAAAATTGGAAATCAGAGCTTAGGCTATTAACTCAGAGTCTTGTTCTCTGAAAGTGACAGAGATTGAACCCTGGAGTCTTTTCAGCATGTGCATAGAGTGCAATCATAACTCCAAACACAAAATTCTCTCACCATGTACAGAGAGACTGAATCCCAAATGGAGAAACTGTGAAAGGTTTCAAGGAGGTGAATGTGTAACCAAGATTTGAAAGACAAAGACAGTCTTAAAAGGGAAAAAGTGGGCTGAGAATACAGGCAGACCACTCGCCTCGCAAGCACCCAGGCTCTAGGTTCATGCCTTATCACTGCTCCCTCCCAAAGGAGATGGAAAGTTTTGGAGGTGAGTATGGGCAGGGCTTGGGCCATAAAGGAGAGCAGAGAAGGCCGGAGTCCTACCTAGCTGAAGTCTAGAGTGAAAGGTGAGGCTGTGTCACTAGGCTGGGGCCAAACTCATCAAGGATTTGCCTGCCAAATTAAGGAACTTAAACTTCTATTTTGTATGCAGTCAAAAACAGTGAATTACTAGGGGTTATGTTTATCATTCTTTCATTCACTGGACAATCATTGATCATCCATTGTGTTGATGATTCTTTGAAGACTCAGAGTATTATGGTTAAAAACCAAATGAACTCAAATGTTAGAAACAGAGACAGATCACAGAATGTGGGGAAAAGAGACTTCCCAAAAGTGCATAACTGTGATCACAACGCTGCTGTGAGAGAAAGGTCGTCTGTTTTTGTTTTGTTTTGGTCTTTTGAGACAGGGTCTCCCTGGAACCTCAGCTGGCCTGGAACTCACAGAGATCCACCTGCTTCTGCCTCCCGAGTGTTGGGATCAAATGTGTGTGCCACCACACCCAGTGAGAAAGGCAGTCTTTAATTGAGGACAGTTGAGGCATGAACAGGACTTTCTGAGAAGGGGACATGTAAACCAAAAGTGGAGCGTGCTTGCAGCAGTACCTGTGAATTGGGAAGGGGAAGGCTTCTCCAACAGAGCAGAGAAGCTGAAGGTAGCTGGCAAGGAGACAGACAAGAGGGAGATCCTGGAAAGTCTGCTCTGGGCCATGGTAGACAGTATGGACTTCTTGAGTGAAAAGGAGGCTGCTTAGGAGGCTAGTTTGAAGTGGGCAAGTGATACTGCCTGATTTGGATTTATAAAAGGTTACTGCTAAGCTAAACCTCAGAAGGCAAACATGCAGAGCAGGCCAAACAGCCAGGAGAGTGGTTAGTGGTCAGTGGACCGACATGAATGTCTGGATAGCACAGAAGCAATAAAAATGGGAATATATGCAGTTGGGCAAACCTGAAAGAGTCTGCTGACAGAAGGGGGATGAGTCTGAAGGGAAGGAAGGAGGGAAAGCGAACTTCAGTAGCTGGGTGAGCAGTGGTAATGTGCTCGGACGTGGAATATGGGGAGGAACAGCTTCACCAGGGAGGTGAGAGGTTCAGAGAGTGGGTTGCTGGGCTTCAGATACCTATGAGTGGTTGACATCCAGTTCATGAATCAGAAATGGGAAAAAAAATCTGAAAATAGAAATGGTTTCTGACTCATCAGCTCTTTGGGATTATTCATGCCATGTTCCATCTGCTCAGTTTTGCGTCTTCCTGCTCCTGGATCTCAGAGAACCACTCCATGGGTTCCCAAGGGCTCTAAGAGAGAGGCAGTGACTGAAGTCTTGCTCCTGTCTCAGGCCTCTGATCTGGAGCTCTGGATGAATGTGCACTCTGGATGAATGACAACTAGCTAGCCATGTGACCTGGCCTATTTTCCTTCTTTGGCCCCTCCCTATGAGTGACTGTATGGTCTCTCAAGTCCTTTTCAGCAACCATGGCAAATTCAAGCAGAGGCTTCAATGAAGTAGGCTTAGGAGAAGTTCAACATCCCAGTTCTTTCATTTCACAAACGCTGTTGAGGAACTGACTGTGCTAAGTGATTTTAGCATCTTGGGACACAGTAAGTAAAACTGACAACCATCCTTGTCTTTGTAGAGTTTACAGTCTGGCCACAGGAGACAAAAGTAAATCTATGGAGAACACCAGAAGACAATATACACAGTGAGAACAGGAGAAAGGTGCCTCGCAGGGAGCCAGTCACAGCTGGGTGGTCAGAGGGTACTTCACCAAAAAGGTGAGCTGGGAGGTTATTGTGGAGACCAGTCTCAGATGAGCCTCCTCTGAAATAAGAAACTTCACAAGTCATTTCAAAATCAGGTCTTGTAAAATCCAGCCTGATCCTAAATGTTTATCCCAACCTTGGGAATGAGTCCCTACACATACACACACACACACACACACACACACACTGCTACATGGCAGTTTTGTTTCAACTTTCAGAGTTCAAATTATCCATACCTGCCTCCTGGCCTGGGGCCACTTTCTCCTGTCCTGCTCTTTCTTTCCCTGCCTCCACAGTTCTGTAACCTTCTGCACCCTTCTCATTCTCTGTGGCTTCTCCAAAACCACCAACAGGCCTACCTGATCAGACCTGTCTTGCCCTGGCCTGCAGAGTGTTGAGGCCCATGCCACTCATAGACCTTGGATTTCACTTCCCTTGATGTGTGCCATGTGCAGCTCTGATTTCTGTCCTCGTTTTGCTGATGAGGAATCATAAGTTACTTGTTCCATGAGGCATAACAAGTATTGGCACAAGGAAGACTGAAGGTCATTCATCCATCAATTCATTCATCCAATTACATGTTTGCAAAGTGCCTTCTATACACAAACACGATTCTAAGAATCTCAGGCTTCATGACAGTCCCTGCTTGTCATTATCCTGTCTCCAAATCAGCAAACACAACTCCTACCTTATCCCCATTTGAAAGCCTCCACTTAGAAGTCTTCTTTGCTTACACTGCTATCCCTGCCAGCTAAGATGATCACCATTAAGGGGAAAGATTAATTCTGCAGAGGGGTCTGCCAAAGACAAGTGATATCTCTTTGGTGATGCTGACATCATTGCTAAAATATTAAGAGATACATATCTATGAGCCTCTAGGCCTCCCTCATAACCTTACAGTGTTGACAGGGGCCTGACTAACTTAGATGAATCCTGCTCTGAAGCAGTAATGGAGGCTACTGGTATAATAGCAGAGGGCTTTGTAATTGCAAGCAAGTCCCTCAGGCATCCCTGAGGTTAGGAGGCCTAAGAGATGCTATGTGTGTGATTGGAGGATAAAAACAAAGACAAAAAGAAAAAAGGATACAAACCAACAGGAAGCTACACAGAGAAATTTATCAGAATGATAGTGGAGGATAAGGAGAGGAAGATAATCAGAAAGGCAGAGAGAGACTTGGACTTGAAGACTATGCAGAAAAAAATGGAATCATGGGCAGAGAGAGAAAGAAATACAGCACAAATTACAGAAAGGGAGAGAACGTGATAAATGAGACATACAGATGATAGAGAGAAGGAAGGGACAGAGGAAGGGAGGCAGAAGATGAGACAGAAAAGGGGGAAAACAGAGAAGAGATGCAGTATAAGTTGAAGAGACCGAAACAGCGAGGGGTAGAGGACAGAGAGGAAGGAAAGGCTTGATGATAGGAAAGCAGCTCCCTGGAAAGGGCATGCTTTTTCTTGAGGCTCACCTCTGGGAGACAAGCAGTCTGTTCATGAATGGGGTGAGGGTTCCCAGATAATCGAAGGATGAATTAGAGTTTGAGGTAACTCATGCTCCCTATGAGTTTCTATTGTCACTGTGACAAATGGCCATGAACCTGATGCCTTAAAATAGCAGATGTGAATATCCTTACAGTTGTAGGAACCAGAGTTGGAAGTTTCTCTGAGCCATAATCAAGGTATTATCATGGCTGCACTTCCTCAGGAGGCTCCAGGGGAGAAAACTTCATTTCCAGTGTCTCTTGGCATTCTGCAGCTTGTAGCCATAGAAGTGCAGTCTCTGTCTCCTTGGTCCCCTGTCTCTTCTCTCTCTCACACACATGGCATGGAGGGCCTATCCTAAAGAGACAGAATGCACTCTATTCTCAAGACAAAGGGAGAAATGGTAGAATAAAAGTGTTTTCCATGCAATTCTATCTGTGAGAGGAGTTGGGTTGTCAGGAAATTATGCAGCAAGGAGAAGCACAAAGAACATGCAGAAAGAAGTATAAAGCAATTTTCAGGTCCAGCTTTCCTGTAAGAGGAGAGAACCTGGGACAAATATACATTGTTCTAAATTAGTTTTTACTCTGTTTCTGTTTTTATCTAGAACTTTTTGCTATTGCTACTGTTAGTTTTCTGTTTTCTGATTAGTACTGGAACCCAGCTGAGCATCTGGAACACCCTGGGTTGGGTGGGTGCTTTGCCACTGAACACCCTCAGCCCAGTTGAGAGAAGCTGTAGCTTATTCTAACCACAACTAACTAACATTCTAACATAACTGTGCTCAAGCCTTGGTGGATACTTCAACTTAAAGAACTGGAAAGACAAAAATGTTCAGCTGAGGACTGAGCCTCAAGTACACTAGAGGGCCTGAAGCCCCACTACTGGAATTCACCCCTTTCCCAATAAGAAAGAGAAATAAACATCATAACCATTGTGGGTACCACACCTTTGAAGGACCTCAGCATTGGTCACTTCCATGTTCTTTCAGAACACAGGCTGCTGACAACCTCAGATGGTGCACCACTGTTGACAACATATGGGCCTGAAAGACGAGGGACTCCACTCTTGGGGAACCTACAGAGAAAGTGGATACCTCAGGATCCAACCCAGCATAAGGAATATACACTAAAGTTCAATGGGGACTAAATTACTACATAAGCACACTCACTGGGTGAGATTCAAACTCTTAAATCTGACTTTTACGGCTTTCCATAAAATGATCCAAGCGTTGTTTCCTGATGACGTGTGTCTATTTAGAGTGTGGGGTTTAGAAAGCATGTCTTTTAATCTCTTCTCCTGTGCATTTAGCTGTGTAATCTCAGATATGCTACCTTCTCAGAGCTTTGGATTCCTTGTCTGTGGAACGAATAATGCAATCCACCCACAGGATTATTAAACTGGTTAAAAAATTACATATCTGGAGTTATCTATACAATTGTAGCATGTTGTAGCTCTTTTATTGTGAATATCTCCAACCAAGTGTGAATTCCTCAGACAAGAGCTCAAATTTGACACCAGAGATATTCAGCACATGGTTGGCATGTTGTTAGAGGGAGAGAGAAATAGTAAAACACAAAACATCAGGATAAGAGAGAAAGGAAAGGCCCTTGAGGGACAAGAGTTGAAGAAATCATTCTAGAAATTCTGCTTTCTGGACATTCAGGATAAGACTTCATGGGTTACTTCCATGAGGTTTGTTAGACTCATTCATTATTTATTACTCACTGATTCACCTGACAGACATCAATCATGCATGTAGGTCAGGTACTATAGACACTTGTGATGTAGGCCTCTCCAATGAATGGTAGGGTGTTCAGCAGCATCCCTAGTATCTGCCACTAGATGTCAGCAGTGCTCACTCTATTTTGATGGCTCAAGCTAGCCTCAAGCGTGGCCTAGCATTCTCTGGAGAGAGTAATCACATCCCTGAGTAAGAATTACTCGGCTAGAGGCTACAGAGTGTTTCCTGCAGGTACTGCAGGTGAAATAGGAGAGACAGAAAATAGCTTACCTGGGCAGGCCTTGACTCCTTTAACTAGAACAACTAGTCCCCTAATGGACCATCACAGACTGCACTAATCTTGTAGGATGGCTGCCTCACCCTTCATCACTTTGGCGTTGCAGAAGGGTCTCCTTCCTTCTTCAGTACAGTTCACTCTCTAAGATGTCTTTCCATTTTCTGCTTGTCCAAGGCTTCTCATCTTTATCACTCATTTGTCTGTTTGAGACCCAGTTCTCACTCCAGGGTACATTATCTTCTCCCGCCTGCTTCCATGTGTGTTTTGCCTCCTTCTCCACTCCGGGCACAAGCCATTTCCCAGCAATGCCTCTTTACCCCACTGACAGATGATTAAGAAACTGACTGAGAACTGTTTTTTTTAACTCAGCTGTGGATGCCTAGCTCCATGATGGGAGGTTGGAGTGTGATGCCACTGAGCCTGAAAAGCTCTGCTGCCCTCAGAGATGCTTGTGCCACATACGTTTTTAAATTTTATTATTTATTTTTTAGGTTTTTTTTTTTTTTTTTGAGACGGGATCTCCCTATCTCCCTGCAGCCCCAGTTGGCTTGGAAATCTTCTATGTAGACCAGTCTAGTCTCAGTCTCAGCGTTCCGCCTGTCTCTGTCTCCTGAGTTTACCACCACCCCTGGCTGTTATTTTCAGAAACTTCAACTGATGCAGAATAAAATCAGGACTAAAGACCAAAGTCATCTTCTTGCAGCAGCATGGGAGAGGAGCAGGGAAGGGAGGAGTAAGAAACATGAAGGTTACTGGTGGAGCCTGGTTTCCTTTTGTGCCAACTTTGTTTCCTGATAGCTTTATAGCTGCATATGGGACAAGTCTCCTCTGGGTATCTCAGTTTTCCAGTCCATAAAGTTAGAAGGGAGACTGAAGTGCTAATGTTTTGAGCTTTCGGTTAAGCTGTTCTTTAAGAGTCTAGGTCAGGAGTTTCTACCCGGAGCCATTTAAGAGGTTATTGCATTATTTTATACTACAGGCAAAATCGTATGTATCGTATGTGCATATTTGACTTTTCTGAGGGAGAGTTTTCATAATATCAATACTCTTCATAATATTAAGACTCTCTACTCTAGATTTGTGGGTAGAGATAACTGAGTATTTCACCACCTTCCAAGAAATATTCTTTAAAAATTTTTTTAAATTTATTTTTATTTTATGTGTATGAGTGTGTTGATTGCATGTGTGTAAGTGTACCCGTGCATGCAGTGCCCATGGAGTCAGAAGAAGGCATCAGAGTCCCCTGAAACTGTATGAAAATGGATGGTTGTTAGCCACCATGTGGGTCCTGAGAATTGAACCTGGGTCCTCTGCAAGAAAAGCCAGTGTTCTTAACCATTGAACCATCTCTCCAGTCCTGAAATATTCCTTCTTGTCATTTTTTGACTCATTCCTCTCTCAGATCCTGATTCTGCTGGGATTAGGGAGGATCTTGCAGCACAGAAAAGTGAAATCAAGTTACACATCGTATGGATGAAGCCTCGGTAGACTCTATTCCAAGTGCATCAGCAATAACTTACACCTCAAAGGGCCTGGTGACGCAGTCTACTACAGGAGTCACAGAACAGTTCTGCAGAGATGGCCCCTATGATGGTTTGAATGAGATTGCCCCATAGGCTCCAAGTATTTGGACATTTTGTCCCCAGTTGGTGGTGCTGTTTTGGGAGGTCTCAGAAGGTGTGGCCATGTGGAGGAAGCACATCACTGGGGGCAGGCTTAGTGAGTTCTTAAACCTTGCCTGATTTTCAGGTGCTATCTGCTTCCTATGCCTGCTAGATGTGCATGCTTAGATTCTGCTTCTACTGTAGCCCCTCTGCCACCATGCCTCCCTGCCATGATGGACTTTTGCCCTTTGAAACCATAAGCTAAATAAACTCTTCCTTTTATAAGTTCCATTGGTCATAATGTTTTGTCACAGCAACAGAAAAGTAACTGATACAGCCCCTAACAGCATGGTAACAAAATGCAGTGGCATTCTGGCCATTCTGTGATGGAGGAAGCAGTTAGCCTTAGACTCAGAACTAATGATCTACTGAAGGGTTTGCTGAAGGAACGAGCTGTAGAGTGCTGGGTCTTTAAAAGAAGTTCACTCTTCTTTGCCATGTCTTCCCTCTTGGCAGGGCCTGAGTGTGCAACAGTCATTGTAGAATGAGCAGTATACCAAGAGTCAGGATCTGTGTTTGTGCCTCAACTTGCACTGACTTTGGGCAGGTCAGATCCCTGCCCTAAGTTTTTCCATTTAAACAACAGGTAAGAATTGGGTTTGCATCAGAATTTCACCAATAAAGCATTATAAGTCTGATTGTGAACCATCAGTTTACATGCTTTGAGGCATCCTCTCCCAGCAAGCTAGGATTCCATTCTTAGGGAGGGTAGGGTTTTAGGCTTGAAGTTCTTATTCTGGGGATACTCTTGGCTCCAGTATTCTTTGACTTTCTTTCCTGCTTAACTTTCTTTTTAACTGTTGTTTGAACTTGAAATTTAGGAGATAGAAATTAACATTTGTAACTAGATACACTCTTCTAGGCAATGGCCTAGTTTTGATTTCCTGCACATGAATGAGGTAGATTTTATTATCCTTATGGTAGAGGTTAGAAGACTAAGAGTCTGAGATGTTAGCCTTTGGACATCACTCTGCCAACAAGTAGAGAGTTACAACTTCAGTTCATATGCTTCCAACTAAAAGGCCTATAGCATTAAGAAAATTATTATTATGGCACAGTTCTTAACTAATTAAAAATGCATTCCTTATTTATTTGAGGTCTGCTGAACATCAATCCCTACCCTGGAGCAACCCTGAGAAAAGAGGTATACAAAGATTGCAAGGAATATCTTGGCAGAGGGAAGGAAGTAAATAAGTAAGATTCAGGATGAAACTTAGTGTTGGAGGGACCCTGGAAGGCCTCTCAGAGAGGGTGGCACATCAAATGAATTTCTTATTCTTTAGATGAGTTTTTTTTTTCATTTTATGTATATGAGTGTTCTTTCTGCATATATGTAACTGTACCCACGTATGCAATGTCTGCAGAGGGCATTGGATACCCTGGTTGTGAGCTGCCATATGGGTGCTTGGAACTAAACCTGGGTCCTCTGGAAAAACAGTCAGTGCTCTTAACCACTGAGCCATCTCTCTAGCCCTAGATGAGTCTTTTTTAATGCATGTGTGATGTGAGTGTGTATGTAAATGTGTCTGTGTCTGTGCTTATGTGTGTGGAGGCCAGAGAACAACTTCAGATGTCATCCCCAGGTATGCCACCCACCTCCCTTGAGATAAGGTCTCTCACTGGTCCATAACTCATCAATTAGGCTAGAAAGGGTAGTCAGCAAGCCCCAGAGGTCCCTTTGTTTCTGCTTCCCCTCTGCTGAGATTATAAGCACATACCACCACATCCTGCAGTTTTACACGTTTTCTGGAAGTCAGACTTCCTTTTGCTAGAGGGGCTATGTTTCCAGCACCTAGATGAGTCTCTACTAAACAATTTAGTCAAAAAAAATTGAGAATTTATTATATACCATGTGCTTTATTAGTTGGTGAGACACAACTGTATAAAGCAGAACTCTACTCTCATGGAGTTCACAGATAGTCAATAAACAAACCAACAGATGTAGTGGAGGATTAGAAACTAGAGGATTTGGAGGAAAAGTAGGGAAGAACCAGTTATATTGGGAGTTCCCTGTACCTAATATTCTTTGGGGCTTCCTGGTTTCGTGTCAAGCTGAGTTGACAGCAATATTATTCACAGGAAGGGGTTTGAGTGTGTGTTTAAACTCCCAAGGTACTTGTCCAATGAGTAGGACAGAAAACATTTTCTCCATAGCTTTTCCTTTCTTGTTCACTCTTATTCACACTTCCTCACTGCTGAGGGCCAGCCGGCTCACAGTCTGCATGACTGCCTCCTTGTCTTCTCTCTTTGGGTAAAAATAAGGCAACACTTCCCCTGTGCCTGTCAGGGTATCTGGTGCATTAAGTGTTAATTAAATATCTGAACCCTGCTAATGACTGGCCTTGGAAAGAAAGTCAGCCCTTTCTTTTGTCCAGTTATCTCTGACCTTCACAGAAAGAAGAAATGGAGTTCACCTCCTACTGGTAAATATAACTGTGGAAACAAAGTTCTATAGGGAGCAAAGGTGGATATGAAGGCCAGCATTACAAAGGTAAAGCAACCTAACTCTTTCACTCTTAGGACAAGAGAGAAAGTTTGTCAGAACTAGGGATCCTAGGAAATGGATTATTGAATGAAGAGAAGGAAGCCGTCAACACCATCTTCTGACAGCCACATCTCAAAAGCCAGAGAATTTGACTTTTGACTATGACTCCATGTTGGCTGTAGAAATCAAGAGGTTCTGAGGAGATGATGACTCTGTCATACCATGAATCCTGGGTAAGGCAATTCTGTTTCTTGGCAATGCATGAGCTATAGGTATACTGTGAAGCCAGATGAGTAATACTGGGTCTCTAGAAAGTAGCAAGCTCCTCTTGCACAATGGACTCTCAGAGCAATGCTCTAGGGGACTTTGTAGAGCAGAGAACCTGATACCTATGCTTGGAGAGTCACTTGACCTGGGATGCACCCCTTGCACCCATATCCTGCACTCTTCTTTGTCTGTCTCCCTTCCCTTCTAGATTTCCTTGAATTCCTTGAGAGAAGAACCTGACTTTCCTTGCTTCTGCACAGTCTAACAGACCACAAGTAAGTGAAAAAATAAACTTTGTACAATGATAAGTGGTTCATCCCCTGGATCTGAATTTCCTTGTTTATAACATACTAATAACCTAGCTACAAATGAGGTTATATGAAGGTTGAATGACATAATGAATGAGAAAGCACTCAGTATGGAACTTAAATACAGCAGATGCTCAGACATCGATCATAATGTTCTTTTTGTCTCTGACCACACCTCCTGACTTCACTCCCTGAACATTGTTGATCTTGATATTTTATCATAAAGATCTGTCCACAGAAGACATTTGTCTATTTTGTTTTCCTGTTCTTAACATTGTCTCTTCTCATGATAGTCCATTTCCCCATATTATATCTCAGAATTTGATTTTTGTAACTCATGAGGAATTTACTCCATTAAGAAACTGGGTGGAAACAGATTAATACTGTCCTGGTGAATAAAACACTCAATGTCTATTTACCACAGATAATTAGTCAGGCATAACATATAGCCAGAGACAGACAGTTCTGAGCATATAGAAATAATCACTGTCACTATAGTCTGTATGTAGAGTATCAGCTAAAGGATCCTTGTTTTTAAAAGCCTGATCCTCAGAGTGGGGTTCCTGAGAAATGGTACAACCTTTAAGAGTGCAGCCGGGCTTCTTCTAAACTTGGGCACAGGCTGGCTCCGGCTCTCAAAACCACTGATCCTGAAACTAATCTGTTAGTCCAGACCCACCCACTGCTTACAGAATCCCATACTCAGACTAGCTCAAATTTTCAGTCTAGGTTGTTAGAGCCTTCACAGACGATAACCACTCTCAACTTGCCTTTTCAGTCCTGTGACCTACCATGGCTATCCTCACATCCAACCTACCTTGGATTTCTGTGAGCAGCCCTCTTCACTGGGGCCCAGAGCTGTGCATACTGCCTCAGAAAACCTGAATTCAGTCTCTGTCTAGCAGTTCTCCCAAATTGTGCTGATTCTGCCGGGTAGAGGGACTCAGACCTTAAGAGAGAGCCTGAGAGCATCTGATCTCACCTAACCTGTGCTTCAGAAGGAACTCTGAAGTAGTTGAACTAGAGCCATCTGGTCCCTCTAATACAAAATCAAAAGAGAGAACCCAAAGACTTGACCAACCAGCTTTTCGTATCCAATAAGAAAACAACCAAGACACATCAAGTATAGAAGCAGAATCAGACTTCACCTCAACAAAGGAAGGCTCAAGTTTCACATCAGACCTACAAACAATCAAAGAAATCCACATGCCAAGATCACAATGAAAAATAATAATATGAAAAAAATAAATAATATGTCTGCATCAAACATCATCAGTCCTACAGAAGAGTTCTACAGCAAGAATCCCATAGAGGCAAGCCAGGACACAGAATTTAAAAGAACAATCTTAAACATGATCAAAGAATTAAAGGAATTTAAAGAACGCACACAAAAAATCAAAGAACCAAAAGAAGACCGGGATATACTTCTGACTGAATTCACAAAAGAGATAGAAATATTGAAGAAAACTCAGGCTGAAATGAAGGAAGTGAAAAACTCAGCAAGCCAATTTGAAACAATGAGAGAAATCATCAGCAAGCCAATTTGAAACAATGAGAGAAATCATCACCAATAGAATGAATGAAATGGAAAACAGAATATCAAGACTGGATGATAAAGCTGAAGAACTGGAGCACTCAAGCAAAGATTTTGAAAAAAAAATTTTAAAACTCAGGAATGGAATATGCAGGAAAGGTGGGACACCATGAAAAACCAAATTTACATATCCATAGGCATACAGGAAGGAGAAGAATCTCAGGATAATGGTATTGACAAGGTCTTCAACCAGATTATAGAAGAGATTTTCCCCAAATTAAGGAAAAGCATGCCTATACAAATACGAGAGGCATGTAGAAGACCAAATAGACAGGACCGGAAAAGAAACTCCCCAGAGCATATCATAATAAAAACCCTCAATGTAGTCAACAGAGAGAGAATTCTGAAAACAAAAGAAAAACAAGTCACGTATAAAGGAAAATCCATCGGAATTACAGCTGACTTTTCAGTGCAAACTCTGAAAGCCAGAAGACCCTAGACCAAAGTATTTCCAGTCCTAGATGACCATAGATACCAACCTAGAATACTTTACTCAGCAAAAATGTTTATTATAGTTGAAGGGGAAAGAAAAATGTTCCATGTCATGAGTAATCTGAAAGAATTCATATCCTGAAAACCAGCCCTTCAGAGAATACTTGAAACAATACAGTGAGCTGAAGAAAGGAATGACTGTACCAAAGGCCAACAGAAAGAAACTAAATGAAGGTTTAACTGATGACCCACATAGACAAAGGATGCATACAGAAATTAAAAGGATGGGAATAAATACACATCATTCAATAATAATTTTAAATATCATTGGACTGAATTCCCTAGTCAAAAGACAAATGCTAGCTGAATGGATCAAGAAACAAAATCTATCTATCCTTTTATTGTCTGCAAGAAACCCATCTCAACTTCAAGGACAGGCACTACCTTAAAGTGAAAGGTAAACACGGAAAAAAATATTACAAGCAAACGGCACTAAGAAACAAGCAGGAGTTGAAATTCTAATATCTGACAAAATAAACTTTGAAATAAAACTAATCAGAAGAGATAAAGAAGATTAGTACATTCTGCTCAAAAAAACAATTAACCAAGAAGACATCACAATCATGAACATATATGCACCTAACTCTGGCGCACCCAACTTCATAAAACAATACTATAGGACTTGAAGACACAGATTAACCTGAAGTCACTAATTGTAGGGAACTTCAGTACCCCTCTGTTCCATTACACAGGTCAGTCTGACAGATAAAAACAGAAAGATATCTGAATTAAACAATACCATACATCAAATGAACCTAACAGACAACCACCAAATAGTCCACCCCAGCACCAAAGAGTACACATTCTATTCAGCACCCATGGAATTTTCTACAAAATTGACCACATACTGAGGCACAAAATAAACCTCAACAAATAGAAAAAAAAATCAAATAATTCCTTGCATTTTAGCAGGGCACAATGCAATAAACTTAAAATCAACACCAAAACAAGGCCTAGTAACTTCACGAACTCATCAAGACTAAACAATAACTCCTAAATGATGAATGGGTCAAAGGAGAAATTACAAAATAAAATTATTCCTGGACTAAACAAGAAGGACAAACAACCCAACAAACAACACAAAAAACCTCTGGGACATGTTAAAAGCAGACCTAAGAGGGATGTTTATAGCTCTAAGTGCTTAAAGTAAAAAATCAGAATGAACACAAATGAATGATGTAACGTTTCAACTCAAGAATCTTAAAAGTCAACAACAAACGAAACCCAAACCCAGCAAAGAAAAATAACAAAAATCATAGCAGAAATTAATGAAATAGAAACAAATAAAACAATAAAAAGAGACCATTGGCCCAGTTAACCAAGAAGAAAGAGCAACTCCAAATCAACAAAATCAGAGATGAAAGGGGAAACATTACAACAGACAACAAAAAGATCCAGAGCATTATTAAGGAATACTTTTTAAAAATTCACAGGCTCTTAATTCTGAAAATCTTAAAGAAATAGATGCACATCTAAAATCATGGGAATCACCAACACTAAACCAAGGAGAGATCAACCACTTAAGTAGACCATAACATATAAGAAAATTGAAACAGTGACACAAAACCTCCTGACCAAACAAAACCCAGGCCCAGGTGGATTCACAGCTGAATTCTATCATTCAAAGAAGATCTATATCCAATAGCACTGAAGTTATTCAAAAAGACAGAAATAGAGGGAGAACTCGCAAATTCCTTCTTGATTGTCGGTGAGTCTCATCCATCATCTCTGAAGCCCACACGAATGAGTTCTTAGATGTAGTTTGTAGATGAGACTTAAAGTTCATCTTGAATTTTGTAGTACAGGAGTAGGTTAGAAGTATCTGGATACAGTCATTGGTTTCCAGTTAAAGGAAATGTCTGATGTGATGCTTCTTTTTTCAGTTAATGAAACCCTCTGATTTTCTTTATCTATCAAGGAAGATTCTGTAACTGATTCTTAATTTTTTTGGTAATCATATTTAAAGGTCCTTGTTTGTCTAAGCAAATTGATATTTAAGAAAACTTCTCCTGTAACTAAATACTAAAGCATTAATCTTACCTCAATCAATTTATTATAATCCTACTTTCTTTAAGTTTAATTTTATTATTTTTCTATAATATACTAATTAATTTGTAAACATTATTTTTATCCATTTCCATTTTGCAACAATCTTTATTTTACCATAAAAGTCCATAAATATTTTTTAAATATACTTTGCCAAACAACAACAAAAATTATCATCTTATATCTATAACCTTTTGGTCTCTATTTTCTTTAGTTTGATGGTATATGTGTATATATATGTATAATTTTAGAAAACGTTTTAATAAGATAATTTTAAAAGAAGAAGCAAGAGGCTATATATCAAAAACATAGAAAAAATATATATGACTTCGTAAACATCTAACAGTAATAAAGACAAGTAAAATTCGTTAATAGTCTTGGTTTTTTTCTTAATCAATCTAAACTATTTGTTAAAGATAAGTCATGATAACAAGCACTTTGAAATTATTTTTGTTAAAAAGTATTGACTTCTCATTAGGGTTTGAGGCATCCAGAAGACAAAATTTTGGCATTTGTCTTTATTTTTCTGCCTGTTTACCCTTGTAGTAATTATGTTAATCACTTAACAAGCATTTCACTAAAGTATATTTTTAAAATTTAAAGCAGAGGTGAACAATTATCTCAAATATATTACTATAATGTAACACATTAAGATTAGTTATAATCCTTGAAAAAAATCTTAAAACTTTAAGATGTCTTTGTAAGCCTTGAAGCATGAATTTTTAAATGACAAAGTTTTCTTTTTAAATGTTTAGAGCTGTTTTTACATAGACTTGGCAAATATATGAACTTTGTCAAACTTGTTGGTTGGCTTTAAAGAGGTAGTAGTTACCAAAAATGTTCTAAAATCCTTATATGTATGAACACATAACATACATAAAAAATACATCTAAAAGCAGAGATAAGTGATCTTTCTTAATCCTTGGAATAAAGACTTTAGCATATTATGAAAGGAGAGCATGTTATAGAGCCAGAATTGAGACTAGGATCACAGAGATAACATTTTGAGCAAACTTTAGTGTTAAAAAAAAAAAAAAAAAAAGTGCTTAAGTGCTTGGTGGCCTAAAAGTGGCCATATAGCCTTAAGGTAATATCTCTTTCCCTTTTTAAGAGCTAAATAACTGAAGAGAGTTCTGAATAAACTAAGCTGGAGATCTAAGAACTCTATCAATACCTCATAAAGAACATGTGGACAAAGCAATAGTAACTTGGTAAAGCAGATTTTACTCTTGCATAAAGGTGCATTGCATGATCAGGCAGATCATATTAAAAGAATCTGCTAAGAGGGGTGGGGGGAAGAGCTCAGCTGCCCAAAGCCATCTGGTTCTGGAATGCCTGGGGCCTGCCCTTAAACAAAAGTCTTACAAGGTATGGTAAGATTAAAAGATTAGAATTTCTTTGGATTCCATAGGGAGTGCCAGTGGGAAGGGGAGTACAAAGATGATCAAGATCCAGTGAGATACTCTGCAAGAAACACACAACCAATATTCAACAACAACAACAAAAAACATTTAAAAAAATAATAATAAAGATTAGGATTTCTTGTCATAAACCAAGTTATAAGTTTTATAGGTTTTAAAAAAGAAGACTAATATTTAATGTTTCTTATAGGGGGAGATACCTTTATATGAAACAGCAGAGTTTCCTACTCTAAGCTATTAGCATAACATAGATCAGATCGGACAGAACAGACAGTAAAAGAAACATTAAGACTTTAGGTTGAGAATAAATAAAGTTTAAAGGCAAGTATTCCAAACATGCTGTAGTTATCTCATTTTGTCTTAGACTGTTCTTTAAAGGCAAAAGACTGACTAGGTCTTCTTGGGAGTCAGCTCCTTTGATGTATGCAGAAAAAGCCAAGTGCTGTTGTATCTGATCCAGGTACCTGAATATGGATTGTTCTACTAGATTTTTAACTTTTTTTTTTTTTTTTACCAGAATAGAAGCAAAGGAAATGGAAACGCTTAGCAGGGTAGATCATGCCAGTGACAGACGAGAAACTCACCAACTCCGTTCCTTCGTAATATAGTGCTTGAAACTCTTACTAGAACAGTAAGACAAGAGAAGGAAGTTAAAGGAGTACTCGTTGGAAAAGAAGAAGTGAAATTATTTCCTTTTGCAAATGACATGATATTATACCTAAGAGATGCCAAAAATTCCATCAGAAAACTCCTAGAAATGATCAATACTTTCAGTAAAATGGCAGGTTGCAAAATTAATCTACAAAAATTTGTAGCCTTTCTATATACAAATAAACAATTGAAGAAAGAGTATAAAGAGACATTCCCATTCACAATAGCCTTGAAAAAAAAAGAAAACAAAACTTGGAATAAATCCGACTAAAACATTAAAGATCTCTACAATGAAAATTTTAGGTATTTAAAGACAGAGATTGATGAGGACACCAGAAGATGGAAGGACCGCCCATGCTCATGGATTGGAAGAATTAATATTGTGAAAAATGACCATCCTAACAAGAAAGGATAAAGGGAAAGAAGGTGCTCAATAGAGGTGAGGCCTTAGGAGACTGGTATTATCAAGAGAGAAATGGGAAAAACTGGGGACACTTTAAATGGGGAAGGCATGGTGGGAAGGTTAGACAGGGAGAGAGAAGGGAGAGAGGAAAATAGTGCCTAGCTAATGCAAAACACCAGAGGGAATCATATTAGTCTAACAACGTAATGACAAATTCCATATACAATATTTCTACTTGAGCCCATGTGCATAGCTGAAGTCTACATAACAAGAAACAGTGCCAGACAGGAGAAACCTTCCTTTAAACTATAGGACAGGGGACAACAAGATCTTCCTAAAATTACATGGGCTATTGCCACAGCTGTTGACTGACTCCCAGAACTTGAAGGTAAGACCCTATTGCTGAAGACAAGACATACTTCAGAGACTGGATTTGGAACAATGGAGCTGGAACTGACCTGAAGGGTAGCACTCATAGCTTTGGAGAGCACTATGTAAGCAGCCAAGGAAAATTATCAATCAATGGACCAACACCAACTTCATGAATAAATAACCACACTGATGACTGGCACAGCATTCAACACTGGTTCAGTAGTGACACTTCTCTCTTGGGGCCAATCAACAGCTACAAATTGGTGTTAGAGCCCACTCAATGGGAGGAAACTCATGTGTGGAATTGTAGTCATGGCCTAATACACATGGCTGAAGAAGTTATAGATGTTAGAGATATCTTCGGGGCTGTCACATCTCTAGACTAACGTAACTTTTTGCTAAATGCAAACTATGTAGCCTTATATATACAGTCAAGTATCCCAGTCACCACTCATCCAAAAAGTTTCTTTTGCACCACACGGAAGCTAATTCAGAGTACCACAGCTGGTCATGCACAGACATTGTTCGTGAATTGCCCATGCCTAAGTGACACATCTACACTGCAGCCTGTATACCCAGGGCTCACACAACATAGAACAAGGGGTAAAGAGAACACTAATGAATTTCTCAACTCTCATTAATGAACTTCCCACGTGCAACGAAGGGCCAGTAACACAAAAAGTCACAAATGACTAAATCATGGAGATTAGGAATCTGCCAGTATGAGTCCTTGGACAGGACTCTTAAATTTCACTCACCCAGAGCTCAGGGACCACTAACCAAGAGGGGGGCAGAAAGTTTGTAAGAACCAGCAAGGAGGGGTGTGACCATATGGAAATAGAATCCTACAAGCTCCTGGAACCCTGCTCATATGAACCTACAGCAATGGTTTCAGCAAGCTCAAGATCCATGCAAACTCAAGCAGACAAAAACGCAACATGGAGTTAGGGAAATGGGCAGCAGCCCCCAATCTTTGCTGAAGAAATTTTGGCAACTGATTACTCTTAGGTGAGGATCAGCTAGTTTTCCCAAAGCAAGGGGCTCTGGGTAGGCTCACTAGACCACAGTGAATGAACCTTCACTATGATCACTTGGGGACACTAACTTGACACAATAGACCTTCACACAGATGAAAGAATGTATGGATTCCAGTTAGGAGGCTATGTGGTTACAGGTGCTGATGGGAAAGAGATATAAAGATGATTAAGATTTATTGAGATCTTCTGTATGAAACACCAATGATTCAATTAAAATTTTTTTAATTAAAAAAAAAAAAGAGTGCAGCCTGGCCTGAGGTCCTGAGGGGCACACCCTTCTAACTGAAGTATTTTTGCCTCCTAGGCATGAGGTGAGCAAATTTGTTTCACAATGTGCTTCCCACAATTTCAATCCAAGATTGTTACCAAAGGCCAAAAGATAGTGGGTACATCAGACCATAGACTAGAATTTTTAAAACTATGAGCCCAAATAAGTCTTTTCTCTTTATAGGTTATATCAGGTTATCTGTTATAGCAAAAAGCTACCACAGTCCTTAATTCCAACAGAGTGGGATATCTGCCAGGAGTGACATGCAACCATATTGCATTTATGAGGGGTGAGTTGTGGAAGAATGGATCTAACCTTTAGGATACAGCTGAGTCACTGAGGATGAAGAGCATGACCCCAAGTTCTGATGATGATATATAAGTCCCTAATACATTACCTAAAACTAATAGTCTTTTGGACTTAAGTCCAAATCACCCCCCGCCCTTTTTTTTAACTCGTCAGTTTGTGTTGGATTTACTGTTACTTGCAGCCTCATTTTGAATAATAAAAGATCTTAGATCTTAGATTTTGTTCATCAAGCTCCTGATTTTACAGATGTGGAAGAACTTTGCAATATTGCATAAATAGTTTCTACACACACAACCACTGTTCCAACTAAATATATTGCCTCATTTCATTTTATCTTTAGTGCTGACCAGAATAGGGACAGGTTGTTCTTTTGCCAAGATAGGGTCATAGAATATTGATTTTGGTCACAGAATGCCTAATCTTTCTTCAACAGAGAAAATTTTAAAATTCAAGTCCTTGTCAGAAGCCAGTTTTGCTTTGCATTACAATGTTTTGGTACCCCAAGCAGAACTGCGGATGGCCATCCTGCCCTTTCCCTCCACAGAGTGTAATCAGCAGCAATTAACTCTAATCACAAGGAGACAGTGAGGATGAACAGAGCATTAATTGGCCAGAAGTAATCAGTCTTCCCTAGCTCACAGCTGGTACCTATATACAGGAAGATGTGAACAGGAACAGCACAACACACACACACACACACACACACACACACACACACACATGCACACACACATCTCACACACACATCACTGACTGGCTGTAAATGGTGTTTTGTGTGAAGGAAAGAGAACTAGTATGAGAGCATAAGGAGGGATAAACGGTGAGTGTGCTGCCTTATCAGCCTGGAGTAGTGGGAAAAAAAATCAAGAACTTTGGAGTCACTCTTGAAAGCTCTTGATCCAGCCTAGCTAAATTAATTTTTTCCTCTGAACTTTCCCTTTAATGTTAGATCTATCACTGGCCCTCCTCCAGTCTAACACACACGCACGCACGCATGCACGCACGCTCACTCACTCACTCACTTTGTCTTCTTTCTTTTCCTACCAGATTTGTAAATTCTCAGAAGGGAGCATGGTACTCTGCTGTTCTCATACTACCTGGCAAATAGTGAGTGGACATCTGTTGAGTAGCTCCTGGTGGAGCTTGTGTCTTTGCTCTTCTCTCTCCACCTGCAGCAACCAGCATATCCATCTTGGTCTCAGTCCCAGTCATCCTTTAAAAAACTTAGCCTTGAAAAGTCAGGCATTATGGTACATATTTGTAATCTCAGCCTTGTGGGGAGCAGAGAGGAGAGGATTAGGAATCCCGGGGTCAACCTTGACTATAGAGAGAGTTCAGGCCAGTTTGGGAAATAACAGATCCTGTCTCAAAAAGCAAAAACAAAAACAAATAACAAAAATATTTGAAACTGATGCTCCATTAAATCTTTGAGACTTGTTTCTAGGAAATCTTTCCCCTATCCTAAGCGCTTCTACAATACCAAGTCTTTACTCTTTGCCATCTTGAAGACCTCTTGTGGTTCTTTCCTCCATGCTGATCTTGTGGCCTGGTTATAATGCAGTGCTAGTCAACCTCCAATGCGCCCTGTCACTCGTCATTCATGTCTTTACTGGTGAAATATTATTCTGAAGTTCTCTGTCGACTAACTGCCTTTCTTTCCTTTTTCTTTATTCTTTTCTTCCTTTCTTTCTCTCCTTCCTTTATAAGAGCAGAGAATGGATTGGATTAATCCTACCAGCCCTGTCTCAAGACAGCGATTCTTTATACAGTATCACTTATCAATTTTTATATGGAGTCTTTGAAACTCAGGTCCACATCCTCTGATCTATGCTCTCTTTCCCTCATGATGTCTGAAAATGCTCATATAGCCATTCATGCAATGTACTGGCTAATGTGTTTATCAGCTTGCTAGGGTGCAGAGCACTAGACACTGGCCTAGTATGTCTGTGAGGGTGGTTTTGGATAAGATTAACATTTGAATAGATAGACTGAGTAAAGCTGGTTGCCTTCTCTAAAGTGGGTAGGTGGACTTCAGTAGAAGGGCTGCATAGAGCAAAAAGTCTAAGGTGGAACTCCTCCTGAATGTTGAGCTAGGACGTCAATATTTTCTGGGTATGGGACTAGAATTGAAATATTGCTTTTCTTGGGTTTCAAGTCTTCTGGCTTTTGGATTGGAATTATACCACCAACTCTTCTCATTCATGGGTCTTTAGACAGAGACTGCAGCTACTTAAGATCTCTCTGAGATGCTAGCTTGTTGACTGTAGATCTTGTAGGGACTTGACAGCCTTCATAACTGCAGAAATTCTTATAATAGATTTATTTACATATATAACAATCTATGTTATCTATCCATATATATATATATATATGTATAGCCAATAAGGCACATAGATTAAGTAGGTATAGAAATATACACTTGGATATCTGCATATCTGTCTCCTATTGGTTCTGTTTCTATGTACACCCTTGCTAACATCACCAGAATGCAGGGTGTGGCCTGGCTCTCTGAAGAATGCCCTTTGGATGGTGAGATGTCAGGTCTCTTCCAACAACAACACCCAATCTTCCTTTTCCTAGAGTCTTGGTTTTGCTCTTCATTACGGCTTTTTCCCTCGGGAAAATTCTTTAAGATATAAGAAAAATAGCCTATATTGTCGCCCTACATATTGAACTGGCAGGTTTCTTAGAGATGTTTTTGAGACTTTGATTTTAGAGCAGGGAGATAGCTCCAGGCTTTGTACACATTTGTGCAATGTCTTCTTCCTTCTCCTGTTTGGGCTTCTCTTGTGAATGAATGATCAGACCCAGCTTGGAATCAGCCCCCTTTAGAAAGTCTTTCCAGACTCCTCAAAGTCGTCTGTCTCTGAATTCTGTAATGTATCTTATCTTTAGCATTAACTTCTTTTATAATTTAAGACCAATAAAGAGTCAGCTTAGAGAGGTAGGGTTCCAGGCATCATTTGTAAAAGAATGATAAGGCATTCATAAAAAATATAACAACTCAGAGAAAGTTATAGTTTTCAAAACTGTTGGCCAAGACATGCTTCAGAGAAAATTTGTCTCAGAGAGGTGAAGTAAGATTTGCTTAACATATCTAACCCAAAGTTGTCTCTCTGGGATTTGAACTGAAATCTGACTTAAAAAGTAGACACTTTGTTTACTTGATAACATATTAAATGCTAATTGTGTGCCAGGTGTTCTATAACACACTGGGATACAAAAGTTCCAACTTGGATGTTCAAATGGCAAGTAGTGACAGAATACAGTGTTCCTTTATTTTTGTTATGTTGTGCTATGCTATGTTTGACTTGGGGTGGAAGAACTGTCTAGGTTTCACCACTAGAAAGCACCTTAGCCAGCTTCTGGGTCTTCTTCTCAGAGAACAGGCAAGACACTTCCTCAGAACAATCCCTTTGGCTGCGACAAAAATCTCTGGCTGTGCCTACTATGGAAAGAAAGCCAAGACTGCTGCCAAGTTCATTAATAATTTTGGCTTTCTGGAAGAAGAAATTGGATTGCTTTGCTCTTCAAATATCAAAACATCCAATTAACACAGCTAATTAGCATCACTAGCAGCAGTCAAAAGAATAGCAATTTAGGATGTAGGATTTCAAAAGTTTCCTAGTTGTGGGCCAAGGCAACCTATCTCTTGCTAATGACAAAGAGTTCCTTACTTAGGGAGTTCTGATCAGCCATCAATTTGCCACTGGGTAGAGACTGCTCATCCCCCCTCAAATCATTTGTCTAATCAGAACAGGATAGAGAAGAAGAGACCAAAAAATGGGAGGACAGAGGGAAAGTAAGAGGACAGAGAGATATGAGAGTGGAAAGGGGGTTGAGGTGGGGAAGAGGAGAAGGACTGGAACCAAGAGGAAAGGAGAAAAAGACAGACAGAGGGAGAGAGAGAGAGAGAAACAGAGAGAGAGTACAACATAAAAAATAGACAGGTTCTTAAAAACTACAGAAAAGATAGGACCTTCTAGCAACTAATCACTAGCATTGGGATGAGGTGGATGCTGATCCATACAATCAGTACTTAGCTATGAGAGCTCAGAGTAAAGTCGGGTGAAGCTCGGCAGCACTAGGGAGGTCCAAAAGTGACTGGAAGACTCAGACTTGCATTTTCTTTCTCCTCTTAGGTTGAAAGTGGGACTTTCTAGGACCTTCATTTCTCTCTTCAGGGATATAGCCAAAGCTCCAGGGCCTGAGCTGCTCTGGGCCATTTCAGGCGGCAAAGGCTGAGTACTCAGTGCTCAGACTTTTGGCAGAGCAGCAACATATCAGTGCCCTTGGGACGGTGTTCTGCTAAGCTTTTCTCCCTTAATGGGAACACGAAGTGCTGAGGTTTCCATAGGTACACTCAGTGGGAAGTTCAGTTGAGTGGTCTTGCTTGGTTCTCAAGCTCCGCTTGGTCTTGCAGGTACTGTCTTTCCATCTGGGCTAAGAACTCTATAAACCTGATCATATCATTCCTTACTCAAAATGCCTAGTGCCTATATGACTTACTGGGTACATAAAACAGGAACTCTGTTCTTCCGCCTTACAGTCCTTCCTCTAACAATTAAATCTGCTTCTACATTGAATCCACAGGGACTGATCTAGGATAAATTAGACAGAAAGGTAAAGCTTCAGGCTGGCATGGCTCCAGGCTCCAAGTGGGATACAGATTTGCCTTTCCTGTGTTCCTCTGGGGGCTAGGCTGTGGTGGCAGTCGCTCCCTAAGACATGCTTTTCCCCAGGTAGATCATTAGAGAAACTGGTACCAAACCAAACTACACAGATGTTTTGCAAAGTGTCCATCAGAGCTAGTTCTGTCACCATCCTGTTTACCAAAGCACATCATCAGTGCAGATATGCTTAGCAACCGAACTCTGTATGTACTGCTAAGTTTCTGGGGCCTGATCTAAAATGACCACATCATTCTTGAGTTTCTCTGAAGGAGTTCTCCTCTGTGAAGCCATTCCATCCAACCCTCAACGGAATTATGCAGCTTCTTCCTCATCACCATTAGTCGTCCTTTTTATTCATCGCTATGTTTGTGTGTCAGCTTCTCCAGACTGTATTCTAGCATGCAGGGGCCTTTCCAGGTTCTCAGTCCTTAGTATGGGCCAAGCAGAGCAAAATGCCCAGAAACTTCTCATTAAACAAACATCTACATAATGAATGGGAAATATCTGGTCCTCTTGATTTCTGTGCATTCACTGACTTCCCCTTCTGTCCCCCTGGTCTTTGTAAACCCCAACATTGAATTCACCCTATATAGCCTACAGAAGATCCAAGATACCATATCAGAGCTCAAGATCTTGATCCATCATCCACACTTGATTTGTACCTAGAGATTATTACATTCTGAGCAGAAGAGGGTATTAGAGACCTTGTAGTTAAACTTCACCTTGAAGGAAGCAGTCCTGGTCATTACTGATCCCCAAAGTCCAGTGCAGAGTTGGGTATAGAATGGGGACTTGGTAAGTATTTATTTTTCATTTCCCTCCTTTAATACTTTTATGAATGGGAAAAATGAAAGCCTGAAGGGGAATTGAAGCTATTGAATCACATTGTATATTTCTAGCCTGGCTTCTCTGACTTTCGGATTAATTTTTTTCCCAGAACCTTGTTTCTTGACACAGTCCCAAGGTTATATAAGATAAGTCTTTCATTATTTGATCTAAATTTGTCTTAGTTCATTGGTGGATCCAACATGTAGATGAGTTCTTATTGGTTTAAAGCCAGGGAGGCAAAGGCTACTGTGACATGGTAGCAAGAGTGTGACCTTGAGCTAATCTTCCTAACCAACATGATGATCAGCCTCCTCGACCACCAGTAAATGGCCATTGTGATGCTTATTTCTCTGGGTTGTAGTAAAGATGCATGCTAATATGTCATTTTAGCCAGTCAATTAGGTACAGGATGTGTTTTCAGGAGGTACATCCAAGCTGGCCTGCAGTACCAGCCATTACCGCTTGAGTCTGTCTGCCATTATGAAAATGCCTTATCCAAGTGCCTTGTCATTCTGTCATCTTAATATTCATAAAACCACTGCTCACTGTGGAACAGCCACTGACTATAAAATCTGACATTTTGAAGATTAAAGTCCTTTGAATTAGTCGTGTACATGTAAAGTCATTGTTCCTTCCTGTTCTGCTTTGAAATCTAAAAATGACTTGTCGCAGAACCCAGTAACTTTCCTTTAATAACTTCATCTGACAGTGAACTGTCTGTGCTGTTTAGAACAGGTGAAAAAAATCTGTCACTTAGAAAAAAAACAAGGTGAGACAGTACTCAGGAGAAAGGGCTCTGTTCTGTCAGAGTTGGGGGGTCTGCTGACTGCCCAGGAAGAGTGAGTGGGGCTCAAGGGCTGGGAAAGCTCAAGACTAGGTAGAAAAATTCCTCAGGCAGTCTGTATAAGAGTACAAGAGGTAGAGTAGGTACTGTGGAATCACAGGTTATGGTTCTGCCATTCACAAGTTGTATGAATTCAAGTGAGTGACTGACTATAGTGAGCCAGTACTTCCTCACTAATATATCAATAATAATGACTACTTCAAACGGCTGTCTGGAGAATCAAATTATCATATGAAACTCTTAGCATGGCAACTTATTCATGGTAGTAAAACAGCTTTCAAGATTCAGACATCTTTCTTATGCCCTAAGCATCATGCATTGGACAGCCTCTTGCACATATTGTTACTAAAATGCCTTGCAAATGCAAGAGATTTGGGATATTGCCATGTACCGTCAGTTCATTGAGTAGGCTCAGACCACAGTTTTCATATGTGGAAACTCAGGAGAAAAAGCCCTTTTGCTTTAAAACTGATTGTCTGACTGTGCATGCCTTTGTGATAGTGCAGGCAGGTCTCCATCCAGGCAACAAGGTGGCCTTTCAACTACTCAGTTAACAGATTTCTTGCTTACTAGGAGCCCCAAAATGTGATCACAACCATTACTACAAGCCAGTAAGGGCATGAAGTACTTACAGCAACTCATTTCATTCTCACAAAAGCTCTGGCAAGTTTGTACTACTATCTCTGTTTAGTAGATAAGGGATAGAATCCAGAGAGGTAAAGTAAGTTGCCTAAATGTACACAAGACTTAGAAATGAAACCAAGTCAGTGTGATTCTAGAACTGGGGCTCTAACAACTGAATCACATTGGTTAAAATCTCCTTTCAGCCCTGGCCTTGCACTACTTGGGGACTCTGACTTTCTCTGTATTTTGCGTGGAGAGATAGGACAATCTTTGAGGGTGGTGAGGATACAGTCTACACACACTTGATTGCCCTGGTGTCTGGTTAGACCCAGACAGCTACATGTGTAGACTGTATGTTGGGATTGTCCCCTTGGCTCTCACCATTCCATGACCCTTGGGCTGCCATTGGCTAAAGGAATGCTCACAAGGTCAGAAGCCACTATCTTTGGGCTCCCAACATGGGTCCTGTGAATGAATGTTTCTTTTTTTAGGAGCTCAGTGTTAGGAAAAGCTCCTTATTGCTTTACTGTGCCAGGTACTTTTGTTGCAGTTTGCCACAAATCATAAATAAATGAACAAGCAAGTTCAAGCAGCTGGTTTGTGGATACACAAACCAGGATATCACCCTTGGGAAATAATTTCTCCCTCGCCATAAAACTTCCATGTGGAAACAGATGGGAACAGAGACTTTCTTCCTTTAGATGCCCCCTGCTTCAGCTCACAGTCCCTTATCCTGTTAGAGAAAGCCCTGCATCTCCCTTGGGGAAAGGAAGAGGTGAAAGACAGTGTAATATGAAAGGAATTTCCTTCAAGGTGAAGGTCAAGTCCCAAGTTATCTGAAAAGCTCAAGAAATAGTGTTTGAATCTGAATCTAAATTGTGGTACCAGGAGAGGAAAGAGGAAAGAGGAGGGATGGAGGGAGGGGTGGACAGGATTTTTTTAAAAAATGAAAAGAACAATCAGTAGATGGGTCTAAAAGGAAGATGAGCAAAGAAAAAGACTGTTGTGCCCCTATGGGAGCTGGAGTTGGAGCTGTGCTGTTTTCTTTAACTTTTACTATGGAGTCAGACACTAAGCAACTTGCTCAAGCTCATCTGAATAGAGAACTCTGGGTTCAAATGTGGGTATAAGTACAGAACATTTTCATCAGTTACCACAAGAGAGGGAGTGAAAGAACATGAGAGACAGAGAAAGAGAGAAACACACGAGAGAGAGAGAGAGAGAGAGAGAGAGAGAGAGAGAGAGAGAGAGAGTTGAAGCTATAGAAAGAGGGAAAAGACCGAGTTAGGGAATGGAGAAGGCAAGAGAAGGGTATATAGAGCTAGGTGTGAAAGTCTATGCATGTCTAAGAAAGTCAATTAGAAAAGTGATAAAAGAGAAGTGGAGAAGAAGAAGAGAGAGGGAGGACGACGGCAGGTAGGGAGGATATGCTCATGTAGAGACCTAGTACAAGACAGAGAATATGCTCATCCCTCATCTAGACTCTCAAAGGTAGCTAGGTTTCCCCCCTGTCCCCTACCAGCCTTAGCCTAGACAAAGGACAGGGTTGTATTCCATACTCTGAAAGAGAGGAGCTTGTTCTCACAGGCAGCCATGCACCCTGGGGGCAGGAGAGGGCACTTCAACTGCAAGAAAGCTGTTGCTATGTCTGGTTTGTCAGGCTGCAGAGAGAAGGAGTTGAGTCAGGAGGGAGAAGGTAGACCCTCACTAGTTCTGTGGTTTACCAGCCCTATGTCTAGCCCTTCTCCCATGGCACTGAGTCTTTGTAGATGGACATAGGCTAGACATTGAAATGATTTGGGTCTTCCCTGGCTGCCTCTATGCCACCCAGACCCTCCTCTGGGCCCTGCACCTGGCCTTGCCTCTGTTCCTGCATCTACCGCTTCCTTATCAGCTTTCTGTGTTAAATGGTGGTATGTCTCCAACTTTTCTCCACCTTCACCAAGAATCCTCTCTTCTTAGGTACAAGTTGGAATAGCTCATTTTTCACCTGTGCTATTTGATTGGCACACCCTCATGGAATAATTATCATAGAAAGAATGGGAAACTGAGCCATAGAAAGGGAATGCCAGCAGTCTGTGATCATACTGCAAAATAAAATAATAGAAATTTTCAGTTATTGAATTCTATTATGAGAATCTGAGTCTCTTAATTTTCATACTCTGTTTTTCCAATCCCAGATTAAGGAGTGATTTTCACATTTGTGTATAACTGAGACCAAATGTGAAATCTTAATAACTCTAGCCTCAGTCAAGCTCTTGACCAACAACTGAATCCTGACACTGATCATTAATGACTCTGTCCTAGCAAAATAATTAATTTTTTTAATTTTAAAAACTTTTGCCTATGAGAACAAATAGGGAAGTACAACTCTATAATATACCTGAATACTTCAAACACATTGTTAAGAAGATGGCTAGTTCAGAATTTTTGAGATCCCCTTAAGAATCTCAAGAAACTTACAAGCCAAACAATTCATCTATTCAGATGACTCACAACTTTATTCCTTTGATTTTTCCCATTTCACTACTTGATTAGTAAGAGTAATGACAATGATATAATTTCTTGAGTACCTACTATGTTTGTGGTAATCTACCGAACACCTTTGCAGCTACTCAAAACAGCCTTGTGAAGTGAGCATCAAAATGATTACTATGCCAGTTGGAGAATTTGCACAATCAAGTCACTTGTCCTTAGCCACACAACATGTAAATAGCAGAACCATGATTCACATCTACCTGACTCTTTCTCATCGTGTTAGTTAATAATGCTATCTATGAGTTATAGTTCAGCTATGAGTTCCTTGACTATGGCTGGGTTCTTCACTATGTTTTGGTGAGGTGAACAGTATTTAACAGAAGGAAGAAGACTACCTCAAGGAAATCTGCAGAGACTGAGAGTGGTCCTGAGCCTCCTCTCTCTGAGTTTCTTGCACCCTCCCAACAGGGCTTTTGTCTCTGGAGACACATCAATAAGCCAAGTGTGGCCAAAGGCCCTAGTCTCAGACAGAGTTGGCAGCTGCCTCCTCTTATTGGCAGCACATTTATCATCTTGAGGAAAATATTGATGGAAAGAAACCTTACACAGGCAGCATGTGTCAACTGGGCATGAGGCCTGAAGTGAGGTATGGTGCTGGTTTTGGAGTTGTTCTCTGCAGAAGGCCAGTGCTCCAAGGGTTTGGTAAAATCCTAAGGATGATTATGTCCAGTTGTTAGTAGCTGTTCAGCGAATGTGCGTTAGATCCACATTCAGCTCTGAATGATGTCTAGTGAGCAAGGCACTTTGTCCAAACCCATCATTTTGTAGTTAGGTGCAGGGAGGGAGTGGCTTACTCAAAACCATATAACACATTAGTGGCTGACAGACGGTTAATGAAGAATGTGGCTCATAAATCTCACACCAGAACACTGTACCTTAGATGTTCTCAAATGTGCAATAAACATTCCAGCCTCCTGTGTCATCCCCCAATCGTTGCCCATAAAGTCAGCAGGAAGAAGTCAAAGGAGAATGGGTCCCTTTGCCTCTATGGCACTAAAGGCTAGAATGTAAGGTGTGACTGAAAAGAAACTCCCAAGCAGTTTCAGGACTTTGGAGGACTGACAGGCACCTTGGGGACTCCAGCCAAACTTCCAGAATTCACAAGCATTTTCAAAAAGGGACTACAGCTCCTTAACACAGATAAGATAAGCTTCCTGAGAAGATAAGCTTCTGACACCAATTATAGGCTGGTTTTTGTTAATTACCTTCATTCCCACTAAAAAGTCCACCAAGCAGCCAAGGAGAAGCTAGCTTCTCCACTTCGGGTTTGGGAGGCTAGCCTCATGCCCTTAATAAATGTCCTGTTAATTCTTATGCCAGAGTCTCTCGTTTGTTTCTGCTGGGTCTCACTCTGAACCAAACCTGTACACAAACCTTACAAGTATAATCTGAAAAACCTTCACGTAAGGTTTTTTCAGAGTCAATCTCCCAGAGTACCTGGGTTTGGTTCCAACATCCATATACTGGTCTGTAGTTCCAGTTCCAGGGGTTCTGACATCCTCTTTTGGTTCTACAGGCATTGCATGCACAGGTGCACTTCGATTCATGCAGGCAAAGCACTCACACACATAAAATAAAAATAAATAAGTAAATAAATAAATAAATAAAAGTTTTGTAAAAATGAGAAGAGAGAAGAGTTGTGGGCAGGGCATTCCCCTGTAGCACACGTACCTATCTCAGCTGCCCCTGCTGAACTGGCAACCCTCTCACCCCAGGGCAGGTGCTTTCCTTGCCAAGCTGATGTGAATTTGCAGCCTTTTGATAGCTGCTTCCAATAGCAGTGAGTGAAGGCCCTGGTTCTAGACCCTCCTCCTTTCATTATCTTTCACACACAGGTCCATAACAGAGCTGCTTCTCACTGGCCCATGTCTGAACTCTAAGGTTACACAGATCAGGTCTTCCCCTCAGAACTTTGATTACTTTGTAGACACTTGACCAAAGCAAACATGTAACTCTCAAATGCCCCTGTGCTGGCTAGCTCTAGTGTCAACTTGACACACCTGGTTTGAGGCAGCCTCAACTGGGGAATTGCTTCCATTGGACTGTCCTCTGGCCATGTCTATGGGGTATTTTCTTCATTGATGAATGCCGCAGGAGGGCCCAGCCCTTCTGTGGGTGGTGCCATTCCTGGGCAGGTGGTTGTCTATTATATAAGAAAGCAGGCTGAGCATGGGCCAAGGGAGCAAGGCAGAACGTAGCTTTCCTCCATGGCCTGTGCTCCAGCTCCTGCCTCTAGTTTTCTGTCCTGAGTTCCTGTGTTGGACTCCCTGATGAAATGTGTGACTCAGGAGATGTGAGCAAAATAAACCCTTTCCTCCCCAAGTTGGTATTGGTTGGAATGTTTTGTCACAGCAATGGAGAAGCAGACCAGGACAGCCCCCTTCCCTTTTTCACGACTGTCTTTATTTTAGAGCTGAAAGCTACCTAGTTTCTCTCCCACTCTCCCAACCCACCCCCACCCCTGCCAGCTTTGTGCTCTTTTTACAGGCTGGTCCAAATTGCAACAAACTGCAATTTGTTGAAATTGAATTTCGGTAACACCGCCTCCCATGTAGGGAAAGCTCTACCCACATTTGTGCAGCAAGAAAGCAGGAAGACAAATCCTTGTGTGCATGCACGTGTAAGTGAGCCTGAATGCAGATGAACAGGTTTGAGTGACTTAGGAATCAGCTTAGCTGTCCCCTGACTGGCAGCTCACAGCTGCCATCCTGAAACAATATCTGTTCTCTCCATCATCAATGTGGTTTCCATGGAGCCTCACAGTGCTGCTAGTGAAGGCTGACAGTTATCACTATAAAGTAACTTTACAACTTTGCAATTTGTAGCTCTCTGCTGACAGTAATATTAACGGCATTTCAAATTACAGGTGTAAAGTTGACAATAGAAAATAAAACCCTTAGAAACCTCACTTTGGGGCATGAGAAAGGCAGGGGGAATGTAATCACATTTTGGTTTTCCAGGCTGGACAGGAGGTATTCAGAAGCCAAGGCATGCTTTGATGTGAATGTAGGAGAAAGCTGGTCCAAAGCAGGATGGCAAAGGGTAAGAGGTAAACTGGGAACCACAAAGAGAGGATCTTGTGGCAAGAGGTAGAGCTGTATCTGGGTGATCAGAGATGACAGGCAGATCAGTGTTAGGCACAGATGTTGGAGAGAAGGGTTTCTGGAGGTGGAGGAGCAATAAGAGCTGGTTGTGAGTCCCTGATTCTATGGGACTCAGAAAAAAAGTTCCTGTACTTCAGGAAATTGCAGGAAACTTAGGCTAACTGCAGGGAGGAAGGCAAGACAAAAGTCGCAATAGACACTCTGCTGGACAATCTGGATTCAAATCCCCACTCTATCACTTAGTAGATGGGCAGCCCTGGGCATGTTATTTTATTTTTCTGAGTTTCAGTTCCCTTACTTTCTTTCGTAATATTTTAAAAAAGTATTATATGTGTATGAGTGTTATGCTTACATGTACGTTAGTGCACCCCTTGCCATGCAGTGCCTGTGGAGGATAGAAGAGGACATCAAATCCCCCGCAGTTACAGATGTTTGTTGGCTACCATATGGGTACTGGGATTTGAAACTGGGTTTTCTGTGAGAAGTCAGTGCTCTTAATCTCTGAGCCATCTCTCCAGTCTCCAGTTCCCTTACTTTCTATCTCAAAGGCCCAAATCACATGATTCTTTATCTCAACCCATCATCCATTCATCTACCTGCATGTTGATTTAGAAATGAACTTGAAGAGCTTATCATTTCATCTTCTAATCTAAAGAGGCAGAAAAACTAGTACCCAGAGCAGACCCACCTTCCCCTGCCCTCTGCAAACCTATGATGCAAGCTCTGGACAAGGCCTCTGCTCTAGTGCAGGGACCCTGAGCCATAAAATGTTTTATTTTTATTTTATTTTACATGTACGAGTGTATTGCCTGCATATACGTAATTTCATCCGTATTGTGCAGTGCCCATGAAGGTCATAAAAGGGTGTCAGATCCCCTGGAACTGGGGTTACAGATGGTTGTTAGCTACTTGTGGGTGCTGGGAACCAAACCCGGGTCCTCTGCAGGAGCAGCCAGTGCTCTTAATTGCTGAGCCATTTCTCCAGTCCTGACTCTGACCCTTTTCAAGAAGGAAGCACATACTCATTATTATTATTATTATTTTGCCATTACTATGCTATTGTTTTATTCAGTAAGTTGGATAGTGGGCATTCATACTTAATGCTCAAACTCCAGTTATGTCTACAGAGAGGAAGAAAAGAAATCTGAACCTCACTAAGCAGTAAGTGTTCCTCAACCCTTGAACTGAAGCTTTTAATTTTTTATTCTTATGAACTTTGACAAAACTATGATCCCAAATGTGATAAATAAGAAACTGAAAAGTACTGATGTATGTTTAGACACCAACCAACTTGTTATCCCTGACTTCTTCCCATTCTGTCCACCCCAAAAGTGAAATCTCCCCAGTAAGAGTGAAAACCCAGACAGCCACTCCTTCACACACACACACACACACACACACACACACACACACACACACACATACACACATACACACCGATTATCCCTCACAACATAAGGCCGCTTTCGAAATGGGATGCTGACTCCTAATCCAATATTCTTTTCACCATCTTAACAAGCAGAACCCTATGTGGACACCAAGAAAAGTATATTTTAAATTGTGACTTCATAGTACCTTGTGCCTATTATGAACCTGTCTAAATCCCAGGCCTTTCTCCAGAAGTTTGGAGCTATTTGTCTACCAGAAATTCCTCATTTGAATTCTAGATGAGCCCCTTATGTTCAATATTTCACAAACAGAACTCAAAATGTCCTCTTCCACAGCCCCACTCTTTAGTAGTTCATACTTAAATGATTGACTCTGCTTTTCACCATGTTCCTCAAACCAACAAGTGGAATACCTTCCTTGACTCTTCCTTGTATCCCATATCCAAACAGTCAGCCATATATTCAATCTTATCTGCTACCTACTAGAACATGTTACATGGAGCTGGTTTCTACTGAGATCCCTAAGTCTCTCAGTAGCACATATTTCAAAAGAAGGCATAAGATCACCAGGTAGGATTTATAAATGAAAACCTGAAACCAGTTTTGCAGCCTTGAGCTCACCTTCACATAAGAGAACCACTTAAGAAATGGGGTGAATGACCAGATTATCTTGGGCTGTGGAAGGAATCCCAGACAACATCTTGAACAAATACACTTATTCAGCAGATCTCCAGCATCTATCACTGGGATAGGGGGTGTTTGAAGAACTCTTAAGGGATTGTCCAGGCCATCCCCTGAGCACACTGGCTACCTGAGGACTGTCTTACTCCTTTCTGGCTTTCTCTTATCCTGTTCAACCCCAGAGGAGTGAACAGCTGCTGTCAGTCAGGAGGGGACCCCAGGGAAATAGAATTCAGACTGACCCTAGGTCACCTGAGTCATCATGAAAATGCTGCTTGTTACAGAGGGAGGGTTTTCTTTGAAAAGGTTTGATGATTCAGATTGAACCAGGCTTAGTAATTGCTCAACTCAGACTATTTTGTGACTAGAATTAATTAGAGGATGTCTTAATTTCCTGAGGATGACTGGAATCTCATGGGACCTGCCATCACTCTCATATCTTTAGATCTATAATCTATATCTATCTGTAAAGCCAGTGGAAACAAACAGGAAATTTGTTTTATAATTGTTATGCCCATTCTTTCACACATCTTGCTCCCATGTTTATTGATCTCTGCCTGTTTCTGACCCAGCACCAGCTACCCTGGAATGCTTGGACAGAGCATCCTTTCTCTAGCATTTGGGCTCTCTCCTGTACCTCTCTCTTTGTGAAGGGAAGTCTGCTCCATCCCTTCTTTCCTAGTCTACATTTCACTTATCCTGAAGATATGAGCCCAAATTTCTTTTCTTCCCTCCCTTCTCATTGTCTGCCTCCAACCAGCAGAGCTTCTCTCTGCCAGGGCATTTATTCTTTGTGATGCTATCTTCTTTACCTTCCTCCCTCTTCTTGAACCTGTATTCCTTGAGATAGGGACTATGCATATTTCTCCATTTCTAGTACCTAATGAGTTTTGTTGGATGGATGAATAAATAAATGATATCTTCAATGTTTGATCAATGTTTCAGAGGACCTAGTGAAAGAGATACAGTGAGTTCTGAGTTAAGATCATTTAGCTGATTCAAAATCTTAATATCATCTCTTGGCCAGCTGTTCTGTTCTCCAGAGCCAGCACTATCTGATTTCAGTGCGGCCACAGCCACAAGTCTAAATGGAAACCAGGCTGCTCAAGATCCAAGCTCTCAGTTTCCAATGCTTTCCTAATCCACTGTGTCAAAGAGCTATTTCCTCTTGGCCTGTAACCAGGGCATAAGCACAGGCCAGAGAAACTCTGGGTGAGTTTATGATTCCAGTTTAGCCTTTCTCCTTTTACATTGCTTGAACAGAGCATATTTATTACTTGGCAGGCCTGCAAAATGTAAATAGGGTATTCTGAAGAATGGCGCCAAATTATCAGGAATCTATTATTTCATAACAACGACAACAGCAGCAGCAGCAACAACATAGCAAATGGCATGAAGGAAAGGCAAGAGAACTAATTTAACAGCACCTTGAACGTGATGTGGTGATTTATCTGGTCATGACAATGTGTACTTCATGTAACCCTCACAACTCTGAGAATTGAATAATTGTTATCCTCACTTTACAGCTGAAAAAAAAACAGGTTCAAAGTGGTTAAACTGAATCAGGGTCCTTAGCAAGGAGGAAAGAAAACAGAGCTTACACCCGGAACTCTGACACCAGACCTATATTCTGGCCACATTGTGGACAGGCCAGAGTCCCAAAAGCCACTAGCTATGGTAGAAGCCTTTAAAAATGTATATAGTTCTTTCCGTTAACCTCAACACAATGCAGAAAAAGGTCATGCCCTTCACTTACAGATTAAACCGAGACCCAGTGAGGTTATGCATCCTGCTCAAGGTGGCCCCTCTCCTAAGTGACTGAATCCAGGTTCAAACCCAGATGCTCGGATCCAAAGTCTGCTTTTTGCAAAACACCTTTTGTGTGTGTGTGTGTGTGTGTGTGAATGCCTCATAAAAGACGTAGAAAGGTTGATTTGTAAAGGTGAGGCTCACCTCACAGAGCCTAGAGGACTCACTGAAGGCCACTGTCTGGGATAAGGCTGGCGTTGTCATCAGAATCAGGTCTCCTGACTCCCAGTCTAGAGGACACTTCCCCTCAAACCATATTGCCATTCCCATCAGACCATGTAATTTCTTTTTCTGATTGGGACAGTGAGCCAGCAGCCAAGAGAGATCACAATCTGTCTGCCTGCTCTCCCTCTGTTATGAGGTGCCATGTTAAAAAATGTATTTCGAAGAGGAACCAGATTAAGTCACCCTTGCAGGTACCAAATCAGCCTGTGCTTCCTGGTGCAGCTCCAGGTTCCTCTGCTTCCCTGACTGACAGCTCAAGACAGGGTGGTGCACAGCCTCTCCATTCATCCAGTCTCCTTTCAGTCACTATCTCCTGTGAACACTGACACAGTTCCTTGATCTTCTCAGTCCCACATTCCACATATCTTGCAGCTGTCACCCTAGTGCAAGCTAGAACTCTCCCATCTGCAGTCTTCTCACGTGTGCCACTGCCTACAGAGCAGCCAGTGACTTTCCTCTCTTGTTACAGTTCTTATGTTCTTTATCATCTCATATTTAAGTTCAAATTCCTTTTAATTTGAAATTTTAGACTTTTCTTTTGTATCTGAAGGCCTGTCACCAAACTGGACCAGTCAAAGCTCTGGCTGCACATGTGTGCCTCTCCATCTCCCCTCTTGTCTGTAATGTTCTCCCTTCAATAACACACTCCAATGCCACTGGACTAACTCTTCTCCAAACTTAAAACTCAATTTAGATGGACTTTCCATGAGACAGCCTTCTCTGACTCTCACGACTGTTCTGAATTCATCTTATCCCATGGAATAACATTTTTAGTCACTGCTATCCTGTTTTTAGAACTTGACCTGGCTTTTAGCAAGCACTCACCACACACACACACACACAACTACACACAGTTGTTGTTGTTTAGTAGCAGTAGTAGTATTTGTTTTTGAAGAAGGGTGTTCCAGGAGGTCCTGGAAATTTCCGTATAGCCCAGGCTGACCTCAAACTCATGATCCTCCTGCCTCAGTCTCCCAAGTGCTGGGATTTCAGGTATGTGCTACCATGCCAGCTTATGCATGCTTCACATGTTAATATCCCATAGCTTTATAGAATTCCTCTGTAACTTACTTATCATAAGTATTTTAATTGTATCTTCCATGTTCTATCTCCTTAAGTAGAAGGAAAATCTCATGTCAAGACTCATGACCTCCTTTTTAGTACTTTACCCCATGTGCCCGGTATGATTCCTAACACACACTAATATGTGTTTACTTTTGATGAAAGAGGATTGAGAATTAAGGAACAGAAACCCTGAGCTAAGGAGGGTTCTATCACAAAATCATGCCAGAGGTATAGAGAAATAGGAGAACCCATGAAATTAGACATCAGAAAACAATGGCAAGCTGACTGCAGGCCTCCTGGAGAGACTCACGTCTTCTTGTGAATTGGGTTGATATTAAAGCATCATTTGAGATGGACTGTCCCAGTTGTGGTGACTGTGGGGGAGAGCTTATCATGATCTCTCAAAGGCTGTACAGAGTCTGAAACACTGCTCTACAAACCTGGTCTACCCCTTGCTATATCCTTCCTGTGGGGCTAATCTGATCTTCTAAGTGCTCAGGAAAATAACTGGTGGCTACTAAAGCTACTGGGTACACCTGTCCTAAGTCATGCCACTATCAGAAGAGATGTTTCCTGCACAGAGTAAGGTTGGAACTCCATGAACACTCATCAAGGTTAAAGAAGGCTAATGGGAGAACTTCCATTTCTGGGAGGGAGAATCGCCCCTACAGCAAATGGGTCTTCCATACCCATGGTTTCTACAGCTGAGGAGTCAATCAGTCTTAGATAGAAAATATTTTAAAAATTGTGTCTGTACTAACATGTACAGACAATTTTCTTGCCAAAACAATACAGCATTGCAATGATTTACATGACATCTACAGTGCATTAGATATTAAGTTATCTAAATATGATGAAGTATACAGGATGATTTGTGCAAATACTACACCGTACATAAGAGACTAGAGTATCTGAGGATTTCAGTGTTCCATAGAGGTCCTAGCACCAATCCATCAGGACACTGAGGGACAACTGTATACAGAATTGATCCCATCTTTTTCTTTTTTCAAACTCCTTCAACTATAATTCTTCCCCTGAGAAAATGAAGGGTTTAGAAAAGAGAAAGGAATCAATCTATAAACCAAAGGATAAATAAAAGCCGAATCCATCAGAATCTGTCACAGTCCTGGTGTAGTGACTTTGAAATAAGCTAGAATTATGGGATAATCCTTTTGAAAAATCAAACAAGCTAGAAAGTAACCCCCTAATTTCATCCTGGAAAGCTTAGACATTTTCAGAGAAATTTTTTAAGAAAAAGCAATTTGTCAAAGGAAATACAAAGGCAAAGAGACAGATGCAGAGGATGTAAGGTGAAGAGACAAAGAAAATGGAAGGACAGTAAAAGAAGAGAGAAAGGAGGATGATAAGAAGAAAAGGAGAGCAAGGAAGGGATGGGGGAATAAGTAGGGAGAGAATGCAGGAGCAGTGAGGGGTGACAGGTAAGACGCCAGCGGCAAGAAGACAGAAAGGAGAGCAGAAAGGAGCACGAAGAAGTGAGGGGAGGAGCTGAGAAGGACAGAGATGCAAAAGCTTTCTGTGTTTGTGGTTAGAAAGAGAAGTCAGAGCTCTTCAGCAGCTCTGGAAAGCCTGTGTACTTACATGTACCTACATGGCAGAAGACTCAGTGCCTCAAGAAAGAGAGGAAGGAAGAGAAAGAATGGGAAGGTTATGAGTCTAGGAGCCCCAAGGAACACATGAGGCCTTGAAACAGCATATAAAGGGCATATAAAACACAAATAGAACAAATAGAACAATTCAGAGATGTTGAGCCCACCACCTTTGTCCTCACCCCAGAGTTTAGTCCTTTCCTTAGCTGGGATCTGACTCTTGACCTGCCTAGTAAATCCTTCCAGATTTGATGCTCCTGGCTGGATGAAGGTTGGACCAAGCATAGTAGGGACCTGCCAAGGATACAGGCTTCTTCAGTGTAGGGCACAGCAGCTGTGGTACCCCCAATAATGTAGCTGTAGAAGGAGACCTCTAAGGTATAGCAATATGAAGTGTGGTCCAGGAGCCCACCGAGGAAGCGACGGCCAGTTCCTGCTTTCACGGCATCCCGGTTGAAGGATGTGCTAGACTGTGAAAGATAAAGTTGGAAAGAGTGAATCAGGTCTGGATGCTAAGAGAGTTTAAGAAAATCTTACAACACTTCCAGTTCTCAGTTTCTTTATCTGAAAAGTGGGATCTTAATTTCATATCTCAGTCATTATGAGGACCAATTGAGTAAACAAGTATAATTAAATGAAAGCATCCAGCAGAGTTCTCAGGGCATAGCCACAGGCACTCAGCAGCTCCCTGTGGGAATCTGAGTGAGGACAGATGGGGGAAGGAGAAGCATGCAGAGAACAAGAAACAGCTGTATTGTGATGAGGGTCAGTATTAAACTTTGAGTTTAATAATATAGTTCCCTGGGTCATATCTAATTTAGGCTCCAAAAGAATCCCCTGAAGTAGGTGTTTGTATTTTGCCAATCTATAGGTGAGAAAAGAGGGGCTCACAGATGTACAGGAAGTAAATTACAAAGTATAGATTTGAACCCAAGACTAAATGACTCCACGTATTCCAGTGGTCCCCATACCATTGGAGAGAGCAGAAGTCATGTCTAATATGAGCTGAGGAGATAGTGGCTACTTCGTATGTTGATGCTGGCAGCACCTATCTGTGTGAGAAAGGGGTGGACGTGCCAATATGAGGTATTCTATTCAGACACATGTTCTCCTATCATCTGGCTATGTGAGACCAAAGAGCATGCCCTTTTGGTGTGGACTCAGTTTCCTCATCTGTATAGTGGAGGTGGTAACAGTTCTCACACAGTGGTGAGGGCCAGTTCTCTTGAAGTTAGAGTGCCATTCCATGCAAATCTAAGTAAATGAAGATGGCTTAGTAAGATCATATGTGCAGCACTCAGTAGGAGATCAATGCAGAAAAAGAAAGCAAAAGAGAGACAAAAAGAGAAATCTGTGTGTTGAGGTAGAGAAAAACTATGAGAAAAATCAGAGAATGTCAAATGTGAAAGGGCTTCTGAACCCTATGTGACAAAACACAACTCTCCTGTTTTTAGTCAGTTCTTGAGGAGAGAAGAGACAGGAATGGGACCAGGACAGATGACACTAATGACATCCCAGAACTCCTGAGGATGCTGAGATGCAGGAGCATTACCAGACACAAGAATAAATCCCAGATAATGTCCTATTTAAAGATCCTGGAATCCTCTCTCCACAGTGAGTGTCTCTGGACCTGTGACACACCTTCTAAAGAACTAGATGCTTCAGCCTGCCCTGAAATTTCAAAAGATCAGGACTGGCCCCCTTGCACTGGTTTCCACAGGAATAAATGTGGTTGTTTTGCCCGTAGCTGTAATAGATAGGCACCTGCTTGAGTCTATCCCCAGATGCTGGAGGACTTTATATGACGTTCTCAGCCTATAGGTGTCTGGCCTATAGGTGTCTCGTGGGTACAGAAAAGACTGTGCTAAACAACTTCCAATTCTTTTCTTGGTCTGCTATCCAAAATTCTGTAATGCAAACTGCATCTTAGTTCACAGAGAAATCAATCATTTTCACTAATGTCCAGCCTGAAGCAGTGAACAGGTGAGCTTTCAGCTCATCAACTTCAAAAATCACTCTGACCTTTGTGGGTCTCTCTACCTCTGTCCACATGGAAGTAACAAGGCTAAGAGATTTAGTATCAAAACAAAGGAAAATGAGCTGGAACTTTCCTATGCCCTCATTCTATGTGTTGATACTTCTCCTTATCTCTCCCTGCTCTTTTCTAGAGGTGTGTGTGTGTGTGTGTGTGTGTGTGTGTGTGTGCTACAAATTTTCTAACAATACTTTCCCATCTCATCACATCCAGCTTTCATGTGAGTAATAATAGCAATTGTCTCTGGAAACTGTTGAGGTCTTTACTGCCTGAAACAGATTTTCATATCTATAACTGCATATGTCCACCCAAGAATCTGTAGTGCAGACAGGGTAGAAAATATATGTACCATTTACTAACAAAGAAATTGAGACCAAGTAAGTCATGGAAGTGGAGAATGGTGTACATATTGCACTGGATCTTGAAAAAAACGAGGCAAACGAAAACAGACCCTGGGATAGGCATGGAAATAGGGAGATATTTGATGAGTTTCTTTTCCTTATTAATGTTGGAGTCAGACATGCAAAACAAATGCAAACTAACCAGACTGACCAAACACAAACTTGGCAAACTGAATGGAAATGAGCCAGAAGGAGGTGGTAACAAGAAAAAGTGTGGAGGGATCCAGGCTAGCTCCCGAGAACTCTTGACTTACATAGGAGAAGTCTTCTGCATTCTGGCAGAGAAGCTTCGGAAAAATGGCCTGCCTCTGGAATCGTTCCTCATCCTCAAAGATATTGCCATACATAAAGCCATTCATCATGGTGGAGTGAGCATGGATGTCAATATAGAACTCCAGGCTTGTTTTCTGTTGAATGGATAACAAATGAGAAGTTCAGGACTGTAGAGTCTGTCTTAAAAAAACCATACCACATGCAATATGCCACATACCCTTTCAAGCTGGCTTTTTGTATCAATACATTTGGCAGTTATTTACAAAATGATTGGAGGGGGTGAAACAGGTGAGGATCAATTTCTATTAACCAATGTGTCCTCAGGGTCTGAAATCATCAACATGTTCATGATTATACACTATGGGAAACTATTCTCTGATTAATAAGAAATACCTATTTATTTACTTTGGGCATTCTTGTAGTTTTGTCTCAACTTTCATTTCTACCTGGAGAACCAGGGGTAAAACATGATCCCACTTTGAACATCAGTAATTTTTAAATCTGAAAATTATGTATTTTGATTCCAACCTCGGAGTTGTTATAATGGGAATCAAGCACAGTGATGATTACTACCATTTTCTGTATATCTAATGCATGCCAGGCTCTGTTCTGAGAGCTTTACATATGAAGTCTTAACTCATTTTTCACAATGTCACATCTTCTCCCCAATAACATATAAACAGTTCATGGGGGGGGGGGTTGGGAGGGCTTTATTATCTCTAAATGACATTGACTAGAATTTTTCTGCTTATATATTAAAGCACTTCCTAGCTTGATCTGATATTTATCAACTTCCCTGAAGGCAGGGTATTGGTCATAAAGTGCCTGTAAGGCAGGATGCTCAGCAATTATCTGCAGACTGATGGAACAAAAGACACCAGGAGATGATTCCAGATACCATAATGGACTGGAGGAAGCAAGAGGACTTTTAGGACATTAGATTTTTAATGTCCCTCAAATATAATGTTCCTCCTCTTCTTATGTATCAACTAACATACATCTATCAATCCTCATGAGATTAACAAAGAAGTAAATGTAGAGAATTTCCAAGTTTCACAGAATGTGACTGACACACAGGATTCTTGACTCTTGACACAATGAACTTGTCATCGGTGGCTAACAGTAGCAGCCTGGCCACCTAGCTATCTCTCTTTTAGAGTACAGTCTTAAAAAAGAAGAAATTTTCCCTCTTTGGAACACTTTCAAATGAAGTTACAGTCAAATGAAAACCATGTTGCTTCCAGAATGTGGGCTTGATGACTGTCATTTCATTTGCTTCAGAGTTGGAGTGAAAAATTATGTCTTGTCGAACTCCCAGATCTTTGGGTAGTATAAGCTGTCTTGAAAGATACAAGATACACTGCTCTGTGTGATATTAAACTCATCATTTTCAGCTTTGGAGATGGAATACACAATGATGAACAGGAGTCCTATAAAAGTCATCTTTGCAATTTTATTTTCTTTAATTGTCTGTCTTTTCCTCTGAGCTTTGGATGAGCTGCAGAGGAAAGGAGGAGGTAGAGGGATGACTTAAGAAATATGTGAGGGAAAACTGCAATTTATATCTTTGGCTGCCAGAATCAGAAAGAGGCCTGGAAATCAGTGTCTCTGACCTTTCTTGGATCAGCCCTGAGTGGGGAAGTTGCTTGTGTAAGGCTGGCTGACAGGCAGTGATAGAGCAAGAATCAGAGAAAGGCTCTTCTGACAACTGTGAGTGAGGCTCATGACATCAATTGTCCCTCAAACCTAGCATCCTCACACCTGGTGGCTAAAGTGACTTCACCTTAAATTAGCAGCAGGTGAATTTTAATTGATTGATACATATGGTTCAATAGTTAAAAGGCATGAAACTATTTACAGTGACAGAATCTCTCTTCCACTCTCTCCTCCAATCACTGTTTTACTTTTCAAAGTGAAAATGTTGTTAGGTTGTCATGTGTCCCTCCAGAGACAGTTTATTTATAAACAAGGAAATACTGTCCCCACTCCCAAATGGTAGCACCCCAGACACATTTTTCAGGGCTTTTTTTTTTCTTTCCTGTGTCATAAGGTAATTCTCAGTGAATACTTCATTCTTTTCGACAGCTGCATCTAAACCAGTTCTCTGCCTGATGGAATTTCCAGTCCATTTTTTCTTACCAACAGAAAAATGCATTTTGTTTATATTTTGATTTATATAGACAAAGAACATGAGGCAAGGATCAACTTTACTGTTCCAGCATCACTTACTGAATTGTGCACCTTTCCCTCCACTTACTTGAAAAGCTGTACTTTATATCTAGTTTTTGTGTACATATTTGGGTTTACTCGGGCATTTCTCCTCTATTCTAATCATTTTCTACTCATGTCAACAGCACACAGTTTCATTATTTTCTGATTATAATGTGGTTTAATCTTTGGAGAGGTAGTATGTACCTTACTGTCCTTCTTATTTTGGACTTTCATGGATTTTCTTGCACATTTTATATGACTTTTATGATGATCTTGCTAATTTCTTCCCACCTTCCCAAATGCTGTCAATATCTTTATATGTCATGTGCGTGTGTTTTTGTGTGGGTGTTGGTTTGAATGAGAAATGACCCTTATGGGCTTACATATTCGAACACTTGGTGCCAGTTGATGGCACTGTTTGCAGAGGTTTAAGAGGCATGGCCTTGATGGAGGAACTATGTCACTGTGAGCAGGCTTTGAGAGTTCAGAGCCCATGTCCAGTTCCCTCTCTCTGCCTCCTGTTTTCTGTTGGAGGTTTGAGCTGTCAGTCTTTGGTTCTGTCACCATGCCTGTCGCTTGCTGCCATGCTTCTCATGTTGGGCCCTTATTTCTCTGGAACTGTAACCTAAAATAAACTTCTATTATAGAATGCCTTGGTCATAGTGTGTGTGTGTGTGTGTGTGTGTGTGTGTGTGTGTGTGTGTTTTCCATGGACATGTTTGTGTGGCAATGCGCACAGATGTATAGAGGTGCACATGTGTACCTGTGTGTAGAAGCCAGAGGTCAATGTGGTGGTCCTCTTCAATTTTTCTCTACCTTATTTTTTGAGATAGGGTCTCTCACTGAACCTGGAGTTCATCCATTCAGCTCAGCTGGTGAGCCAATGAACTCTAAGGATCTATCTCTGCTTCCTGCCCCAAGTACTGGATTTACAGATACTAATTGTACTGAGCTTTTTTTTCAGCTACAGGTGCTGAGGATCTGAACTCAAGTCCACATGCTTGCTTGGAAGGCATTTCATAATCATATTAAATTTAAAGATGAACCTAGGAAGAATGAACTTTTATGATTTTGCACTTTCACATTTAAGAAAATATTTTCACTTTCATTTAATCAGTTTTTGGGGGGTACCACAGGAAGTTTATAAAGGTTTTGTTGTTTTGGTTTTGGTTTTCCAGACAGACTCTGAACATCTTTTTTTCTGCCTAAGAATCTTGTAGTTGTTGTAAAAGTGGTTTTAAAGAATACTCATTGTTATGACACTTTTGTAAATTTTAATTGAATTTTTGTGTATTTTATACAGACCATTCCAATAATCTTTATACCCCCTTCTTCCTCATTGGAAACCTCCCATAGTACTCCAACTGGAGTTCACATACTCTGTTATTTGTGTCAAGGCCCACAGTATCAAGTGAGAGTTCTAAGCTGTCCCTTAGTGCAAGTTCATCCACTGAGATCTATCAGCCTACCGGAGTCCCTCCCTCTAAGAAGATCAGCTCTTCCTCACCCAGCAGTAATTGACAACCAATAGTTCTTTGACTAAGATTGGGGTGGGCTATTCATTTCCACAGTTCTGTGCTGGGTTTTTATCTGCTTTGCATGGGTCTTGTGAATGCTGATACCATTGCTGTAGGTTCATGTGAGCAGGGTCCCAGGAGCCTGTAGGATTCTATTTCCATAAAGTCATGCAGCTCCTTCCTGGCCCTCACAATCTTTCCACCCCTCTTTTGAAATGGTCTCTGAGCTCTAGGTGGGTGGAGTTTAATATAGGAGTCCTATCAAGGACCCACACTCTGCAGAATCTTACTCTCTATGCCTTGGCCATTTGTGTTCCTGGTCCCCTGTTGCATGAGGGAGCTTTACTGATGAGAACTGAAAGATGCATTAGGGTTCTCTTTATGCCTTATTCTATGTTCCATGAGCCTTAGCTCTAGAAGTTGCATTATAGATGTGCCACTTAGGCTTGGGCAATTCACTGACAATCTCTGTGAATGACCCATTGTGGAACTCTGCAGTAATCTCTGTGTATTGCAAAAGAAGCTTCTTTAATGAGTGGCGACTAGGATACTTGCCTGTAAATATGAAGATCCAGATTTTGTACATAGTAAGCCATTACATTTGTCTAGGGATGTGAGAAGTATGGGGTTTTCTCTAATATCTATGACCTCTCCAGTCATGTGTATTTGGCTGTGTTTACAGTACCACACATGAGTTTCCTCCCATTGAGCGAGCTTTAAGTCCAGTTAGGTAGCTGTTGATTGCCCCCCAAGATAAAAGTGCCACTACTGCCCCAATATAGTTTGCTGTGCCAATCATTGATGTGGTTATTAGGCTTTAAAGCTGGGGTTAGACCATCAATTGATTTTTTATCCTTAGCAGCTTGGATAGAGCTCTCCAAAGGTGTGAGAGATAGCCCTCAGGGGAAGTGGATTCTAGGTCAATCCTAACTCCATCACTCCAAATGCAGTCTCTGAAGTCCTGTTTTCAGCAATAGGATCTTGCCTTCAAGTGCTGGGAGGTGATTAAGGACTGTGGCAATATCCTGTGTAATTTTGGTAGTCTCTTAGACTACCCTGGCCAACAACTCAAAGCAAAGTTTCTCCTGTCTGGCACGGTTATGTAGCTTTCAGCTATACACATGGATTCATGTAGAGATATCGGTATGTATAAATTTTCCATAGGTTTTTGGACTAATATAATCCCTCTGGTTTTTTATACTAGCAGAGCATTATTTATCTCTTCTCTTTCTGTCTCTCTGTCTAACCCTCTCTCCATGCCCTCCCCATTTAAAGTATTCCCATTTTCCCTATTTCTCCTTTGATAATACCTGTTTCCTATGGTCCCATCTCTCCTTCTTCCCCTTTATCCCCTGTGTAACCCTTCTTCTGCCTGTCCCATTTAAGCACCCCTGTTCTAGCCATTTCTCCCTTAGTAACACCTGTTTCCTACTTCTTCTCTCTCATGTTCCTTTTTTCCTTTACTTCCTTGGTCCTTTTCCATTTTCCTGATTCTTGTAGTTACATCAGAAAAAGTGATTTATTTCTAGTAAATCTTACTGGTTATTCTTTGTAAATATAAAACATTTTGGTATATGAGGTTTATACGTAGATAGTTGATATTAGTAAAAATACATTATTATTTTAAGGTACATTTTATTGAATTTCCATATGTTTCTTCCATAGTCACTGGGTACATTCTATTTATCAGACACAATTTTAGGCACTGGGAACATGCTCCAGAGAGTATACTGGACACTTAGAACATAGTAATGAGCATAGTATAAGGTTATAGATCTCAAAGAGTTTATCCCTTATGGTACAAAAAAAATTCGTAAATATATAAAATATTAGGAGATATTAATGCCATGGAGACAAAGCAGAGTAAGGAAACTGAAGATAACAGAGGGGTTCTAAGAGAAACAGAAACTTGAATGGAATAGGAGAGTTACCCTTGAGTTTGTCAGGAAGAAAGGACATCCAGGTTGAAGAAGTAAATGCAAAAATGATTAGCATTTGGTATGCTTAAGTTGGAGTGCCTGGGATGGGGTGAAAACATAAGAAGGGTGAATTAAAGGACAGTGTTTCTCAGGTAATATTAACTTATGTGCAATAATTTTGTCTCTCATGCTTTTATACTCATAGTTTATTTTTCATATCTTTCTGGGTTGTTTTATCACCTCTAAATTAAATTTAAAGAATTAATTCTTAAGATTCCTTCCTGCCCTGGGATTCTAGAGATAAGAAATAGAAAAGTAGAAAAGGAGGTATAAAAGGATCCGAGAGTTTACTCAAACGGAGTCAGAATAGTGGTCTGTGTATGCATGTGCATGAGAGAATATGTACACACACATGAATCCCATACACATTTGGAGGCCAGAGGTTGACACTGAGTGTCTTTCTCAATCATTCTCCACCTTATTTTTTTGAAATAAGTTCTCTCTCACTGAATCTGCAGTTCACCAAATGGCTAGGCTGATTGGCCAGCAAGCCACAGTGATCCTCTTGTCTCTGTCTCCCCAGAGCTGATATTCCAGATGTAAGCCACAGCACCCAGCTTTTACATAGTTGCTGGGAATCAAAACTCAGGTCCTAATGCTTATGCAACAGCACTTTACCAACTGAGCCATCTCCCCAGTCTTAGTTATTTTTATTTTATTCCTCATTAAATATATTCAGTATTTTGCCAGAAATGCCATGAGATACATAAATACTAATCCAAATAATGTCCAAATAGTCCAAATAGTGTTTTGTGCCTACACTGACGTAAGGATTTTGACTGGCCCAGTCAAAATGTAATATGAAAAGCAGAATTGGAGGGTCTAGCTCTTGTTACAGTGTTTACATAGAAACCTCAATGTTTACCCAGCCTCAATCCTTCTTCTGTTGCTGCATGCAGTATTCAACTCACAGGGGAGGACTGGAGATAGAACTGAAGAAAACATCACCACAACTTCTCTATAATCTAGTCTCTCCAGAATACCACAAAGAAGTCTACTGAAAGAAGAGAGGAAATCTGAAATAACAGAGCAACAGCAACACAAAATCTTAACCAATGATCTAAACCCAGATAGGCAGATTCTGGCCCCAATACATAAGCAACAGGAAAGACCAAGAGAACATGAAATCTCTACAACTTACCAACTATATACTAATGATTCCCAATCAAAATGACTTCAATGGAATTCTAAAGAATGATTATAAACATGGTAAAACAACTCAAAGAGGACTCTAATATTTTCCAAGGGAACACAGCTGAATGAAATAAGTAAGTCAATCCATAATATGAAAATATGATTTTATGAAGAGACGGAAATACTAAAGAAATCCCAAACCGAAATGATAATGGAAATGGGAAATACACTAAATCAAATAAAAAGCTCAGTGGGATGCTGGGTGTGACATCACACACCTTTTATCCCATCACTAAGGAGGCAGAGGTAGGTGGGTCTCTGTGAGACAGAGGTCATCAGGGCCCACATAACAAGTTCCAGGCCAGCTAGGGCTACAAGCAGATCCTGTCTCCAACAACAACAATGCAATAAGCAAAAAGTTCAGTGGAAAGTCTTGCCAACAGACAGAATGGATCATGTAGAAGATAGAATATTAGATAAAATAGAGGAACTGGATTATTCAGCCAAAGTCAATGATAATATTTTTAACGTATGAAGGGAACATGAAAGAACTCTGGGACCTTATGATAAAACAAAGTCTATGTATTAAAACCATATAAGAAAGAGAAGTTCATGAAGAACAATAGAAAATATTTTAAATAAAATCATAGAAGAAAATTTCCCAAATCTATAGAAAGAAAAGTCCATCCATATACAAGAAGCACACAGAGGATATGAAACAGACAGGATCAGGAAAGAAACTCTCTGGGGAACTTGGATCATATTATAGTAAAAATACTATTTGCATAGAACAAATAAAGTATATCAAAAGATACAGAAAAAGAAGAGCCAAGTCACATACAAAGGTAGACCCATTAGAATAACTGCTACCTTTTCAATCCAAGCCATGAAAGGAATAAAGACTTGGACTGATGTCTTTCAAACTCTGAAAGATTACAATTGTCCCAATCTAATATACCCAACAGAACTATCTGTCATAATTGACAGTTAGAGAAATATTTCATGATAAAAGCAGGCTAATGAACTACAGGAGAAGAGACTGATTAAACAAAAAGACTTTAAAAAGTCCCAAACACTGCACAAACCAACAAAATGACAGGGAATGATACACACTTTTCAGTAATAGTGCTGAATATTAATGATCTCAATTCATGATCAAAAGATACAGACTATCAAATGGATTAGAAAACAGAATCCTTCTTTTTGTTGCCTTTAAGAACACACCTCACCACAAAAGATCTTAGAATGCAAGGATAGAGAAAAGTATTCCAAGCATGTTGAACCAGGAAAAAAAAAAGCAGGCACTGCAATTCTGGTATTTGACAAAATAAACTCTAAAGTAATTCTTGTTAGAGGAGACAAAGGGGGTTACTTCACACTGATCAAGGAAATATTCTATCAAGATGAAATTACAATTTTAAATATATACACACCAGTTATAAGCTCATCAAATTTCATAATTCTCTCATTTTCCATCTAGCCGCTTGCTTGGGCTTTGATAACTTGTTACTACTTACTGTATGTTCAATTTAAGTAATAGATAGTGTTTCCTATGAGTTCCTTAAGGAGAGGGACAGCTCTGATCCAACTTCTCATCATCTTTTGCTTGGTCTACTATTATAAGAACTTCTTAATGGATTTCCTTATTGCTCTAAAGTGACTTTTAAGAATGGAAACTCTTCCACTTCCTTAGTTAAGACTGGTCTACAATTCTTTATTCTTTACAGAATAGAGACCAAACCCTTGAATTTTCTTAAAAGGCCCTACATCGTCTGGTCCCTGGCCCCCAGAAGCAGCTCTCATCATTCCAGCCACATGGAGCTACCTGGAGTACCCTGAACCACTGTTCATCACTTTTGCCTCTGAATTATGTCTCTAAACATACAATAATGTTCCCTTTGCCTGGAATACCCTCATGGAAGATGTTTTCCATTCTCCTTGTCCATTCAGTTGGAATCAAATGGGATGTGGGCAACAATGAGCACTGCTATGTTGGGGCTGGCCATAAAATCTATACTCAGTCAATCATGTTCCCTCTTGTCCTTCATGGAACCGATCTGTAAAAGTTATGGAATCATAAGAAGGAAGACGCCTATGTACTTGAATAAATACTTACAAGAAAATGGCCAGAAGACCTGCATCAGACTATGCTATTAGGTAGAAATGAAACTTCAATATATTAAAGCTACTGAGATTTGGAATAAACTAAACTAAATAATAAATAAAAAATTAAAATAAACTAGCTTTATTCATTTTGATTAGTACAAATTTTAATTTGCCATGCTTTATTTTGCTGGTTATAGATGGTGCACATCTGATCCCAGCTACTTGGGCAGCTGAGGTGAGAGGATCACGATTTTGGTGCAGGTCTGGACAACTTAGTAAGACACTGTCTGTCCTAGTTGTTTCTCCTTCTCGGTGATAAAACACTCTGATCAATACCAACTTGGGGAGGAAAGGGTTTATTTCACTTATATCTCCCAGGTCACACAATTCATCAGGGAGTCTAAAGTGGGAACTCAGAGACGAAACATGGAGGCAGGAGCTGGAGCACAGACCATGGAGGAACACTGCTTACTGGTTTGCTTCCCTGGCCCATGCTCAGTTTGCTTACTTATATAATAAACAACAACCTCCCAGGGATGGCACTGCCCACAGTGCTCTGGGCCCTCCACATCACTCAACAATCAAGAAAATACCGCACAGACATGTCCACAGGCTACCGCAAAGGAGACAATTCCCCAATTGAGGCTCCCTCAACCTAGGTGTGTCAAATTGACACCAAAGCTATCCAGCACACTGTCTCAATAGCAAATGAAATAGACCAAGATGCATGATGGTGGTAGAACAGTTGCTTTGTATTCTCAAGGCCCTGGGTTCAGTCAATTCTCAACAGTGTAATAACCCCCAAAGAGTTTAATTTATCCCTCACATAAGTTATTAGTTCCCTATACACCAGAGTTCTTTATTTTTATCTGTCATTAGGATGTGAGTTCTTTGAGGTCAGGCAAGGATACCACATTATCACTTAGAAAAAAGCTTCAGGACCATGATAAGGCCTGGTATGTAGGTTGTCATTAAAGCTTTAGGAAGGAATAAATAAGAAAGGAAACGCATGAATGGATGAATGGATGAATGAAAGCATATTGTTTATTCTCTCTGGCAGTTAGCATGTTTTCTGTGGTCATGCTAGAGAGCAAGGAGCCTGTCACAAATGCAGAGCCCTTAATTATAACTTGGGAATGAGAATAAAAGTGGGGGAGGGGCATCTCTGTTCTTTACCTCTGAAGTTAAGAACCTTAATTAAAACCAAGTGATGAAGGGTTGTCCCCTTGCCAGCAACCAACAGCTCATCCTGCAATCAGGGGCCTAAAGAATAAATTAAAATCAGTGCCAATAAAATTAAAACTATCTTGGGGCATATTTGCAACATAATTTAGTACAGAGTTTGTTTCCTCCTAGACACTAGGGAGGAAATGGGTTTTCATTCTACATTCGGAGCTGATTCTCTGCTTCATCTCGCTTGGCACAAGTCAAAACCTGAGCTTTGGGGTCTGACGTAGTACTGAGTCCTTCATATCTGGGAGTGCTTCAGACTTCATAGCACATTCAGTCCAGTGAAGGAAGGGCAATCCAGGGAGTTAGACCTCAGAAAAGGTAGGTTTATATCAGGTTTGGAGAAGAAGAAGTTGAATTTAATGACAAGCTGAGGAGGGTGAACTTTGTGGTTATGTATGATTTGCAGAGGAGAGAATAGAACAGAGAGCTTAACTTGGTCAGCAGTACACAGCAGGAAGTGGCAGAGCTAGGCTGGAGATTTGGATAGCTGACTCCAAAGCCTCCTCTCCTTGTTACTCTATTCTCAGGAGCCTGCAGTCTAGCAAGCAGTTATTTGGTCATAACCAAGCACGCAAACTCCTTCACCTCCGAGCCTGAAGATTATGGGTCAGGGCACTTTTGGCCTTAGATCCTCTAAAAGACTTTGAGGTGAGTATGGGCACAAGAGTTGAAAGTGTTAGAGAACTTCCAGAAAACTTCCTCTCTAAGATTCACCCCAGGAAGAGATTTATCCCATGGAACTCAGGGGAAGAAAAAAAACAACATTCAAAATCTATTGAAATTTCTTCTAGCCAGTTATTTTTAAAAGTGAAAATTATTTCTGAAAGACAGAAAAATAGAAGACTGTTCCTTTAATAGCCAAGCTTCTGGGCACAGTGGTCCACACCTATACAGTAAGGCAGGAGGGTCCCTTGTCTGCCTAGTCAAAGTGATGAAGTCATGTCTCACAAACAAACAAACCAAAAAATCAAATGACCAAGTAATATCAAGGTCTTCTATCAGGTATAACTTTCTGAAGTGTATAACTTCCTTCATCAGGTATGTCGATGGCTAAACATAAATTCCAGCCATAAAGGAGGATATGATGAACTGGGGTGGCAGGAGGGGAACAATATGTAGGGAACCTAGGCAGTTGACCCAGGGAACCAAGGCAAGGCCTTGGGACTCTAGTTCCTATTCTCTCCATGTTATCCAGGGCCAGCCTTGTAGAACCTCTTGTGTCTTCTCAGGTGCTTTCATGTATTTCCATCCTATGTTTCCCTTCCTTTCCCACCTGGTAACATCTTGTTTATTTCAGTGCTCAGCTCAAATGGTCCCTTGACAGAGAAGGCACCCTTAATACTGTCAAAGATGGCAGTATGTTTCTCTGGATTTTCACAGATTTTTAAAACATTCTTTTGTTAAAATATCCATTCATTCATTCATTAATTCCTTTGTGAACTATTTACTATGAATTGCCATTGTGGCCGGTGCTAACATAGGATCTGGAGTAAGCTTTCTTTTTGCCTTTAGGGTACTGAAGGCCAGATGGAGATGAGAGACAACAGTCAGCAGATAGGAAAAGGTGTAGTAGATCATGGTACATGTTAGGATTGCACTAAGATGCGCGATAGCTGATGACTAGCATAGTAGGTGAGAGCAGAGTCTACTGTATGTAGGTAGTGTCAGGAGGGAAAGCTTCTCAATCTGAGCCTTACAACAACTGACAAGACCCCAGAACAAGGATAAATGTGACATATTCAAAGACCAGATGGACAACCTGTGGATGGATTCTGATATGGACTGGAAAAGAGGCCATGAGGTTCTTAAGTCTGGTCAGCAGGCCATTGCAGGCCAGGGAAATAATTTGAAGTCCATCCTCGGTACAATGGAAAGTCACTCCAACACTGAAACACTGTAAGGATGCCCTGCCCACCACATAGATAATAAACTTTAGTGGGGCAGGAGTGGGGCTCTTAAGACAGGTCCCCAAAAGATCATAGTACCTTGATAGTGTGGCAGCAGAGTAGCAGAAAAAACACATATTTAATATTTTGGCAATCCCCATAGGACATGCACATGGCTTAGATCTGAGACTCAAGATGAATCAAAGTTTTGTTACCTGAGCAACAAAATAAAGAGTTGTGCCAGGTACAAGGATGTAAAAGACCTGGATGGGACCCTGTTAAGTTAGTGATAGAAGAAGAAGAGGAATAAGGAGGAGGAGGAGGGGGAGGAGGAGGAGGAGGAGGAGGGAGAAGAAGAAGAAAAGAAGAAGAAAAACAAAACAAAACACAGAACCATAGAGTTCTGATGTGGATCTCTGGAACTGGAACTATCAGACTGGAACAGCAAACATTTAAATATTAAGTGTTATATTTTCCTGGTGGGAGGCCTAGATTTTGGATAGAGATTTCAGGATTATCAGCACAGTAGTGCTATTCTCCATCCCTTAGAAAGCATGGATGCCAAAAATAGTTCCCTGTACCAAGCCTACTGCCCACTAAAATTGAGACTTTGGCTAGGGGGATGAAGCAAACAAGCCTGTGGAGTTGCCAGGGAAGTAGGAAGGAAGCAAAGAGAATATGGATTTTATGAGGCTTTGTTCCAAGGATGAAAACAGTTTTAGAAGGAGGGTGTGGTTTGTGAACCCTAAGAGGACTAGGATGGTGAATGAGCCAGGTATTCTGGACTCAGGAAAGAACATCAAGGGATGTCATGATAGGAAGTTCCTGGGTCTAGATTTTATCCAAGGATGCTGTGAAAGATAAATAACAATGAAGCCTTATTGCATACCAGGTGGTTCATCTTCCCTCAGGCTTATCAGACAGAAACATCATTTACAAATGAGGAGACTTGGGGATAGAGGGGTCCAAAGGAAGGGGATAAAGGAAGTCCAAAATCACAAGGGTAACTGACCAAAACCAAGTTGTCAGACTCTACAATCCATGCCTTTAACCCTGACACCGTAGAAGACATTTATGGAGCAGTTCCTAGGTCTGGTCCTGTAACCATTCTTATGGTTTAAGCATTATTGTCATGAGGAAACCAAGGCAAGGAGAGCTTACAAGTGGTAAAACTGAGATTTGAGCCCAAGTCTTTCTGGTAAAGGACTAAGCATTTGCTCTCAAGTTATTCAGAAAAGCCCAGCCTCTGCCTCTGCCTCTGTGGCCTCTTGCCTCAGCAGAATCAACTTCAAGAAAAGGAAACTTGTAAAAGCAATATTTAGGAGTGGGAAAATGCATCCATAACAGAAAGACGGGAGGAAAAACGATTTTTCTATTTCCAACTTGTCTCTTACACTGTAACTTTACTTGGAAGTGGACTATCATGTAGCTACAGGCATTCCTATATCTCCTCTTCTAAGGGTCTAAGAGGGTCCAGGCAGGCCTGGCTTGATGAGAAAGAACCTTTCTTTCTTTCTTTCTTTCTTTCTTTCTTTCTTTCTTTCCTTTCTTCTTCCTCCACCTGCATGCCTGGAAAATGAAGCACAGAGACAGGAGGCCTGGTACAGGATTTGTAGGATCATAACAGACCTTTAAGGCCAAGAAGGGCTTGCCTCTTCTCTGTATCAGTGACTGATGACCCCAGCAGTGGTCATGGAAATGAAAATGACCATAGAAGGGCAGTCATGAGAGCAGAGTGATCTAAATTGTCCAACAGACTTAGCTTCCAGTAGCAGTTTAGCCAAAGGTGAGATTTGTGACTTGTAGAAGAATCAACTTGCCTTTCAGATCCTCAGTTTCCCTTCTGGAAATTGGAGATAATTCCAAACCCATAATATTGTCATGAAGTTACATGAAGTAACTGACTTGATGCCCAACAAAATGTCTGTTAACAGACCTTCTTTTCAGTTATGCAGTGATGCTACCACAGGTGTTATGCTGGGCATATGGACCTCCTGGAGTTCAAAACACATGGCAAAGTGGACATTTACCATGAAATTGCATGTGCAGTGGGGGATTTAAAGGAATTAACAAGAGGAACAGGTGTTATAACAGTTCTAGTTCAGATAAGGATAAATTTCTTCCTTATTGGATTAACAGTAGCTACCATCTTACATACTTGAATGGTTTATAAGCCATTATGACACCAATTAGTTCATTCAACTCTCAACAATCCATGAAGGAAATAGATCATATTCTTAGTAAAAGTTCAGAGACTGGTTTATCATGACCTCATAGCTAATTAGGGGTTGGACTGGAATTTTAATTCACATCATGTCCAAAAGACTTGGCTTGACCCTTCCCCTTAGGAACCATCCTCACATGCCTACTCTTGCAGAGACAGCTTAGGTACAAGTAGAAAAGCCAAGCCTGTCATTGGGATGCCATGGTTTGAGTAAGAAGATGAGGCAAAGAAAATCAAGAAGCTCCCAGTTAAAAAGTAGACTGAACTATACTATATAAACCCACGAGAACTTAAGGGACATTTTAACTTGATAATTAAAAGTTAATTTTGCTTCATTAAAAATCAAAGGTGATAAAACTAGAGCACTCCTGGGTACATATTGGGAACTCAATAAATATAACTGTGGCCTAAATCCATGGGGATATCTACTGCAGGAGACTGTCAGCTTATCCAGAAGGATAAGAATTGATGTCTCACTGCTGAGTTGGTGACAGTGGTATACAATAGGCTCTTGGGATGTGTTTATTCTTTTGTTGTCAGGAAATTCATCTTACCTCTCCTTCTAACCTACTCTATGAACATGGAGAAACTTCTTTCTTTGGATTTCAGTTTGAAACTTCAGTTGAAAGAAAGACTTTGGTGATGGTTTGGACATTTTTTACTATTATGCTCTAATTGTCTTATGGTCTTCAAATATTTGACTGCATTGTTCTGCAGTCTAACCCCCACCGCGCCCCCCGGCAAGCTTTGGCCTCTAACTGGGCACAGATGCTGCTTGCCTTCCCCATGTTATCCCCTTCAAGATACAATTGCAGGCAGAATCCTTTTCCTTGGCACAGTTTCTGAGGAAAGCCAGCTGCAGGCAGCGGTTCCTAATTTCCGTGCTAATGCAGATTTCCCATTTGGTACAGTATATGTTACCACTTTTCAAAAAAGTGTTTAAGGTGCTCACATTCATGCTGAAATGATGTTTTTTTTTTATTTTTTCAGAAGTGCAATCTGATGGATTTTTCAAATTTTAAGATTTATTTTTATGTTTATGTGTGTGCTCCCACATGAATTTATATGCACCATGTATGTGCAGGGGCCTGTGGAGGAACTAGAGTTCCTGGTGCTTGTGAGTCTGTCTTCATGTGAGTGCTGATGAAGGAACTGACAACAGACCCTGTGTCCTCTGCAAGGGCAGTAAATACTCTTCACTGCTGGGCCATCTCTCCATCCCTTTAAATGTTGTACATCATTCTAGGGGCAATAACATGATTCCTACTTGCTTAACTCAGTGCAGACCACTGGAGAAGAGGAGAAAGGCACAGGCAGGAATCTGTTCCTTTATTCTTTGTCCCCTCCCATCTCCCTTTACTTACCTTGTTTCTCTCTCTTTTAACTTTACTCTTCTTCTCTCCTTTTCTTCACTCTTTCCTACCTACCTTATCCTTTCCACAATACCATTGGGGGAAATATATGGATATACACCAGCTGTTCTGAGGGAAGTGTAAGGAGATCCAGGAGGGAGTTTGGCTGACTATCGGAAAGACTTCACAAAGACTTTATGAAAGCAAAATCCAAATGGAGGAGGAGGTATTTGCCAAGTGTGTGATAAGAAAAGGATCCTCTTGTGGGAAGGAAGAGAACCTGACCAACTCAACCTTTTGACTTGGTATGGAAGGGTCATTCGCTGAGTCTGTAATGCCATCATCTTATAAGTCTAAATTGGATATTTGTCTCTTAGGTACTTTCTTAGGACATATTGGCTAGTCTAACAAAATACTAAGGCTGGACAATTTATAAAGAACACGAATTAATTTATCACAGTTCAGAAGGCTTGGAAGCCCAAGATCCAAAAGTACCAGCATCTGGTAGGTATGTTCTTCCTGTATCCTCACATAGCAGAAAGCAGAAGAAACAAAATAAGGACAAATCCTGCTCCTATGGTAGAAGAGTAGAATCGAGCAAGTTCACTCTGCAAGCTAATTTTGGTTTCCATAGTATAATTACTCCATTTGAGAGTAGAGCCCTCATGATTTAAGTACATCCCATTTGATTCCATATCCCAACATTGCTGCATTGGATATTGAATTTCCAAAGCCCGAGTTTTAGGACACATTCAACCAATACAAATTTATTCCTAGTTAGAACACGATATGATCAGATGTTCTATGGTTTTAGGTTATGCTATTCTGATCCAGAAATGAGTTGATTTTTTCCTAAAGTTGGCAATTTGAATGAAAGACACATTTTCCGTGTATAGTCATGTTTCCTACAAAAAAATAGATCTCTTTTTCAATACAGTTAAGAATAAGCATTGCTCATCTTTGATAGGATATAGAAATAGAAGAATTTAATTTTTAATCAAACACCTAAATACACATAATCAACCATCTGGGTGCCCTGATAGAAGTTAATGTTAAGCATAGAGAGCCCAGGCAGCGACTCTTTCTGAGGAAACTTTCAATTTTTACCAAGTGTTTTGCACAAACAGAAAGCCCCGAAGACTGAACAATCAGTGGAGAGTGGAACAAAGGTCAGAGAAGGTTTTGATAACAAACCTAGCTTTATACACCTCCATATAATTACCTTTATCAAATCAGATGGAATTTTTTGGTGGCCTCTACATCTCTTTTAATTGTCTGGAGTTTTGCTTCCCTCATTCTTTTCCTTTGACACATAAAACTATTAATAACCTGAATGCCTTGTTTCTAATCATCTTCTCACCATACCCGCTTTACTGATAAATGAACAACCCAAGGTTATAGTGAGTAAGTAGCAGAGAGCCAAGGGCAAGCCCTTATATCCACATTACAAGTTCTTCCCAATGTATCTGTCTGAAGTTATTATCTAATCTAAGTCTGGGTGTTAAAGAAAAGAAGAGGGTATATTATCAGCATAAATTGACAAATTTCCCACATGAAGATCAAGTCCCTGATGACCTACCACCATCTCCAACTTCATCTCCTACTGTCTGCCAATAGGTACCCTATGCTTTAACCATGTCAAATTGAGAACTTCTAGAGTATCCTATGCTTTTCTATGTCTTCTAAGGCCTTGCTGATGCTGTTACTAGGAATGCCTTTTCCTGTTTAAACTCTTTCAAAGCCAAACACAAACACCCTTTGGATGACCTAACCCATCTAGATATGGTAGATCATGCTCCTTTTCTGTTACTCAACCCTCCATCTTTATCACACCAGGTCATTGTTATTATTTTGTGTGTCTCTTGTTCCCAGGGAATAAGCATTCCTCAAGAGCTCAGATCACATTGCATCTATCCTTTGCTGGTCAGCTTCTAGCATGGTGTCAGACACACAGTGAGTGCTGAGGAAATCTCTCTGAATGAATAAATGGATGCATTCATAATGAAGGAGAAAAGATCTGTACCAAGTTGACCGCTATGGTAGATCTGTAAAAATTCTGTCATAGGGAGGAGAGAAGAGAAAATATCAAAAGGACATAAAGGACAAAAAATTCTTTCCTGTTCTCTCTGTGTTCTTCCCCCTCCCTAAACCCTTTCTGCCACTGGAGCAAAAGTAAAGAGGACAACATAAGCAAAACTGCATTTTCTGTTCATTGCCACCAGGTTAATAACAGTAATGATGCAAGAAGAAATTGGGGTATTGTATAAAATCTTGCCTTGCAGATTTTGCTGCTGATGTAAAGAACTCAATAAAGTGCCACACTTTAATCATGAAGATAAAAATCACACAGAAGTTTCCCACAGGCTCCCAGAGCCTTAAGACAACATAGTTGTGGGGAAATGGGAGATGAAAGAATACCATCAGGCATCACAAAAGTTGTTTGGGTCCTCCCCCTTCTCAAAAACTGAAATAAGTCTTTAATAATCTACTTTCAAGACACCTCGTATGAATTTCTGTATTCTCTAGAGAATCTGCTAACTTCTGGGAGAGGATTTGCTCATTCTTGGTAAAAACTGATTTATTTAGAAAGAATTAAATTCTTATCTTTTCAGTGGGTTGGTATCATCTAAGAATCTCTGTCATCTGTGAAAATGAAATGAAGATTTGGATAAAGGAAAGTAAGTTGGTGATGGTAGAAAATCTCTGCTTCACGATGGGCTCGTGATATGGGAGGTCACAGCAGGAGATGGAGATACTTTGTAACTCCGACAACTCAAGGGAGAGCACTCCTGTCTCCGCACCTCATATTCATTATTCTTCAACTGAGGGCTCATTCTTGGTGATCTTCAAGATCTTTGACACTTAGACTGTGAGGGCACTGGGCTCTTGACACTGGCTGCTGTGGTTCAGGACAATTATAGTAACCTCTCGCCTGTCCCCTATTTCTACTCAAAATTCCTTCTTTCACTCACCACTCAAATTCATTCTATACTCTGCAGCTGGAACAATCTATTTATAATAAGAAGGAGTTTTCCACACACCCAAAAAACTATGCCTACATTCTTAAAGGCCGTGCGATGGGAATGGTTTTAGAACTGGAGATCTAGACTTCAGCCCTGTAATGCTGTGGGAACTTGAAAGTGTTTCTGTTTCTTCAAGCCTCAGATCCTTTATTAGTAGAAAGGTGGTGACAGTAAGAGCACTGATGTCAGGGGGCTGGCATGGGTTAAATGAGTTAGTGCATGTCTAAGCGCCTGAAAAATTGTAGGTGTTCAGTAAATTTTTTCAAACCATAATTATTTCAGCAGTAATTAAAACAAAGGCACATCCTGGGGCTACGCTATTTCTAACACAGTAGTCACTTGTGACAATTTAAAATTGAACTAATTGAAATTAACTTTAAAAATTATAGTTCCTCAGTTTTGCTAAGCCACATGTGAGTGCTCAAGAGCCACTTCAGCGGTCATTGAAAAGGAATGTCAACATCATTACAGAAAGTTCTACTATATGGCATGCTCCTAGGCTCTCTCCAGTCATAAACAGTGAATCAATATTTAAAACATGGCTGTTGATATTCATACTTACACAAACACATCTACTCTACCCACAAAGATATATACATATACAAAGTTAGGATGTTCAGATCAGTGACAATATTCTTTATTATTAAGGAAAAATAATCTTGAGTTCTGATTATATCAGTTCATTGGGCACAATGTGTCAGAAGTTCACACCAGACATTACATAACTTAGTCTTTATGATGAACTTCATAGGCATTATCTTCATCTTGTTAATTCTAACACTGAGGTCCAGAGTAGTTGAATAACTTGGTTATCACAAAGCTCATAAGCAACAAAATAAGACTTATGCCCCACTGTGAAATTCTGCCTCTTAAAGGGAACTTACAGGACAAGGTCATCACAAACTCTTTACAATCTTTGCTAAAGATGCAGATGGCTGGAACTGCTTAGGGAGTCTCTGGCAGTCCCAGGTCAGTCCCAGAGCTTACAGAATTCAGCAAAATTTATTCCAACTTCAGACTGAAAGCTTTCTTGGGTCATGCAATGTGGAATGTCGTATTCATATGGAACTTCTTGAGTCTTTAAGAAAATTCTGGGAGCTATATGGAAAGGAGAGTGAAAAGCTAGAAAACTATGGAGAGAGAGAGAGAGAGAGAGAGAGAGAGAGAGAGAGAGAGAGAGAAACTTTCTCCACCTGGTAAAGAGTGGCCTGTATTGTCAAGGAGATCAAGTCCGAGGGATAACGTAAATGGGACAATTCTCTGTCAGTGGACATTTACGGACATAAATAGGACAGCTAGAAAACCAGGAAGTTGGAAAGATGGATGGATGGATGTACAGAGGCTCCCAAAGTGTAAATACTGAACAGAGTTTTCTGTTCCTGCTTTCTGTGGACTTATATTCTGATCCAGTTAGTATTATTTGGATTATTATAAACTCTCTCACCAAGTAGAGTCCAAACTCCATGAATGTTGAGGGATAAAAAGCACACCTAGGAGAGCAAAAACCAGATAATCCTTCACATTTGTATGGTGCTTTGTAATATAAAAAAGATTTCACATTCAATATCACACTTACTCCCTAGTCTAGTCTTTTGAGACTGGCATTATGATCCTGATTTTATTGATGAGGGACCCTGGCTCAGAATGGTGAAGTGACTTGCCTAGGGTTATATAATAAAACTGAGAAATCAGATGAATAGGTAGGTCAGATAGAAGCTGATAATTAGACAGATTTGGCAGATGGAGACAAGACAGAGGAGACTATGACACATGTAATAATGGAGACAAGTGGAGATGGGTGGATAGATATTGAGAGAGTCTTCAGTCTCTCCTCCTTCATTTTGCCCTCTACCCATGGCTGGCTGGCAATATCTTTCTTAAGCATAGCTATGACCACGCCATTTCTCCATCTATTAAACTTCTATTGCTTTTTCAATACCAGGAATAAAATTTCCTATGACAAAAAGCTTTCATGCTCTTTTTATAAGCAACTCTCTGGACTTAGGACTTATCACTGTTCTCTAATGTCATTCACAGGATCCTGTTCAATCCTCAAAAGTCTTATCTTTTTCAGCACTCTATGCATAGTCATGTTCTTCTCATATTGAAAACATGTTCCCCACTGTTTGTGGACACCTGGACAGTTTTTATTTATCCTTGGAGACTTAACACTGTCATTGTTTGCTTTCGGATACCTTTCTTGACCATTCTCCCAGACTCTGCTCATTGTCCTCTGAGATCATCCTTTCTTTATTACAAGATTCAATAGAATGGGAGTGGGGAGAACCCAGCATCTGAAGACAAACATGGATTGAAACTTCCACCTAGCAACTGGACGACTCAAGGTGAGTCATTCCTCTACTCAGTCTCTGCAATAATCCTGAAATCGCTGCTCTGGAACTGTGCTTGGAGGAGATATAAGGTGCAAAATGTCTTGTGTAGAGTTTGTGTGTGGCATGTCAAAGCTGATGTCACCTGACTGCTGTGCTATTATATCCTAGTGCTGGGCCTGCCTCTCATAGTGCATTGTGAGCTGCTTGGGGCTGGGATCTTGGTCCAGTTCACCTGTGCATCCCACATATTCCTTGCCTAACACTTGCCTGGGGTTTCCTGAATGCTGGTATGATTCATTCTTCCTTCCCACCTTGAGCTATTGGCTGCAGTGAGTGGGTTTCTAGACTCCAGAAGCATATACTACAGACATCACAAGGATTCATCTCTAAGTCAACGTAGAAGGAGAAGAGGCAGCTGAGAAGCAGAGCAGAGGTACAGTCCAGAAGGTAGCAATAAAGAAGCAGATGTCTAAGTCCATCCAGTGCAACTGAACAGCTCTCAACAGGTTCAGGACAAAAACCTACCCCGGCAGCAAGGCCTGAGCCGGCAACATTTCCTCCCCGACTGCCAGGATACCTCCCAGGGCATGAAGCCGTAAAATAGGCTGTGGCAGGGCCGTCTTTGGCATTCTGTTCACATCCAAAGCCATTTCCAAGCCTGCCCAGCTCTGTCAGCCACACTGATATCTGTGTGTGAAAAGCAGAGAGGTTGTCCAGTCTTCTGGCAATCTGATAAATGGCAGAGAAGCCAGTCCAGTGCTACGTGGCAGAGGCCAAGGGCTCTGGGCTGCTGTAAAGGGTGGTGAATAAGTGTATTTTCCTGGCAAGTAGCCTGACTTGGAGAGGAAGAAACATAGAGCAAGAAAGAGTGGGAGGCAGGAACAAGGACTGTGGGGAGGGTCTTGGACTCAGCCAGTGCCTACTCTACTACGTGGCTGCAGGGTCCTCCACCGCAGTGTGAAGTACTGTCTGTGATGCCGCTGGGATAATTCCCTCTATTTTTTCTTTTCATCCATACAGTGGGGATGATAATAATAAACTACCTCTCCATTGTAAGAGCTAATTGAATTAATTCAAATAAAGGGCTGGTGCTGGCAAGTGTTCGGCAATGACTAAGTCATTATAACCAAGCAACTTTTCTGTGAAGGAGAATGTCAGACCATTTGGTATGTGTTAAAACATTTAATTTTCGTATAGAGTGAATCTGTGGATATTATCTACATTTTAAAGATAAGCATTCAAAGACGGTGCCTCACTTTTACAAGGTCACACAGAAGAGCATGACAGAAAGGATTTAAAACCATCTGTGTTTCTTTAACTGCTGATCAAAACAATGCATGAGTATTCCGTGAGTCTCTTCAAATCTTTGTGAGACTATCCTTGTTGGTTTAATGGAAATAGGTTATTTTAAAACTCCTTAGTCAGAGACAAACAAACAAAATCTCCAGTAGAAATCAATCCATTTATTTTTAAAGTTTAAATGCTGCAACATTACACAAAGGGGAAAACAAAATCAACAGAAAGGCTTCCAGACAGGGTCCTAGCAGGCAGAGGAGGAAGTGGCGACTACTGGTAAAGCAGAGTACCAATACTGCTGAAGAGTGAGTATCAGTTCTGCCTGCAGCCAGGATGCAGGACCTGCTGGCTGCTGGACTCAGAACTTTATGGGGCTCAGCTGCCGAGGTCATGTGGAATACAGCCATATTCATTCAGCAAATATTCACAAAAGTACCTGTCATGTGTCAGTTTCTACGCTGAGTGCTCAGATTCAAGAGAGGAATACATCCCAGTTCCTTAATAGCAGTTTAAACTCTGAGGGCCAATGTGGGCAGGAATCTAGCTCTCACAGAGGGTGACAGACCAGCAGTAGGGATTGGAGAATTCAGGGAAGGAAACCCAAGAATTAAGTATGTTTGTACAGACAAGCTTCCACAAGTGTTGTCAGGATTTCCTGTATTCACATATGTGAAGGTGGAGGAAGCAGAACACTGTCCCTGCAGGCCACGAGCAAAGCTGGAAGTCAGCAAACCACCGGGAATCCTACAGCGCACATACACTGACCTTCATCAGTGTCCAGCAAGCACAGGCACATCTGAATACAGCTGGCTGGCCCAAAAAAAGACTTCACAGCAATATTCTCTTATTGTACATATTAGTTAATTATGTTCCTTGACATTTCCATACATATATATTCTAATTACTCTAATTACCCTAATTGCTCCTCCCCCTGAATCCCTTTCCCACATTCATGTCTTTTTTGTTTTGTAACCCACTGAGTTTAACCAAGACTATGTGAGCACTGAACTATTCAGTGGAGCTGTACAGGCTCACCAGTGGTTACCCAACTGAAGACAGTGACTCCATCCCCTCCCAGAATCTTTCAGTAGCCAGTAGCTCAGCAGGAAGGGCGTGGCTGATGTAAGCCCTCCCCCATGCTGTACCGATTGAATAACGATATTTTCATAAATGTGAAATGCACTATTAATACTGCTATTCGGAAACAAATTAAATTTGATTTTCTTAAGTTCAATGCAAGTGAGTTTTGTCTTTAAAAATGCTTCTCCAGAAGCTTATTTCTGAAAAATATTTCTAAGATTAAGAATAAAATGAGATTATGGGAAATATAAAGAGACTGAAATCAATGCATTTGTGGAGGGGGAGGGGAAAGGTAGATGGAACCCAGGGCCTCATGGATAGGAAATGTGTTCTGCAGCTGAGTTATCCCCCTACCACTGCTACTATTTTTTAATTTTAGTTTATTTTTATTTTATGTGCTTGAGTGTTTTGCCTGCATATGTAAGTGCACCATGTGGATGCAGTACCAACAGAGGTCAGAAGTGGGCATCAGATCCCCTGGAACTGGAGTTAGGGATGGATGTTGGCCACCATGTGAGTGCTGGGAACTGAACCCAGGTCCCCTGCAAGAGCAGCCAGTGCTCTTAATTGCTGAGTCATCTCTCCAGCCCCAATGTTATCTTTTTAAACTACAGGTTTGAATTTTAGGAAAAATGGGGTAATTGAGAGAACTTAAGTAACTTGCTTGAGGTCACACAGGTAGTCTGTGATTTGAATTTAAATGCATCTGGTTCTAGTATATTAATTTTCTTCTCTAAGCCAATTTACTTATTTTTAAAATCAGAAACTGATATAAAACAAAACAAAACAAAAAACCAAGTGACTTCTGGGGCTAGAAAGATGGCTCAGTGGTTAAGAGCACTGGCTGCTCTTGCAGAAGACCTGGTTTCAAATTCCAGCATCCACATGGCAGCTAACAACTGTCCATAATTCCAGTTCCAGGGGATCTAACACCCTCTTCTGACTTCCATGGGCATTGCACAACGTGGGTGCATTTACATTCATGCAGGCAATACACTCATACACATAAAAAAAAATAATAAATAAAAAACAAAAAAGCAAACTTGAAAAAAAACAAAACAAACAAAAACCAAAGCAAGTGGCTTCCAATAACATCATATCTAGATTCAACAACAAGGCAATTTTGTTTCACTGGGTCATTATTCCTGGCTATTCTCTCCTTCCCGTAATAAGGGATCTGCAGTTATATTTTTCATTACTTAAGAATCCACAGACTTTTACTTTAGCTGTGGGAAATGCTTTGACCAATGGAATATAAGTGCTCATATCTGGCATCTCAGTGTGGATGCTCTAAGTGAAACTGAGTTCCTTTCGTCTGTCATGAAAGTAGCACGTCCTGGGCAAGGCAAAAACTTTAGCCTGAGTAGATACGTGGGGCTAAGCTAAGTCACAGAGCTGTGGCCAACTTACCCACAGCGGTGCACAAGCTGTCGGGTTCATTTGTCCTCACAGTTCAAAAGCCAGTCTATGCAGGACAATTTCTTGAAGAAACATGTTCTTCCTTTTCCTTATTCTCAAAGTTGCCTTGTGCAATAATTATGAGTTCAGACCACAAGATAAATGGTTATGTTTATGAGTATTCCAATTACTAAATGTATAAGAAAGAAAGCATTGAGAAGCACAAGGCCAAGAGGCAAAACCAGGTGTTCAACATTTACATGTGCAAGGTTGCCCTCTTAGGAAAAGAAGTCTCTTTGTAGACAGAAAAGCATGAATGAATCTGAGAACTGCAGCTTTTTTCTTATGCTTCTGCCACATTAAGGGTTGTTGGCATCAATCAAACACACTCACCCCAAAGTTCTGACGTGGAAGATACTAAGGAAAAAATGTAATAAATGCCAACCAAATCTCTGCAATTAAATCACTGTGACCTTGTGGAAGTCGTTTTCCTTTGGGTAGCAGTTTTCTCACTTGTCACATGAAGAAGCTGAGTACAAATCTCTTATTCCTGTCTTGTTTTGACATTCTGTGATTTAATTGCCTCTAACTTATTAATCCCAGCTGGCTTGAATGGAACCCGGTGGTATTAAGGCTAATCATAGGAATCCATCAAAATGTTACCCAAAGACAATCTTGCAAGTCAAAGGAGATAATCTAGAGAATGTGCTTAGCATACTTTAAAGGGCCTCCCTGTTGCTTTTTCACTGAAATGAAGTGGGCACAGGGGCTGGGAATGTAGTATGGTTTTAGAGTTCATGGTAAACATGCATGAGATACTGGATTTAATCCCCAATACCACATATATGCACACACGCACACACGCGCACACACACACACACACACAGGGAGAGAGAGAGACAAGACAGAGAGAATATGCCCTCACATGCTCCAACTTGAATTACCTTAACAGATTTTCCCCCTCTTTTTATTTTATTTTATTTTTTGGTCTTGTAAAGACAGGGTCTCCCTAAGACAGGGTCTCCCTGTACTCTGGCTGACTTTGAACTCACAGAGATCCAACTGCCTCTGCCTCCCAAGTGCTGGAATTAAAGACATGCACCACCATGGCCGGCTCCCCCATTTTATACATAATTTGTACCATTCTCATCATTGTATCTACCTCACCTTCTTAACCTAACACAACTATCTTCGGCTCTCACCAAATGAGAAACGTAACTCTAAAACAAAACAAAACAGAAAATCCACGGAGACACCATGAGACACACTGCAAGCACAAGACTGTGGGATAGCAAAAGAATGCGGTTAGAAATCAAAGCTTCAGATTTTGTTTAACAGGTCCAGGTGGGAATTCCAATGCATCTTTCATTACCATTTAGAATGGGGATGATGCCTACCTACCCAAAGTTGTTCTCAAGATAAATGCTGTGAAAAAAAAATCGATGGTCCACAGTAAATGCTCATTTCCAACTGTGATGATGAGAGTGGGTTCCTGGAAGCAAACGTATGGGGATAAAAACGAAAGCGAGGTATAATTTTCAGGGCTAGACATGAATGGGGAAGAGGAAACACCCAATCAGAGGGAAGGGGTGTGGTAAAGTACAAAATGTGGTTGGAACAAGACAAGAATGACAATGTGGTCTAGATGGGTGGATGAGAAAAGAACAGGTACTTACAGCGTAACTGTGAAAGTTTCATGTGAAGGGATGTAGAGAAATCAGTCTGAAACCTTAAAAACCAGCCTCGGGAAAGCTCAACCCTGCAGCTAACAGGGAGCCCTGGAATTCAGGAAATTATCTGCTACACCCTGGGAAGAAAGCTGTGCCTCAACCCTCACCAAGGTGTGGGAAGGAAAAAGAGATATCTTCCCATAGAAAATTTGTTGATGGGCCCATCTGAGATAGATATCTGTGGGGAAAGAGAAATATCGGACTGTGTGTTGAATTAAAGCAATGAAATCACGTTAGAGAAAGCAATCTTCAAAACCTTGTATGCTCAGTTTTGTTCCTTTTAATCTTTTATTAAGAGAATCACTATTTTTTAAATCCCAACACAGTAAGAATCTCCAGTAATAAAATGTACCCATAACTCTATTTTCTGATCATATTTGAGTAAGGCTGCTTTTCATCTTCAATGGACTTAAACGTTTGTTCCTAGCATAGGTTACAAACTTGCTACTAAAAGTGAAGCCTGATTTAGTTGCTATAACAAACTACCCAAGACTAGGCTCTTTACATATAATAAAAATTCACTTCCCAGAGTTCTAGAGACTAGGCATCAGCATCTGGTGAAGGTCCAGTTTACTTCCAAGATGGCAACTTGAATGCTGTGTCTTCACGTGATGGGAAGGATGGAAGGGCAGAGGAAGTTACTGGTTCCCTCTATCCATTTTGATAATAATAGCAGTTATAAATAATGACCCTTCATTTTCAAGTTGCCTGGATTTGAATTCTCATAGGAGGCATACCTGTAGGCATATCTGTGAGGATGTTTCTAGAGAGGCTTAACTTTAAAAGACCCATCCTGAGTGTGGGAAGCATCTCCCTTGGACTAGTGTTCCTGGATGCGTAAAAGGAGTAAAAAGAACACCAGCATATGCTGCTCTCTGCTGTCTGGTCTTTCCAGATGTAAAGAGTTCCAGTACACATTGTCGTGCAACCCTGAAATGATGAACTATACCTTTTCAAACCATAGACCAAAATAAATTCTTCCTCCCCCAAGTTCATTATTTTGTCACCATAATAAGACAAGTAGCAGATGCATCTATGCTCTGGTGACCTAATCATTTCTTAAAGGCCCTACCTCTTATTATTATTGCATTAAGGATTAAGTTTTAGTCTATGAAGTTTGGAGGGACACACATTCAAACCAAAAAGATTCTTTCATTAGTAACATCTGTGCCACCTGTCAGTTGGTAAGGTTCTCAGAACCCCAATCTAGATCTGCTGTCTAGAACCTGAATTTTAATAATTTTATTGCACAATAAAGTTTAGGAAGCACTGTGTTGTATCAGGCTCTCAGATCCCAAAAAGTTCTCTACAACTAAGAAGACCTGAGCTAACATAACCTTGTTTGTTGAACTAATGAAAAACTGAGGTCTAGGGACTAATGAGATGGCTTGATGAGCAAAGGCACTGGCCATTCAAGGTTGCTAATCTGAGTTTGATCCCTGGAACCCTACAGGGTTGATCTTTAACCTCCACACATGTGCCATGGCCTGTGTATTCACATGCGTGTGCATGTACATACACACACACAAAAATAAGACAGAAAGAAAGAAAGCAGAAAAAGAAAGAAAGAAATGTCTAGAGTGAGAAAAGAAGTGGATTTCCCAAAGTCACACAACTAGCAAGTATATATGCTATGGTGTAGTTCATAGTAGGAAATCATACATAATTCCCTATAGCCAGTTGGATCTGAGGCACAGTGCATTGCAACCACTCTAGTTTTGGAGTCAACTCTGAAATATTTGCAATCCAGGTAAGTCAAATCGCTGCATCTTCTGAGCTCACATTTATTTTATGAAGAAATGAAAATAAGCTGGGCATGGTGGCACATCTATAACCCTAGTAGTCCGGAGGTATAAGCAGAAGGCTTAGGAGTTCAAGATCAGTTTGAGCTACAGAATAAGTTCAAGGCTACCCTGGGCTACATGAGATTCTGTCTCAAAATACCAAAAAGTAAAATAAAGGAATAAAATCAGGAATAGTATGAACCATCTGATGAAGACGTGAGAGTTAAGTGGAATAACGTGGGCACTTACCATGGTCTAAGTGCTCAGTGTCATAACCACCCATTGTATTTGTTACTTTTATGCCTCAAAGCTTCATAACCCTACTTAGTGTCTTCTCTTCTGACCCCAAAATCCTAACATAAGTCTTACTATGGAGAGCACAATCTAAGAATTCAAAAGAGGCCTTTTGGGCTGGGGAGATGACTCAGTAAACTGCTTGCTGCTCAAACATGGAGAACTGAGTTCTGATTCCCAGCACCTACAGGAAAAAAAACAGGTGTAGTAGTGCATACATGTGTTCTGTACCATCTGAAAAATGATATAGAGTAGCAGTACTTTTAGTTTGAATGAGTTTATTTTATTTGCACGTAGCAAATAAAAATAAAAGATCAAATAAATATCAAATCAGATGCTCATCACATCCAGCAGAAACAACTAGAGTAGCCCAATTAAGACAGCAAGCAAAAATAAAAGAAAGAGTAAATCTTCAACATCATCAAACTGGGCACTCACAACATATAGCAGAACTAACTGGGGAAGGCGAAGTAGTCATCTGGAGTTCCCAATTGACAGCGCCGGGCATAGGGCCCATCCCATTACCTCCATGGCTGAGTTTCTAGCTTCATTCCAGAGAAGGCATTTTTTAAAACAATATTTATTTCACTTTTAGTTTATGTGTACATGTGTATCGTGTGATACTATGTGTATGGGTGAGTGCAGGAACCTATAGAGTCCAAAAGGGGGCATGGAGTCATGGCCCTGGAACTGGAGTCACAGGCAGTTGTGAACTGCTGGATGTGGTTCTGGAAACCAAACTCTGGTCATCTGCAAGTATGTGCTCTGAACTGCTGAGTCATTTTTCCACCACCATAGCAGACATTTTTATATCATGGGATAAACTATAGGAACTTTTGGTGGAAATACTTTACTTCCTAACTATTCTCAAGAATATATGTTTTTATTCTTGTGCTACTTTGCTAGATTCCTTTTATTCTGTCACAGAAGCAAGGAGGTTTGCAGGACACTTTGAGACAAACATGCTTGGATCTAAGTGGTGGGGAGGAGGGCAACTCTGCCTCCAGACCCAGCTTCTCACTGAGTTTCAACAGTATGTGACAGTTTACCAATATATTATATATTAGAGCCTGTAATACCAGTGCTGGGGAGATAGAGGATTTCTAAGGCTTGCTGTTCAAACTGCCCAGCCAACTGGTGAGCTCCATATTCAGTGACAGATTCCATCTCAAAAGACAAGGTAGAGAATGATGGAGGAAGACACCTGCCTCTTACCTTTCCATGCACATGTACACAAATGCATGTGTACCTCCTCATACATGTATGCAAATCCAAATATACATGAATAAAATACATGCATGCACTCTCACACAAACACATATACAAAAACAAAAATTTTAAAATACTGAAAAGCCTTTCTTTCTACAATGAGCATCTTCTTCTAGAAGCCTGCTCAGTTTTTGACAATTAGATCAATACCTAAGATGACAGCTACCCTTTACTGTCTTCCCCTCTGGTACTGCATTAGAGCAGCAACTGTGTCCTTTGTGTCTGCATTTCCCAGAGCACATCATAGTAGATGTGTTGGCATATAAAAGGAGTGAGGGGTGGGAGGAAGGAGAAAAGGAGGGAGAGGGGGAGAAGGAGAGAAGGAGGGAGCTGAGAAGAGGTTGAGAGTCAGAAAGCAAGTGTTTTATAGGATGAGGTATTCATTCAAAGTTAAAGCTTGACAGTACAAAATCCATCTTTTCATGACTGTGACAACACTAATACATTTATTTCCCTTCTGAACTTAACTTTCTAATATTAAGAAAGGTCAGAATGAACTGCCACAAAATGAGACATTTTGTCATTTTTAACAAATTATACCAAAGCAGACTGTCAGATTAAAGGGGTCATCATCCTGAGGTCTAAACGCTGGATGCTGATTGCATAATCAGAACTAATGCTTGTTGTTCTGTCATTTCCCTGCCCCAAATCCTTCACTAGCTGCCCTTGGCCAAAATCATGGAACTTGAGGATCTTAGTCTGGCATTCTAGGGCCCTTAGAAATGGATTTTTTTAAAAAGAAACTCCATTTATCCTCTAAAGGCTCTACCAGAGTCACCAACCGGATGCTCCTTTTCCCTGCTCTTCTGTTCCTACCTGAGTTTGCCTGTGCTGTGTCCCTTGACTTGGTCATCATTCCACTTGCCATATGCCTAGGTGTGCTTCACTGCTCTTTCTCTAGCCGACCCACTGGCTGGCCTCTTATGCTTCAACTTATTGTGGCCTGAATCTTTGACTTCTCATTTCTAAATTTTTTTTCTCATATGTACATGTGTGGTGTGTGTGTATATAAACAAGTTTACGTGTATGACTGCATGTGTGTATATGTTTGGAATGGCCCAAGGTTGACATTAGGAGTCTTCCTAGATTGTTCTCCACCTTATTCACTGAAGCAGGGTCTCTTATTTGAACCCAAAGCTCACTGACACAGCTAGTCTGCCTAGCCAGCTTGCTCTGGGAGCTCCTGTCTCTCCCAAATCCTAGAAATACAAGTGATCTGACATGTCCACACAGCATTTGCATGGGTTCTGGGAAATCTGGACTTTGATTCTCATGCTTTGCTGGCAAACATGTTAACCACTAAGCCATCTCCTCATCCCCCTGCCCAGAACTTCTCTTTCAGCCTTGTGCTGGCCTTAACCATAGGGTACTGGGAATCCAACCTGGGTCCCCTGAAAGAGCAGTCAGTGCTCTTAACCCCATCACTCCAGCCCTTTCGTTCTGTATGTTAGGTGTTTTTATGGTGATATGCCACGGGGAGTTTCTTTTCTGGTACTGTCTATTTGGTGTTCTATGTGTTTCTTGTATTTGTATGGGCATGTCTTTCCTTAATCTGGGGAAAAATTTTCTTCTATAGTCTGGTTAAAGATCTGATCAATACCATCATTCCAAGATTGTTCTCCTTCCTCTATGACTGTGATGCATAAACTTGGTCTTTTCCTGGAGCCCCACATTTCCTGCATATTCCATTCCTGTAGGGTTTTTTCTTATGTCTTTATTTAAATTTTTTCACATTCTTTTGCTTGAGTGCTCCAATTCTTTAACTTTATCAGCCAGTGTTGATATTCTGTTTTCCATTTCATTCATTCTATTGGTGAGGCTTTCTCTCTCAAATTGGCTTACTGAATGTTTCACTTATTTCAGCCTGAGTTTTCTTCAATATTTCTATCTCTTTTGTAAATTCAGTCAGAAGTTAATCCCTATCTTCTTTTAGTTCTTTGATTTTTTTGTTTGTATGTTCTTTAAATTTGTTGAATTTTTTTATCATGTTTATGATTTTTCTTTTAAACTCTGTATCCTGGGTTATCTCTAGGGGGTTCTCATTATAGAACTCTTCTATAAAATAGGTGATATTTAGTGGGAACATATTATTTGGGTTTTAAATATTATTATTTTTTTCATTGTGATCTTGGCATATGGATTTATATTGTTGTTTGTGATTTTGATGTGAGACTCAAGCCTTCCTTTGTTCAGTTGAAGTGTGATTCTGTTTGTATACTTGATGTGACTTGGTTGTTTTCCTATTGGGTATGAAAAGCTGGTTGGTCTAGGCTTCTGGTTCTCTCTTTTGATTTTGGAGGGACCAGATGGTTCTAGTTCAGCTGTTCAGGAGTTCCCACAGAGGCCCAAGTCAGACAAGAATCAGATGCTCTCAGGCTTTCTCCCAAGTTCTGGGCTCTTCTGGCGAGCAGGCACAGCACAATTTGGGAAACTTGCTAGGCAGAGTCTGGAATCAGGTGTTTTCAGGCAGTCTGCAAAGGTCTGGGCCCTTACTAAAGCACAAAGAAGCCTAGTATTGCAGCAGAGGAGGGGCTTCAGATGGCCCCAGTGTAGGGAATGGGTAAGGTGAACTCACTGCCAGGCAGAGCTAGGAGGATAGTCCAGAGATCTGGGGTACTGAAAGCAAAAAGCTGGCCTGTGCTCAAGGCTACAAGGAGAACAGAATGTGGGCTCTGGGAAATTGGAGTGGCTCAGGCTGTAGGAAGTCAAAGAACAATTGGCAGGATCAGACTTAACCAGGGAAGAAGGCTGGTCTTGGGAATTCAAGGCAAGTTGGGGGAGGGGACAGCCTGTGAAGGCTCTAGCAAACTGGACTGAAAAATGGAGCTGCTCAGAGTGGAGGGATCAGGATGCAGTGGGCAGGTCTGGACTAGAAGGGTAGTCCACAGATCTGGGGTGCTAAGAGCAAAAGCGGGCTTGTGCCCAAGGCTAGAACAGGTTGGGGAGATTGCATCCCCTTAAGCTGCTTTATTATAGAACCCAGGACTACCTTCCCAGGGGTGGCAAGTCCCACAGTGGGCTGTGCCTTCCCCATCTTTCAACAATTAAGAAAATGCCTCACAGACATGGCCACAGGTCAATCCAATGAAGAAAATGCATCAGTGGAGGTTCTCTCTTCCCAGGTGTGTCAAGTTGACCACTGAAGCTGACCCAACACAGAAAGCATGGATCCTCAGGGCAGGAAGGTCAAAACCACAATCTCTACCCACTCCGCCTCCCTTCCTCCACCTCTGCCTCCTCTTCTTCCACCTCTTTTTCCACCTCCTCCTCCTCCTCTTTCTCCTCCTCCTTGTAGTACTAGAGATTTAAGGAAGTGCCTTGTATGTATATGCCAGACATTCTATCAACTGAGCTACATCCTAGCCACAAAGTTCTTGACTATAAGTAAGGCAGCCTTACTTAAAACCCTGGTCCCTAATTTACCTGACATGCTTGATCTATAAAATTTCATTCAGAACTTTTCAAACCAAAATGTTCTTTATAATGAGGTATATATGGGAGCAGCAGGGGGCCCTAACAGGAGTCACTTGATAAATGTCAAATCCCTGGGAATCGTGCACACCCTGGGCTGAACTGGGGTAATGGGCCTTGGAATCCAGCCCATCTGGCATTCATGTCTAATTCTGCAGTGAACACTTGTGTGACATTGCAGATTCTAGCTACTTCTCACTTTGCTCGCATTTTATTGTTGCTGTGATGGTAGTGTGTGCATGTGGTGTATGTACAGGTTCATATGGTATGTCTTTATGGGCCTGAGGGTAAGGAGGGCCTGTATGCACATGTGTGCATACAGGTGTGGAGGCCAGAGGTCAACATCAGGTATCTTTCTCGATTTCTCTCCACCTTATTATTTTTTTTTTTTGACAGAATCTCTCACTATCCTGGAGCTCACTGAATTCAGCTATGCTGGCTGGCCAATGAGCTCCAAGGTCCCACCTGCCTCTTCTTCCCAATGCTGTAGTTAGAGAGGTGAGCCACCATGCCTGGCTTTTGCATGAGTGCTGAAGATTTTGGGCCTCAGGTCTTCATATTTAATTACAAGTACTCTAGTGACTGAGTCACCTCCTAATCACCTGTTATTGATGCTTTTGAAATAGGGTCTCAGAGTAGCCAAGGCTGGCCTTGAATTCCTGATCCTCCTGCTTCCACCTCTCAAGGGCTAGCTTTACAGGAGCGGACCCCCATGCCCAGTGATATCTAATAACATTTTACTAATGTTTTGAACATTTTTCTCTTTGCACAAGAATGAAGAAATGACAAAGTTTTATCTCCCAAGGAGTTCACAGTAGAGCAAATAAGACAGATTAATGTGTTGTAGAGTGATGATGCACACCAGAAGAGATTATGCCTGGGGGCAGGGCACTCAAATCCTTCCTTAGTTTTCCTACCTGAGAAATGCAGACAATAGTTCCCACTTCCTATGGCTCATTTATAGGCCAGATGAGATAATGCCTGACACTTTCTAATTTCTCAGTAAGCAGCAGCATTGTTGCCTTTCCCCCTGCATGGTCCCAAAGAACTATTATCATTTACTCATGTGTGCCAGAAAGCCTAGCCATGTAACAAAGATGTCTGTTAAAAATAAACAAACAAGGGGCTGGAGAGATGGCTTAGTGGTTAAGAGAGCTAGCTATTCTTGCAGAAGAGCCAGGTTTGAATCCCAGCACCCACAGGTCAACTAACAACTGCTTGTTTAACTCTAGTTCGAGGGGATCTGATGCTCTCTTCTGACCGCTGTGGGCATTGCATGACATACATGCACTTACATACATGCAGGTACACATACATATAAAATAAAATTAATCGAAAAAAACAAAAGACAAGGCAAACAAACAAAAATCTTGCCTTCGCACCAAGTCTGACAACCGAGTTTGATCTCCAGAACCCACAGGTTGAAAGAAGAGAACCTATTTCTGAAAGTTGTCTTCTAACCTCCACATATATGTATAGAACACATACACATATGTAAAACATACACACCATACACACATGATAAGTAAATGAATATTTTAAAAAAATAACATGCTTTAGGCTGGGTTTGGTGGCACATACCTGCAATTTTTCCAGTACTTGGAAATTGGAGGCAAGATTACAGAGCTTTAGGTCACCCTGGCCGACATAACTAGACTCTACCAAACAAAACTCATCCCAAAATTGGAGGACTTTCCAAGACCACAGCTTGGAACTGAATTTTTAACAGAAAGAAACTGCTGTCCTCTACACCAGGGGCCCAACTAAGCCTTCTCTTCTAACTGCTGAGTCTGCATGGGTGCCATCAGGAGTTTAAAGCTAAGCTTTGATTTTAATGTGAACTTTAGGCACACTCAGTAAGAGCATGTAGTTCTGTAGTAGCTTCAGTTACCAGTTGCCTTTGCGCTTAAGAATTCTGCCTTTCTGGTCCTTGCTCTTTCAGCATTCAAGCAAGTTCGTGTCTAAGAATATCTTTGAGGTAAACCTCCCCCAAAGCTCTTTCAGCATTCAAGCAAGTTCGTGTCTAAGAATATCTTTGAGGTAAACCTCCCCCAAAGCTGTACCTGGTGTCTGGAATCACCCTGGAGGATCTAAAGGATCTGGAAGGTCTTGAGGGTATTCATTTTAAGGTTGTCATTAACACTGTCAATCTTTAGAGATAATCAGAAGTTGCCTCAATACACTCATGAACACATACCCAAAACCCAGGAATGCAGGAGTGTGTTTGTCTTCTGAAGGTTAAGCTCTAAACCCAACCAGAAGGGAATAGAACAGATAAAGAATGCTTTACAATGGAGATTCTAGGAAATGGACTGTTACCCAATTGCAGAAGAAAACCTTTGTCAAAGATGGGGGTTGTTATGGTATTACACTCTGCTATTTCAATAATCAAAGCTATAGATATCCTTAAAATGCTACAGTTAAAAATGGTGATAATGTATTATTGTTCTGCAGAATCTTCTGAAATTAATACCAAATTGTATTTCATTATATGAATTGGTAATGTATATTACTAGGTTTGAGTTAATAAGAATAAATGCTAACATTTACTGAGTACTGATAATTTGCCAGTCTTACAAAATACCATTCTATATAGGTGCTAGGTACTTTTGTTGTTTATTTTTGAAGCGGAATCCTATTATGTAGTTGTGTTGCTTAATGTTGTCAACTTGACAGGATCTAGAATCACCCAGGACACAAACCTCTCTGCAGGTCCATGCAAGAGTTTCTAAATCAAATTAATTGGCATGGGAAGATCCATCCTAAGTATGAGTAGTACCATTCCATGGATCTGAGTCTTGGACTGAATTTAAAAGGAAAAAGAATTGAGCACCAATGTTCATCTTTTTGTTTCCTCACTAAGGATGCAGTGTGACCAGCTGCCTCAATCTCTTGCCACCATGACTTTCCACAATGGTGGACTATATTCTCAAGCAGTGAGCCATCATCTCTTACATGTAACATGATTTTTAGCACATCTGCATCACATAGTACCTTAAACTGGTCACATGAACTATCTAATCAAAACCTCATAGCTACCCTTACAAATGAAGAAACTAAAACTTAAAACAGCTAAGAAACCTGTCCAGAGTGGCTAAGTTATTTGTTGTTGAATTGAGGTTTAAACCCAGTCTTAAGCTTGAGCCTTTAAACACAAAATTGTGCTGCTCTGTTATATGGAAAAAACTCCTATGTGAGGAGTTTCCTCTGACCTCTCACAGTTTTTTTTTCTGAAAACAGCTTGAGAACCACTGTCTGTTTCTATAAGGGAGGGACTGGTTTTGATTTGCCTCTGTGCTGTGTTACACGGTGCCTATGCTCAGGAAATGCTTGCTGAATGGGTGAATGAATGGTTGTTTTTTGTTTGTTTGTTTGTTTGTTTGTTTGTTTTGAAGAGTATAGGGAGGTTCCTCTTTTATCTATACACTTTTCCGGCCTTGAAGTACTTTTCCATCCTTAGTGAGGAAGCCTGCCATAAGTTGAGGAATGGAAGAGCATCAAGATTCATTGACTAGAATTTCAGGCTGTGCTCAAACTGATAAGCCTTCTCACAGTCAGACACCTGGGACCAGTGTGGGACTCTGGAGATGGGCATTAGTACATTCAATGGTAGGGACAATTTCCTGATAAGAAGTTAAACAGTTCAGTTTTTGCTGAAAGCACTGATTAATCCGGTCCTTTCATCAAAAGTCAGCTTTCTCCACTGTGGTAAATAATGGACTAATTAGGCATCTGGCTTTCTTGATTTCCCATGGCTAAGGCCAATTTCTGAAATGCAATATGCTATTTGATGTATCAGCATGAATTCATCCTGGGCTCCAGAGCCTCCCAATAGCAACAACCAAAAATAACTTTCAGAAATGTTCCACATATGTTAACACAAAACATCCTAAAATTCAGTCTGCAAATTACAGATCTCCTCAGTCATGTCCCTGCTGGGGTAGCAGGATATATGCAGATCCCAGTCTGCTGAGACAAGGGACACAGAAGGGAGCATGTGGTATGGGAAAAGATGGATGGAATAGGTTAATGGGAAGAGTTGACCTAGAGGTAAACTAGCGTGTCAGACCATACTCAGAAACTCCCTTCCATCTCACAGTGGCTTAGCTGATCAGTGACCATGATATAGAGAGAACGGGGACTAACGGTTGATATAACATAGAAATCAGAGTAAGTGGAGTACATACTGATAGCAGAGAGGGAGTAAAGGGATAAACTTTAGCATCTGTGGGTCCATTGTGGGATTCTGCATGGCTGTATTAAAACACTCCAGAATTTCCAATTTAGTTTGAGAGATGATTCCATAGGTAGGATTTTTTTTTGTGGGAGGAAATCAGCAGGAGCAAGAAAAAGGAAAGAAGGAGAAATCCATGGAAATACAACACAGTGAGGGGGAACTGCAAAGGTAGGAAAGGCTGCTGTGTCTTCTTCTGAGATGTTTTCCTCTGGGATGTTTCTGCGCTGTCTTACTGGGAACTAATGAGTAGACTAAGGACGATTTCTGTCAAGATCTATTTTCGTGAGTATTCTTTGGCAGTCGACTAAGGATTGGACCTGCCAGGTGATGAAGAAAGAAGATAAAAAGATTCAACAGCTATCTCTTAGATGTTCACAGTCTGAAATAAGCAGACAACTGTCACTAAAACGTAGTATGGTATATACTCTAAGCAAGAGTATGCCAGCTGTCAAGAGTGTGTAAGAACTCAAACAACAACCCTTCTGGAGAAATACACTTTAATCAATCAACTAAACAGGTCTTGTGCTGGAGGGGTTTGCAGTGTAGCTAAGATCATGGAGCTCCTGATTAGAGGAGATGGGACTAAAGCACAGAACCTAAAGAATACTCCCTATCAATGTTTGTGGAATAAACCATTAAGCATAAGAAGCAGAGTTATCAATAGTTACATAAGAACAAAGAAATGGGACCTCATAGTAGAACAAACTGCATAGAGAAATCTGGGAGAAGATGGATTTGGAAGTGAGTTCTGGAGGATTTTGAAGGTGTCCCTTGCTTAGAAGACTCTTCCTGGTTACACGTCAAAATCTTACCTATTCTTTTTTGTAATCTTTATGTGTATGTATGTGTGCCTGTTTGTGTGTGAGTGCCACAGCACACATGTGAAGGTCAGATGATCTTGGGTGTTGGTCCTCACTTTCCATGCTGTTTTGAGATAGGGTCTTTTATTTTGCTGCTGAGTATGCCAGGATAGCTGATCCTCAAGCTTCCAGGGATTTTCCAGGCCCCACCCCACTTCCCATTTTGATTTAGGAGCACCAGAATCAAATCAATATATTTCTCTCTCTTTTTCTCTTCACACACACACACATTCTCTCTCTCTCTCTCTCTCTCTCTCTCTCTCTCTCTACTGCTTCTGATTTTACATGGGTTCTGGAGATTTGAACTCAGGTCCTTGAGGACACGTGTGTCCTGTTGGCCTTTCTCCCACCTCTCTTTCAACATTCACTGACAGCCTGCGCTGTGTACTTGAGTGTGTTGGAACACAGAAATGATGAGGGCAAAGTCCACGCCTTCAAAGAGATTACAATTTGTATGGGAGCTAGGGATGTACGTAAATAATGACTCCATTTCTCCTATGTCTACTACTAAAGGTTGCTTAAATTCATAGTATCTAACCCTACAGAAAGCCGAAGAGATGGGCAGTATCTGTCACCTGAGAACTGAGATGTGAATAGTTTAATGGACCTGATTCAAAGAGAATGCTCAAAGAATTCTATTGATTGCCATGCAATTGAACCAAGATGTATCTAGTCATTTGGTAAGAGGTACCCAGGATGAAAGATGTTTTTAGGATGAAAGATGTTGAAGAGAGCCACCAGCTTGATAGGTATACTATTCTACAAGCGAGTCATCTTTCCACTCTACTCTCTGCCAAAGAGCAGGATTTCAGCTTCCCCCACAGAGAACCTCTGGCATAATAACATGACAGATATGAATCCAGAACAGAGGTTTCGACATACATAGTTTAGTTTCCAGAGTTCTGAGGCTCCTGTGAGTCTCAAATGCCTCAGAGATGTGGTTTTCCATGGGGATAGTATTGCCTCTTCCTAGGGGAGGATAAACATTGGAACAGGGGGGCAAAGAATCTCCTGTAAAATGTCATGACAGGAGCCTCCTAATGCAGTTGGCTGCTAAGCAGGGGTGAGAATAGCGGTTACCCCGGACTTCACCCCCATAAGGTGAGTTTGATTCTACCACAGCATGGCTCCCCTCCCAGCCCTGGCACTGAGAAGCCTGGCAGCTATGAACATACAGGTATTCCTGGCTTCTAGGAAAGAGATTCCATGTTAGGGTCTCTTGTCTGTTGACTCAGTGAAATCTTTTCTTATTCTAAGAACAAATCACATAAACCATCAACCACTATGTCTTTCCATTTGAACTGAGTGGTGAAACATTGTTTGTCATTGTGTTTATTTTTAAATCCTTTGTGTAATCACATATATCTGTATACTTGTCTGCTTTTTATTTGCAATGCTTATATTTTTTGTATATATGTTTTACATTTTATGTGCATGTATCCATGTTCTACATGCTTTTATGTCATGTTTGTGTGTGTGTATCTCTGTGCACTTTACAGGCAGGTGTGAGTGAATGATGGTTCTATGTGTGCTATTTGACCATGTCACCAACTGCTGTTTGTCAAATAAATGTGTTATAATTTATTCATTTATTTCACAGAAAGAGAGCAGCTTATCTGGAAGATGACAGGAGGCACGGAAGGCAGGGAAAGGACTCACCCAGCCCCGTGTTGCTCTGTTTTAAAAAGCTGCTCTATGTTGTTATGGCAGCTAATTTTCCTTAAATGATTTGAGGAAACTGATCTGTCTAAAAGACTTGCAGCCAAGTTGTTATAGCAACACCAGCAGCAGCTGAATGGGGCCTTTCTCCTCCAGGAAAAGGGAAAGTCACCTTGGAGTACAAAAAACCTCTAAAAGAAAATCAGCTTTTAGGTTTTAAATGGCTTTGGGGACAAGGGAAAGAGCTAAAGGAAACCCGTTCCTCTCCTGCTGCTGGATACTGGGGTGACCAACACCTGCCCTCGCTTCTTTGAGTGTAGATCTCTGTGTCCTTCATCTGCACTGTTGCAACAGTGCTGAACTGGGCTATCTTCTTCCTGTGTGATCTGGCCTCCTTTGATCCGTTCCATGTACTGCGGCCTCAGTAACTGTCTGAAGCATCTATTCTTTATTCATTGACTCATTCATCAGTCAACATAATATTCTCTATCATGCCATGTTCTGTGCTAGGTCCTGAGGGCACAGACACTGAACTGAGCAGACAGCCTGGGACAGTGACAGGGTATACTGACGTTTATGTGATAAGTGATAGGAAGTCCCTGAAAGGTTTTAAGCAGTGGAGGGAGATCTACTTGGATTTTAATTTTAAATGAGATTCTAGAGTTTCTTGACTAAGAAACTGAATGGCTGAAAATACCATTTATTGGTTTCTCTCTAGCTCCACTGGCTTTGTAGGCTCTCCACTGACTGCTCTACTTCCCAGGACTGAGAGCAGGCATGTGCTAGAATATCCCAACAAGCAATGTTTTATTCCATTCTTTTTAATTTTTTTCTTTTGTAATCACAATATTTAACTTAAATTAAAAATTGGTTCAAAGGAATGTCCATCACTCTGATTTTAATTCTTTGGCCTAGCATACAAACTACTTGTGAGCTTCCTCAGCCTGCTCCTCACTTGCCCTCATATATCTCTTCATGATAAATCCTACATGCCAGCCCCAATATCCAGAGTCTCCTGCTTCATTTCATTGTTCAGCTTTTCCTGGGATGTCTGCTCCCCTTTCTTATAATCTCTCTCCTGTCTAATTTACAGCCACCTCGTGAATTATTACTCAAGTTCCAGTCCAAATACAGATTCCTAAAGCTTTCTTTAATATGAATCTACCACCAGCCTCACTTGGAATAATCTTTCCTAGTCCCAGGTTTCAAAAGTACTGTGTTTTCCTTATTAAAATACACCTTATTCAGTGTTTTGGTCTAAAATTTCACATGAATCTGGCTCTGCCAGAATATAAGCCCTATCTGACTTAGAACCCTACATCAACAATTTCTGTACCTCAGAGGTTAACTAAAGGTCTTGCTTATGCCTAATACTGAAGAATGTCAGCTCCTGAACAGAATGTAGTTGAACTTTGGGAAGACAAGGAATCCAGGGCTGAAAACAGCCTTTGCCGGTCAGATGCAACCAATCTCAATGGTAAGATGGAAGAGGCATAGGGTTGAAGGGTGAAGCGAGTCAGTGGAGATAATCTGAAGTTTGCATATTCTCCCAAGGGCACAGGTTGATGTCATCTCAGGTTCTATCCTCTGGGGGTTTCGGACAATCTCAGCAGGTTACTGATATACCCAACATAGTGTTTCTGTTACCAGATCAGTTTCAAAGGCACAGTAAAGGAGAAATGGTAGGTTTGTGGGGAAGGAGTCTGTGCATCAGTGACTCTTCTTCCTCAGGAAAGTCTTCTAAAGCCAAGCAACAGAGGCACCAAGATCATTCCATCATTTTCTCAACACGTATGCTGAGCACCTGCTCAAAGTCATACCTCTGCTGAATACCAGAGATGACTCTGAAAACTTAGCCAGACTGTCCTGAGGGAACAATTGATCATAGATGGTAAGCAAGAGTCATCCTGTGCAGAGGAATCAATCACAGATGTGGGACATGAAACATTTCATATCTCAGGTCTAGTGTAATCCTCTGGGTTAAATACATCTTTTTCTTTCTTCTTTTTTTTTTATTGAATCATTGTGTATTTCATATAGAATATCTCAATCAATCTTAATCATCTTTATATCACCTTCCTCAGCAGCACACCCCGAGTCCCTCACCTAGAATCAATACATTCTTTCATCCTTGTTAAGGTCTATTGTGTCAAGTTAGTGTCCCCAAATATACCTCACTGCAGGTTCATCCACTAAGGTCTAGTCAACCTATCTGGAGTCCCTGGCTTTAGGAAGATTAGTTCGTCCTCACCCAACCATAAGCAGTTGTCAATATTTCTTCAACAAAGATTGGAGTCTGCTACCAGTGTCTTCAGTTCCATGTGGGGTTTTTGTCTGCTTGAGTTTGCATGTGTCCTGAGCATCCTGAAATCATTGCTGTAGGTTCATACAAGCACGGTTCCAGGAGCTTGCAGGATTCCATTTCCGTATGGACACACACCTTCTCCCTGGCTCTTACAACCTTTCCACCCGCTCTTCCACAATGGTCCCTGAGTCTTGAACGAGTGAAATTTAATATAAGAGTCCTATCCAGGAACCCACACACTGGAGATTCCTAATCTCCATTCTTTGGTCATTTGTGACTTTTTGTGTTACTGGGCCTCTGTCGCATAAAGGAGCTTCATCAATGAGAACTGAGAGATTCATTAGTGTCCTCTTGATCACTTGTTCCAAATTTTGAAGGCCTTAGGTGTAGAGGATACATTGTAGATGTGACCATTAGGTATAGACAATTCATGGACAATGTATGTGTGTGTTCAGTTGTGGTACTCTGTAGTAGTTGTCTCTGCCTGGTGCAACAGAAGCTTTTTTGATGAGTGGAGACAGGGATACTTGACTGTATATATAAGGATACATAGTTTGCATTTAGTAAGAAGTTACATTAGCCTAGGGATGTGACAGCCGTGGGGATTTCTATAAGATGTATGACCTCTTCAGCAATGTGGCTTACAGGGCCACACATGAGTTTCCTCCCGTTGAGTGGGCTCTAAGACCAATTGGGTAGCTGTTGGTCCCAAGGAAAAGTGCCACTACTGCACCAATGTTGAGTGTTGTGTTGGTCATCGATGTGGTTATTTGGTCATGAGCTGGTGTTAGCCATTGAATGATGCTCTCACCTGGTTGCTTACATAGTGTTCTCCAGAGTTATAAGTGCTAATCTTCAGGGGAAGTGGCTTCCAGGTCAGTTCTAGCTCCGTTGTTCCAAATCCAGTCTCTGAAGTATGTCCTGTTTTCAGTAATAGGGTCTAACTTTCAAGTTCTGGAGGCAATTAAGGGCTGTGGCAATAGCCTGTGTAATTTTGGGAGTCTCTTGGCCCAGCCTGGCCAACAACTCAAAGGAAGGTTTCTCCTGGCTGGCAGTGTTTCTTGTTATGTAGCCTTCAGCTATACACATAAACTCATGTAGAGATAGTGTATGTGGAATTATTCGTTAGGCAGTGACTGTGATTTAGTGTTTCACACTACCTAGGCATTATTTATTCTCTCTCTCTCCTTCTGTGCCTTTGACATTTAAAGTGTCCCCATTTTCCCCATTCTCCCTTGATAATACCAGTCTCCTATGGCCCCACCTCTCTTGAGCTCCTTCTTTCCCTTTATCCCCACAGTTCATTGAATAACCCTCCCTTCCTCCTCCCATTTAAATAGCCCCATTTTATCTCTTTCTCCCCTAGTGACACCTGTCTCATATTATTCTTCTCTCTCAGGTTCTTTCTTTCCCTTTACCTCCCTGGTTCCTTTCCAATTTTTCTGATTCCTGCAGTAACAACAGGATTCATACTCACATATAAGGGTTTGGTGCTATGATCCACAAATGAGGGAGAATATGCCACATTTGTTTTTCTGATTCTTTGTTACTTCACTTAGCATAAGTTCATAGCATAGTTCCACTCGTTTACTTGCAAATTTCATGATTTTGTCTTTCTTCATCTCTGAGAAGAACTCCATTGTGTAAATGTACCACATTTTCCTTATCGACTCCTGAGTAGAGGAATACTTAGGTTGCTTCCATTGCTTAGCTATTGTGAAAAGAGTGGCAACATACATGGATGTTCAAATGTCTCTAAAATAAAATGAGTTCCTTGGGTATATGCTGAGGAGTTTGGTATAACCACTTAAAATGGTAGATTCATTTAAAAATTTTTAAGAGTCCACACTGCTTTCCACAGGGGTTGCAGTTGTTTACAATCCACCAGCAGGGAATGAGCGTTCCTCTTTCCCCACATCCTCTCCAGCATTTGGTATCATTTGTTTTCTTGATCTAAACTAGTCTGACTGGGGTAAATTTAAATCCTAAAGTGGTTTGAATTTGCACTTCTCTAATTCTTAACACTTAAAAAGTGTTGAACACTTTTTCAGATGTTTCTTAGTCACTTTTATTTCTTCTTTTCAGAACTCTCTACTCAGATCCTTGGCTCATCTTTTAATTGGGTCACTTGTTTTCCTGATTATTTGTTTTTTGAGTTCTTTATATATTCTGGATATTAACCCTTCTCAGATATGTTGCTGGTGAAGATTTCCTACCAGTCTGTGGGCTTCCTCTTCACTTTCTTGGTTGTTTCTTTTGCTGTACAGAAGTTTTTTAGTTTAATGAGGTCCTACTTGGTGATTATTGACCTTAATTCTTGAGCACTTGCCAGCTGATTTAGAAAGTCCTTTCCTACACCTATATCTTGTAGGGTACTGCTAATGTTTTCTTCTAACAGTTTCAGAGTTTCATATTGAGGTTGTTGATCTAACTGGTGTTGATTTTTGTGTAAGGTGAAAGACAAGGGTATAGGTTCATTCTTTAACAGGTACAGATGCAGTTTTGCCAGCACCATTTGTTGAAAATGCTATCTTTCCTCCAGTGAGTGTTCTTGGCCCATTTGTCAAATATAAGGTGGCTGAAATTGCATGTACTCATGTTTGAGTCTTCAGTTATATTTCATTGGTCTACAGGTCAATTTTTTTGCCAGTACCATGCTGTTTTTATGACTGTAGTTCTGTAATATAGTTTGAAATCTGAGATAGTAAACCTCCCCTCCCTGCTAGCATTGTTCTTTATGCTCAGGGTTGTTTTGGCTATCCAGGGTCTTCTGTGCCTCCATATGAATTTTAGGATTTTTTTTTTCTAATTTTACGAAGACATATTGCTTTTGGTAGGATGGTCATTTTCACAATATTAATTTTTCCAATCTATGAGCAATAGCAGTTCTTCCATCTTGTGGTGTCCTCATCATTCATTGTAGAGATCTTTATTGTCTTTGGTTAGGTTTATTCTGAGGTGGTTTTTTGAGGCTATTGTGATTGGGAGGATTTGCTTGCACTCTTTCCCCAGTTCCTTGTTATTGGTGTATAGAAAGGCTAATAATTTCTGAAGATTAATTTTGTAACCTGCCACTTTACTGAATGTGTTAATCATTTCTAAGAGTTTTCTGGTGGAATTTTTGGCATCTCTTGGTGTAATATAATATCATCTGCAAAAAGGGATAATTTGACTTTTTTTCCAATGAGTACTCCTATAACTTCCTTCTCTTGTCTTATTGCTCTAGCAAGAGTTTCAAGCACTATATTAAAAAGAAATGGCAATAGTGGGCAGCTTTGTCTGGTTCCTGATTTTAATAAGAATGCTTTCAGGTTTTTTTCATTTATTACGATGCTGACTGTGGGTTTCTTGTATTTAGCTTTAATTATGTTGATGTATGTTCCCTCCACCTAATTCCTTGTAGGATATGCATGTTGAATTTTGTCAAAGGCCTTTTTCTGTATCTATTGAGATTATGGTATGATTTTTGTGTTTGAATACATTTCTATGCTTGATGGCATTTATTGACTTATGTATATTGAACCATCCCTGCATCTCTGGAATAAAGTCTATGCAATCATGGTGGATGATCTTTTCTTAAATGTATCTGTTGGCAGTTTTAAAATATTTTGTTGAGAATCTTTGCATCTATGTTCATTAAGCATATGGGTCAATAGTTTTCATTTTGGTTGTATTTTTACCCAATTTTGGTATTAGAGTGATACTGGCTTCATAGAAGGAGTCTTGGAGTCCCTCTGTTTCTACCTCTTTGAATAATTAAAGTAGTATTGGATATAGATCTTCTTTGAATGTCTGGTAGAATTCTGCTGTGAGTCTATCTGAGCCTTGGCTCTTTTTTTAGTCAGGAGGTTTTGTATTGCTGTTTCAGTTTCCTTAAATGTTATGGGTATCTTTAAAATGTTGATTTCTTGGTTTAGCTTTGGCAATTGTCCTGATTTTTAGATACATATTCATTTCTTTAAGGATTTCAAATTTAATAGCATATAGATGTTTAAAGTATTTCCATACAGTGTTCCAGTTCTTTTTGTTGTCTGTTGTGATGTTTCACCTTTCATCTCTGATTTTGTTGATTTAGAGTTGCTCTTTCTTTCTTTTGGTTAACTGGGCCAAGGGTCTGTCTATGTTGTTTATCCTGTCAAAGAACTAGCTCTTGATCCTTTGTACTGTTTTCTTTGTTTCTATTTCATTAATTTCTGCTCTGATTTCTGTTATTTCTTCTTGTATGTTGGGTTTGAATTTCATTTGTTGTTTGCTTTCAAGATTCCTGAGTTGCAATGTTAAGTCATTTATTTGTACTCTTTTTTATTTTTAATATCTACAAACTTCCCTCTTCAAACTGCTTTTAAAGTGTCCCAGGGGTTTTGTTGGGTTGTATTGTACTTTTCGTTTAATTCCAGGAATACTTTTATTTCTTTCTAAATTTCTCCTTAGACGCATTCATCACTCAGGAGTGTGTTGTTTAGCCTCCGCGAGTTAATGAAGTTCCTGCTGATTTTTCTGGTGTTGTTTTTAAGCTTCATTGCACTGTGGTCTGATAAAATGCATGGAATTATTTCAAAATTTATGTACTTGTTGAGATTTGTTTTGTGTCCCAGGTATGTGACTGATTTTGGAGAAAGTTCCCTGGGAATAGAATGTGTATTCTTTGGTGCTTGGGTGGAATATTTAGTAAATTTCTGTTAAGTCCATTTGATATGTGATATTGCTTAATTCAGATGTCTCTGTTTATTCTTTGTCCAGTTGTCTAGTGGAGACAGTGAGGTACTGAAGTCCCCTACTATTAGTGACTTGGAATTAATCTGTGTCTTAAAGTCCTATTTTTATGAAGTTGGCTGCATTTGAGTTTGGTGTATATGTGTTCATGATTGTAATATCTTCTTGGTTAATTGTTCCTTTGATCAGAATGAAGGCACCCTCTTTATCTCTTCTGATTAGTTTCAGTTTGAAGTCTATTTTGTCAGATATTAGAATGGTCACTCCTGCTTGTTTCTTAGTGACATTTGTCCACATATTTGTTTTCCATCTCTTCACTTTTAGGTAATGCTTGTCCTTGAAGGTGAGATAGGTTTCTTGAAGATGACAAAAGGATGGATTTTGTTTCTTGATCCATTCAACTAGCCTGTGTTTTTTACTGTGGAGATCAATCCATTGATACTTAAAGTTGTTATTGAAAGATGTGTATTTGTTCCCATCATTTCAATTTCTATTTGCATTCTTGATTTAACTTTGTGGGTCCCCAGTTATACCTTCATTTAGTTTATTTCTGATGCCCCTTGGGTATAGTCATTCCTTTCTTCACCTCTTCATATTTCTTCAAATATTCTCTGATGACCTGGTTTTCTGGACGTGAATTCTTGTAGCCTACTCATGTTGTGGAAGATTTTCCTTTCCCCTTCAAATATAATAGACATTTTAGCTGGGTACAGTATTTTAGGTTTCATCTATGGTCATTTAAAACTGTGAATGCTTTATTCCAGGCTCTTTTGGATTTCATAGTTTTCATTGAAAAGTCACCTATAATTTGATGGGTTTCCATTTATATGTGACTTGTTTTTCTTTTACAGCTTTCAGTATTCTCTCTTTGTTCTGTATACTTAGGGTTTTTACTATGATATGCCCTGGGGACTTTCTGTTCTGGTCCTATCTATTTGGTGTTTTATGTGCTTTTTGTATCTGTATGGCCATGACTTTCCTTAATTTGGGGAAAATTTCTTCTAGAATCTGGTTGAAGATCTGATCAGTACCATTATCCTGAGATTCTTCTCCTCTGTCTATGCCCATGATTTGAAAATTAGATCTTTTTATGGTGTCCTACATATCCTGCGTATTCATTTCCTGTGTTTTGTTTTTAATTGTTCATAATCTTTGCTTGAGTGTTCTAATTCTTCAACTTTATCATCCAGTCTTGATATTCTGTTTTCCATTTCATTCATTCTATTAGTGAAGCTTTATCCTGTCATTTCAAATTGGCTTTTTGAGTGTTTCACTTCTTTTCTTATTTCAGCCTGAGTTATCTCCAGTGTTTCTCTCTTGTGAATTCAGTCAGAGGCTTATCCATATCTTCTCTTAGTTCTTTGATTTGATTGTTTGTGTGTTAAATTTATTGAATTCTTTGAAAATGTTTCTGATTGTACTTTTAAACTCTGTATCCTGGCTTATCTCTATGAGGTTCTTATTGTAGAACTCTTTTATAAGAGTGGTGATGTTTGGTGGGGACATATTTGGGTTTTTCATAATATTTTTTAGTTGTGAGAGTGGCATGTGGATTTTTGTTGGTTGTGATTTTGATGGAGACTCAAGTCTTCCTTGGTTGAGTTTAAAGTCTGTATCTTTTTGTATACTTGGTGTGACTTGCTTATTGAGTATGAAATGCTGATTGGTCAAGGCTTCAGATTCTGTTTTTGATTTTATACTGGCAGGACCAAGTGGCTTTAGTCCAGCTGAGGGATCAGAGACACAGGGTAGTCAAGATCTTATGCTCTCAGATTTCCTGTTAAGGTCTTGGCCCCTCTAACCAGCAGGCACAGAACAATTTGCAAAAATTTCTAGGCAGAGGCTGAATTCACGCTGGCAGTCTACAAAGGTTTGGACCCCTATTTAAAGGCACAGAAGTCTAGCACAGCAACAACTGAAAGGGCTGCAGAGGGTCCCAATCTAGGGGGAGGGGCCCAGTAAAAGTTGGAGAGCTCATAACCCAGCAGAGGTAAGAGTGTAATCCAGAGATCTGGGGGACTAAGATTAACAGTGTGCCTATGTCCAAGGCTAGAAGGAGAACAGGATGTTGGTGGGGAGCAGGTACTGGCCGAGACACAGTAGGCAGGATCAGATTTACCAGGAGTAGAGTGAATTAATTCTCCGAGGGACAAGCCTGATGAGCTATGGTCAAACTGGTCAGGCTGGATGGTATTTACCCAGAATGACCTTTTACAGAGGAAAGATTAGGAGCTAAGAACGTCCTATTCCCCACCCAACCAGTCCGCTGGTCTTAGATGAACAAAGGGGAGGAACTAAAGGCATTTAAGCTGTGGGAGTCATCAATTTTTCCCTCTCCTTGCAATTTTGGATCAGACCACCGGGATTCAAGCCTGGTTGTGGATTTATTAGTGTAACTTATGGAGGGGAGGAAGGGTGCTCATGCTCTGTAGTAGCCCCCTGCTGCTCGATAAGTAAGTCCAAGTAAATTAGCTGGAATTTGCCTAACTGTGAGTTGGGAAGTTTGTGTTGTGTTTGTTGTAGGGCCTGGGGCGGGAGGGACTAAACTTAGTCCCTTCCAAGAGGAATTTTAGTTACACCAGGAAAGAAGACTGGTCTCTGGACTCAAAGGCAAGCTGGGGGTGGCCGCTGCCAATGTAGAAGACTGATATCAGCAATGCAAAGGTAAGTTGCAGTGGGGACAACCTTTGAAGGCTCTAACAAACTAGACTAAAAATTTGATCTGATCTGAGTACAGGGGATTGGGATGCAGTAGGTGTGTCTGGACTATAAGCGCAGTCCAGAGATCTGGGGTCCTAAGAACAAGAGCAGGTCTGTGCCCAAGGCAGGAAGAGAACAGGATGCCAAATACATCTTTTTCATGAGCACCACTCAATATCAAATGCCCTCAAATGTGGTTAAGAATTTAGTGAGCCTGGGACTAAGAAAGAAGCCTTTAAAGTAAATGTTTACCACTAACACAAGGACAGTAGGCTGTCATTATCAAATGAGGACACTGAAGGAGTCTTCCAGAGAAGACCCTGTACCCCTGAGGTATAGGCTGTACATTCTGTTCCTGTTCAACTTCAAACAGAGAGTATCTATTGTCCTATGTCACTTGTTACCTATTCTATTCATGCTAATCCTCAGGAGTCTCCATCTCAGGAAGGGTACCACTTCCATTGTGTGACCCAAGTCAAATCATTAACATCATATAAACTGCTTCCTCTTCCTTTGGCCACTGTCACCAGTTCTCACATCTTCCCACCTGATATCCTTAACCTATTCCTCTCCTCAACTTAATAATATCAAGTTGAATGGTCTTTCAACTTCTAGCCTGGACCTCATAAAAGCCATCCTCCTAACAAGATGTGAACCAGAGGGGTTGTTCTACCATACAAACTTGATTCTGTAACTTTCCAGTTTAAACTCTTCTTTGCTCCCCGCTCTTGTGAGCTCCCTACATCAAAGCCCTCCCTTTGTCCTTTTGTCTACCCCTAGTCTTGGTGATGCAGAATGACTTTCAGTCTCCTGAGTTTGTTTCTCTTTTCAAGTAGATGCACATACTGGGTTTGTTCACTGGGAAAGTTCTCTCTTCCCTGAGCATCCTTTTCTGCATCAACTCAGTGTGGCTGTCTAGGATGGGCTCTCAATCTGTGTGCCTCATTCCATTATATGAACTTGGAACAACTGTCTGAAGTCTGTCTTCATGAGGCTTAGTGGGATATCTGCTCCACCATAAATGCTTATCAAATGAGTGTCTGAAGTTAGGAGCCAGGCCAGATTTCATATCTCAGAGGGTTTTTCACATTCTTTGCTTATTCTGTGGGCAGAAGGCCACTAGAATAGAAAGGGGAAGATGTAAGCATTTAGAAACAAGTTCTGGCTGGATATACACATACACCTATGATTTCAGCACAATTGGCACCTTCTTTTGTCAACAAGGAAGGAAGAACTAGAGAAGAAATTCAATGTGCTAAAGATGTTGCTATGCAAGCCCTGACACAGAAGGTGGACAAGTAAACAACCCAAGAATGAAGAATTTGCATCTGCAATCAAGAAAACAGTGGTTTCTGAGCTGGTGAAATAGCTCAGTGGGTAAAGGCACTTGTTGCCAGGCCTGAACCTGAATTTGATCCAAGGCACTCATCTGGTGGAAGGAGAGAACAGACTCCCACAAGTTGTCCTCTGATCATCATACACACGCATACACACACACACACACACTATATATATATATATATATATATATATATATATATATATACACATAGATATAGAAACATAATAAAAATATTTTAAATATGAAAATGGTAGTTTCAAAGCCAAGCTAACAATGCTGCACCTAAGGTCTGACTGAAGTTTTCACTAGTCTTTGCTCTAATATATGCATTTGTCCTCAAGCACACGTTTATGTTACTCTTTACATATTTTTATTAGCGTCTTGAAAAAGAGTAAGCAGAATGGGTTAGCCTGGTGCATATCGGAAGCACCCCAGCTCTGGAAACCTGCCGTAGCTATCACCATCTGTCACTTGATAGGAGATAAGGGGTCATCAATATCAAAGCCATCATCATTGGACGTGACTCAGGTGTACCTTTTCTGGAACGGCTTCTGAAAAATTGAGTCTTCTCTGTGTACCATTTTGACAGTGTCATTTACTTCCTGTTGAGCACTTTTAGTAAGGCAAAGCTCCAAGATTACACACCCACTCTGTCCTGAGGCAGCTCTAACTACTGGAAGTTTCCTTTCTCTACAAGCCTTCCCTCTTCCCACCTGTGCTGCCTCTCCTGAACACGAAGGTCTTCCCTGCCCTCTTGCTCATCACTCTTCAAAAAATACAATCATGGTCTGTCTCCTTTGTAAACACTACAAAACCCTGTCTTCTCCAATATCTCAATGGTAAGAACGTGCCCGTCTAAGCAAAGTTGGTGTGGATACCAATTCCTCCTTCTGTATGTGTAAGGAGCATAAATACAATTATAAAATGTTTGAAACATAGGAACTAAGGCCCAAATGGCTTGTGTGTGTATGCAGGATAGAGACAGGGAACCCTTGACTCTCAAGAACTGTCATAGATAGCAATATGACTGACCACAGACAAGAAATCAGCAGTAGCTGTGAAGACAACGCCCAGGATCGGGTATAAAAGACCCGACTGTGAAGAGCTCAACAGAGTTCATCAGAGCCCCTCAACTCCACACTTCTCTGCTCCGCGCCCCTCCCACCTGAGACCCGACCTCATATGCCGATGGAGTGCTCCCCTGGAGGACCAGCCTCAGAAGGTCCACTGAGGACACGCCACGACCTTGCCTGCGCAGAAGACCACGACTGGTAAGAGGCAAGGGGACAGAGAGCTAGTATAGGTGTAAGATTTGTGTGACCATATGTAACAATAAATAACCAAACCGAAGTTAGAGGCTCTGGCTCTGTTTGTCCTGTGACTCGTGCCTTGATAGCCATTCAGGGATGCTCACAGCAGACTCCATGCTCGTGGTGACATTTCTTCTCTGGGAGCAAAGCCCCAGCTCCAGGCACGTGGGCCCCAAAACCCTGTGTTGTCTTTACACATCCTTGTTTCTTAGGTCACCTCTTCTTGCCCAAAGGTGAGCATATCTTCCAACCTAGTCAGGTCAGTCTTTTTGGAACTAGAAAATGAGAGTAAGTCACTGCTACGGTGGGAATTCTTACATGGAATAGGTGACAGCCATGTTGTTTGCACATGGAGGAGGCCAGTCGACAATCTTCAAGTATATGACATATCACTAATGTTCTAATAAATTCTCTATTTTGTTTATAATACTTATGCTGGCTAGCTTCAGGTGACAAATTTTCACACCCTTATTTAGGTAATTTCCTCTATTGGATTAGCCTGTAGATATGTCTATGAGGCATTTTCTTTATTGTTGAGTGATGTAGGAGGAGGGTCCAGCCCACTGTGGGCAGTGCTATCCCTGGACAGGTGATCCTGACATGTATAAGAAAGCAGGCTGAGCACAGCCAGTGAGCAAACCAGTAAACAGGGATCCTCCATGTTTACTCTTGCCCCGAGTTCCTGCCCTAGCTGCTCTCAAGGATCAACTGTGACCTGAGAAATGTAAGATAAAATAAATCCTTTTTCCCTAAGTTGGTTTTGGTCAGTGTTTTTAACACAGCAATTGAAAAGAAACTAAGACACTACTCAAGCTGCATTTTTTTGGCTTGTCATCAAGAAGCCTTGACAAATATGAATGAGCTCCAACATATTTCCTTCATCCCATGAGACCACCACAACCACAACAAGATTTGTGAAGTTGGGGGAGAAGAAAGGATTGAGAGAAAGCACTGGGGTCTGTGAAATTCAGAGAAGAGTGGGCCTAGACCCTGCCTGGATTTGCCTGTCTTCCTCAGTTGAAGCTGTGTGAGACTTCCCCATACAACTTCCCTTACCCAGCTCTGGCCATTAATCAGCAGCAGCTGAGGGCACTCTGTTACTTACTGGGTCATTGTACATCTGGATGATGAGTTGTTTCACCCCATGCAAGGTAGGATGGGCCCATGGAGAAGGATCCAGCCAGTGACGATTCAGGTCAAATCCCATCAGGGAGCACCTACACAAAATCCCAAGTAAGAGTCAATAGAGATAAGATGGGCTGAGCTTACCACATACTACATATAGTTAGGAGGGATCACTTACCTCATGTCTATTGTTCCTCAGAAATAGATCTAAGCAGTTTGCTAGGGTTTATTCATTTAGTGTTATCAGTATTTTAAGGTCACTATTATTATCATCCCGTCATCACAGAACGTTCCTATGGCACAGTTCCACTTTAATATCCATAGGACAGGCACATCTACACAGTGCAGGAGAAAGAAATACTTAGGCCAAACTGCTGGTGTCCCCATGAGTACTCCATCATTCCCTTTTTTTCCCTCAAACCTATTTCTAAACTATTGTCTCTACTTTCAAATTGTACCAGCATTTTTAACACTTCCACTGGCGTCACTTGAGCTTGGCGGTCCTCTTGTTTCCATCATTGCCTTCTTCCACACCACCACGTAGCCCCATATCTTCCACACAATGATCAGGGTGATCTTAATAAGTAAGTGAGACCAATTCCCTCCTTTGCTCAAATGCCTCCCCATTACCTGCAGTATAAAAGTCCAGGACAGCAAACAACGGACTGCAAGGTCCCATGGCACCTTAACCACTTTGACCTCAGCTTCCTCTGCCAGACACTGCTCGCTCTCGTTTTTCCAACATACCAGTACTTCCTTCGTCAAGGACAGTGACAGGCTGTTCCCTTGGGCACATGTTTCTTCCTTCAGGTAGCTGAGTGACTCATTCTCTCATATTTCAGTCTTTCCTCAGATGTTACCTGCTAAATGATGCCCATCTGAGCCGCCTTCTGTATACCCTCTCTAGTGTACCCACAATGCCACCACTGTTTGTTCTCGGCCTCTCCTTTTCCTTTGTCTTGTTCCTCCAGATTTGTTCAAAACTCAGTTTGAACTTGAGTGGGGTCACCTTCTGCAGGTATTCTGTCCTCAGGAATGCCCTGTGCCTTCACATGTCCTAAGTCCTCTCCAGGACGAACCAGGTTCCAGAAAAATTGTGCTTGTCCATAATTCAAATAATCGTTCTGCCTCCTTCCAGTCCCTCATCTTCCTAACCCCAGAGTAAGTCTCTCACATAGAGTTGACTATCTTACTTTCTTGATCAAAATTCACCTGTGGCTGCTCATTGCCTAGAGAATAAAATTCTTTGCTTTTCAGATTTTTATCTAGGTTCAAACTGATAGTGTCCATATCCCTGTCATCCCTCTCTGCTCTAGAATAGCCCTGTTTTTCTTCTCCAGCCTTTGTCCCACCAGTTTAAACCTTACCATCCTATGTTTCCCAACTCCTCTCTATTTTATGAGCAATATAATTTTATCATTTCTCTGCTTATAAAATTCACTTTCCCACATATTACCTTACACAGAAAAATAAAGGACTCCAAAGAAGACATTTGTTTCCTTTAAGATGATTGAGATGTGGATGGGTCTGGAAAACTAATAATTTCTTCCTACCCTTTAAAATAAACACAGTGAAAACCATGAAGGCAACAATCAATGACTTGTGGAGACATGGAGAAAAGTCTCACCACAGAGAGGCCATGAGAGTTGGACTCTATTGAAATAATAGACTTTTTCCTCTGTTGAGGGCAGAATGAAAAGCAAAAGCTAAGAAAGAAAGTGTGAATCCACCTAGCACTTGTGGGAATGTATGGCACTGTGCTTTGACCGAACCATACAGCATGTGGTGAGAGACTGCTGCTGATGGGGAAACTATGAAAGGAGAAGGAATGGGAAGGACCTTGAATTCTTGGTAAGCAGTTTGTTATATTTTATCTTTTCTTGCTATATTTAGATAACCTGGTATTGATGTTTGCTCCTGTTTGATTATGGAGCAAAAATAGAGACGGCCGTAAAGCCATTTATAATGACATCAGCATTACCAAGGAAACACCATTAATGTGATAATCAACTCATGTCCTAAGAACTAAATACTTTACTAAATTCTAATGTTTTCTCTAAGTTAATCCTAACAGCAGTGGCATGAAGGAGGTATATTATTTTCTGTTGTCTAACTATAACATCACTTTTGAGAATGGCAAATAGTCCTTAATATGGAAAGTAGAAAATCAAGCTCCCCTTTCTATAAGGGAATGTCAATAGGCCTGATCTTGTGAGGTCTTGTTTGGATAGTCATAGCTACTGATTGAAATGGTAACAGTCCTAACTAAAGGACAGGATCCTACATCATTTTTTATACAGATCATAAAGTGAATGTATCTGGGCTTGGGTTTTTTGAATTGGGAAACTTTTATTACTGTTTTAATCACCTTGCTCACTATACATATATTTAGATTGTTTACATTCTCTTGGTTTAATTTTGTAGATCATCAGTATCTAGAAATTCATTCATTTCTTTTAGATTTTCTAAACTATTGGAATATAACCTTTTAAGGCACACTCCAAAGATCCTCTGAATTGCCTTGGTGGCTGTTGAAATGTCTTCGTTTACACTTCTGGCTTTATGAATTTGACTCTTCTCTCTGTTTCTTGGTTAGTGTGACTAAGATTTTGTCAATTTTCAAAAAGAATTGGCTCTTTGTTTCATTGGTTCTTCGTACTGATCTTTTCATTTCCATTTCATTAATTTCTGCTTTGAGGTTTCTTACTTATTCCTGTCTACTGATTTGTTCTTTGGCTTCTTCTTGTTTTTCTAAGACTGTGAAGTGCATCATTAAACTATCTGACACTTCACAGATTTTTTTACTGCATGCGCCTATAACTGTAGACCTCTCTCTTAGAATTGTTTTTACTATATTCCATAGGTTCTGATATAATGTTCTTAATTTTCATTAGATTCTAAGAATTTTTAAATCTGATTTCTTTGCTCATCTATTTATCATTCAGAAGTGAGGTAGTAAATCTCCACAAATTCATGTATTTCTGCAAGTTTTACTTGCTGTTAATTTCCAATTTTATTCCCTTGTGATCAGATAATACAAGAAATTCTTTCAGTTTTTGTGTATCCACTATGAATTGCTTTGTGTCCTAAAATGTGATCAGTTTTAGAGAAAGTTCTTTGGGCTGCTAGGAAGAATGTATATTCGGATGTGTCTTTGTTGATTTTTTAGCATTTTTCATTGAATCTTTGTGTATTTCATACAGAATTTCATCTATCAGTCTTAATTACCTTTATACCACCTTCTACACCAGCACTCCTCCACAGTCCCCAACTGGAAACTATACATTCTTTCATCTGTGTTAACATCTATTCTGTCAAGCCAGGGCCCCCAAATGTTCCTCAGTGCAGGTTCATCCACTGGGGTCTAGCCAGGCTACTCAGAGTCCTTCACATTAGGAACTGTATGTCACTGTAAGCCAACTTTATTTAGTTGCTAATATTTATTCAGGAGAGATTGGGGTTTGCTACCCATTTTACAGTTCCATGATAGGGTTTTGTCTGCTTGAGTTTGCCTGTATCTTGAGCATGCCAAAATCATTGCTGAAGGTTCCTAAGAGCAGGGTCCGGGGAGCTTGTAGGATTTTATGTCCATATGGTTATGCCACTTCTCACTATCTTCTACAATCTTTCTTCTGTCTATTCTACAATGGTCCCCAAGTTCTGGGTGAGTGAAACTTAATATAGGAGTCCTGTCTAAGGACACACATACTGCAGATTCCTGTTCTCCATGCTTTAGATATTTATAACCCTTTGTGTTATAAACTGGCCCTTTGTTACCTGAGGGAACTTCATCAATGAGAACTGAGAGATTCATTACTGTCTTCTTTACTCCTACTTCTATAGTACTTGAAGAGGCTGCATTGTAGATGGGACTCTTAGGTATGGGCCATTTACAGACAATGTTTGTAGCCATGTGCAGTACTCTGTATTAGCTGTCGTGTGGTGCAAAAGAAGCTTCTTTGATGAGTGATGACTGGGATACTTGAATGTATATATAAAGATATATGTTTTGCATTTAATACAAAGTTACTTTAGCCTAGGGATATGACACCCTGGGGACTTCTCTAAGATCTATGATCTCTTCAGTCATATGTATTTACCAATGATTACAATACTACACATGAATTTCCTCCCATTCAGTGGGCTCTAAGACCAGTTAGGTAGGCCTGGATTGATCCTAAGATAAAATACCAGTACTGAAGCAGTGTCAAATGCTGGGCTGGTCATCGACGTGATTATATGATCCTGAAGCTGGTGTTCGGCCATTGATTGATGTTCTCCCTTGGCTGTTTGCATAGTTCTCTCCAGAGCTATGAGAGATAACCTTCAGAGGAAGTGGCTTCCAGGTCAGTTCCAGCTCCATTACTCCCAATTGAGTGTCTGACCTATGTCCTGTCTTCAGCAATAGGGTCTTACCTTCAAGTTCTGGGAGGCAATCAAGGGCTATCTCAATAGCCTGGGTAACTCTGGGAGTCTCCTGGACCATCCTGGCCAACAACTCAAAGGAAGGTTTCTCTTATCTGACACTGTTTCTTGTTATGTAGCGTTCACCTATGCACATGGAAGCATACTGTTTATGTAGAATTTGTCATTAGGCTGTTAAACTAACATGATTCCCTCTGTTGTTTTACATTAGCTAGGCATTATTTATCTCTGCACTTTCTCTCTGTCTCTCTGTTTCTTTGTCTCTCTGTCTCTTTCTCTTTCTCTCCCTCTCTTGAGCTCCTTCTTACCCTTTATCACCACAGTTCCTTGTAAAACCCACCCTCCCCACTCCCATTTAAATACTCCCATTTTATCCATTTCTCTCTTAGTAATACATTTCTTGTACTGTTTTTCTCTCTCAGGTTCTTTCTTTCCCTTTACCTCCCTGGTTCCTTTCCATTTTCCTGGTTTCTGCAATTTCACCAGGATACATAGTCATATATAAGGGTTGTTGCTAGGATCCACAAATGAGGGAGAACCTACATTGTTTATTTTTCTGGTTCTGTGTTACTTTACTACATAGCTGCTTCTAGGTCTATCCAATGACCTGCAAATGTCATGATTCCTCTTTCTTCACCACTGAGTGAAACTCCATTACATGTCCCACATTTTCATTATCCCCTTGTGAGTTGAGGGACACTTAAGATGCTTCCATCCCTTGGGTATGTGAAAAGAGCAGCAACAAACTTGGATGTACAAGTACCACTGCAAGACAATGAGTTCTTTGGGTATAAGCCAAGGAGTGGTATAATCAGGTGAAATGGTACATTCATTTTTAGTTTTTTAAGAGTTTTCCACACTGCTTTCCATAGGGGTTGCAAAACTTTACAATCCCACCAGTAGGGAATAAATGTTCCTCTTTCCCCTCATCCATCATTTGGTATCATTTGTTCTCTTGACTTTAGTCAGTCTGACTGGGGTAAGATGAAATTTGAAGTGGTTTGAATTTTCAATTCCCTAATTATTAACAATATTAAACACTTGTTTGGATGGTCTCAGCCATCTTAAGTTCTTTTGAGAACTCAGATCCTTAGCCCATTTTCAATTGGGTCACTTGCTTTCTTGTGTCTTTGCTTTTTGATTTCTTTATATATTCTGGATGTTAAACCTGTCAGATGTGTCACTGGTGAAGATTTTTCCTTCTCTGTGACTTTTCTCTTTACTTCTTTGGTTGTTTTTTGGCTGTACAGAAGCTTTGTAGCTTACTGAGGTCTCAGTTCTTGATTACTGACCCTAATTCCTGAGCAACTGCTGTCTGATTTACAAAGTCCTTTCCTACACCTGTATCTTGTAGGGACTGCCAGTGTTTTCTTCAAACAGTCTCAGAGTTTCAGGTTTCACATGGAGGTCTTTGATCCATTTGGAGTTGAGTTTTGTGTAAGCTGAAAGATAAGGATCTACTCTCATTCTTCTACACGTGGAGATCCAATTTTGCCAGCACCATTTGCTGAGGATGCTATCTTTCCTTCAAGGAATGTTCCTGGCTCCTTGTCAAATATAAAGTGACTAAATTTGTATGTGTATTCTATCTTTTTGAATAATTTAAGTAGTATCAGAAGCAGATCTTCTTTGAATGTCTGGTAGAATTGTGCTGTGAATCCATCTGGGCTGGGACTTTTTTTGCTTGGGAGGTTTTGTATTACTGTTTCAATTTCCTTAAATGTTATGGGGCTGTTTAAGCTGTTGATCTCGTCTTGGTGTAGCTTTTGTGATTTGTATGATTTAGATATACAACCATTTCTTTATGGTTTTCAAGTTTAATAACATATAGGTTTTTAAACTATTCCCTTATAATGTTCTGTATCTTTTTGTTGTCTGTTGTGATGTTTTGCCTATCATCTCTGATTTTGTTGATTTGGAGTTGCTCTTTCTTTTTCTTCATTAATTGGGACAAGGGTCTATTTTATTTATCTTTCAAAGAACCAGACCTTAGATCCACTGATTCTTTGTTGTTTTCTTTGTTTCTATTTCATTAATTTCTGCTCTGAGTTTTGTTATTTCTTCTTGTCTGCTGGGTTTGGGTTTCATTTGTTGTTGGCCTTCAAGATTCTTGAGTTGCAATGTTAGGTCATTTATTTGTGCTCTTCTGATTTTTTAATGTAGGCAGTTACAACTATAAAATTCCCTCTTTTTTTTTTGTTGGGTTGTATTGTGATTTTGTTCTAATTCCAATGATACTTCTATTTCTTTCTTAATTTTGCCTTTGATCCATTCATCATTCAGGAGTGTGTTGTTTAGTCTCCATGAGTTCATGAAGCTGCTAGGCCTTCTTCTGAGGTTGATTTTAAGCTGATTGCATCGTGCCCAGATAAAAATGCATGGAATTCTTTGATTTTTTTTTAATTTGTTGAGGTTTGCTTTGTGCCCCAGATTTGTGGTCAATTTTGGAGAGATTTCTGTGGGGTGCTGAATATAATATGAAGTCCCCTACTATTAGTGAGTTGGGATTAATCTGTGCCTTAAAATTCTGAAGTACTGTTTTTTTGTTTTTTGTTTTTTTTTTTTTTTTGAAGTTGGGTGCACCAGAGTTTGGTGCATATATGTTCATGATTGTAATATCTTTTTGGTTAATATTTTTTTTTTGAGCAGAATGAAGTGATTCTCTTCATCTCTTCTGATTAGTTTTAATTTAAAGTCTATTTTGTCATATATTAGAATAGCAACTCCTGTTTGTTTCTTAGTACATTTGCTTGTAATAAATTTTTCTATCCTTTCATCTTAAGATAGTACCTGTCCTTGAAGTTGAGATGGGTTTCTTGCAGACCAAAAAAGATGGATTTTGTTTCTTGATCTATTCAGCTTGTCTTTGTCTTTTGACTAGGGAATTCAGTCCATTGATACATAAAATTATTATTGAATGATGTGCATTTATTCCCATTCTTTTAATTTCTGTATGCATCATTGGTCAGCCTTTGTGGTTCTCCATCTGTATCTTCATTTAGTTTCTTTCTACTGGTCCTTGGTTATAGTCATTCCTTTCTTCAACTCTTTTCATTGCTTCAAGAAATCTCTGAAGAGCTGGTTTTCTAGACATGAATTCTTGCATCCTATTCAAGTTGTGGAAGATTTTTCGTTCCACTTCAATTATATTAGACATTTTAGTTGGGTAAAGTATTCTAGGTTGGCATCTATGGTCACTTAGACCTAGCAATACCTTTGATCCAGGCTCTTCTGGATTTCATAATTTGCATTCAAAAGTCAACTGTAATTCTGATGGGCTTTCCTTCTTATGGGACTTATTGTTTTCTTTTGCACCTTTCAGTATTCTCTCTTTTTACTGTATGCTTAGTGTTTTACTATGATACACTATGTGGAATTTCCCTGTCCTGTCTATTTGGTGGTCTGTGTGCTTCTTGTATTTGTATAGGCATGTCTTTCCTTAATTCAGGGAAATTTTCTTCTAAAATCTGATTGAAGATCTGGTCAATAACCATTATCTTGATTCTTCTCCTTCTTCTATGCCTATGATGTGTAAATTTGGTCTTTTCATGGTGTCTCACATTTCCTGCATATTCCATTCCTCTGTTTTTAATTTTTTTTCACTCTTTCCTTGAGTGCTCCAATTCTTCAAGTTTATCATCCAGTCTTGATGTTATGTTTTCCATTTCATTCATTCTATCAGTGAGGCTTTCTCCTGTTATTTCAAATTGGTTTACTGAATTTTTCATGTCTTTATTTCAGTGTGTTTTTTAATATTTCTGTTTGTTTTGTGAATTCAGTCAGAAGTTTATCACTATCTTCTTTTAGTTCTTTGATTTGTTGTGTGTTCTTTAAATTCACTGAATTCTTTGATTGTGTTTAGGGTTTTTTTTTAAACCTCTGTTTCCTGAGTTATCTTTATTGGTTTCTCATCGTAAAACTCTTCTATATGACTGTTGATGGTTGATGGGGACATATTTAGGTTTTCATATTACTTTTTCATTGTGATCTGGGCAGGTGGGTTTCTTTGGTTGTTTATGATTCTGATGTGAGACTTAAGCCTTACTTTGTTGAGCTGAAGTCTAACTTTTCTTTTATATTTGATGTGACATTGGTTGCTTTCTTGTTAGATATGAAAAACTGGTTTGTCTAGGCTTTAGGTTCTGTCTTTTAGTTTTATATTGGAAGGATCTAATGGTCCTAGTTCAGCAGCTCAAGAGTTCCCTCAGTGGCACAGGTTAGTCAAGATCAGATGTTCTCAGGTTCTTAGGGTCTGGGTCCCTCTTGCTATTAGGCAAAGCACAATTTGGGAAAATTTCTAGGCAGAGACTGAATTCAGGCTTTCTCAGTCAGTCTGCAAAAGTCTACCCCGCCCCCCTCACCAAGGCACAGAAGCCAAGCCCTACAGCAATGGGAGAGGCTGCAGATAACACCAATATGTTGGTTGGACACTTGTGATTTGGAGAGCTCACAGCCCAGCAGAGGTAAGAGAGTAGTCTCGGGGGCTAAGAGAATAGTGTGCCTGTGCCCCAGGTTAGAAGAACAGTATATGGGTTTGGGAGGGCATTGGATTTGCTGCAGTGGTAGGGGAGTGGAGATTCAGTGGACAGGATCAGATCTACCAGGGAAGGCTGGTCTCTGGAATCCAAGTCAATTTGGGGGTGGGAACTGGCCTGGTAGAAAACTTGTCTCAGGAATGCAAAGGCAAGTTGGGGATGGGGACAGCCTGTGAAAGCTTCCACAGACTAGACTGAAAAATTGGGCTGGTCTTTATAGGGGATTCAAGACAGTAGGTGGGTCTGCACCAGGACACTAGTCTAGAGATCTGAGTGCTAAGATCTAGAGGGGACTGTGCACAAAGCTAGAAGAACAGGATATGGGTGGTATAAGGATGGAGTTGCTCGGGTGGGATGGGTGTGGAAAGGCAGTGGGCAGGATCGGACTTATCAGTGAAGACTGCTCACAGAAATCCAAGAGAGGTTAGGGGAGGGGGCAGCCATGGTCAATGGCAGGTCTGGGTGTGCCAGAGAAGTTCAGGTTGGGGACAGCTTGTGAAAGCTGCAAGAAATTAGACTGAGACAATGAGTTTGTCTGAGAAAGTGATTCACAGAAGTGGATGGGTCTTAATCTAATCATCTGGGGGCTAAGAGCAAGAGCAGCACTGTGCCCACGGCTAGCAGGAGAACCTGTAGTTTTTTTTTTTTAATCTGAATGATCTGTTTATTGATGAGAGTTGGATATTAAAATCATTCATTATTATTGCATTCAGGTCAATCTGTGAAAGTCATATTCATAATGTTTGTTTTATGAATGAGCCCATGCAATGTGTGTGTATGTTTAGGATTATGTTCTCTGGATAGTTTATTTCATTAATCAATATGAAATAACCTCCTGTACCCTTTTAATTTTGACTGAAGTTTCCTTTCTCATATATTGGGATTGATGTACCTGCTTGCTTTCTAGTTCCATTTGCTTATAATGTCTATTTCCATCCTATCACCCTAAGGCTGTATGCTTAACTTTGCCAAAAATGTAACTTTCTAGAAGTTAACAAACATAGGATCTTGTTTTTAATCCAACCTGCTATATCCTGTCTTTGATTTGAACACTAAAATTCAGACTTATTATTGCATAGTATGTCTTGATTTTTGCCATTTTCTTGTGTGTGTTTGTTTTGGGTTTTTGTTTGGTTTGGTTTAGGTAATGCTTCATATTTTCCCAGCCCTCATTTTCTTATCTTCTATTGTAACACAGTTTATTCTTTCCTGTGTCATGATAAAATATGCTCATTTTTGATTCCTAGCATATGGTTTTCCTTTAAGTACATTTTATAGTACTGCCTTAGTTGCCATATATTTATCCATGAAAGATTTTCTTTCTTTTACATGAGTGGCAGCTATGGTCTATATGGCAGTCAGAATTGGTATTGTCTTTCAGTGTTTGAAACACATCATTCCATACCTTCCCAGCTATTGAGAAATTTTCTATTACTATTATGGGTTTGCTTTTTCATGTGAGGTGGTGCTTCTCTCTTGCAGCATTCAATTCTCTTTTCAAATTTCTTTTTTTCTTTTTTTTTTGGTCTTTGTACTCAATGTTTTAAATATAATATGGGACATAATATGGAAGGTTCTTTTTTTGGATTTGTCTGTTTAGTTGTCTAAGTGCCTTCTGATATCTGGATACCCCTTTCCCGAGATTTGGGGGAATTTTCTGCCATGATTTTACTGAATGCATTTTCTATGCTTATAAATCATGTTCTCCTCCATCACTCATGACTCATAAATTTGTTATTGGAGTTCCATAGATTTCACATGATTTGTTCATTCTTTGGTTTTATCTTTATTGTTATTATCTAAATATTCTAACTTAGTTTTCTTATCTACAAGCTGATATTTTGTCTTCCATTCACCCAATGAGGCTTTCTTCTGAATTTATTTGACTTATAGAGATTTTCATTTATAAAATAGAATTCCTATAGTTTCCCAATATTTCAACCTCTTTAATGTGCTCTACTTTCACATCCTGCATTAATTCATATATTTCATTCATTTGTTTACTTTCATATTTTAAAAATTCATTCCAGAATTTATTTGTGTGCTCTGATCTTTTTGAGCATTCTTATGTCCATTCCTTTGATTAGGAGTTTTGTGTAATTCATCTTCATTGAAATCTATTATTGTGGAATTAGTAATTTTTTGAGGATCCCTGTTGCATTAATTTTCTGTGCTTCTGCTTTGGGATTTGCATGTTTGGGATCAGGTCATTGGTTGAATTTTTTAGTTATTTAAATCATTTGTGTATGTTTGTGTCAGTAAATGTACATGTACTTGTATACATGTGTGTTTGTCTGCCTTTGGATGCTGAGGCCAAGAATGCTGTGTTAGATTCCTTGGAACTGGAATTACAGGCATTTACAAAAAGCCTATCTTGTGATGTTGGTGCTAGGATCTTAATTCTAGGCCTTGTGAGCAAACAACTCTTAATCACTGAACTATCTCTAGCCTGGGTAGATTTTTAAAAATCACACATATTCTTTCAGTTGAAGTATTTTCAATGTTCAAGTGAAACTTGGATTTAGTAGGGTTAAGGTATTGGTTTTTTTTTTTCCCACTAGACTAGGGGCATGTCTCAGCCAAACCCTCAGCCCATGTGTTCAAGGCACCAGGAATAATCTCCAGTACCACTGTGAGAATGGAATATTAACTACAAAAGCAACTAAGACTGATGGATAAGCCTGCAATGAAAACACAGTAGCAACCAACTCAAAACAACCACCTTTTCAACACCATAACTTGAGGAATGAAAGAAAAAGGACAGCATGTTGTATACTAAGATATTGGTTATTAATGGTAGGAATGGAAAGAAAACAAGGAAAGCAAGACTAGTGATAAGCACTAGAGTAATAGAGAAAAATAGAAGAGGAAAAACTAAATAGAAATGGGAATAGTAAACAAAAACAGAAAAGACATGGCAGCGTAAGCTCAAGATAGAGACAAAGGTCAAGGGAAGCAATCAGACAACCTAAACAATTTCAACATTTGGGAGGCTGAGGTAGGAAGATTCCAAGCCCCAGCCCAGCCTGTGCTCTGTAGGAGCATCTACCTCCAATAAGAGGGGTAGAAGGGGGAAGAACAGGGCAGGCAAATTTGATCCACAAGTTTAGATATTTTATAAGGGAAACATAAAAGTGAATGGAAGAGAAAAATGCAGAGGCTGACTCTCATGTACTTTTGCTTTTCTTCAGCTATTTTAGCTGGTGATTTCTGGTAAGAATAGAAGCTTTGCAGTATTTCATTTCCTGTGTTGACATTTGTGTTGTTTGCCCTGTAACCAGTAGATATAGCTCATGGACCAGACAGTATGAATTACTATTCTCATTGTTTTTCTGTCCATAGGTACTAGGTAGGGCTGTCTGCTAGGTTTCCACTGGCAAGCTTTGGACCCTGGTACCTTTTGGCAGTTGCTGTTCCTTGTCCCTCTTCCAGTGATCTAGTCCTACTTGAGCATATGACTCAGAACAGATTTCTACTATGTAGAATACTTCATGGTTTTGACTCGAAGCTTTCCCCTCTAGCTAGCAGGTTTCTGTAGACCAGTTCTCAAAATATGGTCTACTGACACTTGCCGTGGTTCCCTAAGTGGGCTGTGCAGAAAGGGGCTTTTGTTTCTAAAGCCACCTAGATGCTGATTCAGCAGGGATGTTTTTAAAATTGGTTCTTTCCACTCTCTCCTCTTTTCTTCAATATAGTGACTGAACTCTTAGGGAAATAAGTAAAATAAATAGGAAAGGAAGAGGTCAGATCATTCTTATTTGCAGACAACATGATTCTATCTATATTAAAAGAGCCTAAGACTCTACCACAAAACTCACAGACCTGATAAACAAAGCAGCAGGAAAAAAAATCAACATACAAAATTCAGTAGCTTTTCTATATGACAATAATTAACTCTTCAAGAAAGAAATTTAGGGGGGAAATCCCACTCACAATACCTTCAAAACAAGTAAATACATAAGATACCTAGGAATAAACCTAGCCAAATGTAGAGTGAATTTAGCTGAAATTTCTCTCTATATTTTGCTATTGGCTCATTCAGCGGCAAGACTTGCCCTCTGATCAATAAGGGGCTGGAGGGGGTGGGCAGAAGAAGGGGAAAAAAGTAGGAAATGCAAAAAAGGGCATGGTGAGCAGGTCTCCGAAGAGGGTCCCATGGGAAAAAAGGCTGGAAAGTACGGTAACTCCATCCACCCCAGAAAAGCCACCTGGGAGCCGCTGGAAGAAGGAGAGTGCCATGGCCACACAAGAACAGAGAGGCAGCGACTTGGACGGCTGCTGCTTTCCAGGCTCCAGTGACAGCAGCATATAACATGAGTGGACAAACTTGGTAATTTAGCGTGGACTGGACTTAGCTGGACTGTCCCTTCATGCAATTAGACCTTTGTAAGGAAACCTCAAATAAACTTTAAATCCTTTAATTAGAGGGCATTTTCTCCATTCTGTTCTGCTGAATTGGGACCAGAGGGCAGGACCAAACCCTGCCCATCTATGCTCAGGAAAATTTTTACAACACCAAGGAGGTGAAAATCTCTACAATAAAGACTTCAAGACATCAAAGAAAAAAGTTGAAAAAGATATTGGAAAGTGTGGAAAATTTTCCACACTCGCAGGTATGAAGAATTAAAATTATGAAAATGGCTGTTATCTACACATTCAGTGCAATCGCCGTCAAAATCTCAGTGACATTCTGTGCAGAACTAGAAAAATCAATCCTAAAATTTACAGAAGCACAAAAGATCCCAAATAATAATTTTGGCAGTATCACAATACTTGATCTAAAATTATATGACACAGCTATAGTATACTGTCACAAAACAGACACGTAGACCAATGGAAGAGAATAGAGGACCCCCAAACAAACGTACACAGCTACAACCATCTAATTTTGACAAGAGTGCCAAAACATACACATACACTGTGGTGCTGGGAAACATAGGTTTTCATATATAGGAACGAGTCTAGATCTTCATCTCTCACTCTATACAAAAATCAATTTAATTTATCAAAGATGTTAACATAAGATCGTAAACTACTAAGAGAAAAATGCAGAGGAAGCACTCTGAGATATAAGCATGGGCATATGATTCTGAAAAAAAAACTCTAATAACTCAGAAAATAATATCAAGAATTGATAAAGGAGAGTATATGGAATTAAAAAGATTTTGGTTAGCAAAGGAGATTGCCACCAAAGTAAAAAGAAAGCCCACAGGGTGGGAGAAAATCTTCACACCAAAGTACAAAGAAAGCCCACAGGGTGGGAGAAAATCTTCACAAACTGCAGTCAGACAGGGGATTAATATCAATGATATTTAAAGAAGTATAAAAATTAAATGCCAAAAATCCAAATGATTCAATCAATAAATGGGCTAATGAGCTGACCAGACAGTCCCAAAAGAAATACAAATTGACAATTAGTACTTGAAAATGTGTTTAAAATCCTTAGCCATCAGGGAAATTAAAATTAAAATTGCTTTGAGATTTCATCCTCCTCCAGTTTGAATACCTACAATCAAGAAAACAAATGATAACAAATACTGGGAAAGATGTGAGGAAAGAGAAACTCTTCATCAACACTGCTAGTGAATATGTACAATGGTAGTATGTACGATAGCACCATGGAATCCGTGTGGAGGTGTCTGGCAAAACTGAAAATAGAACTATCATATGACCCAGGCACACCAACCTCAGATATATGCCTGAGGGACTTGAAGTCAGCATGCTGCAGAGTTATTTGTTTATGTTTATTGCTTCAGTATTCACAATAGCAAGGAAGTGAAGCCAGCCTCTACGTCTACCAACAGTTGAGTAGATAAAGAAACCGTGGTATATACACACAATGGAAATTTATGCAGCTCTAAAGAACAATGAGGGGGTTGTGGAAATGGTTTAGTGAATAAGAGCACTGACTGCTCTTGCAGAGGATCTGGGATCGATTTCCAGCACCCACATGGCAGCTAACAACTATTTGTAACTTCATTTCCAGGGAATCTGACACCCTCTTCTGACCTCTGTGGGCATTAGATGACACAAGTACACTTACATGTATATAGACAATACACTCATACACATAAATTAAAAAATAAAATGTTTTTGAAAGAAAAATAAAATGATTACATTTGCAGGAAAAAGGGTGCAATGTAAAGCACTCTGTTAAGCCTAATAAAGCAGACTTGGAAATAAAAATTCTTGATCTAAAATATTATATATATATATGTGTGTGTGTGTGTGTGTGTGTGTGTGTGTGTAATGTGTATATAATTACCTGTATATAATGTATTTGAATGTGTGTGTATGTGTATGTAAGTCATGAAAATAAAAGGGGACCACAAGAAGGGAGGAAGAAATCTTAAAGGAGGTGAAAATAGAGATGGTAATGAAATACCTGTAATAAAAGAGCAGAAGATGGGACCAACTGGAGGACAAAAGGGAATCAGCTGGGGTAGGGAGTGGAAGGGCAGTGGAGGAGGGGATGAATGAGCATAAAGTGTAATGATACCTGTATATGCGGATGGCATGGTGATGACACACATTACTTTGTATGGCAACTGAAAAATAAATAAAAAAAAAAAAAACTTTTCTTGCCATTGTTCCTGTCTAGTGCCCCAAAGAGAGTTTTTCCCAACATGTATATATGTTGTGTGCATGTCCAGATTTCTGTCTGGATGGCCTGCATATAAGCTCAGTGATAAGTCGAGCATGGATTGTGTTCCTGAGTATCTGATTTTTTTCTCCCCTTTGGTCTCAGCTCCCCCTTTTACTTGCATGTCTGCTCTGTGAGTTCTGGCTTTTGTCTCTTTTACCCCACCCTCCCTGTCTCTCACTGCTCGTTAATGCACAGTACCTATTTTCTCAAAATGTACCTTTAGTTTGTGCTTGGAGCTGAGCCCTCTGCAATGGACTCTGGATTCTCTCTCCCTTTGCTCTCCTTTCTAAAGTTCCCATTCTTTCTTTGGAACTGAAAGTAGTGCCTTTGTGCTGTCCTCCACTTCATCAGGTAGCTGCTTCCAGCCCCAGGTTTATTCTACAGAGGCCTAGCCTCATGGTGGCATTAGTGGTTTTATAAGGAAAGGAGATTTAAGTTAGCATGCTTGCTGTCTCCCAACTAGTACCCTCTGGAATGTGTCGTCATGCTGCAAGCCTCTCAGCAGATGCTAAACAGATGCTAACAGAGAACAGACAAAGACATTGCCCTTCAGAGATCTTTTGCTAAATTTTGCTTTTCAAGCTCAACTCCAGCTTCTGTTTGGTGCTATGAGTCCCCATCCTACAAATATCTTTCTGGTTAAAGAGCTGGAGATAGTCCTTTTTACTTTGGCTGACTGAAAACTTTAGGAAGATCCTATATTGTTCACTTCCCAGTGGCTAGTCAGCAAGCAAGGTGATCACTTTTCTGAATGCTGTGCCCACAGAGCTCTCCCACTCCTTAATGAACATCTAACAATTAGGAAAAGAAAATTATCCTTAATAACAATACTTAACTATAAAACATGCATCCTCAGTTGTTGCTTAGTTATGCTCTGTCCTCCACTCTGTCTCATTCAGGTCACCAGCTGCTCTATGACACGTCTATGAACTGGATGCCACTACCCTTCTAGCTTGTCTTATTCTTACACAGCTCTATTTAGCAATTCTTCCTCTTTAACTGAAATTTGTCTCCCAGTGATTTCTCCCATGAGTATCAGTCTTGGCCTGAGGAACTGCACAGAAAAATGAGGCTAGATTATGGAGACTGATAGCTTTGGGACTCATAACTGGATTCAAGTTTTGGCTGTATGCCTTACCAGCTATGACCTTTTTAAAATTTCTTTTTATAAATACCCCTTTGTGCTTCTGTTTTACCATATATATAATGAGGATAACAACCCTGACCTTCTGGATTGCATACATGAACTAATGCATGTAAATGCCACAGAAGAACCCTCAGAACAGGGTGAACTTTAATAAATGATAACCAGTGGGACAATGACCATGGTGATAATGGTTACTGCTGTTGAAATGTTCTAAACTTAAATGTTGCCTCCTGTAGGAAGTGTGAGAAGCTTTACACTCACTGCAAACATGGGGCAGATGCTTTTTCTCAGCCTCACAGCAGCAGTGCTTCTCAACAAAAGCACAAGACAGTCATTGTTGTCACCTACCTCTCTAAACAGCCTGTATTCTTATGCCTGAAAAAGAACTGAGATCACAGCAGAAATTGAGGAAATAATTGAATTGATATCTCTCTCATAAGCATCCAGCCAATACAGGTGAGTTCCATTTTCCAAGTAGAGTATTAAGGACCACAGAAGGCAAGTTACTCCATCGAAGCCACATACCAGTACTCAACAGAGTCCAGACTAAAACCCTACCCCTGAGCATCTTTCCTTTTGGTCCTACTTCTAGAATGTCTTTTTTTATTCAAAACTGAAGAAAGGTATTGGAATGATGGTTCAGTGGTTAAGAGGGTTTATTGATTTTCCAGAGGACCCCAGGTGGGTTCCCAGTACCCACATTGAGCAATTCATGTAGCTCTATTTACAGGGGCCTGTAATGCCCCCTTCTGACTTCCGTGGGCACACATGGCATACTTGCACAAAGAAACACATTAAAATAAATAAATAAATCTGTTTCAAAAGCCAGAAGTAGAAACATTAGAGGTGGGAGATCTTGAAGGATCATCTCCCTGGGCTAGCCCATTAACAAAAATAGAGTCACCAGTGATTCAAAGGGAACTTTAGTTCTCAAAGGACCTTAGAATGCCAGAGAAGCCAGAGCATGTGACTCTCATGTGATCCTCTTCAGTGAGCTGACCATTCATGGGCACTTCAGAGCTGATATTTGAAGAATGATTTGAGTGACAATCAATCTCCTAGTAGTTGCACATTTCTTGAACAAAACATCTTTGTAAAGATGCATGAGCCCTACCTACGGCACAGGGGTACCAAATCTACACTACTGTCTCTTTCATCTTAAGACAGTCACCTCCTCTTTCTGTTTTCTGTGCTTTTTGTTGTAAGCAAAGAAGTTATACTTGACTCTTGGAGGTCTCTTGCATAATATTATAATAAACTATCAAATAACTGAACTTAAGCCCCAGAGTCAGCAACCTCAAAGCATACATTTCCAGTAAAGTTAAGTCAAAACACAAAAATTTCCATTCTAGGAATCAGGTTGACTTTTTTAAAAATGTAAACCTCTTTTCTAATTTTTAAATTTACATTCATTTAGCGCGTGTGTCTGTGTGTGTTCCATCATGTGATATAGGTTCTAGGGATCAAATTCAAGTTTTAAGATTTGATGGCAAGAGCCCTCATCCACTGAATCATTTTGTTGGCCTTAAAAAAAAATACTTTTGTAAGGGAGGAGGGGGAGCTGGAGAGAGGCTCAGCAGTTAAGGGCATTGACTGCTCTTGCAGAGGACCTGGGTTTTTTTTCCAGCCCCCACATGGTGGCTAACAATCATCCGCAACTCCAGTTCCTGGGGATTTGATGCTTTCTTCTGACTTCCACAAGGAGTGCACAACATGGGTGCACTTACACACATGCAGGCAATACATTCATATACATAAATTTTTTAAAATTGTTTTTCAAACCTTATTGTTATATTACTATTATTATTGTATATATACGATGTGTGTGTCATGGTATGTACATGGCTGTTAGAGGATAACTCTGTGGAATTGGTTCTGTCCTTCCACCTTTATATGTAAAATGTTCTGTTCTGGAGATTGAATTTAGGTTGTCAAGTTTTTGCATCAAGTACCTTTGCCCTCTGTGCCATTTGTCTAACATAGTTTTAAAAAGGAACTCCAACTAGCTGAAGGTTACCACTGTTTTAGCATTACCTACATGCATTTGTCAAGATTGGAGATTTTTGTGGGACTCACATGAGAGTCAGAGCCATAAGAACCATCTAGGCAGAGAGAGTGGCCATGCAAAGTTAAAGAGAAAAGAATGCCTAGGAATTATACAATTGTTAACTGGTTCCTGGTTTGTTCTACTTGTGTCCATAACTGGCTGTAAGCATTAGATGGCCAAGGATGGTGGTGCAGACTCTTTCTCTTCAGTTGTTCCACCAAGAAATGGCTGCCTAAAAACAGAGCTATTGTGGACTAGGAATTGGAAAGATCGTAAGAGCCAGAGGTGGTGTATGACCATAAGGAAACAGAGTTCTCCATGCTTCTGGGAAATGAACTTACAGCAACCGTGACAGAATGCAGAAGACCTATGCAAACTCAACTAGACAAAAAACAGCATGGAATTGAAGAAATGGGCAGAAGGCCCCAATCTTAGCCCAGAAACTACTGGCAGATGATCATTGCTGGGTGAGGGAGAGTTGATCTCCTTTAAGGGAAAATGGTAGACAGGCTGAAGAGGATCCAGTGGATTCACACTGAGGAACATCTGGACACACAAAATTGACTCAATAGGCCTTAAAATATGTAACAGAATGCATGAAATCTTGTGGGCAGGCTATGACTGGGTGCAGATAGGGGAGGATTCTAAATATGATTAAGAGGTATTGTATGAAATCCACAAAAAAACAATTAAAGAAAAACAAGAACAATGGAAATGGCCTCTCCCTTTGCTCCGATTTCTAGTGTAGAGTCACAGGACAGAAACCCTGGGTCTCCTTGGTGATCTTCCATTCATTTTATTTTTAATATCAAATTTTTGCATGAGTTCAGGATCAAGATCTTTGTTCTGACATGAGGGCTATTCATGGTACCAGTGGAATAAAATATTAGAACAATCCTAGGAAAAAGAAAATATACGGAGGTCAAGTGACTGCATCATTTCTTCCTGCTGAGTTGGACTCACTCTTGAGAATAATTTTTACTTCCGAAGTATGAGCTGCTTGAGGACAGGAACAATTTCTAAGTTGGAATTGGAGTCATTCTTAATATAATTTACTATAACATTTAAGTGCAAAGAGAGTTCAATATACCTATTGAATGAATGGATTGATACATAAATGTATGAACGAATATGCTGAAGGTCTATAAACAGGCATAGGAAGTTTCAGGCATGTAACCATGTGCAGTATAACAGTGTTTCAGTTATCAATGGATCTCACATGTGATAATAGTCCCATAGATTCTATCATTAGTGGTATCATAGTTGCCTTAGTTTGTATAAGTATGCCCTATAATGTTTGCACTCTGATAAAATCACCTAACAATTCATTTCTTAGACCAAATCCTTCTTGTGAAGTGATGTATTAACTACAGTTTGAAAAATAGTTAAGCATCTATTATTAAACTGTAAACACATCTGTGGTAATCAAGTGAGATAGGTATTACTTATCCATGTTTTATAAACAAGCAAATAAAATCCAAGAATGACTTGACCTTGAGAAGGTCACTTATCTAATGGGATACAGAGCTGGAATGCAAACCAATCTTGTTGATGCCACAGTGGTCCATAGTCATCATTTGAGGGCCATCCATCCATCCATCCATCCATCTGTGTGAGACTATGTGATCTGTGAAATGAACATTATGCTACTCATTTATCTGCTCTTCCAGTACTGGTTGTCTTATTCATTGTCCAATAGCAGATATTCAATGGTTCCAAGGGATGTTATTAAAATAGCAAATAAATAGCTCTGTCTTCTGAAGAGCATCATGCCTCACCTTGTTGCAGTGATGGCAGCCGTAATGAGAGCAATGATTTCAATTCCCCTCCTTATGATTTCCTTTTCATCTTTTCTAAAGGACAAAGAAAAAGGCAGCTCAGTGACTCCAGATCAATCTCGCCCTGAGCACTGTGAGGCTGCATACTCTTGGGAGCCAGAACATGGACAAGCAGAGATGTATGGGAATGTATGCAATTGTCTCCTAAATGCAGCAGTTTTTCAGCATTACCAATGGGCTGGATTGGATTAAGCATATTTGCACCAAAACCAAAATAAATATTGCTTTATTTAATGCCACAAAAGGTTAGGATTCAATTGCTCTTGGCCTAAGGCACTCTCTAGCTCTATTGATTAGCCATTGTCAGAATGCTAGACAATCTGTCATCAACAGCCTCTGTGAAGTGCTTAGCAGGTGGGCTGGGCTCTGTTGTGCTATAGATAAATGCAATGCCCTTTATGCCAAAGAGGAATAAACATGGCATATCCATTTGCCATCTCCAGTATTTACAGTATTTTCTTTCCATCTCTTCCAGATCACCATATCAGGAAGACATTTGCGATTACAATCATTAAGACAGAAAGGAGGATGGATAAGGACACAGCCTTCAAAATCAGAAGGACTTAAGTTTGAGTCCTAGATCTGCCACCAAGCAGCTTTGTGACTTTGGAAAAAATTCATGTTTTGCTCAAACACCTTAAAAAAGCTAGGAGCGCAGAGGCTGAATGTATTTCATTCTAAATGAGCCCTCCATGCAAGCAGTGCTTGTACATAACTGATGCTCAGATGAATCCATAAATAGATGCTCAGATGGCTAAGGAGCCATGGTTCATCAAGGATAAGTGAAATAGGCATGGCTTGAACCCAGCCCACACAGCTCTAGCCATATATTCTTCACCTTCATTTGACTCTCTCTCTCTCTTAGCAGTCCTGGGATTTAGGGCAGAGCCTAATAAAAGGACTGCCCCTCGGGTGAGGAAATGAGGGGGGTGAATTCAATAATCTTATTTATTTAAAAATTTCTTATGTGTGTGAGTGTTTTGCTTGCAGGTATATAAGTGCAACATGTGCATTCCTGGTGCCCACAGAGGCCAGAAAAGGGCATTGGGTCCTGAAACTGGAGTTGCAGGATGGAGTTAAGGATGGTTGTTAGCCACCACGTGGGTGCTAGGAACCGAACCTGGGTCCTCTGGAAGAACAGTTAGGGCCCTTAACTACTGAGTCATTTCTCCAGACCCACCCCTACTTTCTGTTTTTGTTGTTTTGTTTTCTAAGACAGGGTCTCATTATGCAGGCCTTATTGGCTGGCCTGGAACTCACTATGTAGACCAGGCTATCCTTGAGCTCACAGAGATCCACCTGCCTCTACCTCCCAGGTGCTGAGATTAAAGACATGTGCCATCATGCCCAGCTTCAATAGTCTTATTTTTAAATGAGAAGACTAAGTTTCAAATAAAACTAGCATGAAGATATCTGTATGTGGATTGATAAAAGATGTCCCCTCCAGGCTGACAAGATTCAAATGGCAGTCTCTACTGAATAACAAACAAAAGCATGGTGGTGCAGACCTTTAATCCCAGCACTTAGGAGGCAGACACAGACAGATCTCTGTGAATTCAAGTCCAGCCGATCCTATATAATGAGTTCCAGGCAGGCCATCGCAACTTAGAGAGACCCTGTTTCAAAAAAAAAAAAAAAAAGTCCAAAAATACAAAAATAGTGGCACTTACTGTGGGTAAGACTTTGAATTGGAATAGAGTCTCATCCCCATTGTCCCCTGGAAGGAGCCTCTGATAAGTACACAAACTAAGTATCCATATGAGGCCCCACTTTGTAGCATAGCCAGAACTCAGATTGCCTGCTTCTATGGTTCAGAATGACATTTTACTCTCTAACAGTGGCCTTTTAACCAAAGTAATAGGGTGGAGGACAGGGGGATGGAGGTCTGCTCAAATCATATCTGGAAAAGGGATCTCCTCCAACCCCAGCCCCATGCTAGTGCACAAACTACATTATGGAGGCCATAGCCCTGACCGTATACCCAGACAATACTTTATTCTCCGAGGGTATCTATTCATTCAGGGCTCCAGAAACAGGACTCTAAAGCATGAGCTCCTACTGAGTATTCTGGGTTTGATTCCTCAGTCTCCAGCAATTAACAGTAGGGCCTTGAGCAAGAGATTTGTATTAGTTCCATTTCTCTTGTTATGATAAAACGCCATGACTGAGGTATAGAAGGAAGTTTATTTGTGCTTACAGTTCCAGGGATAAGAGTCTGTATGGCAGGGGAGGATGGCAGCAAAGGTGGCCCAAACAGAAAGCCAGATGATTGCATCTTTAATCAGGCCCAAAAAGCAAAGTACAACTGGAAATCTAGCAAGGCTTAAGAATTCTCTAAGCCAGCCCCCTAAGGATGTGCTTCCTCCTAAAACCTCCCAAAACAAAGTCACCAACTGGGGACAAAGTGTCCAAATATTAGGAGCCTACAGGGGACATTCTCATTCAAACATCACATTCCTCTCCTGGGCCTACATATGCTCATAACCCTATAAAATGCAAAATGCATTTGGCCCACCTTCAAAAGTCCCCATAGTCTTCACCAGTCTCAATACTACTCAAAAGTCTAGAATCCAAAGTCTCTTCCGAGACTCAAAGCAATCTCATCTCTTAACTGTAAGTCCCTGTAAAATCAACAGACAAATCACATAGTTCCATCATACAATGGAACCGAATACATGTTCCCATTTCAAAAGGGAGGAATGGGGACATAGTGTAGAAATTACTGGACCAAAACAAGACTGAAAACCAGCAGGACAAACAGAAACTTCAAGTCCAGTTTCTGGTACTTTACTTCTAAGACTCAGGCCTTCCGGCTTTGTTGCATACATCATACAACTCTCTCTTGGGCTGGTACCAATCCCTCTATGCAGCTCTGTTTGGCAGATGTCTCATAGCTCTAGCATCTCTAATATCTTGGGGTCTCCACTGCCAACCAGGCAGCTTCACAATCTTCACAGCTTCACACAATGGCCTATCAGGGCCTCCTGGCCAGTCAGGGCCTTCTTTATGCAAGGTCACCCCTGCTGAAAGCTGGGTGGCCTTGGCGGCTCTCTAAAGCTACAGAGGAAGAATCATTGATCCCTTTTTGCATCTTTCATCTAAAGCCACCACCATATGAATGACATTTCCAAGTTCTGTGGTCAGCCTAGGACGGACCCTGGCCTACTTCATACCTCCAGCATTTTCCTTCAACAAGTTGGATCTTAGCTGGGTGTGGTCTTGCCTTGAAGGTACTCTTTTCATTGTTTAAGTGCAAATCTCTAGGCCTTTTCTTAATGGTTCTAATTTCCTCATCAAAGAGAGCCTCTCCTTCAGCACAAGCTCCAATATTAATCTTCCTAGTGTTCTTTTTTAATCCAAACGGTGCATTATGCATTTCTTTCTGCCCTACTTGCTGTTTTTCATTTCATTGTAGAGCTCTTAGGCCAGATGCTTTGCTGCAACATCCCAATTGCTGTTTAAACCCTTCTTTCCCTTTGGAACTACTTTGCTCTCAGCAATACTTCCTTCCAGGCTCCTTCTAAAATGGCTCATTAAGCTCTGCTTACAGCATTCAACTACTTTTCTAACCCAAACTTCCAGTCTCCCACATTCCTCTAAAAACCCACATGGTCAACACCATGACCAAGGCCACTTATAGAAGAGTTTATTTGGTTTACTGTTCCAGAGGATTAATGGTGGGGGAGGCATGGAAGCAAAGGTGGCCAGAGCAGAAAGCTGATTAATCACATCTTCAAGCAGGCACAGGAAACAGAAAGAGACTGGAAATCCAGCAAGGCTTAAGAATTCTCAGTGATGTGCTTCATTCCACAAGGCTGCATCTCCTAAAACTTCTCAAAACAGACCACCAACTGGGGACAAAATGCCCCAATACCTGGAGCCTGTAAGGGACATTATCTTTCAAGCTACCACAAGACTACATCACTGTGTGTGTCAGCTTCCTTTTCTGCAATGTGATCTACCTCTTAGATGTAAGTGACTGTTGGATAGAATACACACACTGCTCTCAACTGCAATTTCAACTTTTGTTTGCAGAAGTAAAAGGAAAGGCTCTTCCTTTTCATATCCTTTCTACTCCTTTTTATAGGAGGGGAGGGGCTGATCTGATTGGTCAACTCAAGTATTAGAGCCTGTGGGGTCTAGCTGCTCCTGGAATGTTTTACGTTTTGTTTTGTTGTTTTGTGTCTTGTGTTTGTTTTGTTCTGTGTGACTCTGAGGATTTAACCAGAGTCACACAGACTTTGAGCATGGTAGGCAGTTTTCTGCTACTGAACTCTAATTCTGCTGGTTAGTTTTGGTATTTTTTTGGATGTGATTGTAGAACCCTGCAAATGTTCCCCTCTGGTCTCCTCTTTGCCATAAGGTGTGTTTTCTGAATGCCACTTACTTTCTCCTCTTCCTGTGGCTGATATCTGGGAAGTTGAATTTGGTGTAAAACAAAAGAAAGCCATTTGGGGCCACAGATACAGACCATGCCTTTTAAATGCTGTCTTCATCACTAATAGAGCCAATATTTTTACCTCTACCTTTCTGTCTCGTGATTTCCTTCTAGTAAGAAGATGAGAATGAAAGCATGAGTGTGTTAATTATCATCCTTTTAACTTCAGTGGAGTGATATGTGTTAAAACAGTGTCTGGCAGTGTGATAAGGTCAACTAATGCTTTGTGTTAGTATCAGTGTTGTTCATTTTGTTTGGTTCAAAACATGTTACCATTCACTTCATCTGGCCAATTTCATCTTTCAAGAGTCATTCTAGACTGAATTTAGCTGGAATTTCTCTCTGTATTTTTTACTATTGGCTCATTCAGCAGCAAGACCCACCCTCCAACCGATGATGGGCTGGAGAAGATGGGCAGAGGAGAAAGGAAGAGGAAGAGGAAGAGGAAGGGGCAAGCTGGGTGGTGGGAACTCTAGGGGACCCATCCCAGGAAAAAGCCATTCGGAAGCACTGAGAAAAGGAAAGTGCCAGGCGCATGGAGAGATAGCTACTCTGCAGCACTCCAGATCCCCATGGCCCCAGAATGGCATGAGTGGACAACCCTGGAAATGGAACTCGGTCCATGGCCACCGGCAGTCGGAATGGAACTGGAGGGGTGTGCGCAACCCCTGGACCCCGCAGATACTACTTCGGAGGAGCAGGAGGGACATTGCAGTGAACCTGGGAGCTCAGGGTGAGAGGGCCCAGGGGGAGCTGCCGCAGGTGCTTTGTAAATGGACCCCAAATAAGAATTCACCTATTAGAGGGCATATCCTCCATTTGTTCAGCCAGGTTAGTGCCAGAGAGCGGGATCAAACCCCGCCCACCAAGGGGAGGAAAATAAAATTGTTGCAACAGTCATCTCACACAAAACCTCCTATGGGGCATTTTCCTTAGGATGAGCGTCTGTGACCGCTCAGCCCAGAATGCCCTGTGCTTCCATTTACCATTGTGGCTGTTACTGTGGGACCAGCACAGGAGTCAAGCCTAACTCATATTCCTAGTTCTTGGGACTAAGTATGTGTTTGATGAAAGAAGAAAAGAAGGAAGGGAGGGTGAGAGGGAGGCAGGGAAGGCTAGAGGGAAGAAGGGAGGCAGGCAGAGGAAAAACAGAAGGAAGGAAAGAAGAAAAGTAGTGGGAAGCCTTCTTCAGCAGAGGCAGAGTGCTAGCAAAGGCCAGATGTCAGCAAGAGTTGGAAGGTTTATGCCCTTGGAGAAAGAGGCCAGGAAGGAAGAGAAGATGCTGGAAGGGTTAAGGCCTTTAGCAGGTGAAAAGCTGGAAAAGATGCTCAGCAATACTGTGCAAGCCTCAAGTCCCAGGCTAAATTACTCGGGTGCCTTTTAATGATCAATGGGAAGCCACAGGAGAATTTTACATTGAAAACTGGTGTAGGTGAACAGTGGTTTAAGGACTAAGACCAGAAACAATGGAGTTCTTGATTCTATAACATTGCTTTTGTAAGGTGTGACTGAAGCCCTCCCTCCCCCGCCCCCACATCCCAGCAGTTCTAGGACTCAGCAGGACTGACAGAATTCACAAGCATCTGTGAAAAGGGACTGACTTTGGAGCTTCCTGACAAGATGAGCTTCCTACCAGGTATTAATTATCTCCTCTGAACATCAATCAGATGTTATGGGGATCCCCTCCCCATAAAAAGGCCTAGTGGGCAGCTAGGCTTTGCTAGTTCTTCTCATTTCCGGATCTGGGGAAGCTTGCCCCTTGCCCTTATTATAAATCGGTTCAGTTAACTCTCCTGTGGAGTCTCTCATCCATTTCTGCTGGGTCTCTTGAACCAAACCTTACAGTTTTGCCCCTCCAGACTCTCCAGTCACTAATTCTTGGTTGCTGATGCCTAAGAGGCCTGTCTTCACTGTAGAATCAGTTATTAAAATCAACTTACTATGAACTCTAACTTTGAAATGCGATTCAGCTGCTTCCAGGCCAGAGACAGGAGCTGCCACACCAGCCCTCTAGCCATCTGGCCTTTTCTGAGGAACCTGGCTAGGAAGCTCATTTGAATAATTGGTTTTGGCTGTGTGCACTTGTGGGCTAGACACCTGATTACACTGAGGGCCCAATGTCCTTTTAGTCTCCATAAAAGCATCACTTAGGTTACATAAAGTAGAAGAATTTCTGGGTGGTAAGTGTCTGTCTGGCCCTGGCCATTGCTTGTACTGCATCTGAAGTATGTGGCCCTTACTAGATGACCTTCAGCAAGTTACCTAAACCTCCCTGTGACTTGGTTTCTTTCTGAAAAAGGAGCACAACTCCTGCCCTGCCTGTGCCACAGGCTTCTCATTAGGGTCTAAGAGAAGATGTGGGAGTAGCAACTTCGCAAAATACATGAGAACAGATTTAGGTGGAGGAGAGATTGATATCAGACAGCCAAGTACATGTGGACTATCAAGAGTATGGTCCCCAGAATGAGGCTTCCGCTGTCCCCTTTCCACATCGTTCCCCTAATTAGATGTACATGCTTAGAAAGATACCTAATCTACCTGTGCCTCAGTTTCCTCAATAAATCCAAAATCCCTAGAATGGTGCTAGGCCTAGAAAGTTCAATACATGTTTATCACCATTGTTCAGTGATCATCATCATTGTTCGGTTCTGTACATCATGTCTCAAAGATAAACCATCAGAAACATCTGGAGTATGTTTGGAGGGCAGTAGGAAGGACAGGGTGTGAATTTATATATGACAAGTTGAAAGGCTCTGGATACTTCAACCTGCAGAGTAGGAGGTTACTATATTGGGAAGTGGAGAAGAGCAAAGAAACACTCTTCAAACAGCTGAACAGCTGCCACATAGAAGCCAAGCTGGACCTGAGTAAACCTTCAGAGAGCAGAGGCAGTTACAGCCTGAACATGAAATCCTCTCTAACAGTCAGAGAGAGTACCAGTGCAGCTGGTCCTTGAGAGATGAGAATTACTGTGTCTGGAGGTTCCACAAGGAGGAGTGTACACTGGCACCCCTCAAGCACGTTACCGAGCAGGGCCCTGGGACAGATGCTGTGATAGGGGCACTTGAAGGAACATGCAATGGTGGTAGAGGAAGAGGCACAGTTGGAGGGGGGAGCTGGCTGATTTCTCCGTGGCTCAATACTTGCTGTGGAATCTTTGTTTCCATTTCTAACTCAATAGAAAACACATGGTTTTGATGCTGGCACAGAGCAAATAGAACATGAGCATGTATTTCACATCTTATAAAGTTTATTTTACATTCCATACTTTAGATGGATCAAAATGTTTCCTCCTCTGGATATTGTGGTAAAAGAGATAGGCCAGTTATATATGTGAGAATATGTGTATGAGTGTGTACGTGTATGTGCCTGTGTGTCTCTCTCTCTGTCTCTCTCTGTGTGAGTGTATGTGCCAATGTATGTCTCTCTATCTGTGTGTGTGTGTGTGTGTGTTAACACCCCAGCATTTTGTCCTACCTACTACATTAAATAATGCTTTGTTGTTCTTTCTAGCTCCCTTTCTTGACTGTTAAATTCTTATGACTCTCCATTCTTTAAAAAAATAAAAAGTTTATGTGTGTGTGTGTAAGTCTGCATGAGCTTAGGTGCACTACATGTGTGCAGGAGACCACACAAGCCAGAAGCAGGCATTGGATCCTCTGGAATTGGAGTTACAGGGAGTTGTGAGCCACCGTATGAGTGCTGGAAACTGAACTTGGGTACTTCAAAAGAACAGTAAGTACTCTTAACTACTGAGCCATTGCTTCATCCCCAGATCCTCCATTCTTTAAAAACCCTCCCTTGTGTCTGCCATCAGGGTTGGAGAGACGCAGCAGACAGAAGGGACCAGTCTCTGCTGGCAGCTAACAGGACCCGGCTTTATTGAGAGAAGAACAGATGGGACTAGCTCCTCCACACCTACGAGTGGAGAAACGCTAGCCCCCCTTGGGGGCTAGCCTCCCCGAAGAGATGGGGGGAGGCTAGCTCCCTCAACCCCATCTTGGGGCTGGTGCTCCGGGAAACCAGGCTGGCGTGCTCCCTGGGGGAGCTCAGCCCAAGTCTGAGTCTCAAAAGCCCCACGCAGCGCCAGCTGCCTGCCACGTTGTCCAAGTCCTCAAAACCTTAAAAACCTTCAGCCCCCTCCTGGCTTTTTTAGGGGAGGGGGGTTGCCATGACATCTGATTGATGTCTAAGGAAAGCTTCTCGCTAGGAAGTAGTCCTTTTTCAGAGCTGTTTGTGAGTTCCTTGAGTCCTGAATCTTATCTGCCAAGGAAGCCCAGTGTCCTTTGTGAATTTGGGGTCTGGAGTCTTATCTGCAAGGCTTAGATAAGCTCTGGCTCCAGGTTTCTTCCTGAGTCTGAAACTGTTGGGGGTTTCATTCACACCTTACAGTGTCCCCAGTCAGAAGGAGGTGCTGTCTGCTTCAAGAGACAGGGAAGCATCGGCCAAAAGTGGAGGTCTGTTTTCATTGGTACTTTAACTTATTTGACCCTTTGTGCCAGGAAACTGGGGCAAGTTCTTACTGAAGGACTCTGTGCCTTATTTCCCTTCTCTTTTTAAAGCGGGGCTGTCACATCACCCTCATCACAGGATTTTTGTTACAGCTGAATGAAATAAAAGAGAATACATATGAGTAGGTGCTTTTTCCTCACACTTCTTATACAAGCACTGGGTTTCTTATTGGCAAGAGCTGAGTCTGGTTCTTTCTGCTTCCTTGAGAACTAACACAGGGAAAAACACCCAGGCAAGTCCTCAAAAACCTGACTTAAATTGGATTTATGGCACTGAAACATTCTTTGCCACCTAAGGATTGCCACACCAAGAGACATGCCAACCCTGAGGCTCTGTAGCTCCAACAATGTCTGTTTCTACCTTGGGATCTGTGGTGTTGGGCTATAAAACAGAAATATTTCTGCACCACCCAGAGAGGTCTGTTCCTCCCCCACCTCCACACTCCCAAGAAGCACCAAGATTTTCAGAAGATGAGGCATTTCACAGTACCCTGATATCTTTTGGGTAACTGTGCATTTTATGATGACTAATAGGCAATTACTATGGTAATATTGCAGTTCAGCATGTGTGAGGTTTGGGAAATGAGAAATTATGAGTAACTATCTTAGACTCATTGCTATGGTAACAAAAAGTAATTGTCATTAAATACCAGTTATACTGAGGCTGTACATGGTAATTATATATTTTTATGCCCAGAAACTTAAATAAAACCAATAAATTTATTCAAAGGTCTATGACTGTTTACTTATACATGGCTTTATAGAATATACAATGACAAGTACCTAATTAAGAAGGAGATGTTGAGAGAATGAAAGTCAACAGGGCATGAGAGGGCAGCGGAGACAGAACTGCCTATGTTATGACCTATCTGCAGTGATCTGACCAGTATCCTGTGAGGCCTTTGTGTCTTGCCCTAGAATTCGGAGAGCCTTCCTTCCTCCCTGCTTCCTTCCCTCCTTCCTTTCCTCCTTCCTTCCTTCCTTCTTTCCTTCTTCCTTCTTCCTTCTTCCCTCCCTTGCTCATCCCTCCTCCTCCATCTCTCCCTCCCTCCTTCCCTTCCTTTCTCCCCCTCTTCCAACCATCCTTTCTATACTAAGCTATCTTGAGTATTCTCATATTTGCAAATATGAAAACCTTAACAGAGCCCTTGCCTCAGAGTTGTTGTGAAGATTAAATGAAATATGTGTGAGTTGCTTGACAGGCCACTGAGTCTGCAAGAAAACTTCTTGGGATGGCATTTCCCAAGATATATCATAAACCTAACATGGGTGGTGGGCCATGTGGACCCTAACACTTACCTTTTTGAAACAGTAAGGTCTTTATTTCATTTTGAGAATACCTGTATTCATTATTATATTCAACATTCTGAAAAGTTTTATTATAAAAGAATATGTTTAACTTGACTTTTTCTAAACTTACTTGAACTAAAAATTCTTTTTCTTTACAGAAAGTCTTTGCAAATCCCAACAAACCCTAGAAATACCATTGTAGAAAGCAACATGGCTCCTTACACTCTGAGAGGGACTGGCTTAGGAACCTCTAAGGGCACCTTGAAATTCTGAATTCTAAGTCTTTATTATTGCTTTTCACACTTTCCAAAGCTGTAGCAATGAATTTTCATGATTGATAGGCTCCTTATTACTACATAGATCTGTTTTAGGAACAGGATTAATGTCTTTGGTTAAAGGCTGCCAGGAGCCAACCAGACTCCATGTTAAGATTTATCACTATCTGAAAAACCCAGCATGGCTTGTGTAGAGTCATAGATACTGTCTATCTGGAGTCTTTGTTTCTTATTGGTTCATTCTATGGCAAGTCCCGCCCTCTGACCAATAGGGGAGGAGGGAGGGAGGAGTAGGCGGAACCATCATGGCCGTGAGCTGGGGAGAGAAGCGGAGATTACTCAGATCCACGTGGGAAGAGAAAATGCCCTGTCCCAGGCCCACGCAGACAAACAGGAACCCAGGAAGCAGTGTGCCACGCCCCCCGCCATCCAAGAATCTTGTGAGAGGAATAAACTGAGAAGCCTGCACTTGGCACGCAGCGGTTCCAAACTATGGGGCCCGGCCGATGGCGGGAGAGCATGGTGCGCGTCCCCAGAGACCTTATACCTTTGTAAATAAATAAATCATTCTAAATGGAAGATCACTTTTCCGTTTATCCAGCTGGATTAACTAGATCCCACCTGCTAGAGCGTGAGAAGGGGATTTATGCAATAGCTTGTGATCATGGTCTGGAAAGTTCCCGGACCTGATCAGCAATCACTCTTTCTTGGAAAGGTTGTTTGTGCGGTTGTTTGTGCACATTCCTTGAAAATTACCTGTGATCTGACCCTTGCTTAGCCCTTGCTTAGGAATGCTTTTGTTATTTAGGCAATTTTCCCTCAGTACCTTCAATGATTGTTTTCTGCTTTTCCAATAGGTATATAAAGACCTAGGGAAGGAACAAACTTTGCCAATTTGATCAGACAAGCTGTCTTGTCAGTCCTTCGTGTGTCTCTTGCCCCTCTCATTCCAGGTTCCTGAGGAGTCTCTGCTCTAGTTGCTGCCCTGCTGGCCGGGGCAAAAAGGCTTTCTGCAACTCGTAATGAGAAAGAATCTTATTTTGTCATTAAGAGAATGTTGGGAGTTGAAATTTCACCATAAAACAATTTCTGAGTGTTTGAACTCTTTTATCCTGAAACCTCCCTACTACCCTCAATCTCACCACAAAATTTGGAGCTTGAAGCAATGTGGAAATCATCTAGTTCTCCTCACCACACACCCCTTAACCATCTGAAGCACAGAGAACAGAGCCATATGGACCAAAGTCACAGACCTCTTTCTAGCTATCCCTTCCATGGACAGTAGATGATGACATAAATAAATGTGTGGAGAGGCAGAACTGACCTCTCTCGGACCACAGCAGCTCTTGTAATTAAACAGAAATGTTAACATAAATCAAATGGTCTTTCCTACACCATTATTGATAACCACACATTCTATGTAGGGAAAGCAGTAAGGCATTGCTCTCAGGCCTGCAACAAGCCATAAAGCCTGCAAATGCTAATGAGCCATCACTCCTGCCAATTAAAAGAAGGAGCAAAATTGTCTTTAATGAAGGCTTCATGCATCCCATGGGTCTCTCTCATACCCTCATACCCAGGGGTGCCAGAGAGCCCCTCTGGACCCAGTTTCCATGGTTTTAGAAAGTAGTCAATCAGCCCTGTGTAAAATGGGCCTGGCTGGTTGTGCCAAGAGCTTAGGTCAGAACTCAGCCAAGGGCCTTGGGAAAGTTCCATCTTTTTTTAAATCACTAAATCATCCCCTTTACTCACTTATATTCACCAACCATTCTTTGAACATTTATTATTTCCTAATTTTTTTCTGTCAGACAATAGGGACACAAAGACTGTGATGTCTTCTGGTGGCTTAGAGTTCAGTAGTGTTTACACATACTCTCCAAAGCTATAATAATGAGTTATCATAATTCATAGGATCCATAAACAAGCTTGTGGAAATCCAGAAAAGAGTTATCACTTCTGTATGGGAATTGAAGGGATGATTTCTAGAAGAAAGACACAAGCTGAGTTGCCAAAAGGTTAGTGGACAAAGAAGGGATGAGAAGGTCCAGGGCAGAAGGGCATTTCATGAAGGTAAGGTAGCAGGAACCCACATACTTGTCCGGGTCAATAGGCTTTGCTCAGAGTAGCCAGAGTATCCTCTTTAGAAGGGAAGAGAGGTGAGGCAGAATGACACTAGTGCATAAGCTGGTACTCGGTCACTCAAGCTGGGGAGGGTGGATATTGTCCTGAAACATGTGGGACTGAACAATTCTAAAGTCACATAATTTGGACAGTGAAGTTACACAGTCAGTTATTTACTGCTTTGTGATTCTGGGCAAGTCAGTTGCTTCAACTATGAAATAAGGATATTAAAACTGCCTATCTCAAAGAACTCAGTGTTCTTGTGGCAAATTATCCCCTGGGCAGTGGCATTTTAGGTTCTAAATGATATTTCTATGACAAGAGAAAGAACATTCAAGATATGGCACATGAATGAGAGTGAGGCTGCACCCAAAGAGAAGTGCTGCCCACATGACCTAGGCTGCTATTCTCCTTCATCAGTGAGCTCCAAGGAGAAAAACAGCAGCAGATCAGGCATCACTGTACCATATGATTCTAGCACATTTGTCTCTGTCATTTCTTCTAATACAACCGTCCTACCAGGGAATTACCATCTTGTATACAAGAGAAATTCAGCATCCAAGAGGGAAAGTGAATTCCTGAGGGTCACAGAGGAAGTAAGTTTTGATTAATATTGGTTCTCCTGAATCTTGGTCCCACAGTCTACCCAGAAAAATCCAGTAAGTGACTCTGGGTAGCTGTCCATAAATACTCAAGAACAATAGCTACACTCATGAAGTGAAATCAAATTATCTCGAATTTTTTAATTTGCTCTATTAATTCTTCTAAGGATAGCCTGAAAATTCTTTCATAAAAGTTTTATTGCTTCATGGTTTATTATTGCTTCCATATCTCCATCTTGTGACTACCTTCTTCCAAACATTTTCCAATTCTCTTACCTGTAATTGCCTAGGTAGACTCCATCAGGGTTGAGCATTGGTGCAATCTTGAAGACCAGGTATTCTCGTAGGACTCGGGCAATTGGGTGCTGACTTATGAGGAAGTCAATAATCCCTAAGGAAATAAATATGCCAGGGTTTAGCCTCAAAATGTTTCAAGAAGGCATATTTTTCTTAGCTTGGAAAGCAGCTATGTGTAAGATGTGACTGAAACTCCCATCAGTTTCAAACCCAGGAAGATGGAAGGAACCTGGAGCTGGAGTTTACAAAACATGCATGAGGAAAGACCGACTTTTACAACTTCTCCTCAGAAATCCAGGCCCTGCAAATAGCTCAGATATGACTCCCAACCCCAAATTCACAAAGGACACTGGGCTTCCTTAACAGATAAGGTTCTGGACTCAACAATTCACAAACAGCTGTAAAAAAGGACTACTTCCTGGCCAGAAGCTTGCCTTAAACATCAATCAGATGTCATGGCAATCCCAACACCCCTCCCCTAAAAGCCAGGAAGGGGCTGAGGGTTTTTTAAGGCTTTGAGGACTGGGACTAGGATTGAGACTTAGATTTGGACTGGGACAGGAACTGGAACTTGGGCTTTGGGGCTGAGCTTGCTCCCCCAGGGAGTTTGCCTCTCGCACTCTCCCTGAGGGAGCTCCTCCATCCTGATTTGAAACCTGGCACACCAGCCCAGTTCCCCAGAGCTCCAGCCCCAAGATGGGGGTGAGAGGGTTAGCCTCCCCCATCTCCTCAGAGAGGCTAGCCTCCGAGGGGGGCTAACATTTCTCCACTCATGGGTGCGGAGAAGCTAGTCCCATCTGGCCTTCTCTTAATAAAGCTGGGTCCTGTTAGCTTCCAGCAGAGTCTCTGGTCCCTTCTTGTCTGCTGTGTCTCTCGAACCCAGAACCTTACACTATGGACTAGGTGTTTCCCAATGAAACACATCTTTGTTTCTAAGATAAAGGTAGTTCAAGATATGGCATTGAGGCTCAGGGACAGGAGGAAGAGAGAGTTTGTAAGAAAAGATGGTATTTGAGCTGCACCTTGGCAGGCTTGGATGACAGCAACAGCTTCTTGAAGGGGTCTTCATTACATAACCACAGAGACCTTCCTGAAGTATCCCCTATCGCCTTTTTGCGATGACCTACCTCTATCCACAGGAGAGAGGTGAGGAAATCAACAGCCCTTGGCCATGCCCTTCCTCTCTGCTCTTTTTCACTGGAGACTTGAACATATAGACAAAACATTGTTCTGCTATTTCACGAAATTAGTGTAATGCCAGGAAGTGGTAGGACAGTCCCCTCAAATCTGAAGAGTCTTATTCCCTGCTGGAGAAGGACCCTCTGAACTGGGCCCTGACAAAATCTTGACAGACAGACCTGAGGAAGACAGCAGCAGGGTAACTAAGGACAGTTCATGTGCCCAGCAGCAGGCACTTGCTCTTGGACTGATAAATGACTCTAGAGCTCACTCCAAAGCTGCTGTGACCAGCAAGGGACATCTCAGACTTTTCATTATGCCAGGCTGAGAGTCCATCAGCAGCTGAGAGCCTGTTGGACATCATTTACTTCTTGGCCTATGTGACAGTGAACCAGAATGCCCTAGTTTATTTTTTGTTTCTCGTATTAAAGTTGCAGTTTGCCAGTAAACAGGCAGGGTAATGATGGCAGGTGCCCTTGTTGGGAACTAATAATTGCTTAATATGTCTGCTAGCTGACCCTGGCTCTTGGGGAGGTCTCCATCAAAGGGCCAGCTTGCACTCTGGGCTAGGCCATGCTGCCTCAGAGAATGACTTCTGGAAATGGAGGCTTCTGGAAATTGTGATCCATCCTCTTTCATAGATGAGCATATTAATTGGGCTGCCAATTAGGCAGCTAATAAAAGAATGAAAGAAAAAAAAGTCAGACCAGAGGCTGTTGTGGTCCAGAGCTCTCTGTCCTAGATAGACACAGGGCAAGGAAGGAGGAAGTTTAGGCCTTATCTGTTGACTTGAGGTCAGATTCAATTCAAAAAGAATTTCTCTCTCTCTCTCTCTCTCTCTCTCTCTCTCTCTCTCTCTCTTTCTCTTTCATTATGGCTTTGAGGGATGATTTCTAAACAATCAGAAAGCAAGTTGCCCATATGGTTGGTGAAATGAAGGATTGCTTAGAGTTCTGAGCAGAAGGCCACCACATGAAGGTGAAGATAACAGGAAGTAGAGTCCTATGAGGAACAAGCCAGGAAAAAGTCACAGGTCACAGGTCAAAAGCATTGCACGGAGGAAATAGAGGGAATCCCAGAAGAAGAAACACTTGGGGACTTGCATTCCAATCCTAACAAATGATAGGCTGTGGGTGTTCCCTCCTCTGACCAGTTTCCTCATTTCAGCAGAAGGATAATGGTAGCTAATCTGGAATGCTGCTGAGTGCCTGGGCTAGAGATCCTACCTGAAAACAATGGGATGCTTCAACAGACTCAGGATCAAGCTTGTTAAGGCAATGGAAAAAGCAGTGTTTGTTTTGTAAGTGTAAGTCCTAGCCTGTGGTGTTTACTGATTACACAGTCAAGGGATGGGAGTACCAAACCAAGGAAACCAGCAAACCAAGAGCACCCAAGATCTAGCTTTGTCTCAATTTCAGGGTGAGCGAAGGAAGCCCCTGCTTAAAATTAGAACTAACTGGACATATCTAACACTGACATCCTATGAAACTGTCTGTTTTCTTCATCTTCTTCAAAGTAGAAAACCCATCTTCTGTCAAGACAGAACAGTCTCACCAGCAGGCCCTTTGAGACCAGTTTTTGCTCTATCTATAATTTTTCTGGGTCCTTTCCTTGAGAAGAAAGATTCATGAGAAGTTGGAGAAAAGCCAGGGAGGCAGGGATTAGAAAGAAAGTGGTGGAAGCTATAAGCTTAAAAGTAAGTGGAAGAAATTCTTGTCTGATGCCAATCTCCTGCTGGCCAGGATGAGCCTTGTCAGGCTAACCTTATATTCAACCAAACTTTATCCTCATTTTTCTCATTTCTCCTGTAGTTCTTGGTTCAGGACTAGGCCCACAACAGTTGCTTAAGAAATGCCTATTAATAAGACTGGAGAGATGTGTCAGTGATAAAGAGTTAAGAGCACATACTGCTATTGCAGAGGACCCAAGTTCAGGTCTTAGCACTCATGTTGAATGATTCACATGTAACTCCAGCTTCAGTGGGATTCAACACCCTGCTATAGAGTGCCAAACAGGAGTCACCACATGTGAAAGAAAGGCAAGATGGATTTTATTATTGCCTGGCTGACTTCCAAACTCTAGGTGGGCGAGTTCAGCAGCCCCGATTCATTGTAGTATCCAGCTTTTATAGGCAAGTACAAGGTGTGTAAAAGTCAGCTTTAAAAATATCCAAACCAAAACCCCCATCGGAGTCCATAGAAGCAGATGTTTACATTTTAGTCATTGCCTTTGTTCCTGATTAAGATATCCTAGCATTACATCCAATCTTGAAGATCATGAGAAAGCATCAAGCACAGAGTTCATTTTACTTAAAAACAGGATGTCACTGCTGTAAGATGGTTTGGTTAGAGACCATTATCACTTCACAGACACAGATGTGGTCATTAACAATGGTTATTTGCTTAAGATGTTCTGCATAAGATTAGATACACCTCTTTTACATAAGATGTCCTCATAAGATAAGGTACCCTTCTTTCACACAAGATGTTTGCATAAGATTAGATACCAAGCGGGTGGGGTCTTAAGTTCTCACAGGGTCTGGTGGGAAGCAGGGAAAAATGAGGTCACTCTGTTACATTCCCTACTCCTGTCTCCTGTTTTGGGGGGTATTCAAACCCTTGAAGACTTGTTGGTTTGGTTTTTTGTTGTTGTTGTTTTTATCTTGAGACTCTAGCTGATCACATTGACTTTTAAGGACCATAAGTTTACAGAAGTGATTCTTTGGTTAGCAAATGCAATTATTGATTTTAGTAGACAGGGGCCACAAGTTAGAGCTAACAGAAGCAGGAGCAGGGGTCCTGCAAGGGCATTTAGCCATGGAAACCAAGAAGGTGGAGATTTATACCAGTTCTGAGTCTCTGGTTCTAAGTTTTTCCTTCTCTCAAGGGCTGTTTTATTAGGCTTAAACTCTCTCTTATTATACTTGTATGGTTTGCATAAAAACAACATTGCTCTCCTAGTGCCATAGAGAGCCCTCCTCTGTTGCATGAAAAGTAAATCAAGATCTTGTCTATTCTGTAACACCACTTCCTCCAGAGAGTCCAGAGAAGTAGTTAAATAACTAATTGATTTTTCTAATTCAGTTAGGTCTTGATTTATCTGTTTACTTAAGAGCTCAGAGTTCTGGTCCCGGACCACAGGGTGGCTGGCTGTCCCTATGCCCACTGATCCAGCAATGCCTGCTCCTACTAAAAGGGGCGCTAGGGCTGAGGCTCTGGAGTGTTTGGTTCCAGTCAATTCCCTTCTTTTACGTGAATAATAATAAACCTGAGGTAAAAGATGAATGAGTATGCAGAGATCCGAAGTTTCAGTCAAGATATGGGGCCTGATACAAGGCGTGAGACCAGACTCACAAGTAAGCCAAGTGCCCTGGGGCGGGACTAAGTAATAGGGGGTGGGCCTCACCATTAGAGTCTTTAGACAATGAGAATGATTACAGTGGGCTGAGTACCTGGACTGGTCAGTTTTATAGCTCCTTGCATAAAAGCACAGTCCCTGTCCCTCAAGCCTTCCCAAGGTGAGGGTAGGCTGGGAACTTCAAGGACAAGGGTCAGGTTGCCCAGTGACTGCTCTCAGTATGGTTATTTCCCATAGTGGTAAAGGTTGCAATGCCTACAAAATAAGAGGGGGGAGGATTTACCCTAAACTGCCCAGTCCAATTTTACTTCCTATTCTCATCCCACCACCCTCTGAAGAGGTCTCCCTAATTGCCAATAGGGAATTGGGGCACTAACCACTCTGACTTCTTCGGGGCTGAATAGGGACATAGCCTATGGCAATTGGGGTACCCCTTCAGTGGGTCTGTCTTAAAGACCCCTGAAATGCATAACTGTTAACTGTAGGGAGAAAAGAAAATCCTTGACTGGTGCTTGGGAGATGTGATGAAGTATAGGCAAGAGTATTTAGTGTTTTACATTCTAAACAGGGAACCAGAAAAGTCAGAACAGGGGAAATTTCAATTGTCCAAGTCAAAGTTCATAGAATTTCTTGCTTAGGACTTTTAAGAGCATCCATCTATTGGTTCCTCTTTGTTTTTCTTTTGGCTGTCAAGGTTGGACTTGAGAGTCTTGAAGTCAGGATTTGTTTTAGGCACCCTGATAGCTTGTTGGAGTGGCTAGAATCAGTGTAAGTTCCTTTCCAAATGGTTTCTAATCAGGGAGAGAAAATAAATTAAGCATCATTTAATTTTTAGATTATAACAATAGTGGGCTTGCCTTTCTTGACAGCAGGTATGTACTACAGTGTTGAAGTAGGCCAAGATTTGAAGTCTTAGACCTGAGTAATATTTTCTTGTTAACAATAAAAACAGTAGCAAAAAATTGTGTAAATAACATCTTATATGAACTTAAACCTAATGTCTGGGAAGTACAATTCTTTGTACTCTTAAAGAAGCATGCCAATCATTTAAATCTTTGGTTATACTATCCTTTTGGGTGTTTAAGGTCATAGAGATGACCTAAATAAACTAATTTATTTTTACTCTTAAGGTCAGTTGAGCATCTGTTCCTCATGGGGGTATCACATGGGATTTGGAGGAGCCTCTGGCTCCCTAGGCCTTTCTGTTGCCAGTTTCATCTGTGTGAAGATAAGTCAAAATGTCTTGCTAGACCAGGGCTTCATTGGAAGCATTGAAGAAACGTTTTCCTGTGCTGACCCTCCTCTTTACACACTGGACACTGATTTGAGTCCTTCTAGTGGGGTCTCCATGACCTCCCTGAACAGGAGGACAGGTGACTCATCACAGTTATAGGACATTTCAAGGGATGCTCCATAGTCCCCTGGAACTTAGTTGACCTTGTGGGGCAAGAGACAAAAAATTTTCCCTTCAAGTCCCTCTGACCAGATTAGTATAGGCCTCTAAATATGGTTGTTAAACACCCTAAAAGGTTAGTTCCACCAATCAGGTACTTTTAATTACTGTATATTATGCAGCTAAAGCTTGGGCAAAAGCCAAACATTCTTGAACAAACCTTGGATAGACATATATTTTGTTCCTTAAAGTACTTGACTGAACTGTTACTTTAGAAAATTTAAGATTATCTATATATAATTTATTTTATCTTTTATATACTATAATTTATCAAGACTCAGACCTTTAATCACTTACATAGACTTTCTCATTTTTCTTTTTTATTCTGGAAATATCCAGCCAGCCATCATAATCTTATACATAAATCCTTCTTTATAAAATATTTCCCTTTCTTTTTACCTTCTTATCTTTTTCCTTAATACCATGAGGCAAAATAACATTAAGAAATGAGTTTTTATTTTTGTTGCAAGAATTCTCTTCCTGGGGGTACTAAGCAATGTTTACCCCCACTTTCTAAGGTTCTAGTGCCAAACCAATGTTTGAACACATTAAAGTTCATCCTGGGGAGCGAATGACTTTACTCATAGAGGTGAGTGAAGTGTTACTGACAGGTTTATGGATGACCTGAGAGTAGTTGCAATTTAAATTCTTTATCTATCATGGATATTGATTTTTCTTTAACCTTATGGGTCAAGTCCTTTCTTTCTAGCCTTTTCCAAAATTCCTCCCCAATTCTAGGAACTCATTTTGGATTAGGACAAAACTACATACAGTTGGCTGGGAGGAATGACTGGCTACTCAGGTGAGGGTCCAATGACCCTGCTTACCCCTCTTTCAGTGAAAAAATACAATAGTTAACAAATCCAACTGCGATGATCTTTTGAAAGTAGGCACAGCTAGCGTCTCAAAGAAGGCAGTTATTTGAATCAGAAGAATGCTGTGCAGTATCATCTTACTAAAAGAACATGGAATGCAAATTACATATATAAGATGATGTAATGAACAAATATTATCTGTGTACACATTGCATTTTGCAAGTTCCCAGGTAAACATTATAGAAAATATAAAAACCATTAAAATTTTTTACTTTATATAACTTAGAGAATGATAGACCGAAACCTTGGTTTAGCTCTTACGGGACTGTAAACACTAGGTAGAGAGAAGCAACTAGTACATAGCAACATACTATCAAATTGAGGTTTACAAACTCCAGCATAATCACTGACTAAGGAGTTTTAGGTAGAGGGTGCTATCTGTATTTTCCATGGACTGTGAATTGTGCCCTTTGCTATACATTTATATTGTACTCTATGTAAGTGACTTTTCTCATTGTTGTGACAAAATAGAGAATCTGGAGAATAGGGGATGGAAGGTGATGAATAAGTCTAGGAAGGGGATGAAGGGACATGAACAAAAGCAGATTGGAGCAACTGAGTATCAGGGAAGTAAATCCTCTACTATTTAGAAATCCAAATAGGCTTTGGACCACAATGAAAAAAGGCAGGAATTAAGACCAGTGAAGGCCACATGATAAGCTTCCCATTCAAGTAGGTTATTTCTCTTTACCTCCCACTGTTGTCACTATGTCATGGTAGCACTTTGTCTCTTGTAAGGTTTGGCTGGCCCTGGAGTACTATAAATTTACATGAGCTGTGGGGAGAAATAAAGATGGCATCCTGCTGCTGCTTCCTCTTAGAGCCCGGAGGTTGCCAAGGTTACAGGAAGGAAGTATGACTGGTTGCTAAAAGCATGCAGGCCTTGTGACCTGCCTGTGATGTTTACCATGACTGGAGGCTCGCCGCCTGACTTGACCTTTTAGGTGATTGGCTAAGCTAGGGGATATAAAAGGAGAAGAAGCCCAGGAAGGGGAGAGTTAGAGTTCGAGTTGCTGTCAAAGAGTTTGAGTTGCTGTCGGGGAGTTCAAGTGGCTGTCTGTTAGTTGGAGCTGCTGTCTGGGGGAAGAGTTGCTGTCTTGGAAGAAGGACTGAATAAAACTGCTTACAACCGATACGTCTGGAGTGCGGTTTTTCCTTGCTGGTCGAGGGACCCAACAATGAGCTTCCCAGGTCTAGTTATCACAGGTGTCAGTTCACTTTGTACCTAGTCCTGGAGACTCATGGCTAGAATAACTTTTAAGTTTCCTTTAGAAACTAACAAATAATTATGTAAAGCAATGTAAGATTTTAAAATAGTCATTTTTAGAAATCAGCAGATATATCATCTAAAAGATATTAAAATCCAAAATAATTTCCTTTAAAAACATGTCATATAAACAATGTTAGAATCCAAAGTAGTTCCCTGTAAAGACCAGTAAATACATAAGATAATGTAAAAACTTTAAACAATCATTTTAAAACCCAGTAAGTATACCATACTAGAAGTTAAGGTTCAAAGTAATGTCTTTTAGAAACAGACCGAAACAACATTAAAAATTAAACTACTATCATAGAGGCCTGGTAAAGTCTCTCCAGGAAGGCAACTGGTGTCTCCTCAGACCCCTGCAAGATGTCACAAACCTTGGTAAGGTCCCTGCAACAGAGACAATACTGAAGTAAATGCCATGAGTGGTGTTGGGGTTTCAGCAAGGCACAAAAGAAGGGAGCACATCCTCAATTTGATTAGCCTTCTGGGCAGGCAATCTGTCAGGTTCCAAGACAGACTGAGCTGTTTCTCTAAAGACTCTGGCTCATTTTTCAGAGGTCAACAGAACTTGTTGGGGTTGGGGGGGTGGGGAGGGGTGGAAGAGTAGGAGGGGTGGGGGAAGGTGGAGGAGTTGGGGGGTGGGGGGAAATGGGAGACTTGGGGGTTTGGGGGGAACACACACAACACACAACCAGGCCTGGCTGGGGTGGGGCAGGAGGAACTGAACAAGTTCCAAACACACCTGCAGGGGAGGGAGGGGCGACAGACAGACCAGAAAAAGTTCTAAACACGCTTGGGTAGAGGACAGAACACAGATACCAAGCCTGGTGAAGAAAGCATGCAGTATCTTGTAGGCGATGGTGATCAGCATCAACAGTGGAAGACTGGGGTTGAGAGACTTCTCTCAGAAGACTTCCCCTGGCAGTTCCTCCCTGGGGCCTTCACTAAAGACCCCAGAAAATGGGGAAGAATCTTGATGGAGCTTCCAAATGTTATACAGTGCCAGACAGGAGTCACCACACATGAAAGAAAGGCTGATTTCCAACCTCTAGGGTGGCGAGTTCTGAGAAGCAGCCCCAATTCATTGTAGTATCCAGCTTTTATAGGCAAGTACAAGGTGTGTAAAAGTCAGCTTTAAAAATATCCAACCCAAAACTCCCATTGGAGTCCATAGAAGCAGATGTTTACATTTTAGTCATTGCCTTTGTTCCTGATTAAGATATCCTAACATTATATCCAATTTTGAAGACCATGAGAAAGCATCAAGGGCAGAGTTCATTTTGCTTAAAAATAGGATGTCACTGCTATAAGATGGAGTCTCTCTGGTTTGGTTAGAGATCGTTATCACTTCACAGACACAGATGTGGTCATTAACAATGGTTATTTGCTTAAGATGTTCTACCTAAGATTAGATACTATTCTTTCACACCAGATGCTTGCATAAGATTAGATACCAAAGGAGGGGGGGTGTCTTAAGTTCTGAGAGGGTCTGGTGGGAGGCAGGGAAATATGAGGTCACTCTGTTACAACCCCTGGCTTCCTCAGGCACCTGCATGCTTGTGCACACACACACACACACACACACACACACACACAATTTAAAATAATAAAAATCAATCTTTTTTTCTTTAAAAAAAAAAAAAAGAAATGCCTGTTAGATAGATTAACACAAGGAATTCATTCAGCCCCAACAAAGCCTGAGGTTAGCTAAACTGATAGTCACCCACTCTGCAAACACGCATTGGAAGTGCAAACACTGGGCATTCTAAGATGAATACAATAGCCCTGCTGCAAAGGACTATTTATAGTCAGACATAATGAAGACAGCAAACCCACACTGACTAGCCAAGGCCCTAAAGGAAACCACATAGAACTGAGAGAACTGAAGGAGCTCTTAACTCAGCCTAGCCTGGAGTGTTGAGAAGTGTTCTTGAAGAAAAAGCAGGAAATGTGGGCTAGCCACTAACATGTGCCAGAAGGTAATGAGGCAGAAAGATGCTTACAACAATGGTTAGTGGCAAGAAAGAAGATGGTTTCCTTGGCAGTTCTTCAATCCCAGGGTCTTAACTTCAAAGTTTAAAGTGCAGAAGGAAATAGAACTCTTCAGGTTTGACACTTCAAGAGTCATTCATTTGATGTTTGGCCTTATTTTCTCCACTCCTCAGTTTTCCTGTCAGTTAAAAATGACAGAGTGAGGACAGAGAGAGATGGCTCAGTGGTTATGGGCACTCATTGCTCTTGAAGGCCTGCTTTCAGTTCCCAGCAACTACATGGTATCTAACAACCGTCCCTAACTTCAGTTCCAGGGGATCCAGTGCCCTCTTCTAGCACCCATGGGCATTGCAGGACAGGGCTTACCAACATACAAGTAGGCAAAACACTCATACACATGGAAATAAAATTAAATAATTCTTTTTAAATGAGAGAATAATGATTATTGTGGGTTACTCTGAAGGTTATGAGTTTATACAACCAAATGTGTGGCACTTATTATGTACAAATGTAGTTTTAATCATTGTTTTTGGTGATTTGCTTGTAGGTGTAGGGAAGGAAGGAGGATGAATATGTGAAGTGAGCAAAGTCTAGGTGGTCCATATGAAAATACAGGAAAATCACTAGAGAATCACTGCAAGATTTAAAGCTATGAAAATACAAGGTCAGATCTAAGCTCTGGAGAGAGCACCCTCTATTCGCAGCATGGATGGATGAGAGAGGGAAAGAATAATGGTGGGCGAGGCATATTGAAGACAGGACCTGGGGGAAGTGGGAGAGCTAAACAGAAAGTTGGAGATGTAAAGCATTTGGCAATCAGGAATGAATATTTTATATGGTGGTGACATGTAGGGGTTCTGGAGTAACCAAACCCTGGAGGATCAAGAGGAAGCAGCAAGTAAAGGGCAAGTATTGTGGTACTGACAAGAACATCCAAACTGTTGAAATCATACAACGCGCAGGGGGAAATGACTGAGATGAAGTCATAAATCTAGAAGACAGAGGCCTTCAAATAGAAGCTGAATCTAGAAAAACAAAGAAAGTTACCTTCCCTGAACCTCTGAGTTTTGGGGATTAAGGTTTGTATATGCTGTTTTTGTCTGCCTTCCCTCCAGGCCATATACTCCAGGAAGGCAAGGGCTGATCTGCTCTCTTTGCTATGGTATCCTCAGTGCCTCACTCACTGCTGGGCACAGAGAAAGGCTCCATAGATAAATGCGAAATGAGTGAAGTCAGTTCCACAGCGATCACTGTACACTCAACATCTGAACTGACTTGCAATGCCAGTGGTTCCGTTTTACCAGCAGAGAAACAAAGTCAGTGTGTGACACCATTGGTGAAGTGACTCAGAGGAGTCTAGGGTGGGATTTAAAACCAGTCCTGTTGGCTTCAAAACAGTGTTTTTTCCATTAATGCAAATATAAAGAACCAGAAGAGTGTTCACATGTGCATTATGAAGGACTTGCATCTGTGGACATGATTCTCCCTCCAGAAAGTTCTGTGTGAGGCTGACTGTCTCTATTTTATTTTTATTTAAAAAAATATTTTATTGTCAGGCCTCCCCATACTGTTCCCTTTCTAGTCTAGGCACAGGGTCCACTTTTGCTCTTAGCTCCCAGATCTCTGGATTAACCACTTAGTCCAAATCTACCCACTACATCCTGATCTCCTGCACTCAGATCAATTAAAGTTTACAGTCTAGTTTGTTAGACCCTTCACAGGCTGTCCCCACCCAACCTTGCCTTTGGACTCCTGAGACAAGTCTTCTACCCTGGCTGTCCCCACACCCACTTTGCCTTGAATTCCTGGGACCAGTCTTCTTCCCTGCTAAGTCAGTAATACCATCCACTAGGTCTTTATTCCCCTGCAGCTTGAGCAAATACAAACTCCAATTTCCCTACCCCCAGCCCTTTTCCCTTTTCAGCCTTGGCCAGACCAGTTTTTGCTCTCATCCATCAGACCTCTGGACTGTTCTCTTAGTTCAGAGATCCACCCACTGAGTCCTGATCCCCTGTACTCAGATCAGCTCAATTTTCCAGTCTAGTTGCTTAGACCCTTCATAGGATGTCCCCACCCCAGTTTGTCTTTGGACTCTTCTACCCTGGATGTTCCCACCCCTCCTTGCCTTGGATTGCCTGACCAGCCTTCATCCATACATAGCTTGACAGACCCTCCATGGGCTGCCCTCAACCTTACCTTACCTTGGATTCCTAAGACCAGTCTTCTACCCTGTCTGTCTACACTACCCTGCCTACTACTGAGACCAGTCTAATAAGCTGTGAGAACTAGAAGCACACACCAACTAACCTATCATACCTGAGCAAGTAACTAAGATACATCAACAATATAAACAGAACCAAAATTCAAATAAACACAGGAAGAATAGAATTTCCTATCAGACACACAACCCACAAAAGCCAAACAACAATGCAAAAACACACATAATATTAAAAACCAAGAGAATATGTCCCCAACAAAATCCACTAGTCCTACAGATGTGTACTACAATGAGAATCACCCCGAGGATCCCCATGATGTTGAATTTAAGAGAACATGATAAAAGAACTAAAGAAAAACAAACAAACAAACAACTCAAAGCACTCAAAGAGGATAAGCATAAACTTGTGACAGAAGCTCAAGAAAATAAAAATATGAGGCTGAGCAAAATAACAAAAATAATTCAGGACTTGAAAAGTGAATTCACAAAAGAGAGATATTGAAGAAATCTCTACCTGAAATGAAGATGGAATTGAAAAACTCAATAAGTCAATCTGAAACAACAGGAGAAATCCTCACAAATAGAATGAATGAACGAGAAGACAGAATAACAAGATGACAAAGTTGAAGAACTAGACTCATTAAGCAAAGACTATGAAAACTTTTTTAAAAACACAGGAATGGAATACACAGGAAATATGGGACACCATGAAAAGACCAAATCTATGTGTCATAGGCATAGAGAAAGGAGAAGAATCTCAGACCAATGGCATTGGTCTCAACCCAATGACCAGATCTTCAACAAGATTATAGAAGAAACATCTCTAAATTAAGGAAAGACATAACTATACAGATTTAGTAAGCACATAGACCATTAATTATACAAGACCAGAACAGAAATTCCCTATAGCATAGCACAGTAAAAGAACAACAGATGTACAGGACAAAGAGACAGGACTGAAAGTTGCTAGAGGAAAACAAGTTACATATAAAAGAAAACCCAACAGAATTACAGCTGACATTTCAATGCAAACTATGAAAGCTAGAAGAACCTGGACCAAAGTGTTTCCAGTTCTAAATGACCATAGATGCCAACACCAAATATTTTATCCAGCAAAACTATCAAAGTCAAAAGAGAATAGAAAGTTTTCCATAACATGAAAAGACAAAGAATTCATGACCACCAAACCAGCCATACAGCATTCCATCAAACCACAATGCTATTAAGCTTTTAGTCAAAAGAAACTCTAGTAACTATACAAACTCATGGAGATTAAACAACACACTCCTTAATGATGAATGGGTCAAAGAAGAAACTAAGAAAAAACAAAAGTGTTCTTATAACTAAATGAAAACAGTAATATAAGAGAACAAAACTTGTGGGACACTTTAAAAGTAGTTCTAAGAGGGAAGTTTACAGCTCCCAGTGCCCACATTAAGAATCAGAAAAATCACATGTAAATAAATTAACAGTACAACTCAAGACTCTGAAAAGGCAAAAACAAACAAAAAGAAAACCTAGTAGATGAGAGGAAATAACGAAAATCAGAGCAGAAATTAATGAACTAGTAACAAAGAATACAATGAATACAAGGAATCAATGAGTCTAAGAGCTGGTTATTTGAAAAGTTAAACAAGATAGACAGACCGTGAGCCCACTTAGCCAAAAGAAAGAAAGAGCAAATCCAAATTAATAAAATCAGAGATGAAAATGGAAACAATTCAACAGACACACACACAAATTTCAGAGCATTATGAGGGATTACTTTAAAAACATATACTCTATTAAATTTGAAAAAGAAATGGATGAATTTCTAAATTCATGGAAATCACCAAAGTTAAAACAAGATCAACAGCTTAAACAGACTCATAAGAAATAAGGAAATTGAAACAGTAATACAGAACCTCCTGACTAAAAGATTCCCAGGCCCAGATAGATTCACAGCAGAATTCTACCAGACATTCAAAGAAGATCTACACCAAATACTGGTTAAATTATTTAAAAAAATAGAAACAGAGAGAGAACTCCCAAATTCCTTCTATGAAGCCAATATCATTTTAATACCAAAACCAAGTAAAGACACAACCCCAAAAGAAAACTATAGGCCCATATCCTTAATGAGCATAGAAGAAAAGATTCTCAACAAGATACTCACAAATCACATACAGACACATCAAAAAGATCATCTACCGTGAACAAGTCAGCTGTATTCCAGAGATGCAGGGATGGTAAGTCAATAAATAAATAAATACATAAATCAATATGTCATACGTCATATAAATGAACTTAAAGGCAAACACCACATGATCATCTCAATGGATGCAGCAAAAGCATTTGACAAAATCCAACATGTATTCATGTTAAAAGTCCTAGAGTGAACTGAACTGGAGAGAAAAATAACTCAACATAATTAAATCAATATACAACAAACCCACAGCCAATATCATTCTATCTAAATTGAGAAAATTTGGAAGCATTCCCATTAAAACCAGGAATCAGATAAGGCTGTCTAGTATCTCCACTCCTTTTCAATAGTATGCTTGAAATTCTTGCAAGAGTAATAAGACAAGAGAAGGAAATTAAAGGAGTATTAACTGGAAAAGAAGAGGTCAAATTATCACCATTTGCAGATGATATGCTAGTATACATAATCGATCCCCAAAATTACACCAGAAAACTTTTATAAATGATTGATACTTTCAGAAAAGTGGCAGGTTACAAAATCAACTTACAAATATCAGTAGCCTTTCTAAATACCAGTAATAAGCAATTAGAAAAAAATACATGGAAACCTTCTCATTCACAATAACCCCAAAATAATATTTCAGAATAAACATAACCAAACACATTAAAAATCTCTACAATGGAAAATTTAAATCTTTAAATAGATATAGCTTTAAAGAAATAGAAAAAGACCCAGGAGATGGAAGGAATTACCATGCTCATGGATTGGTAGAATTAATATTGTGAAAATGATCATCTTACCAAAAGCAATCTATAGATTCAATACAATGCCAATCATACTAACCACAAAAGATATCCAAAGCAATCTTGGGCCAAAAAAAAATCCTAGGGGAATCACCAGAACTGATCTCAGATTATATTACAGAGTTATAGTCATAAAACCAGCATGGAATTGTTGCAAAAATAGACAGGTAGATCAGTGGAACACAGCAGAAGACCCAAACATGGGATGTGCTAGATAGCTTTAGGTGTTAACTTGACACACCTGGTTGCAGGAGCCTCAATTGGGGAACTCTCTTTATTGGACTGGCCTATGGCATGTATGTGTGACATCTTTATTGTTGAGTGATGTGAGAGGGCCCAGCTCACTGTCGGTGGTACCACCCTGGGCAGGTGGACTTGTATTATACAAGAAAGCAGGTTGAGAACAGTCCAGGAGCAAGCTGCTTACTAACAGCATTCCTCCTTGGTCTGGGCTAGAGCTCCTGCTTATAGATTCCTGCCTATAGATTCCTGCCCTGAACCTTGGGCTCCCTCAGTAAAAAACTGTGACCTGGGAGATATAAGCCAAATATACTCTTTCCTCCCCAAGGAGGTTGTTGGTCAGTGTGTTTTGTTACAACAATTGGACACAAAGTAGAACATAAGTGCATGCAATTTCAGTCACCTGATATTTGACAAAGGTGCCAGGAATACACAATAGAGGAAAAACAGTATCTTCAATAAACGGTGCTGGACAAATTGAACTCTACCTGTAGAAGAATGAATTTGGACCCCTGTCTTTCACCCTGAATAAAAGTCAACTCCAAATGGATCAATGACCTCAATATAAAACCCAAAACTCTGAAACTGCTAGAAGAAAACATAGGCAGTACCCTACAAGATATAGGTGTAGAAAAGGACTTTATAAATCTGATATTAGCTGCCCAGGCATTAATGTCAACAATCAACAAGAGGGACTTCATTAAGCTTCAAAGCTTCTGTACAGTAAAAGAAACAACCAAGGAAGTGAAGAGGAAACCCAATGAGTGGGAGAAATCTTCACTTGAAACACATCTGACAGAGGATTAATATTCAGAATATAGAAAGAACTCAAAAACAAAGAAACAAAAAAATGAACAACCCAATAAAAAGATGGGGTATGGAATTGAACAGAAAGTTCTCAAATAATGAAATAAAAATGGCTAAGAAACACCTTAAAAAATGCTCAACATCCTTAGTAATTAGAGAAATACAGATCAAAACCACTTTAAGATTTCCCCCTTGTCCCAGTAAGACTAGCTAATATCAAGAGAACAAAAGATACCAAATATTGGCAAGGATGTGGAGAAAGGCAAATGCTCATTCACTGCTGGTAGAAATGTAAACTCTTGCAATCACTATGGAAAGCAGTGTGGAGAACTCTTAAAAAACTAAAAATGAATCTACCATATGATCTGGTTATACCACTCCTTGGCATATACCCAGGACTCATCTTACTGTAGAGACATCTATATCTCCATATTTGTTACTGATCTCTTCTCAATAGCTAAGAAATGGAAACAACCTAAATGTCCCTCAACTGACAAGTAGATAATTTAAATGTGGTACATTTACACAATGTTCTACTCAGCAGTAAGAAAAAATGAAATTTGCAGGTAAATACATGGAACTAGAGACTGTCATACTAAATGAAGTAACACAAACTCTGAAAAGGAAGCAACATATGTCCTCCCTCACTTGCGAGTCATAGCACCAACCCTTTATATGTTAGTCTATATCCTAATGTAACAGCAGGAGCCAAGAAAATGGAAAAGAAACATGGAGGTAAGGGAAAGGAAGAGCCCAAAAGAGGGGGATAGCAGGGAGCAGATGTTATTAAGGGGAGGAAGATGGGAAAAGTGGGAGTGTTCAGCTGGGAGGGGAGGAGGAGAGGGCATGAGGGTGAGGGAGGCGGGCATAATGAGGGAAGGTTAATGGAGGTGCTTAGACTGGGAGGGAGGAGAGAGGTGGGACTGGCATAGAGAGAGGAGGAATGAATAGAACTTGGGTGGTGTGGGAAGCCAGAGGGAAATGTGTTGACTCAGGAACCCCCGAGAAATATATATTTGGTGTTTTAACATTAGTGCATGTGTATGCCTAGAGACTATATGGCAAGGAGCACAGTACCAGACAGGAGAGACCTCCCTTCCAGTGGTTGCTCAGAGTAGTCTAAGAGACTCCCAAAATAACAAAAGGCTGTTGACAGAGCCCTTAGTTATTCCACAGAACTGAAAGGTAAGACCCTACTGCTGAAGACAGGACATATTTCCTGCACAGGACTTGGAGAAATAGAGCAGGAACTAACCTGGAAGCCTTCATCCTGAAGACTGTTTTCATAGTTCTAGAGGATACTATGCAAGCTACTAAGGAAGAACTTCAGTTAATGGTCCAACCCAGCCCTAAAGCTGAATAACCATAACAGCTACCAGTCAACTATCTCTACTGGTGCAACAGTGGTACTGTTACCTGGAGATTAATCAACAGCTGTCTAACTGAACCTAAAGCCCTCTCAATGGGAGTGAACTCATGAGTGGCGCTGTAATTACAGCCCAGTACACATGACTGGAGTAGTCACAGATCCTAGAGATGACCCAATCTCTGTCATATGTCTAGACAAGTGAAATTTATTACCATATTTTACAGACAAGTATACCGCACACCCACTCATCAAAGAAGCTTCTTTTTGCAACAGACGTAGGCTACTGCAGAGTTTCACAAATGGTCACACATAGAGAATATACATCTGAGAGGTGCCCATCCCTACATGACATATCTACTGTTGTTGTGGAACCTCTGTATCTAAGGCTCATTGGAACTTAGTGGAACAGAGGGTGGAGAGAATACTAGTGCATTTCTCAACTCTCACCAGTGAAGCTTCCTTATACAACAGGGTGTGATGCGCATAGACGGCCACAACTGGCTAAGTTTTAGAGAATAAGAGATGCACGGTGTGTGTTCTTGAACTGGATTCCTATGTTAAACCTCACCCACCCATGGCTCTGGGACCATTGTAGAAGAGGGAACAAAAAGATTGAAAGAGCCAGGGCTGGTTCATGTCCACAGGGAAGCAGAGGCTGTCAGGCCACTGGAAGCTTGTCCACGTGAACAACAGGAATGGTGGAGTTGAGCACAAGACCCACGACAACTCAGTCAGACAAGGGCCAGAGTGGAGTCAGGGAAATGAGTGGTGCGTGGCCCTAGTCTGGGAACTGTCGGAGATTGATTATTTCTGGGTGAGGGGGAGTAGCCCTTCCTTAAGATCTTTAGATTGGCTCACTAGACTCCAGTGAATGGACTTTCACTGAAGGACATCTGGGTACAAATGCTTGGATCGGATGAGACTTAACGTATGGTGGAATACATGAGGTCAAGTGGGGGATCTGTGTAGGGCAGGGAAGGGGGAAGAGGAGGTTCAAATTTGATTAAGAACTGTTTTATGAAATGTACAAAAGCTCAATAAAAATATTTTTAAAAATATTTTTTTATCTCATGTATATGAGTGTATTGCCTGCATGTATGTAAGTGCACCCCTATTGTGTAATGCCTGTGGAGGTCAGAAGAGGGCATCAGATTTCCCTGGAACTGGAGTTACCAACAGTTTAGCTGCCATGTGGGTGCTGGGAATTGAAAACTAGTCTTCTGCAGGGGCAGCCCATGCTTTTAACCACTAAGCTATCTCTCAAAAGGCTCACAGCTTCTGTTCTTTTCTCAGAAGCAGCATCCGAGATTAGGAGGAAGGCAGGTCCACAGCAAGGAGTCTTGTGGGGGTCTGGGTATTGAGAAAGGAAAGCAACCCTGGATACCCTGAAGGGACAATAGGACACTGGCCTGCTCTTCCTGATGTGATAACCTGGCCCCAGGAAATGACTGTAGATATGAATTTTCTTTTTCCCCACCCCAGACCAGAACCAGGTTTTTGGGTTTCATTTCCTCATTCCTAATTTCCACATCAGCTCTACAACCTTTCTTAAAGACCCCACCTTTAACTTTCCTGCCTTCTGTAACAGTCAGAAAGGCCTCTGTATATAAACTCCTGCCTTGGTTTTGATAACCAAACTACCCACCGACAAAGTCTCCCTGGAACTCCTCCTCTGGTCGCACTCTGTGCCACCTGAGGCCCTGTTTGATCGTCCTTCATTCTCTGGCATGGCTGGAGCACAACATCCATGCTGGAGATGGAGACCCACCCACAGAGTCTACCGGTCCTTGTAGGACAACAGCCACTCCTGACCTTTTCTGACTCTACCAGATCCCTCTTGTCCTCAACCAAGCCCCAAATCCTCAAATTATACAAACACAGGGTTCAGAGAGTATTACTCCTCTCTGCCACTCCAAGCTCTGCTCATTTCCCAGATGAAAAAGTCAGCGGTCTCATTTCACTTGTGGTTTAGGCCATAGACGTGGATGTGGAAGAATAAGGGAAGAAGACGGGTGGGAGGAAAGCTGAACTGGTGAGGGACAGGATCAGCCATCAATGATGGGAAATGTTAGGTTGTGCAGGGTCCTGCCCTGATGGCTTGTGGCACTGACGGCTGTGAGATGTGTGTGTGTGTGTGTGTGTGTGTGTGTGTGTGTTTGTGTGTGTGTAAACCCTCCTCTCTTGTCTTCTTTCCCTAACAAAGTAACTCTAAGGAGTGACTTAACCAAGAGTGGCCTGCTCTTCATACCTACACACTACGTAGGCCTTTAGCAGGTTCTTTGGCAGGAAGCAGCAGGGACCAAGCAGGAAAACAGCAGATGTTCCTCTAGGAACTGGTCAGATGATGTTCAATGGGTCCACTGACTTTTCTGGGAAGCAGGGTATATTCATTTGCTTTCTGTTGTTGTGATAGAAACACTGACCGAGGAAACTTATAAAACGAAGAGTTTATTTAGCTCGCAGTTCCAAAGGGGCAAGAGTCCATCATGGCAGGGAGGGACGTGTGGTGGCAGATGGGGCTAGAGTAGATGCAGATGCTAAGTGCTCACATCTTCAAGCAGGCACAGGAAGCAGAGAGTGACTGGAGGTGCCGCAAGACTTAAGAACTCTCTAAGGCCGCCCCCAGTGATGTGCTTCCTCCAATATGGCCACATCTTCTAAGACCTCCCAAACAGTGTCATTTGGGAACAAAATGCCCAAATACTTGGAGCCTATGGGGGACATTCTCATTCAAGCCACCACATCCTGCTAGTAGCTGCTTGATACGCCTGCCTTATGTTGTCTCAAGGAAAGATGAGTTGTGTGTGTCAAGGGACAGATACAGATGCACGGAAATATGGATTCCAGAGCCACTGTCATGAATTGAGTGGCAGTGTCTTGAGTAAGCCTCCTCACTTCTCAGAGCCTCCACATCCCCACTTGTAAAATATAATCAGTTATGCAGTAGTCAGAACTCTGTTCTTCCAGGTACAAAACTGAAATTTCTAACAGTTCTCATTCCTGTGGAACAGGGGGATAGGTTAGGGTTAGGGAGTTGGCCAGGCCAAGCCCCTCTCTGCTACTTGCTGGCTGTGTGACCTTGGGACTCTTGGAAACTGAATTCTGGATTCAGTTTTAGCAACTCAGATCCAACATAGTCTTTGTTCCTCACAAAAGCCCCATATAATGAACAAGATAACTCTATTTTGCAGATGTGGAAAATGACAATTGCAGCCCTAAACCTTAAATAGATCATGGTTGAGTGACAAATCCCCCAAATCACAAAATGAATCAGAGCTATAGGGATCTTTCATTGATGATGCTAATTTTTAGAACTTCAATGAAGACAGAAGGCAACAAGAGAGCTGGAGGGAGTAGGGTAGGAAGATGCACATTGGGGTCACTCAGCGTGAATCTTAGAAGATCAGAGGTGATCATCAAGTGCCATGGAATGAGCACAGGTCCTCCTACACAGAGGGAGCAGCAAGTGCAAAGGCCAGGTGTTAGAGAGAAGGCTGTACTTTGTGACTAATCTTGGTGGGGCTGAGGTGTGATGACACTGAGACCAAAGAACCTGCAAGAGCCAGCTCATAGTGGGCTGTGAATGCCATACTAGGAAGCCTGGAGCATTTTCTGAGATTGTAGTGGACAGGCACTGACAAATTCTACCAAGGAGTAAGTATGCATGTAGAAACCTACAGGACAGCATTAAGTGTATCAACTTAGCACCAACCAAGATCCCTTGCCAGGAGCCAGGGTTACCAGAGGAACCCCTGAAATCCCTCTTCACTTCTAGAATGCCCCAGTCCTTATCAGTCTTCATCTGCAGAGTAGGATGGTAATCCTGCCCTCTACACTGCCTACATTAGTGGTAAGCACAGGAGTTTGGTTTCCCAGAGATGAAGCTCTTGAAGGCAAGGTTTACTGTCTTTTGACAAACAAGGCCAAAGCAGTTACATTCAGTCAGCTGGGGGAAGATCTGCTGCCAAGTTTAGTAACCGACAGATGGCTGTGAGTAAAGGAAGAGGTAGACCCAGGCAGAACCGGTAAAGGTTACCACGAGGACGGGAGGCAGGGGCAGAAGTGAAAATACAAAGGAGTCAATCGTTGTAGTGACTGGAGTTCAGCCATGCAACTGACAAGCTGCTGGACTCTGGGAAGGTCACTTCCTCTCTGTGAAACTCTGTCTTCTCAGTTGCAAAAGAGATGGAGCCACTCATGTCTAAACAGCAAGGGGAGATTGTGATTAAGAAGATAAAACTTATATTTATTCACATAGTGCTTGAAAGTTTGCAAAGTAATTCTAAGGTTTCCATGGGAATGGAGGTGGCATCTGTCAAGTACCTGCTGTGTGCCAGGGACAGGACTGGGTACTGTGTTTACATTTATCTCCTGCCAACTTCCTACTACCTTCCTGGATATCTCTGTTAGCCTCATTTCACATTTGAGGAAACTGATACCAAGCTGTTAGGAGGTGCCCAGGCTGTTATTTGACCTCAGGGTTGTCTGATTCAAAATCTCCAGATGTTTGCACTATACCATGCAACCATCAGAAGTTTTTTTTCATATCCTTTTAACCACCTGGTCATTTTGAGATTGAAATGAGACAAATTATTTCTCCCAATTTCCCATATTTTAAAAACATAATTAATTTAGTTTCTGTAACATAGAAAGTGAATACAATTAAATTATTACACTTAAGGTGCACAAAGTGCTTAGAATAGTCTTTGGCACTATATTATTTCATATTATTTCACGTGATGAGTACAAATGAAGCTGGGCATGGTAGCACATCTTTATAATCCCAGCTACTCAGGAGCCATGTCATGCAATGCCTGAGGAGGACAGAAGAGGGCATCGGATCCCCTGGAACTGGAGTTACTGACAGTTGTTAGCTGCCATATGGGTGCTGGGATTCAAACCCGGGTCTTTTGCAAGAACAGCCAGTGGTCTTAACTGCTAAGCCATCCCTTCAGCCTCAAGTTGGATATTTGGGGGAAAAATCTGGAGGAACCTAGTAAAGCTGAAGACACACATAACCCATGGCCCCAGCAATGGTATCTCGATATCGAGGAAAGGATTTACATATTCACACAGGTAAGATACATAAGAATGTTTGTAATAGCATTAGCTTCAGGAAATGGATACTGTAAAATTTTAAATTATTCATTATAAGGAGGGGTCAAGGTTGTCTTCTGTTGTCAACTTCACATACCTAGGAAGAGGGAACTACAATTTTGAAATTTCCTCTATTGGATTTGTTTGTGGGCATACCTGTGAGGCGTTTTCTTGACTGTTGAGTGATTTGAGAAGGCTCAGCCCACTGTGGGTGATGCCATCCCTTGACAGGTGGCCCTGGGTTGTATTAGAAAACAGGCTGAGCATAGGCCAGAGGAGCAAGTCATTCCTCCATCACCCTGCTTTAGTCCCTGCCTCTAGGTTCCTGCCCTGGCTTCCCTTGATATTGGATTGTGACCTGGGAATTGTATAATGAAATTAAACCCTTTCCTTCCCAAGTTGTTTTTGGTCAGAGTGTTTTATCAGAGCAATAAAAATCTAACTAGAAAAGGAGGGCTGATAAGTAGATTGAGCTTTAGGCAGACATGGAATGTATAGAAAAGCATATGCAAACAAAAACTCTGTTCAGCAACATGGATACCAAATAGAACACAGTCTCAGTGTATGCAGAATGATGGCAACTGTGTAAAGTTCAAGAACAGGAAGAAGTAAAACATATATTGCATAGGAATGTTATAAATATAATTAAACTATTAAGAAAAATAAAGAATGGCAAAACACAAACTACAAGCTTATGATTACTGATGGGAAGGAAGGAAGGAAGGAAGGGGAATGAGGACAAAAAACTTGAAAGTAACAGATACACCATTCTACTTTTCAAACTGCTGGGTACATGGACATTCATTATGTTATTTGTTTCTTACTTACTGAGCACATTTTGATGGATAGTGATAGCTGACTGTTTTATATACATGAAGTGTTTAATAATAAACTTAAAGTGCAACCACAAAGAAATACTTACTGTTTGCTGTCTGAGGTCAAGCACACTTCCTTGTTCATGACAGATATTTCAAAAGTTGTTTATTTGTTAAGTGAATGACTTAATTCAATGAGTAAACAGATGATATTTTATTTTATAACCTCTCTACCCATTAGAATTCTTACTGCTGTCAGTTACTGGGAACATAGAAACCTGGGGGGTGTGGGCGGCTCTATGGTTATTCTCAATGTAGAGCACTGGATATTTTCTCATAGCCTCTCTTGTTCACCTGTCTACCCATTCATTCATGTATTCTTCCATAGGTATATCCAGAGATAAGCATTGATTGAATCAAAACCTAGTAGACATTAGAGGCAACTTATTTCAAGAACTGAAGTAAATTGGCATGTAAGATAAACTCTTTGGCTGCATCCACACCACCATCCCAGAGATCATCTCAGGTCCTTAGCAGGCACAGGTCACCCATCAGATCCTGAACTCACCTTGGCACACAAATGAAGATGGTGTTTCTCCTGGGTGAATTCGTCCTGTAATGAATACTACCTTCTTCTCTGCCCCTTCTCGGAGATTTTCTGGAAGAGAAAAGTGGAAGGTCACTATGGAGAGCAAGCTGAGACTAGATACTGGTGTGTGGGGTGGAGGGGGACTGCTAAGAAGTGGGCTGAAGTAACTTGGTTAGAACTATTAAGGACCAGCCATGGTTGACCGATTATGTCTCTAATTAATTTTAATAGACCACATTTCCTTTTCTTGATGAAAATTAGAATATTATATTAATATGTAACATTTACAGTCATCTGAGGAATCCATGAGTAAAGTTGAATCCCAAGCCACTGACTATCCCTCTAGGCTGTGGTATATCTTTCTGAATTTCAGTATTCTTATCCATAAACCAGAAGAATAATACCTATTTCATATGACTGTGATGATAAAACAAGGTTACACTCCAGAGTACTAAGGAAACATCCATCTAGCAAATGATGCAATAAAAAGTAAGTATATTAATAGTAGCATCTGACATTTAATTAACCCCTTTGTATAAGAAACATATTTTATGCATATCTATACCCTTAGGACAACATGTAGTAAATAGTCCTGTAATCAAGCAGAAGCTGAAGCTCACTGAGGTTATATAATTTAAGGTCACATAGCTAACAAGACGATGTTGGAAAATTAGATAAGAATTCAGGTTGTTATTTGGTGGTAATGAAGTAATAGGGACCAGATTTCCTTTCATGTTAAACAACTAAAAATTTAGGACTGTAGCTGTAGCTTAATGATCTAGCACTTGCCTAGAACATATAAGGATCTGGATTTGACTCCTAGTGACAGAAACAAAAACCTAGAAAATTAAACAGAATATACCAAACAACTGTTTTCAAATATTAGAGACAAGAGGTAGTACAAGATTTTCCACAGGGAAAAGAAGCAAATGAGGCATGCCCCATGCTTGTCCTATCGTATGGTCATCAGTACGAAGAAGGAGAACTCAGAAGGACCATATCTTAGTAGTATGACTACATTTCTCTAAACACATCCTAAAAGGATTAAAATAAGTCTGAAAAGAATCAAACTGCAGAAAATAAACTTTGCCAGCTATACAAAGTCCACCTCTCTTTAAAAGAACACAACAAAATCAAGACACTCAGCAATGTATATGTTTTAATATCTATGATCAAACAGAAATTATTAGACATTTTGAAAAGCAGGAAAATATGACTCTAAGTCATATCCCAACCTCTTTCTAACACTACAGAAATCTAACATGTAAGAGTTTAGTCATTATGTAAAGATTTTGCTACATAAAAGTAGTAGCCAAGAATAATATTCCTAAAAATGAATGGGGAAAGGAAAGATACTCAGCCAAGGCAGAATAACTGATTAACACAAAATATAACGACAACCTGAAGGAAATTTATGAAGAAACAGAAAAGTTGAATTCAAGGTGCCCTATCCAGCTGGAGAGGTGGCTCAACAGTTAAAAACACTAGCTGTTCTTGAAGAGGACCTGGGTTTGATTCCCAGCACCCACATGGCAGCTCACAGTCATCTGTAACTCCAGTTCCAGGGGATCCAACATTCTCTTCTGACCTCCATGGGCATTGTACAACATGGGTGCACATAATTAAAATATCTGTTAAAGGGGCCCTATCTATGTTAGAGGATGATCTGGAAGGAGCAGGCACAGAAATAACAGGCTTTCTCCTACAAGGCTAATCATTTTGAATGTGCCTCATCATCCCAATAGACACACCAATGTCAGACAATAAAGTGAAAAATATTACTTATATTAAATATTGTCCTAAAGGCTAGTGTTTGTTTGGGCCATTGAGGTGACCAGGAAGCACTCAGGGAACTGCTTCCTCTGAAAGCCAACTGGGAACATATTGGATCATGAGAAGTCATCCTGGGCACAGCTCTATACCAGGCACCTTTAAGGAACACATGAAAGGGAAGAAATGTATAGTTTCAAAGAAGAGTTAAACACCTATACATTTCCTAGGTAGAATGGAAGTTACTACAGACAGGAACTGGGGTCTACAGGTAAATCTCTAGTGTCTGTTCCAGCTTGTAAGGAGGAGGTGCTCAGGAACTGGTCACTGACATGATAAATGAAAATAACTGTATAGATCATATTTCATAAAGACATTCAGACTCTTGTTATCTAATTAAAATTTTCATCATTCTCTTGTGAAGTAGGGAGAGTTAACATCATCTTACAGTGCGAGATCTGAGGTCCACAGAAGGAATGGACATTCTCAAGATCACTCTCCCAGCAGTCAGTCCCTAGCTCCCAGAGTCCCTTTCTCTGCCCCATTTGCCTCCTTCTTGATCCACTAACAATATTATATGATCCCACATCTGCTACATTTCCATCTGCAATGTACACAAGAGACTTTGGTTTCATTTGCTATTTCTGATGGAAATTGAACTACTGTCTTAGTGTTTTATTGCTTTTTCACTTAATTGTTAAAAACCCAACCCTCAAAACCCTTTTAAAAATGGTACCTAACACTAACCCCATCTATCCCAGTAGTTAAGAAATGATGAATGACAGTATTGAGCCCCTCAGTGAGGAATAACTTTATGGATGTCTCCTCTGACCCAGCATCAATTCAATTGCACTCAGTATTTCTGCTGACCACAGAGAAATGCAAAATGGGCATTCTGTTTGCACACTAATTTTACTAAGCTCCCGTGTCTCCATTAAATGATAACGTGGGGCTAATAAAAATCAAGCATCTCTGGTGCTAATATAAGCAAATGTTGATGCAAGCAGGTAACAAATTGCTTTGTCATTTAGGAGACCATAAAAGAGCATTATAATCATCTTTAGGTAAAATGGATGGGTTGCCTTTGCTTAGCTTTTAGCTTTCATTTGCAAAATCAATTTAAGGTAATGTAGCAGCTCTGAGGTAGGGTGACATGGGGCTGCCCCAACCCCCTCCTGTCACCAAATCCCCAGACTTCTCTGTGCAATGTCAATTAAACATATTACTGGTGGAAGCAATAGGGATGAAGAAGGAAGCATGCTTGAACAAAGCACAGGTAGAATAGAAAGCAAACAAGAGGACCAAGAATAACCCATAAGGGATGGTGAACCGGAGAAATCAAGGATGCTGTCATGTTCAAGAGCACCACAACACAATGTGCTTTGTGCAGCATCCCTAATACATGTATGTGAGCATAAACACACACACACACACACACACACACACAGAATACACATGGGCCTCTCTTGTCATTATAGTCCTATATCATTCTTGAATCCTTATTCATAAAATATGCATTTAACACCTAACAGGTGACCAGGTACTAGTTATTATTATCTTCATCTTACAGAAAAGCAAGTGAGATTTGGTGACTTGGCCTTGTTCTTACAGCTAATGAGTAAGTGCTACAGTCAAAATTCCAACCCAGAAAGAAACTGTGAGCTTAATCTCTATGCTCCCCTATGGAGGAGGACAATGATATTATATATATTATTATAGTAATTAAATAATATTTATTGAATATCTGTTCTGCACCAGGTACTTGACATGCATACTCATATTTAATTATCAGAACAAACCAACAAAGCATCTTACTATTATTATTATTTTATCCCTTTCTTATAGATTAGGAGATTGAGATCTAGAACATTATCTTGATGAAATTTCAAAAGTAGCCAGTGTAGGAACCCATATTACGGCTGGGTCTCTATGAGTCTCTCATCTTTGCTCTTACCACTGTGTCAGTGTCTCCTGAAGACTGAAAAGGGTTCCTGTGTTGGTTTCAGAATTATAATCAAGGTTTTTTCTTATCTTTGGGGTCAGTTGATTGATATAGGGTCCTGGTATGCAACCTAAGGCTGGTTTGAAACTCTCTATGTAGCCCAAAGGCCTCAAACTCTCTATTCTCCTGCTTTAGCCACCCAAGTGATGGGTTATATGTGTGTCATCATGTCCATTCCATCAACCCTTTGCTAATTGCTACTTTTCAAAAAGTGAAGATTAGCTTCCTTCCTCCACAGTGTATGCGGGGCTTAGATACTTGCTTCTAAAATATGGAGTATTATAAAGGAATGACAGTAATTTTGAGATTAGGCTATAAAAGGACTGAGGTCTTGGGTATGTTTGCTAATTCCTGAATCACTTACTTTTGGCAAGGTCAGCTGCCATGTCATGAAGACATTCAGGTAGGCCATGGAGAAGACCATATGGTGAAAACAGCTAAGGGGAACTTACGTCAGTGAATTTGGAAGAATCTTTTAGTCTTGTATGATAGCTGCCTTGGTCAAGAGCTCAATGCAAAAGAGACCCTCAGCAGAACCACCTGCTAACTGTTCCCACATTGCTGACCAACCAGACCAAGAGAGAATACATACACATTGTTTTAAGATGATACATTCTAGAGTAATTTGTTAGACAGCAATAGAGATATCTATATTCTCCCTGATTGATATGTTGAACTAAGTAACTTTGCAGCTTAGCTGTTGATACTGACTTGTTTGCAGACCAAAGTCAGGATCATGATCACTCATGAGATTACAGAGAGATTACAGAGAGAAACCCACTTGATGAATTACCAGTTTATCCCTGGCTGGCAGAGGCTCTAGAAGACGTTAACAGGCCCCAAAGAACACTTACTGGGCCCTTTGATGATAAAAGTCTCCTTCCTAGAAGTTCGCTGTCAGTTTTGTTTCTCCATCTCTTCTGATAATAACTTGTTGTGAGTGATGAGACATCAATGTCAAGGAAAAAATGAGGTTGAGTTCTGGGAGACGACAGTGGTACAATGACAGAATTGTCTGGATATATACCTACGCCTTTTTCATTTTCTTGCCTTTATGGTCCTTTTAAGATACCATAAAGCCAAGAAAATGTAATCCTACTGGTTTTAAACAAGACCACTTGCAGTTTTTTTCTCCAGTTCTTCTGGGCCCATGCAGATCCATATTGCTATTATCAGGAAAATAAGAAATCCTGGTAGGTGGTACAGCATAAATGGCTGGTTATTGTTTGTGGACCTTAGAAGAGTCCATTACTGGCCTCTTTGAGCTAGCACCTCCCATGCCAGTCCATCTTCCATCAATGTGAATTTTCTAAAATTCACATGGGAGCATGCCACTTGCTCTGCTTAAGCCTTATCAGGAACTTTCTGTCATCAGCACAAATCCAGCCTCATTAGCCTGGGTCTCACCTCTGGCAAATGATGGCCACACTCCTATCCAACTCTCCTACAGGCCCTGACCTCAGTTAGTCCCTGGCAGTCTCCCAGATACCACATGCTTTTTCACAACTCCACTCTGGGCACATGTTTCCTTCCCTGCCTTGACTGCCAGCCTCCACCTGTCTGTCTGGATTCCTCCTACTCAGTCTTCAAGACTCAGTTTGGATGCACCTGCTCTAGGAGGAGAAAGAAGTAACTTGGGTTCACCAGGAACTCTCCTAGGTCTTCCTTGGTACTAAGAGTAAATGTCGTATTGCATCTGACTTTATCAACACATGTCAGGCTGAAGGTAATGTGAAGATATCACTACTGTTGACAGTGCAAAACAGAACAGGAGAAAGGATTACAGAAAGAATAAAATCAAGGGGCAAAACTGCTTGCATATAATTTTATGAGAAAATGTAGATGCAACAAGCATGCATCCAGCTTTCTTGGAGGAAGTGGAAAGTCAGTGACTACGTTTGAGTAAGCGTGGGACTCAGTGCAATACAAGATACTCAGGGTTAGTTCAGCCATGCTGCCTAGAACCTGATTCCAACAGGAAAGAACTGGATGAGGGAGATGGTCAGGGCACCCACTCCTGGATCAAATGGATGGCATGGCTTTCCTGTATTTTGAGGCCTTGGGAATAGTACCCCTTCCGAACCTTAGTTCCCCCAAATGTAAAATGAGATTATATCTGACTCACAAGATAAAGCTTCAGAGATTTTTATGTCCCTTTTTATGTGGTTTGCCTATAATAGCAGATAGTGTTCACTGAGTGGCAAGCACAGGCTAGAGTTCCTCAGCCTTAGCATCACACACATCTTGAACTGGATAACTTTCCTGTGGGGCTCTGAACTGGATAGTGTGGGATATTAGCAATATACTCTCCCCATTAGATGCCAGGTACATCCCTCTTCCATCTATGACATCACAGAATGTCCCATGTCTCTGATTGAGAACTAATCCCTTATGAGAATACTTTGCATTATTCAGGCTGAGCTTCTCACTACCTTTCTAAGCAAACCAACTTCCCAGGATTTCTATCTTTGCCCTAACTCCTTCAAAAGTTTGCCAGCTATGTCCAGGTTATCCTCCCGTGAACCCATATTCATTGTCTAGATCTTTGTCTGATCATAAATCATTTTTTGTCTTAGTAGGGAAGGATCAGAAGACACAGTTCAGGTCTGTTCTACCCACAGCCTAGCATCTTCCCTCCATTGCCTCCAAGCCATATTGAGAAAGCAGTAATGTTGTCAAGTTTATTTCCATTCCTAACTCTTAAGCTCTGTCCTCTATGCCATATTCCCTCATGTAGGTTCAGATGCCCCAGGGCCTAAAATCTTATCTTTGTACTAGTCTCATGTTCCAGAGGCAGGCATGAATGTTCCATTCTCTGGAAAGAGAATAGGAGTGACCCCTGAAAAATGTGTGCTCATGACCAAGTTAATTCAGGAATTTCAGGCTATGAGGACAGGAACATTCCTGGTAAACATCATGTCTTCACAAATTAATGCAATTATACATCTTAGGACATTTAAAAACTCCTGGGGCTGGAGAAATGGCTCAGCAGTTAAGATAAGCACTGGTTGCTCTTGCAGAAGACCCAGGTTCAAATCCTAGCACCCACATGGTGGTGGCTAACGACCCTCCATAACTCCTGTTCCAGAGGATCTGATGCTCTCTTCTGACCTCCATGGTCACTGCACAACACAGGTGCACTTACATACACACAGGCAACACACACTCATATACATAAAATAATAAATAAAATATTTTAAAACCAAAAAACTGCTCCTTTGGTCTCTGATTTGCAGGAGACTCACAGAGGCCACCCAGAGCTGCTAAGCCTGTGAGGTCACTGAGAAGAACATCTTCTTCACTGTAGAGATAAAGGGTATATGACCAGACAGGACAAGTGTTAGGATGCCTACCACACAGTTAGAAAGTGATAGGGGAAGGGCATGGAGTACCAATGTTCATGCGGCCTCAGCTTGCTGGACAGGGCTGTAGGGTAATGTCCATGCATGCTGATGTCTGAAAAGTACCCTTCAAAGCAACGAGGGAAAGTAGAAAGTGCACAGGCTCTAGACAGTTGAGAAACCATCACCTTTTAATCATAGGAACGGCACTGAACTGTTCCTCTGGCAGGCTGTTCCTGTTGGCCACATGGCTGACAGCAGGTAAGCAGGCTTATAGTAGGAAGGCTCTCTCTCATGCCATCTTCACCCAGAATCCCACAAGCACCACCAGAAAATCAGAGCAAAGATATCAGCTGGCATACTGGCTGAAGCTGGTACCCCTGGAACACAGACTCAGAGACAGACAGATTTCCAAGCAGGAACTCTGTGGTATTGATCTCAGAAATGCTTATTAAAGACAGGAGTTAGGCAAGGTCAGATTGGACAGACTCAGCAGTGACTTTAATCAGTCCCACGAGAGCTCTGGGCTGGAGGGCCCTTCCTAGTTAAGGAGATGAGGGGGCTAGCTCTGCATCCTGCACTAAGGCATGCTCAATGTGGCAGACACAGAACCTTGGAAAAGGTTGAATGCTTGTCCTGAACTGTCAGCCACCAACACTCTGGGGAATATATGACCAGGGTAATACATATAGCATGTGCTATGGCAGCTTTTAGCAAAGGTGGCTGTGGAGATCAGGACAGAGCTGAGACCCCAAAGATGGGAATACCAAGGGCCAAGGACCTTCTTTGCTGTTAAATTCAGCACACAGTTTCTAATGTTGAACACATGCCAGAACTTGAGTTGGTCCCTGAGGACCTGAGAGGGATCAGAGACTGTGAGTGTCATCCAGGAGTTTAGGAGAAAGTTCTAGCCTCTAAGGTTATGAACTTGCACAGAGCTCGGTCCAAGTCCTGCTGTGTGTGCTGATATGACCTTGAACCCTGGGATCTTTCATTTCCTCACCTGAAAAATGAGAATATTAGTTTTGACCTCATAGGACCTTGTAAGAATTAAATAAAATGACCCATCAGATCTACGCACAAAACTTGCAGACAGAGGTCAGTGAGCCCAATCACCTGGTCGGTATAAAGATGGGTCTCTAGACAATCTCTGACAAGACAGCTAGGACTCTGCCCCTTTTCTTCACAGTGTTTATAGCACCTGGTGCACAGCAAGTGCTCAGTAAGTACATAGAGAATAGTTGTAGAACAGTTGTTGTCTTTTGATTGCGTGAATTGTCAGCTAGCACCCAGTGCTCAGCCTTAGAGATTCACCACTTCAGGTCCAGGGGGAATTCCTAGTCAGGTTCAGTTACAGGTTTATTAACAAATGTAAGTTGAATCATCACGCTGTGCCCTTTTGCTATAAGGATAACAAAAACAGTTTCTTTAGGAAAAGGGGACCTGGAGAGGTGAAAGCTAGGATGAAAGCAGAAGACAATAGGTTCTAATCAGACTTGATAAATATGTAAATTAAACAGCTAAACCATTGGCTTTGACAAATGACTTCTTGGTAATGGATTTTTCCATTGTGAAAGGCTAAAGTTCAGCCATCTGCTAGTCCTACAAGAACCCTCTCTTGCTTTCCCAGTAATGTGGCCCGGTGGGGCAGCTACTGTGATGCTCAGATGTACAAGAGGGAACTAATTCTTCTTTGTGGATTTTAGGACCAGATGCCATTACCGAGCATCTGCGAGCTGCTAGGCACAGCTGCCATCAGCCCTGAGAGAGGTGAGAGCCCTTTTCTCTTAAATGGAAAGGCAGGTAAGGGCCAGACTCAACCAGACTCCAGAGCCTGGTGTCAGCTAGTGGCCAAAGCAGTCTTTTGAACATATATCAGTTCCTTGGATGGTGTTATTAGCATCTAAGAGCCTTACCAGCTCAGAACGTTACAATTTTCTCTCCCCTCCCAGGACCTGGCACCAGGGAGATGTTTGGAAAGATGTGATCCTAGACTTGCTGTGCAAATTCAGTGGACTCCTCCCTATGCCTTCATTTATCTGAAGTATACTTTGAGAGTCACACCAGCTGAAGGCCTGGATAATAGGGGATAGAAATAGGTAGACTTTCTGCATGATACAAGACAACTGTCTTTTTATGGCATTATATTTGGGCCTGGGGATACTCTGTGTTAATAAAGAATCAGAGTAACTGCTATGGTACTGCTGATGTGGGTTAGAATCCAACAGTCAGGCAAGAGGTGGCCAAAAAGAACAGACTTTGAGTAGTGTGTATTGCCAAGTACTTACTTTACATCCTCTAGGATCCAAGTATTTTTGGATCCTTGAGAACTGCACTGAGACTAAGCCCATTGGCTAGAGCAACCCAGGTAGCAAGAGTTAACATCAGATTTTTTTTCCACATGTGTTTTCCACACGTTTATATGTATGGCAAACATGCATACCTGTTCGTATGGATATGTGCACATATGGGGGCCAGAGGCTAATGTTAGCTGTCTTCTTCAACTGGTCTCCACTTTACTTATTGAAGCAGGGTCTCTTTCTGAACCTGGAGAGTACCAATTCAGCTAGTCTCGCTAGCCAGCTTTCCCTGGGAATCCCTTGTCTTCAACTCCCAAGTACTGGAATCATAGGCAACTGTGACATCTACCTTGCTTTTAGTTTCGTGTGGGTGGTGAACATTCAAACTCTAGTTTGAATTACTTGTGTAGCAAGCTCCCTAAACTGAGACCCCCTCCCCAGCCCAACACTGGAGTTTGAACCCACTCTTCCTGTCCTTATCTTTAGAGACCAGTCTTTCATCTGATTCTACTATGTAAAAAGAGACATCATTCAGGATCCCATATGTGTAGGCACATCTTGCATCTACTTCTGACTGAAACTTCTACAGACACCTGATGTTTTATATGAAGTTATCAGAGTGGAAGTGCAAACAGAAATTCAAGTTTAATGGTTGCAGCTGTGGAAAGTTTCTATTAATATAATTTCCCTAAGCAGAGAAGCAATATATGTGAGTCGGTCAATGCTTGAAGAAAAGTTTACAGCAGGGCAAGGAGTAATAGGTTCCCTGCCTGAGCAGATCTACTTGCCCAGTGTTGTAGAAATTTAAATTTGAAGAGTGTTCTTTCCGTCCTATTGAGATCTTCATTGACTTATATAAAAGTACTACTTTCGATCTCAAATCCCCACTGGCATTTTTATATATGCACAGAAAATGCTACTGGGCTTTGGAGATTTCATTTAATAAAGGAAAAGTATTTCTATTAAAGAGTGTAATTTTAGTGTAATTTTTCTCAACACATCTTCAGAGGAGCCAAGGAAGCTGAATTGTTCTGGGCTCTTAGAAAATGAATCAACCTACGTCTTGCGCAGTACTGAGGTGGTTGAACAGACTGGACAGAGAAAGAATGGGCAGTAACCAGGAGGCAAAGGTCAGAATGGTCAGAAATAAGAGTACTGTACTAACCCAGCTCCATGTGCCCCTGGTTTCTCAGGTCATGGGCACCGTACTGCCCATTGGGAAATGTTTCTGCTGCCCCCGCCTGGTCATCTCTTCACATGCTGTGGGGGCCACTGGAGCAGCCTCCTGCTTGCTGCAGTCCATTCTCAGGAAGATGCTTTGGATCCCCTTCAGGTCCTAGGGCCCTCCCACCCCATAAACCAAGAGCTAACCAGGCTTCTGTCTCCCCATGACCTGTCTGCTGTCCACTTCCTGCTTTCTCTTCTCTCCCCTGCTCTTCTCAGTGCCTCACAGCCCTCTCATTTTCCTCTCTGTCCAGAGGACCTCTGGAGCCTCAAAGATGACTCTCTATGAATGAGTAGTAGCCCCTCTAAAATAGGAATTCCCTCTTTTTAGCCACAGTAGACCTGCATCTAAGACAGTGGCTGTCATACGTACATACTGACTGCATACTTATCAAGTTGGCAGAATACAGCAAAGATTGTTGAGTGACATGCTAGGAGAGTGTTATTAAAATTTCTCTTTGGGAGAGGCAGACCAACTTAACCTGCCTCTCTCCCCTGCCGTGCAACCCAAAAAAGTCTCCCCAGGCCTTGCAACAAACACACAAATTTCTCCATTCATAGTTAAACAGATTCTAGCTAGTTTACTTGGACTTACTAACAGAGCAGTGGGTGAGGAGTTACTTACAGAACACAGGCGCCCACCCTCCCCTCTGCAAGCTCCATTAGTAAATCCACGTGGCTGGGATCTTGCCACTTCCTGGTGAACAGATCCAAATAGCCCATGGGGGAGGGGAGAAAAGGGCCGGCCTCCGGGCGCCCCCAGTTTAAATACTTTTAGCCCCTCCTCTTCTCACATCCAAGGCCAATAGGCAGGATGGGTGGGGCATAGGACTTTCCCAGCTCCTCCTCTTTCTGTTCAAGGTGGTCCTGGGTGATACCACTCTGGGAGGGGTGTTTGTCCACCTTTTCACTCTACAGAGGGGCAGGACCAAGAAATGAGGTTACCATGCTTGGCATTAGTAAATTCCTGGAGGTCACATAGCTAGTAAGTTGTGAGGAGAGAAACCTTCTATAAATGTTATATTCTGTGCTTTCCCCCTCCCAAGCTGTCCACTCACTCTTAGAGGCCAGTAAGTGTGATTGGACTGTGTTAGGGGGTTAATCCAACCCTTCATGTGGGTAATCTGATATCCAATATGACTCCCTCATCTACAGCTGTATTGTCTGGGAAGGCCACTCAACTTCTAGGTGGCCTTTTAGTAAACTGCTAAAAAGAGTAATATTCATTTTGGGGGGTATTGTGAAGACTAAATGAGCTAAAATACACCACAAATAATGTTGCTCATCTTATGTTAAACCCTCAGTGTTTTCTGTTAACATGAATATTTTGAGCTCCCAAGCACTCCCAACCTGGTGAACTGTTCTCCACCATCTCAGTCACTCTGCTCGGCTCCCACTTCAGCTTCAGCAACCCCTCCCCAGAATCACTATTGCAGCAACCCCAGAAGAACAGTAATTTGCTTCTTTGTTTGGTCCCACCTTTCCCCTTTGGTAATTCTGAGTTTAGGGAGGGGAGCAGAGCATAGTGCCTGTGCTTTTCATCTCTTCCTGGTGTTCTTTCCTTTGACATGGTTGGTTTGATGTGAGAGTTTTGAAATGGCTACATTTAAATGTAAAATTGCTTTTGGAAATTACCAGGTACTGTGTGAAACAGACTCTCACATCTGCTACATGTCTCATCATCACTGACCTTCAACCCACCAATTCCTCACAGTCCCTGCCTCTGCATCCCCAGTCTTTACCTTGGAACCTGCCCTAGAGAAGTCCAGCCTTGTCCCTTCAGAGGGGTCATGCTGGGACAAGAGGAGCTCACCTGAAATATCTCCTCAGCATATTATTTGGTGATGAGTTTTTAAAGCTGTAGGACCCCCGCTTTCATGGAAAAATGCCTGGTCCCCTTTGTTAGCTTACCTCCTCCCAAACTAGAAAGTCCCAGAGGTCACAAGGGCTATGTCAACATCTCATGGTATGTGAGATAACATCTGTGGTATTTACAAGAAGATCCCCTAATATCCCGTCTATAGAATTGTGGTTTAAACATTCTACAAGAAGAGCCCCTAATATCCCGTCTATAAAATTGTGGTTTAAACATTCAGTTAAATCAACATCTTGTGACATGTGAAATAATGTGTGTGGCATTTCTGAGAAAAGGTTGGACTATGTAAAATTGTCTTCTCTGTGACCCTGGTCTGTAGGCCAAAAGCCAATCCAAATGTAACAAATACCCTATATGTTAATGCATGATAATACTGTGAGTTTCTACTATAAAAGCCTGGCCCGGCCGAGGTCAGGGGGAGCTTGGCTTCCCGATGCTAAGTCCCCCACTTGCGCAAGTGAAATAAAAATTCCTCTTGCTGTTTGCATCTGACGGTCTGGATTCTTGGGACTGACTCTCAGGCAGCCTAAAGGGGTTCGAGTCCCCCGGGCTGAGAGTGAGGTCTAACAAAGCCAGAGGTGCAATGATTTGGTTTCTCAGTTATGTCAAAATGTCCCCAGAGAGAAGTAGCTGTGTGTGAGCAACTGTTTCAGTGTGGCTGAACCAAAAGGACCATGTCAACGACACATAAGAAGCCACCTAGCATGGAAAAGACCTTAATAATGGATTTCAAATATATAGCATTGTAAGTAGATCAATAAGTAATCAGCTACACTTAATAACAACTTTCCCTGTGGCAATGACTTTTGGTGTTGGATGTTTCCACCACCATAAATGAGAAATTAAAGATGATGCTTGATATCACAGTGCCTCAGATCAGTGAGAGTAGAGTTGACTGAGGTCTAATTGAGCAATGTTATAGCCAGTTCTCCAAAAGGAAAAATGACCTGGCCAAGGTTTCACAGTGAACTGGATTTTATGTTAGATATGAAATTTACTGATTCTTGAACAACCTCTTCATCTTGTTCCCTAAATTTGGGGGCTCAAGATCACTACTGAGTTCATAGCTCAAATTCTACAGAATAAAACAGAAATCCCAGATCTAAAGCTTTGAATGTGCTACCAAATGTGGGCTTGGCTGAAGCTTGGGTCATAGGTGTGTTCTTGTCCAACCAGGCAGGTTGTCAATATCCCATCAGCCAGGCAACCCACTGAACTTCTTTTAGCTCAGACAAGACCTTTTGATTTACAAAGACCTGCATGAAGGAGGTACGTGCTTCTGCAGATGTGGAGCACAAATCAGTCACTTGCATCCATTTCCATACTTATTTAATTGACATATGCAGCCAACTAAAGAAATAACCCGTTAACCTGAGTTAGAAAATTATATATCTGCAGTCTTAATGGCTTCACAACTTGTATTGAATGCAGTCTTCCTTGAATAAAATAAACTATAAAAACTTAATTTACGAGAACCAGGTTTCCAAAATGTGTTTTTATGAGGCAGCAGTATATGTTTCTAGGATGGAGCTTCTAGCATAAGCATGGGTTCTTTATGCAAATTCTTCCTGGGGAGGGGAGTTGGATAGGCTTGGACTTGAGGCCGTGTAGCTTAGGGAAACTGCTAAACAGGATTTTGTCCAAAGCTAGGCGAGGAAAGGTACCTAAACATTAGGTGCTCCAGAAAGGCAATCTCCAAAACCACTGACTCCAGAAACCTTCCATTTCACCTTCCATCTTCTGGCAAATACTTTGATGCAGAGGTCCTGGAGACCTGAAGGTACTGTCGAGTACCACAAATGTTAGCTGAGAATTAGAAAGATGATTTGGCAGAATGGTTACAAACAGGGACTTTAACATTTCCTGCACATGTCGTCTTAGGGAAGTTCTTTCGTCTCTGTGCTTCAGTCTTCTCATCTAGAAATGGAGATCACAGCAGAGTCTCACAGAAATGTGCCACAGACCAAGTGAACTGATGATTATAAAGCTCTTGGCACAGTGCTTGACACATAGTACATCTCCCACATTGTCTACTGAACAGAATATCTGATTAAGAGTATCCTTTCAGGTGCTCCATAAATGCAAGGGTGATGCCTATCTTAGGACCTGCCCATCTGACAGACCATCCTCTCCCCAGGAACTATCTCTTATGGCCAGTTGTAGGACATTTGTCTCTAGGTATGTAAGAACTATGTATTAGCAAGAAACACTTTTTATATTCCCTTCTCAGTCCTGACACCACATGGGCAATTTTATATTAGATTGGGGAGATGGCTCAGTTGATAAAGCGCTTCCTGCACAAGCATGAGGACTTTAGGACCTTAGTTTCAGCTGGTGAGGGTGGGAAGCAGGAAGCCTAACCAAACCCTGCATTCTTCCTTCTATCTTGCCGTACCTTACTCAGATCTGTGTCCTGGGAAAGAGCTAAAGAGGGCCGGTAACAACCATAATCCAGACATATAATACCCACATTTAATGGTATTTTCAGGTCTTAGGAGAGAACCCCCAAATGTTGAGGTCAATGAGGTGACAGATCCCTCCCAAATCTAGAAAGGAAGAGCCAAAAGCTTACTTTCTGAGAGCTATTCAATGAACAGAGTAACAGGAAGAGAACAGTAAAGCTACCTGGAGAGGCTAGACCCGCGAGGGCAGACTTCTCAGAAGTTTTGAAATACATTGAAATCATCTGAAGAAACCAGGCATCAGTTGGCAGTGAGACCAATGTGCCTTGAGAGCTCTGACAGGAAATAAGATGCAGAGCCTGTTTGTGTTGGACAATAGTACCAGGATGCAGGGTCTGCTCTCCACAGCTTGGCAGTGACTGCACTGCGTGGGACCTGCTCCTATTCACCCGTTCCCTACCCATCTACCTTCCCATGCCATTCTGCTGCCTCCCTCCTCAGCTCTCACTTGTGTCTGCTGTACATACAGAAGGAGGTGAGGCAGGCCAGAGCTTATACAAGGATAAACTTGACCCAACAGTTCATCCCTTTCAGACTAGGGACTGACAAGAGAAAGACAACAATCAGCAAAACTCTTCCACTCTACTTCCACAGCTGGGGTCTTTTCATGTGCTGGCAGTAACACTTTAGAAAATGGCAAGATGACAACATCATAGTCTTGCTTTTTGGCACTTATCATCCAGGGACCAGGTGACCTTGTAAACACTGAAAGCTTGTTTTGTTTTTTTTTGATATGAGGCTGAATAGAGTATACAAAAGAAAAGTACAGACAGTGCTGGGGATGAATAAACTAGCTACTCTTAGATGGAAGACACTAGATGTGACAGCCATGGTGGCCAAGCATATTCCCGGACTTGCCTGCTCACTTGCTTCAAGGGCAAAACCTTGACTATACCCCCAGTTGCAGACTAAGCTGACCCAGGCCTGGCTAGACTGGGATCTCCCAGTTTGCCTGCCTCTTCAGATGACTAGCTCACTCCCCTAAAAACGAAGGCCTGCTGTAAATGGAGCTAATAGGGCATCACAAGACAGGGAACTCCCACTTGTCTCCCCACATTCAGCAAGTCCACATTCCTGCATTCCCTGGGGTATTCTTTCAAAGCCCTCCTTTTTAATGCTAAGTAGAGGAGTTCCAGGCAGCTATTTGCATTTTTATATCTGAATCATTAATCTTTTAAAACTGCCAGCACCAAGGTTTATTCACACACATTCTCTACCTGCTACTGTTAAGGGGAACTTCCTGTTTGAGAGCTAACTGAACATGAGGTGATTCTCCAACTTTGATACAAAGCCTGTTGTTAACCACCAGACTTCATAGTCTAGAGGGAGATACAGATATGCATAAGGACAGTGAGAATTCAGAATGATGGAAGCATATGGGGCAGACAGAGGAGACTCTTGGATCAGCACCAAGGGTCAGGTCAGGTTTCTCAGAGAAGGCCTCTGGGTAGAGAGAATGCAGGTGCTCAGACAATGGACAATGGCCTTTGTGGTGCTGGACTGAGATTAAGACTAAGGCCTTTGGGTCTGTCAGGGCTGGGTTCAAATGCCAGTTCTAAGACTACTAGCTGTGTGAAAATCATCATGTCTAATATTCTCTGAGCTCTTTGGGGTGTCAGGATGAGAGTTGCCAGACAGGTATAGGTTTAGAGGACCTTGCTCCATACAGTGGGAGCTCAGATGAAGGTGACTTCATTGAATGGCAGCAGCTGTGAACCTGCTCTGCTGATCTCCTATACCTCCTCCTATATACTCCTACCCACCGATTTCTGCATTCATTAATGTGAGCACATTCCTTTAATTCTCACAATCATTCTATGGAGGCTCAGTCACCCCTCATTTCACAGACCAATCAGAGTTAAGTCACTTCCTCTGGTAAACACCTGAGAGATTAAACACCAACATCTCTATTCCTTGCTTGAGAGGTTCATGAGGATAAACAAGCCCATACATGCACCGTGCCTTCTGTGGGTCAGGTATGAGTTGCCTAGAGCATTGGTTTCTCCTTTGATGTGTCTACCTTGATCTCGCTTGTACATCCTGCCTCACAGAATTTTGCCAGTGCTGTCTCTCTGTTGACTGCACTTCTCATATGCCTTTGTCACCTCCTCCCTCTTAACGCCTGACACCTAGCACAGTCCTTGGCACGTCAGAACACAGTAATGCTGTAGCCAGTGTTTGCTAAACGGAATTTCGAAAAAACAGTACCAACCAGATCAATTCCCAGAAGAAAATGTTTTCCAAAGGTCTTAGCCTGGGCACGTCAATATAAAAATGACACGGTTCTAATTTGCTTTCAGACTCAGACTAGAAAGGTGAACTTTGATCCTGTCAAAAAAAATAAGAACAAATTAAATTGAAACACAAAGTCACTTCCTTTGTTCCAGGCTCTGGATTTCTAATTAATGTGCCTTGTATGAAAGAACACACAAGAAAACAGCTCTCAACAGCACCACCATCTACTCTATCTCTGAGGTAGCAGCTGGATCCCCGGAGCTTAGGAAAAAAAAAAAAAAAAACGGTAATTTTCAGTAGCATACTGAAAAGGTGATAGCTACTTTGTGGTAAAGCAAAGCGGGAAAGCTGCCTAAGCAGGTATTAACACTTAGCTGAGTCTTTGCCAGGTCATGCTGGACTTTGAGCAGCCGGGCTCCAAAACACTGACACGGGAGACAGTAGTGAGTGGCATGGACCTCATTCTGGGAACAAAGGGGAAATCACTGAAGTTCCCAACTAGAAAAGAAAGCTAACTTCGAACAGACGACAAGAATACAAGCCGGGAAGAGCCTTTTCCAGGAGCTGGCCCCCATCTTATTTGGGGCTGTGGCCATCAGCTCAGTGACTCCTCAACACCTGTACAAAAACCAGCTGTGGTATGCTCCTAACAGAGCAGGGCCCTAGGCTCCACTCCAGACTCAGAGTCAGACTCTCAAGCCAAGGGATTTGTATTTTTCAGCTAGTGCCTTAGGCGTTTTTATGAAGAGAAGGTTGTGGAAATTACTGGTTTTGTACACTAGTGCATTGAAATTGGAGCCTCTGGAATAATGTGTAGCTGTAGTAAGAACAGGCAGCTTTCTTTCTCTATCCTTATATTACCATGTCTGTAAAACGGGGCAAGGGATTCCTCCAGCCATTAGCTGTATTTGGTGAAGAAGTAAGACGAGTATATTCTGTGTGCGGCAGTGCCGGGTGTGAATCACCAGTATACGAAGGGGCTGTCCAACCTTTCATTGCCACAGAGGGCCCAGAACTCCTCTTCCTAGTCTCAAGGTTTAGCTTACAGATAATGACATCAGCCTCGTCCTGGGGAGCTCCTACCCCTGACAGAGACTATCAGAGGAATGGGCTCTGTGTCATCCAAGTAGCCAGTGCCTCAGGGATTCAAAGTCCTCAATGGCCATGGCTATGAGGTTGTGGACAAGTCAGGGTGGAGGCAGTCCCCAGAACTGCCCCACGTTGTTGGGCGCCATTTGTCCCGACCGGTGGGATTCAGGTAGAGCAAGGACCCTTAGATATCCCTGGAATGAATGGAACAAACAGACAGACACACAAGACAGTAAAGACAAACACACAGGACAGAGACGAACACGCAGGACAGACGGACCTGGGAAAATGTCTCTCTTCAGGCCGCGCAGACACACAGGACAGACACACAAAAGAGACACATAGGACAGACACACGGGACAGAGGACCTGGGCTCTTCAGGCCACATGCTTTATTGTTCCAGGGGGTATTTATAGTTTTGGGGAGTCAGGAATACAGATACACCCATGCAGAAATGTGGTAATTAACAGAGAGACACTATCTCTAACCTTCAAAGCCCACCAGGAAGTTGTATGCATACCAGGAAGGTGCCACTAAGAGGGGAGGCAGGGGCTTTGAACCAGGAGAGTGCTGACACCCTGGCGCCTTCAGAGCTTCCTTTTTACCTCAACTCTGGTGAGAAGAAGGTGAGCCCTTTTTTCAGACCCCAGGACATTCCTGTGAAACTTAGTTACAAAGGTTAAAGACTGAGTTTACCTACAGGTGGTCACAGGGGGGTGGAATCTCCCTAGAGCTGGTTTCTCTGAGATGAACTCAAACTGCAAGCTGGCTGTTTTCTCTAGCTCATGGCTTACAACACAGAACCATAAGCTGGTCTTCTGTATTTCTACCCCTCCTCCTGGTTCCTGCCCAGTGTCTTAATAACTGTAGAATATCAGGTTCAGCTCAGAGTGAGGTTCTAAAAACTATCTCCTCTCCTCACCTCAGCCCATGCAAGTCTACCAAGAGGTCTCCCAGGAGGGAGGAGAGATAGCTGGGCAGGAAAAGCAGATAAGGAGAAGGCATTTGGAGCCTTTAATGAGATGGTTAGGTGAAATAAGGTCATTACTATGGGTTCTAACCCAGTGTGGCTGGCATCCTTTAGGAAGAGGTGACTAGGGACATTTGGAAAGAATGTAATGCAGAGAGTATAAGGTGGAGGCCTCAGAGGAAACAGCCTGCCACTAACCCTCAGAACTGTGAAAACCAGATTTCTGAGGTTTCGACCACTCAGGCAGAGTATTTATTGTGGTAGAACAAACTGATAGAGAGCAAAAGGGACACACGCTCTGGTAGCAGGCTCTTCTGGCTCTGGCACCGTTTTCTCATCCATGAAAGACAATTGTAAGTGACTCTGGGGTTGTTGACAAAGTTTCTAAAGGGAAATAAGATCAACTGTAGTCCGGTTATTATGCTAAATGTCTGATTTATGTTTAGCCAGTTCTATAGTTACTCCAAACATCAATTTTACCACCTAGGAAATAGAAATCACAAACTTTTTGCATCTTATTTAACAGGCTACTTAGATCAGAGTAATACACAGATGAGAAGGCTGGAGAGGCACAAAACTTGTAGCAGATGAGGGGAACCCTAGCACCAGGCAAAGCTGGCTGCTGTCCTTCCCAAGGGCCACAGTGAAGCTGAGATATGCAGAGCACGGCAAACAACCGGCTTAGAGGCAGGCTGGGTCCAAGCTCCAGTGTTACATTTCTGCCAAAACTTAGATTTATCCCTCAACTTCAGTTTCCTGTCTTTGAAACAAGGGAATTGTCAGCTGTGATGGAAGATGCTAATGCTTTGCATTCAAACACTCACCAAGTCCCAAGTGATTCTGCAAACTTGTTCAACTCAAGACATTTTCCTGCCTGCTCCAAGGGACTCATGCTAGGGCAAGTGCCAGGGAGGCCATTCCAACTCTGGAGAGAATCTAGGCTTCTTTTCTATCAGAATCCCATTCTGATATTGACAATAGGGGCTTCTAAAATCCCTACAGAGAGAACCAAAACATTGGGTTCTTTAGTCCCAGACAGCAGCCTCTGACTCCTTATCTCATTCTAAATGATAGTTGGCCTCTGGTTTCTCCATACTGTTCACTGTGGCCCAGAATCATGACAAGGGAGATCATTTGGGATGAGGCAAGAAGCAAACAAACAAACAAACTGCCCTCAAGATCTTCTTCCAGCAGCTGTCACCCAGGGGACGCCAGGTGTAAGGCTGCCCCTTGCAGAGGGTCTGGGTAGACAGCTAGGTTTACTATGTTTGAGGGTCTTCCTAATTCTGTGTCCTCTGTCTCTACTAACAAATTAAAACACCTAGTTGTCAACCTTGAACCACTGATCAGAAGGTGATGTCAGAACTTATTGATGAGCCATGGAGCATTAGCTCTGTAATTATGTGCTAGTCAGCAACTGATCTGTCAAAAGCACACTGAGTGTAATTACTTTCTACTTTACTGGATGGGGAGAATGAATGAGGAAAATGGCCTAACTTGTTCTTTTTGGATTTAGCATATTGGTTATGAAGAGTTGAAGAGGAGCTAGTCACTGGCATCCTAACAATGGCCACAAAAATGCACTCAGGAAATAAAATCTTTATTTTTTTGGCCCTTGCAGGCACTTACAGTCCAGCATCTTGGACAATTCTGGAGGTCTTGTCTGCATACCTTGAAGAGATTAGGATAAGACAGAGGACTTTACTCCTGATGATGAAGAGCTGTCACCCGGCACGATCATGTTAAGATTCATGGGTTGTGTCAGCCTGGGTTAAGCAGGTTGCTGCCATCCTCAATATGTTTGGACAGTGATCAAAAACAGGCTTGCCAAAGGAGGAGAAGAAGAAAGGTGGGCAGAGGCTGAGACAATCTGAATGCTGCCCCATTCACAGTCAGAGCCAGACACTCACGTTCCTCATAAGCTGTTCTGACCCTAGACTCAGCTGTCACTTGGACTGATCTTTCACTTGTCCACTAGACAATGGTTTGCTTCAACAATAGTTCATATGACAAGTAGCTGATAATACATAGCCAGTTAGAGTTCAGGAAGGACCTTGCTTATTTGAAGGTCACAGGGCTTAGGGAAGGAGTGGGCAAGAGCCTTGACTTTAGTGGTTCTTTTGCCTAATGTCATGAAAGGCATAATTTAATGGGTAGCTTATTGAAGATGGTGGCCTGAAGGCCAGGAATGAAGATTGATCTTCAACAGTGGCCAAGATAAAACTAGGAGAATAAATCAACTGAAAATAAAGAAAGCAGAAAATCTAAGAAAAACTAACTTCATGCTAGATTATAGAAAATCTACTTGGGCATAATCCATTCAGACTTCCTCTTTGCAGGGGTTCTGTGTGTAGATGCCTGGTGTGGTAGAGCCCTGGAATTGTGAAGATGTGTTCCAATCTTGCCTTCTGAGAAGATGCCTTGTGACCCAGAGGTTCTGAAGCCAAATGCCTGCAGACAGAAGCTTTGCGCACATGCTAGTTGCAGTCAATTTGCATGAAATGTTGGAGGTGGTTTTTATATGACATCTCAATTTTGTAAATATTAGATACATTTTTACCCCCAAAAAAGAGCAAGAGAAAGGAAAGTTTAGAGGAAAAGAGAGAAGACAGAAAAGAGGGAAGAGGAGGAGAGGAGAAAAGAAAAGAGAAGATGAAACAAAAGTAAGAAAAGGGACATGTCTGCGGGTCTGGTACAGTTTTCTGCTATAAATGATGGAATTCTGAAAGTCCTACTACTCTGAGTCTCACTTGTCCTTCCTTTAAAAAGAGATCGGAAAAGAGGCCTCAACAGCGTGGTCTGTGGCATTCCAGGGGCTGAGTCCATGTTTCACCACATCTACCAGCCTCATCAGAATAACATACTGTAGTCTCTGGTGGACAGTGGATTAATCCACTACACCTCCTTACTCCTGAAGGTGTAACCATTGAAAAGTCATTTTACCTCTCTGAGTCTGTTTCTGTATTTTTTAATTAGAGGAACATTACAGGGTTTCCACTGAGATGGCATCTGAAGAATCTAGCTCAGGATCTGGCATAAAGGAAACTCACAGTAAATTGTGTTGCCTTTGTTAACTAGGAAGAAGGGAAATAAATACCTGATTACCAAAACAAATCGCAAAAATCTTCCTCCCATTAAGTCAGTGACAGTGTCTCCTAACTTCCAGCCTCATCCTCCATGTAAGGTGTGAATGAGATCCCCAAAAGTTTCAGACTCAGGAAGAAACCTGGAGCCAGAGCTTATCTAAGCCTTGCAGATAAGACTCCGGATCCCAAATTCACAAAGGACACTGGGCTTCCTTGGCAGATAAGATTCAGGACTCAAGGAATTCACAAACAGCTGTGAAAAAGGACTACTTCCTGGCCAGAAGCTTGCCTTAAACATCAATCAGATGTTATGGCAACCCCCTCCCCTAAAAGCCAGGAGGGGGCTGAAGGTCTTTAAGGCTTTGAGGACCTTGGCTGGTGCTGGCGCTGCGCACTGGGCTTTTGAGACTCAGACTTGGGCTGAGCTTGCTGCCCCGGGGAGCTTGCCTCTCCCACTCTCCTGGAGGGAGCTTCTCCATCCCGATCTGGAGCCTGGCATGCCAGCCCAGTCCCCTGGAGCCCCAGCCCCAAGATGGGGGTGAGGGGGCTAGCCTCCTCCCATCTCTTCGGAGAGGCTAGCCCCCAAGAGGGGCTAGCGTTTCTTCACTCGTGGGTGCGGAGCAGCTAGTCCCATCTGGTCTTCTCTCAATAAAGCCGGGTCCTGTTACCTGCCAGTGGAGTCTGGTCTCTTCTGTCTGCTGTGTCTCTCGAACCCAGAACCTGACATTACGGACAGAAGCAACAGTCACAACTAAGTCTATATGGAGCAGCCTTTGGAGTCCACAAGCCCTGCCATACAACATTTGGATCTTGTAATCTCTTATTCAGCTTGTGATTATGTCTCCATTCAATAAACAAGGAAATTGGGCTGAAGAGATGACTCAGCAGTTAAGAGCAATGACTGCTCTTGCAGAGGACCATGGTTTGATCCCCAGCACCCACATGGTGGCTAACAAGCATCCATAACTCCAGGTCCTGGGAATCTAATGCCTTCTTCTGTCTTCTATGGGCATTGCATGACATTGATGCACTTACATATGTGCAGGAAATACACTAAAAATAAAAGTAATAAACTATTTTTTAAAAAGAAATGAGAAAATTGAAGCATAATGAGACTGACCTTTCTTCATTGAATTCTCCCAAAATCTTTGATGTGGGTGCTGCCATCTCTATTCTACAGGTGACAAAACCAAGGCTCACAAAACGACAGTTATTGATAACACAGACAATACCTCTTCATCCTTGAAGTCTTAGCCTAGTTGTCCCCATGCCTTTGCCTATGGTCACCTTCCTTTCATCATGCTTAGGTGTCCTGCCTTTGAATTTCACAGTGGAGGCAGAGCTAACTTCCTCGACTAAAGCAAGATCACACCCCTGGCCTTCCTCTCTAGATTCATGTTCTGTGTACATTGTCTTGCTCAATTGCATTTTGAGCAGTGTCTATCATAGAATACCATGCAAGAAAACTCTGCTGAATAAATACCTGAGAATAAGTCTCTATTCTCTGGCTCACCATCGTCTACTGTAGAATAATACAGTGTTTTGTATGTAGTAGATGCTTAATAAAAATATGTTGAATGAATAGAAGAATAATAGGAAGGGAAATAGTGGAAGAAAAGAGAAAAGGGAGGAGGAAGAGAGGATAAAAGGAGGACAGGCAAGTCTACCTCTTTCTATCCAGACAGTGCCCCAAACCTCTGACACGGAGTAGGCACTTCTAAGAATGTACCATCTTGTAGCCTCTAGAGTCTCAGACTGGTCACTATGCCACGGCAGAGTCACCTCCCCTCTCTCTAAACTTCATCTAGCCATATAATGAGGAAGTTCAACTCAGCAGCCTCTGTGGCCAGTGCTTGGCTTCAGCTTTCAGGCCATCCTCAGTAGCTCTGGCTCAGATCACCTTGGAGACCCTTCCGTAAGGACAGGTGGCCCTTTGCCCATCTGCAGCTAGCAGACCACAGGGGTGTTCATATGAAGAGTAGTCCCACTGATTCAGCTGCAATATCAGGGTGATGAAACTCGTGGGGAGGAAAAGACGAACACAAAGGGGCAGGAAAGAGTACAGGGATAAGAAGGGAAAAGGACAAGCAGAAATGAGGAGGCACTCGGGGGAGGGACAGACAAAGGCCAATGTAGCAAATGTGGAGAACATGAGAGACATGGAGAAGACACTGAGCAGAAAGAATGGTGGAGGAACCACCCATAGCTGGCATCAACTATTAAATGGGCCCGGAGACTGAAGCTTAGGCCAGAGCAGTGCTGCTGCCAGCAAGGGCTGAGCCTGCACTGCAGTACCTACAGGAGGCTCAGGCTGTGTCTCAGACCTTGATTCCTGTGAGGTATCAAAGAGGTACCCTAGCTTCCTAGACGGAGGGCAGCACACAAAAGGAGAAGCCATCCTGTAAATAAAACTGCCTGGGGAGGTGATAGGTTCGAGGTGAAAACTTCCTGCTGTTATTTAGCTACATTGATATGGCAGCAAACTGTCTTGTAGATATATATATGTTATAAGCACAGACAAATGTACCTCTCAGCCTTAGTCAGAGAAGCTTCTTTTTGCAGTGAAAGGCGGTGAATTGTGCATTCACTCAAGGTGCTAAGAATAAGCAGTTGAGAGCTCAGCCCCAAGCAGGATGTTTATGCTACCCCCACTAAGGCTCAGGGAACATTGTGGGAAGAGGACACAGAGGAATGGAAGAACCAGAAGACAGGGAGAGAGGCTGTTGAAATACTGTCTTCCAAGCAAGGCACAGATACAGCAATCAAGATCTCACAGCAGTTAGTTGCTTGCATTGGACCTGAACAAGACTGGGCCTGTCAATCACCGACCAAGGAAGGGATCGTGGGGCCCTACCTCTCACTGCTGAACTATTGGCTACTGATGGGTTCCAGAGGAGGGACAGCTATAGTCTTCAGTGGTGTGTCCATTGAAGAGCTCCCCAGGTTCCAATAGATAGTTCTAAACCTATGGTCACATAGAGTGCCCTGATTAAATTCAGAGGATCACAAAATAGCAACACACAAAACAAATCACGAATGTGGGAAAGAGACTTGTAGGGAGGAGGGTGAGTTGATAGGGGTGGAAGGGAGACAGGAAAAGGTGAGGGGTAAGATTCATCAGAGTGCATTATATACATGTATGAAACTGTGAAAAAAGATCTTATTAATGAATAAAGAATGTCTCTAAAAGATTGTAGTTATCTTCTTAGTGACGATCTAAGAGGAAAGAGGAAGTAATTAAGTGGAGATATAGGAAGAAGGGGCTGAGAGACCCATTACCAAGTTTCCCTATGACGGCCAGCAGCAACTACGCAAAGACGCTGATTTCAGAAAGGGTGAAGCAAAACCCAAGCCAAGTCCCGTTAGGGATGAGCTTCGAGAGGCACTGGTGATTATTTCCAGAGCCAGGGCTGGGGGAGGCAAGCTGGGAAACTTGGAAGTCTGCCATCCCAGCCTCCTACTGGGACCCGCAGATAATGCCAGGGAAGTTGGAAAAGCTTCGAATGGCTGTCAAGTCACCCACATGAAAAGCAACTCAGAAGGCAGAAGTCTGGGAGAGGAAGTGTAGGCTGGCCACTTACCCACAGAACCATAAGGGGCACAAACACTGTTTTGCAAACACAACTATCACCCTCTCTGCAGGAGGAGCTGGATCCAAGTGACAGCTCTCCTTCTGAGGACAGTGATAGTAGGCAGGCTGAGCTTTGTCTGCATATGTGACCTCCCAAACTCTCTTGGGGTGACCTGAGAACTGAAATGTGCTGATATTCATTATAGTGCTGGACACATATAGGCACATTATGTTGTGTCTCTGGTGGGCACAACAAAGGTTTGTGCGGTTGTTTGTGCACATTCCTTGAAAATTACCTGTAATCTGACCCTCACTTAGCCTTTGCTTAGGAATGCTTTTGTTATTTAGGCAATTTTCCCTCAATACCTTCAATGATTGTTTTCTGCTTTTCCAATATGTATATAAAGACCTAGGGAAGAAATAAACTTTGTCGATGACACAGGCTGGTGATCATCACTTTGGCTTTTTCACTTCCTGTCTTCTTTTTTGCTTTGCATACAGGGAAACAGACTAGGGGGTTAGGGAGAAAGTGTAGTACTTTTGTCAGGAGGTCTTCCAAATTCTCAACAGCTGATACTTTTGAAGCATTTCTGGATGTCAGGCAGGTACTGTTGCAGGTCTTGCCTACACTCTCTTACATAGTCCTCTCCAGTAGCCCTATTGAGTGTAAACCCTCATTAACTTCTCCATGGTCACTGAGCTTGTGAAAGAAGGACCCAAGACATGGCCAAAGGCAGATGACTTCAGAGTTCACACTGAACACACTCCAGCAGAGTGTCCAGCAGAGACACAACATAATGTATTCTTTCACATGTTCGAAGCTCTTTGCATCTTTCTTGAGGCAGATTCCAACCCTAATCTTTTTTGTTTAATCCTCTTAGCAGGTCAACTGACCAGGGCTACCTGCATTAGTTACTTTTCTCATCTCTACAATAAAATACCCGCAAGTAGCAACTTAAGGGAGGAAGGATTTATTTTGGCTTACAGCTGGAACTGTATAGCACAAGGCAAAGGGAAGGCAGAGTTACAGAAAGCTGCTCAGAGTGTAGCAGTGGGAATATGGTGCAGCTGGTATATTATGTCAGAAGTTAGGAAGCAGAAAGGGGCTAGAGAAAGCACTTGATTGTGATGAAGTCAGAAGGCCAGTCGCAGCAATAAACATTCTCTTAGTGAAGCTCCATCTCCCAGTGCTTCCATATTCTCCAAAAATAGCACATAGCTATGAACAATCATTCAAACACAAGAGCCTCTAGGGATAGTTCCCATCTAAACTATACCCGTGCCCAATGAGAAAGGGAATGTATCTGAGAATTATTTGCATGAGGAAGATACTTCTCACCATCAATTTGCTAGAGAGGAGACTGGGCTAAGCTAGTTAAATTGTTTTCCCTGATTATTTAAAATGGAGGTGGAGAGACTGAGAATTCTACCCAGGTGTCTTGACTCCCTGATGGCTCGCCCTCTATGTCACAGAGCCCTGCCAGGAGCCAACCAGACTCCACGTTAAGATTTATCAATATCTGAAAAACCCAGCATGGCTTGTGATCATGGTCTGGAAGGTTCCCAGACCTGATCAGCAATCACTCTCTCTTTCTTGGAAAGGTTGTTTGTGCGGTTGTTTGTGCACATTCCTTGAAAATTACCTGTGATCTGACCCTTGCTTAGCCCTTGCTTAGGAATACTTTTGTTATTTAGGCACTTTTCCCTCAATACCTTCAATGATTGTTTTCTGCTTTTCCAATATGTATATAAAGACCTAGGGAAGAAGTAAACTTTGCCGATTTGATCAGAGAGCCTGTCTTGTCGGTCCTTCGTGTATCTCTTGTCCCTCTCATTCCAGGTTCCTGAGGAGTCTCTGTTCAAGTTGCAACCCTGCTGGTCGGGGCAGAGCTCATCGGACCGTGTGGACTCCATGTGAAGCAGTCAGCTGGTGCTACCAAATCTATTTTCATAAGATATATGTGGGTAGAGAGATTAAGACATGATCTTGTGTAAGCACAGAGGTGGTTTTCTACCTATGAGAACAAGCAAAGTTCTTCTGAACTTGCCCCTGTCTCTTGCCAGAAGGTGGTACTCAGCTCAGCCCCTAGAGGGGCCTCTGGCACTGTGCCAAGAACAAAACTGATGGGATCCACTTTCCAGTCAGTCACTCCACAGATCAGCTGAGGACCAAGTGAAGAGAATGAACATCAAACAAAAAAAGATCAGAATTCTTTAATGTGTACAGGAGACCTGAAAAGGCAACAATACCCTTCAGTGACTTCAGACCTTGATGCAAAGTGGGAGGAACTTCTTGCTGTGTTCTCCTCAGGGCCAGCAGGTCTCCTTGGGGACTACAGGGTCCTATGGAACTACTTCTCCCTTCTGACTCTGATCTATCTCTGACCCCAAATGAGCCATGACCAATCAATCAACCTTAGTGCCACACACACACACACACACACACACACACACACACACACACACCCCACACACACTCAGAGTTTTTTTGTTTTTTTTAAACCAGATTTTTGAAACAAGGTCTCACTTTATAGCCCAAGCGGCTTCAAACTTTCAAACTTGTGATCCTCCTGCCTCAGCCTCCCAAATGGATGGATTATTACAGGTGTATACCACTACCAATGGCTTCCAGACCTTGCATCCTTATACAAATAAAAAGAAAAAGGCAGGCCTGTGGCTGGGTTGTGACAGCTCACACTTGCAAGGCTTTCTGGTCCTAAGGACACATTGTGCTAACATTCACATGGGTGTTTTCCTAGCGTTAGAACACAGTGTGACTGGTTTCCCAGGTTCCTGAAACAGCAGAGAGAGAGGTAGGTCAGACAGATGGGGCAAGAGGACACAGGACTGAATGAAAGGTCTGGTGACATCTGTCAGTGATGATGCAGAACCACTGGGAACCTGATTTTTTAAAAAGCATGGTCTGGGTGTGGTGGTGCACGACTTTAGTCCCAGTACTCAGGAGACAGAGGTAGACAGACCGCTGTGAGAGATCAAGGCCAGCCTGGGCTATATAGGGAGTTCCAGACCAGCTGGGGCTCTAGGGAGACCCTATCTCAAACAAGTAAACAATCAGACAAACTAAAACCAAGCAAAGAAATGTTGGCTTAGATTCCAAGTTTGCCCTTGTATATAATTGAACTTCTTTAGCTACATGTACAAACTAATTCCTTTTGAGGGTTGCTTTCCCTGATCCTAAAATGGGGATAGTCATCAGGCCTTCTTCCTAAGACTCTGGAAGAAGGAGTGAGGTGGGCTTTTTCTAGCAGTGGAACCTTTCTTGGTTCCTGGTGAATTTAACTCAGGAAGCTAGGGTGCAGGATAATCAAGGATCACCAAAGTCACCCATGCCAGTGACTTTCCAGTTCTTTGTTTCATGCCTGAGAAGAATAAGAAAATGGGGGAAGGAGTAGGAAGAGCAGGCGTTATTCAAGGAAATATGAGAAAGAACTCCTGAGAGTGGGAAGGAAGCGTTTCTAAGGAAAGATTATAGACCTGCTGCTCAGCCTGGTGGCCTTTTATAGGTCTTACATGGAGATTGAGACTGAGGTGATTGTTACTGATGGAGAACTGCCATTTTTTGGTACCTCATGGACCAAATCAGTAAGGAATCTGTATGTCCTATGCATGTCCACTCAGCTCAACTAGAGGTGATCATGCATTACTGATCCAGTCAAGGGAGCGGTCATCTAGGCTATGTGATTAGCTCCCAATCCACCAATAGGCCCTGCCCTTACTTCCTGAAGGAGTTAACTCCTGTTCTCACTAGCATTTTGCACACTGCCCAACATGTCGGTATAAGGGTTAAGAGACTGTGCGGGGTGGTTTGCCAGTTACTTGCAATGGCCTTGGCCTTTCATTTTATCTGGTAGCAGGCAAGGCTGCTTCCTTTTTCTCTGGCATCACACAGAGGAGTTGCTTCATCCGTTCTACCAACACATAAGTTTCTACTCTGTGCCTGGCCCTGGACCAGGAATTAGGGGTCCCATGGATAAGGTGGAAAAGATGCCAGCTAGCAAGTTCCCCTGAAACTTCTTTGACTTTTCTCTCCTGCTGCAACTGCCCTCCCCTACCAAGTGGAAACCCTTCTTTGGATTCCCACAACAGCACCTTTGACACACACCACTGGAGACCATTTGTCCCACAGCTCTGTATTCATCAGCGAATCTTTCTGTCTTTCTGCTTGCTGATCTGAATAAATATCACCTTGTTATTTTTGCTTCTCTCTGGATGCAGTTCTTCCCCTATCCATTTGCTCTTCTTCTGTTCTGTGATTACACTACTGAAGATTTGGAAGCTTGAAAAGCTATTATTCCCAGAGCCCATGTCATTCATAGAACACAAGACTCTATGATGGCACCTCACCAAGATTCTAAGTTTCTGGGTCCCTGACCTAGAGAAAATTCCCTGCTGCATTCTGCCACATTTTCAGAGACACAGGGAAGCCTGGGATCCATCCAATTCCGGTTCCCCAGCTGGTAAGAGATGCACGCATTGGACTAATCATCTTCTAAACAAATGGCACAGTGACAAGCAGGGTAGGGCAGGGCTGGGGCCTGCAGGAGCTGGTGTTTTCAATTTAGAGGCCATGCATTATTTACACTGCCATTATTCCCCTCAATTTGACTTCACGCTTTAGCCCTAATTTCAGTATAATCAAAGCCAATGAATATTTAATCAGAATTGCTTCCAGAAACTGAGTAATGCCATTAACATAATGGCCTCAGGACTTCAAAGCTGCTTTCCTTCAAACGCATCTGACTTACACCTTTATCCATCCCTTCCCTGCAACCAGAATGAAGAAAGCTCAGGACCCAGTGTACAGGCGTGTAGTAACCTTAAGTATCAGAAAGGTGACTGGCCCAGGGGCAGAGCTGTGCTGGCTCTAGTGAAAGAGACTCAGCCAAATTCTACAAGCGAACTCCATTTGAAGGTACCTCCGTTTACAAAAATACCATCTGTGTGTTCCCTATGCCCCATATATTGCCTGACTTATACATTCAAGCCTCCCTCCCTAGGCTGCAGTCTCCTTGAGGGCAGGGGGAGGCTGACATTCTCTGTATCCCTGGGGAAATTGAGTTACACTCTGGATCTAGGCATTATAAACCTAGATCTTTCCAGTAAAGGACTCAGGTGCTCTTCACTAAGCAAGACAAGAAGCATCCAACTTCGGTCTACTAGCCTGTAAAGCAGGGAGCTCACCAGACCCGGCTCGGTCTTGAAACATGACCAAATCTCTGATTAGACTGAGTGAAAGAATGAGAGTGCCCTGTGCTGCCACCTGCTGGTAGCTTACAGTATGGCACCTCTTCAAACGCCCTTTTTCTGCCTTTTGGCTGGAGAAGACCTATTTATTCCAAGGCCCTTATCAGATAATAGCAATTTTGGAAAACAGGCAAGGTTATTTCCATTTTATAAGTAGAGTTATGCTTAGAAGTGTGATGATGTAACTGCAAGAGAAGACACAGAATAAGGCTTTCGCTCAGAGCTTCTAACTCCTGGATCAGAGATTTTTTTTTTTTTTAGCTGCTCCAAAAACTAATGTAAATAAGTTGATCTCTGAGGGATTTAAGTAATGACAGGAAGAATAAAAAGAACAGTTGGGAGTTTCTAGCAACTTCCTTGTAAGCCTGAAATCACATCATATAACCACTTATTTCATTGATTTCTGGACCTTGATACACTCTCAAGAATGAAAAAACAAAACAAAACAAAACAGTGAAAGAAATATTCACAGATGTGGGAAAATATTCTGAGGCTGGAGTTGATGTGAAGTGCCATAACCCTATCAGTCTGCTGGAAAGGATATTAAAATCTTATCAATTAAAGATTTCCTCAAAAACAAAGAATCCATCCAGTTTACAGAGCCTGAACCACAATCGGAATCTGGTCCTGGTCACATCTTAATCCCTCAACTTGACTCCAGATCAAACCCTGAGACTGATTACCACATAAGCCCAAGAATGACTGCTGAGGTTAGACCATATCTGGACATAGCCTAGACATAGCCTGGACTCTAGTCTTGCTTTCTCTTCCCTTTATCCCAATTCACCGTCACTCAGCAGCCCAAGAGATCAATCTTAACATACTCAGCTGGTCACTAGTTTAGGTATGGCCTTAGCCATGGCCAGAGAATGGCTTAGGTCCACTTCGAGGGAAGCTCTGTGGAATGCAAGGCTCAGGAAGCATAGAGCAGAAGCAAGCTGACAGGTCATGGTAAGCACACAGAATAAACACAGGAAATAAGGTGGGAGCAACCACTGGGGTGCAATGCTCCAAGCCTGTTATCTCAGAATTTACAGAGTGTGTTATCCAATTCGGTCATTTCGAATCAAAGGAAACCACTCAAAACTCTACCATGTTAACGGCAGAGACCATAGACCTAAGCACTTTTTTCCCCCAATATCCTGAGTTGCCCAAGAGCTGGATCTAGTGGCATTTCCATCCTTTAGTTGTTTCTGGCTCACAGCTGCCCTGTGTGCTTGTTAACCACAGATTCTTATCTCCTTTCACAGAAAGGCAAATGCAGGTTTAGCTAGGAGATAAGCTTTGCCCAGGAAGAGGGCCTTGAACAAAGCAGGGTCTCCAGGCTTCAGATTCCACCTATTATGTCTAGCAGCATCGTGCCAGGTGCTGTTGTACGCCTCCGCCACAGTGAGTTAGAGAAAACAGCCAGTTTGTAGTTTGAGTTCATCTCAGAGGAAATCAGCCTTAGGGAGATACCACGCCCCTGTGACCACCTGTAGGTAAACTCAGTCCTTAATCTTTGTAACTAAGGAATTCTCACAGGAATGTCCTGGGGTCCTCCAAAAGGACTCACCTTGTTCTCACTGGAGCTGAGCTAAGAAGGAAGCACTGATGGCGCCAGGGTTCTAGCACTTCCCTGGTTCGAAGCCCCTTCCCCCTCTTAGTGCCACCTTCCTGGTATGCAGACAACTTCCTGATGGGCTTTGAAGGTTAGAGATAGTGCCTCTCTGTTAATTACCATATTGCTGTATGGATGTATCTGCATTCCTGATTCCCCAAGACTATAAGTATGCCCTGAAACAATAAAGCATGCTGCTTGTGGCTTGCAGCCTGCCTGTAGAGCCCAGGTCCGTCAATCCTCATGTCTCTGTCTTGTGTGGCTGCCCTTGTATGTCTGTCCTGTGTGTCTGAGGGGCCTGACGAGAGACATTTCCCAGGTCCGACTGTCCCACCTGTTTTTCCTTGTGTGTCTGTTCTGTGTGTGTGTCTGTCTGTCCCCACTCATTCCAGGTTTCCAGAGTCTCATGTCCACGCTGCCCGCTGGACGGGACAAGGTGCTATCATCTTATCCCCACAACACTCAGGTAAGACATCCTATTATGTCTATTCTATAGATGAGAATGTTAAAGCTCAGAGTCATAGCAAATACATAAAAAGGAGAGTACTACTCAAATGTAGGGCTGGCTGACCCCAGACCTCTGGTAGTTCATAGAAGCTGGCCCTTTCTTGTTTGCATCTTTAAGACAATATCATTCATTTAGCTGCTGTGGGGAGGTGCTCTGATGGTCACACTATCTGGCTATTTCTACACATCTAAGGATTCTCCTGATCTCTCAAGCCTGACTCCTGGAAGATGCTCAGGTTCCTCCACTTATCTGCAGCCAGACTTGCTGTCCTGCCAGGGTGTTGCTGGGCCTCATTTCTGGTCTGTGTTAGCAGGAGTTCTGCACAGAACCCAGGCTTTGGAATCAAGCAGAAGGTGTTTGCCTCCTGAATGGGCTTCTTACTGCTCTGTGATCTTGGGCATGCGCAAACCCTCTTACCACTGCAGTTCTGTTTTCCACACTAGGGGGAAAATGATGCCAACTTTGCAATAAGGCAGGAACTCAATTAACTATAGGTTGAAAGTTGTTGTTTTCATATATACCTTGTATCTCCCTTTGTACCAGAAGATGTTTGCTATCACATTCAGGTTCCACTAGCCTCCCTCAAAACAACGTCATAATGTCCCCCTGCCAGCACATGTAACTGAGGCCACCCTCAGGCCATCAGAACCACTCTGTCCAGATGTTTCATGGGCCTCCCACCCAGCTCCCTTTGTTCTCTTCTCCACATGACCAGACCTGGCAGGATATAACAGAAACAGGGGAGTACTGCCCCTGTGCAGGAAGGGGCATTGCTTCCTGGTCTGTGTGACTGGGCAGACATAGTGTGACTGGGCAGACATCTCCACTTGGGACCTGTTTTGTCACTTGTAAACTGTAGAGAGCTGCGGACTACCGTGCCTTAAAGATGGTGCCCGATTCCGCCTTCCACCATCCCGAGGGTGAGTGCTCTTTAGGAGTAAACAACTCCTTATTGGCTATGGCTGAGGTCTAAGCATGCTTCCGTATGTGTGTGCCTATCTACTGTTGCCACGTGGCAGTTCAGGATTGGCTAGCAGGAGAGTACTTAAGTTGTGGGCGGGCTTTCCCCGGGTCAGAAGTCCGAAGTCAGAAGTCAGAAGATTGTTCAAGGTTCCTGAATAAACTGCACAAAGAAGTCTGGTGTTGCGTCTTCCTTGCTGGATGAGGTAGTCGTGACAGTAAACTGGTAAAAATAGTATCTGTTTTACCTAATCTCAGGTTATTTCTAGCATCAAATTCACTAATGGGTATTACAGTGCTTCAAATTTGATTCATATAAAATTTGATTCTCATTGATAGTCTGTTTTCTGCCCTGCTGTCTGCAGGTTTGTCATACACTTGCCAGGATTTGAGCATCCAAGTAAATGCCAGTTCTTTACTGTGTTAGAGGTAAAATAATAGAAACACACAATTTCTGAACTCTTAAATTAGTGGAAGAAATAGTCATAAATTAATGAATGAGAAGCACATAAAATTACCCTTCATTGAAGTGTTTGGAGGTTGGTATAGCTGCCTAGTAATAATTAACACGGCACATCTGTCTTACTATTAGTAGTCCCATGATGACACATTAAATAAAAAGGCTTTGTGGGTGGGGCAATTTTACATCTATTCCTGTCCCAAACTGTGGGAAAACTCTTCAGTCCCTGAACATTCCAGTCCCCAAACCTAGGAGCAGGAAAGTAGGAGTCACCACAGGAGGACGCACCTCTGAACTGGCCTGAGCCCCTGTCCTCCCTCCCCCAGCCCTCTGTTGCTCCCTCATCTTCCTTGAACATACCTTCAGAGATAGCTCTGAGCTTGTGGCACAAGGAGAGGATGGCTGGCACCTGTGCGCAAGGAGACTCAGAAGGAAAAACCCTGGGAACTGAGGCAAGACAGAATGCTTTGGAGACGTGTCTGGTAGGTTTTTCTCAGAAAATCTAGAAGTTGGCCCTGGAGAAAAGCCAACTTTGGAGCATAAAATCAGAGCTGGAGTGGGGTATACCAACTTAAACATTGGGTCTGCATCTGAGGGGAGAACTGTGCTCCACTCCTGGGCTTTCCAGATGCAAGTACCAAGTCTGCAGAGACCCCACTGCACTCTAAGATGATTAAGAAAAGCAAAATACGACTTGAAAAGGAAAAAGAAAGAATGAGGAAGCTTTGAATAAGGTATAGTGAAAGGAAAGGAAAATCTGTCCTGTGAATCTGAAGAAAGAAAAAGTTCGAAAATAAATGGAAAGCATTTCAGAGATCTCAAATATCCCCTAAGGCCAGCCTGTGACACGATGGGGAGGTGGTGGAATGCTCAGGAACTGGGACCCAGCAGAAGGAAGTAAAGTCATTGGGGTGTTTCTTGAAGGGGCTTTTGGGAGCCTGGCCCTTCCTCTCCTCTTTGCTTTGAAATCTTCCTCTGCTACATGCTCCTCCAAGACATATTTCCATACATAGGCCCTAAGTCTGAAGCTTCAGACTAAGACCCAAATAAGCATTTTCTGTAGATAAGTTTATCTTAAGTATTTTGTCATAGCCATGGAAAGCTGACTAACCACACAGTTCATTTTATTGCTTTAAAAGTTTGTTGTCTGTTCCTATAATTTTATTTTCCAGAGATGTACCATACTTATCAGTTTTATCTAGAAATTAGCTCTTGGATTTCTTTATGAAATCTAGTGCTTTCTTCTTTCTAAGTTATTCATTTAAATGCTTGCTACCTCTCTCCCATGGCTTTCCACAGATCTCTTTTGGCTTCTTTCCCCAAATGGTTTAGTAACAGTTTCAATTCTTTTTCTCAAGCTGCTATATTTAATTAAGAATGTATTTGAGTTTAAGAATTTCTTATTCAGCATAGTTTGGCAGCATTCCTTTGATAACTTGTTTTCCTATTTTCTAAATATTTTGTACTTGTATTTTTATATATTTTTCTTTGACATTATATTATTAGAAAAGTGACTTTAATCTCCACATGGCAGTTCATTACAGCTGTTTCTGTTGTTAAAACATTGTTACTTATTTCCAGTTTGTCTAGACCTGGTGTAAAAATGAGAACTGTATATATTTATATCATTTGGGATTTAGTTGAATTTAGTCTATATTTGTAGAATAAAAACATTGTCCTGTGCCATTAATTCAACTTTATTGATTCTTCTATTCATATTTTTCCACATGTACTTTTTATTTTGTCATTCTTCACTATCTTTCAAATATTTTATACATATAAAATGATATAGTAAGTTTTAAAGCATAATCATGTTGTCATGTAATGGATATGTGAGAATTCCCACCATCTCTGGAATTAAACATTGCTAATAACTCATATTTACCAATGCCTTATCAATTTTCTTACCCTCTGTGACAGCCAGTGTTATCAATTTTTAAAATAAGTTCATTAATTAATTAAGTAGTTAGTTAGTTAAATTGTGTGTGTGTGTGTGCCATGGCGTACATGTGGAGGTCAGAGGACAACATTTGAGAGCCAGTTCTCTCCTTCCACCTTGTTGAGGCAGGATCTCTTTGTTGTTTCTGCCACTCCACTGCATGCTCCAGGTTTTGCTGACCTTGGGAGCTTCCAACTGATTCTCCACCTCTCATCTCACAGGAGGCTGCTCGGATTATAGATGTACACGGCTGCATCTGGACTTTTTTTTATGTGGGCCTGTCTGTCAAATGCTTTTACCCGCTGAACTATCAACCCACAAACCCACTATTATCAATTTTATGTTTATAATTAGCCTGCTTTAAAAAAAAACTTTAAGACAATCATTTATGTTTGAATGTTTTGAACTAGAAACAATCTCGCTGACTTACCTCTGCATATGCATCACTCTAGTAAGTTCCTGCTACAATTTTCTCTTTGAATTTCTCATACTTGTTGCTTTAAAATTCTGGGTGTCTGAGGCCAGCAAGATGACTCAGCAGGTAACAGCACTTGCCACCCAGCCTGATGACTTAAATTTAATCTCAGGCCTTGTCCTCTGATCTCTATGTGCTGGGGCATGTGCCCCCCACACATATGTGGACACACATAAAAAATAATTCATTCATATTTTACTGATACAACAAGCTTATGACTGTTGAGTCTTCAGCGAGTCTTCAGTGTGAAACTGACTTTTTATCAATTTCACATATTAAATGGCTTATGCCTTGAATTCTACTTTATTATTTATATTTTCCTGAGATATAAGTAATGTGTCATAGATGATGATGTTTACAAATTTGTGCTCTAAGATTGTCCTGAGTTTACATCTTTGTTCTCCAATGTATCAGCTGTGTGGCCTAGGGCAAGTTATTTAGGACTCTGATAATGCCCATGTCTAACCTGAGACACAAAATAATATTTCTATATCATGTGGTTATTGGGAAACTTGGATAAGATAATGCCTGTGAAAGCTTAGCATAGTGCAATTCACATGGCAAGCATGCAATAAATGTTGATTGTTTATTAAAAATTTTTCTTCTAAGTTGTACCTTATTTATCATTTTCATTTTAGTCTGACAATATTTGTCTTTCAACACAATAATTTGAAACTCTTTTCCTTACTTATAAGTTTTAAGGCAGACTAATTTGAACTACCTACAACCATGTGATCTCCTTGTATTTAATTCTGCCAAACAATTTTGTATTATTTTTATAGTTTTTTGTTCTCTGCTTACATCTTTCCTTTTAATTTAGAAGTTAAAGTCTTACTTTTATTTTTAATTAATGCATATTAAGATTGGTGACATAGAGTCATGCCAGAATTTTTCTAGTTAATGTTTAAGAATAAAGCAATACATTTTTAACTTTCACTTAGGCGATATAGTATTAGCTTGATAACTTTAATTTTTATTAGTATATTTCTTTGTGTGTGTGTGTGAGAGAGAAGGGGAAGAATGCATGTGCCAAGGTGTATGTGTGGAGGTGCAGGATAACTACTGAAATTGATTCTGTCTTTCCACCTTGTCTTGACGCAGGGCCTTTCTTACTGTTTCTGATGTGCTGTGTACTCTGGGCTACTTGGCCTGGCAGCTTCCATGTGATTCTCCTCTCTTCACCTCCCATCTTACCATAGAAGTTCTAGGATTACAGATGTGTACCACAGCATCCTGCTGGGTTCTAGGGACTGAACTCAGGCTTGCTCTGCAAGTATTTTTTCCTGCTGAGCCATCTTGCTGACTTGATAACTTTTAAAAAATATCTAGTGTTAAGAAAAATTCAGAGACCAGTTATTTTTTACCTATCTACCTCATTTCCTTTATTTCTGGAAGTTGATAATTATGATAATTATGAACTTTATTTTCCTAAGAAGTGTTCTTTCTATTAATGTTACTTTCACACTGATCTTTTGAGTTTTTGATTCACATATTCAAGATTAGATATTTTTTTAAGTATCTGTTCTAAAGCACATCAAGAGATGGGAGGCTACTCAAAACATTTTATTAGGTTAGCACAAGACTTAAAAAATAACTGCAACAAATTTCTCCAGTGGTTGAGGCCCTAGGTTCAATCTTCAACTCTGCATATAAAACACACACACACACACACACACACACACACACACACACACCAAAAAACAAACTAGCAAATAAAAATGAAAGAATGTTTGTTAGACGAAAGGGAAGAGAAATAAGAATGTGTCTTGTCAAGGAGCAGCAAGAAGTGTGCTGAATCTGGAGGCTGAGCAGACAGGGAGCCAGCACCCATCCCAGAGCTCAGCACAGGCTGGGCACACATGTTGGATCCATTTATTGGTTAGACGATCATTCTCTTTGCTCAACTATATTTTTCTTGATATTTCACTATGTATCGCTTGCTTTGCTATTTATCATCTCTCTATCCTCCAAGAACAGAAGCTCTATAATGGCAGGGAAGTTGCCTTTTCTCCTCACACAAGGCAGGACATGCTGTAGGTGCCACACTCAGACACTTGGTGAGTGGAAGAAGTCAGGAAGGGGAAGACGGAAGAGGCTGAACATCAAGCTGAGCAAAATGACCTTGACTTGGCTATCCAAGGCAGTACAGTTCTAAAGGAAGGTGACCACCTGGAGGGCATGTCCAGTTTTGCAAGTGATCTTCCTTTCTGTTTGTTGTAAGGTGTGACTGAAACCCCCAACAGTTTTAAACTCAGGAAGATGGAAGGAAACCTGGAGCAGGAGTTTACAAAACATGCATGAGGAAAGACCGAGTTTTACAACTTAGAGATTTAAGCCTTGCAAATAGCTCAGATAAGACTCCAGACCCCAAATTCACAAAGGACATGGGGCTTCCTTAACAGATAAGATTCAGGACTCAAGGAATTCACAAACAGCTGTAAAAAAGGACTACTTCCTGGCCAGAAGCTTGCCTTAAACATCAATCAGATGTCATGGCAACCCCCTTCCCCTAAAAGCCAGGAGGGGGCTGAGGTTTTTTTTTAAGGCTTATAAAAGTGGCAACAACTGCTCAGTGACAGGCTCTATTGCCTGTCCTGATCGACTGGTATCTTCCCCTCTACAAGGCCCTGGCACCCACTGTCTTTCCTGTCCCTGAGCAGGGGTCTAGGCAGTGTGTGCTGGGTTAACTGATGTGCTTGGGCGGGTACAGAAGTCCTGGCTCCTCCTTCTTATGACATCTTTGCTTCTACAGCTCTTCAATAGAACTGTGCTCATCACTGAGGCCCTTCTAAAACCAGACCTGGCTGGGCTTCACTCTCATTTAAGGTTTCTGGTTTGACTGGTAGGAAAAGTTTGCGTAAGCAGGAAGGTAAGTGGGAACCATGCTGGGACCTCTACGATCCTCTTATTTAATTCTTACTTTTCTGTTTCTGCGATAAAAACACTAAACAAAGCAACTTATAGAAGAGTTTATTTTGCTTACAGCTCTAGAGGGCATGGTGGCATGGTGGCAAGGGGTGGCTGATGCTCACATCTTCAAGAGGGCATATGAAGCAGAGAGCAACTGGAAATCTGGCAAGGCTCTTGCCATAAGGGTCTTAAGAGAACCCTCAAAGCTTACCAGTGCAGTGCTTTCTTCAGCAAAGTTGCACCTCCTAAGACCTCCCAAAATAGTGCCACCAACTGAGAAGAAAATGTTCAAGAACTTGGAGCTGTGGAGGACCTCTCATTCAAACCAGCACATTCTCCTCCCTGGCCCACATATGCTCATAACTATATGAAACACAAAATGCATTTAGTCCGCCTTCAAAAGTCCCCGTAGTCTTTACCAGTCTCAATACTACTCAAAGTCCAGAGTCCAAAGTCTCTTCTGAGACTCAAGGCAAGCTCTTAACTATAAGGCCCCGTAAAATCAAAAGACAAATTATATACTTCCAACATACAATGGAGCTGAATACACATTCCCATTCCAAAAGGGAGGAATGGGAACATAGTGGAAAATACCAGACCAAAAGTGTAAAGTTCTGGGTTCCAGAGATGCAGCAGACAAGAGAGACCAGAAACTCTGCTGGGAGCTAATAGGACCAGTTTATTAAGAGAAGACCAGATGGCACTAGCTTCTCCACACTCGGGAGTGGAGAGATGCTAGCCCCCCTGGGGGCCCCATCTTGGGGCCTGGGCTCTGGGAAACAGGGCTGGCATGCCTGGCTCCAGATTAGGATGGAGGAGCTCCCTCAGGGAGAGTGCAAGAGGCTAACTCTCCGGGAGAGCTAGCTCAGCCCCCAAAACCCAAAAGTCTCAAAGACTGAAAGCCTCTTTTATGGGAAGGGTGTTGGGATTGCCATGACATCTGACTGATGTTTAAGGTAAGCTTCTGGCCAGGAAGCAGTCCTTTTCTACAGCTGTTTGTGAATCTTGGGTTGGGGACCTCATCTATTCAAAAAGTCAGTTCTTTTCTCAGATCTCTCAGATCTCATAGGCCCCTGAGAGTCTGGGTTGGAACTGCTGGGGGAGAGGTTGGAGGTTTCAGTCACACCTAACAGACCCTACTAGAATGGGCCATTAAACTTGACTTACAGCATTCAATCACTTTCCTAGTCCAAACTTCCAAAGCCTTCCACATGCTTCCAAAAACCTATATGGTCAGGTTCTCACAGCAACACCCCACAATCCTGGTATCAACTTCTCTATTAGTTACTTTTCTGTTACTGTAATAAAAACATTAATCAAAACAAGTTAGAGAAGGAAGAGTTTATTTTACCTACGGTTGCAGAGGGATTAGAGTCTGTCATGGTGGTGAGGCATGGTGGTGGAAAGTAGCCTGAGATGAAAGAGGAATGCTCATATCTTCAAGCCTGCATCTGAAGCACATCTGAAAATCTGAAAAGGCTTAAGAATTCTCAAAGTCTGCGCCAGCCACGTGCTTCCTCCCGCAACGGCACGCCTTCTAAGACCTCCCAAAACAGTGACACCTATTGGGTACAAAATGTTCAAATACTTGGAGCATATGGGAGGTATTCTTATTCAAACCACCACACAGTGTGAGATCGAGAAACTGGAGTGCAGAGAGGTGAGGGAGATTTCCCAAACTCATTCTAAATGGCTTCCCTTTGATCTCCCCTTGTCTCAGAAAAGTCACAGTACCTTCATCTTCTGCTCCTGGCCAGTCAAGCTTTGTAAATTCCTTGACTTCATTGTATTTTTTGTGAAAGAATGGGCCTTTTAAAATCATGGAAGTCCCTTTTCCAGAAATGACCTTCTCACTCTGACAGCGCACTGAAGTCTAGTTTGAAGCCTTGACAGAAGGATTACTCCTCCAGGAAGCCTTCTACGGTTTCTGAGATGAGGACTGTCTCACCATGTAACTCTGGCTCATCTGGAAATCACTACTGTAAGGTGTGAATGAAACCCCCAACAGTTTCAGACTCAGGAAGAAATCTGGAGCCAGAGTTTGCAAAAGAGGAATGAAGAAAGACGGACCTTTTACAACCTCTCAGAGATCTAAACCTTGCAAATACCTCAGATAAAAACTCCAGACCCCAAATTCCAAAGGACACTGGGCTTCCTTGGCAGATAAGATTCAGGACTCAAGGAATTCACAAACAGCTGTGAAAAAGGACTACTTCTTGGCCAGAAGCTTGCCTTAAACATCAATCAGATGTTATGGCAACCACTCTCCCCTAAAAGCCAGGAGGGGGCTAAGGGTTTTAAGGCTTTGAGGACTTGGACAACGCGCTGCTGGTGCTGCGGGCGCTGCACTGGGCTTTGAGACTCAGACTTGGGCTGATCATGCCAGCCTGGTTACCGGGAGCCCCAGCCCCAAGATGGGGGCGAGGGGGCTAGCGTTTCTCCGACTCGTGGGTGCGGAGGAGCTAGTCCCATCTGGTCTTCTCTCAATAAAGCCGGGTCCTGTTAGCTGCCAGCGGAGTCTCTTGAAACCAAAACCTGACAACTATGAAGACCAGTCTAGCCTCAAACTCACAGAGATCCATCTGACCCTGCCTCCTGAATACTGGGATTAAAGTGTACATCACCATGCCCAACCCACCCAGGTTCTTAACTTCAATACAGGAAGTCTGGGCTCTTCTTCCTCAAAGATCCTTCTCATTCTATTCTGACACTTAAGTGCATTTGTGCATAGGGCACAATGACCTGGACTATAAGTAGCAAGAGAGTTGGATTCCATTTGTATTTCAGTACTGGCACATAGTGTAGGCACTGGACACAGAACAGGTATCCCATCAATGTTTAACCAACAACTTTACTAGTGGAACCAGCTTCCAAGCCCATCTCTCTCTGATTCTGGCTCCTTGATACTCCTCCCTCCACCTCTTGCCATCACACCCTCATACAACAGAACCATGTTTTATGCCTCACTCAGGACCAGATGGTGCGTTGACATTCAATTTGCAACAACTACAAATTTCTGTTAGAGAGCAAAAAGCTATTTAGCTGGGATAGATTACAAATTCTCTAGTATATCTGTTGAAAGATCCACACTTCCAGTTTCACTGGTCAATCACCTGATCACAGGACCACCCTTAGGAAGGTGGATTCAATTTAAGCTATACTAAATAGGTGGGTGGAACACAGAGTGTGTTAATGAGGCAGTGAACTTTCCTGCCTGGAATCCCGCCTCCCAGTTCAGTTCTTCTGGACCCGGCCACAGACATGTAGCTCTCGGTAAGTCTGCCTGCTTTTCTGAATTCTTCAGAAAAGCGTAATCTTTCCTTCTCTTCTTCATATCCCTTTCATATCCCATACAGCTTTCTCTAAGGCTTTGGGCTGCCCTAGCATCTTGTGTTTCTCTACTTTTTCTCTAAAGCTTCTTCTCCCAGTCATGTGGCTGCCAGTCTCCCACGTGTCTGACCCCCACGCAGGCTCTAAACCTACATGACTTTTTGGCTTCTTTTCTTCTCCCTCCATTCTCCTCCTCCAGGCAGCTGCTGAGATCCCCAGCTTGCCTGCCTTGAGAATTTTTCTTTAGATTCCAATAAAATTGTCCTAAAGCTTCTGATTGGGTCCATTCTTAAATTCTTTTATGAATGAGAGTAAGAATCCACTAGGGGATGCTCTCGTTTCACCCCATTTCATTTCTTTCATTTTATTTTTATTTTTGTTTTGTGTACGAGTGTGTTGCCTGCATATATGTAAGTGTACCCGTGTTGTGCAGTGCTCACAGAAGTTAATATAAGGGTGTTGGATTCCTGGCTCTGACACTCTCTTCTGACCTCTGAGCTTTGCACGACACGGGTACTTATACACATGCAGACAATAAACTCAAACACATAAAAATAAGTAAAATACTTTTTAAGAATAACTTATCCCAGGGACACTGTAAGGATTCAATATAATCCTTTCAGTTTTATACTGAACTGTATGAAAGTATGCCACTAGCTTTAAATTTCTATATGCATGTAAATTATTAAGATTAATGTTATTTTTGGCTGGGCATGATGGCAAACGCCTTTATTCCCAGCACTCAGGAGGCAGAGGCAGGCAGATCTTTGAGTTCAAGGCCAGCTTGGTCTATGCAGTAAGTTCCAGGACAGCTGGGGCTACAGGAAGACCCTGTCTCAAAATATGCCAAAACAAGGAAGAAAAAAAAGAAAGATGTAAGGAGCATGTATTAATTAGTTTGTAAGCTATAATGATGTAAACCCCGTAAGTTTATAAGTATAATTTTATGTATTAGATAAATTAGTTTAAATTCATAAGTATAAGAAGCACTTGCTAAGTAATTAAGTCTATAAGCTGTAAACCCATAGTCTTATAAGTTCACTAGTCTGTAGGTTGTAACACTGTAAGCCCACAGTGTTACAAGTATAAAGTGCATAACAGACAACAGAGCATATAAGTAATAGACAGTTAGCATATAAGTAGTGACATTGTAAACCCATAATATAATCTCATAAATTCGGATTCTATAAGTTAGAAGTTAGAGCCCAGTTTCATAAGTTAGAAGCCTGTAACTAAGTGGGCCCCTCAGAGCACTCTCCCTATTCGAGCTAAGGTCAAAGGCTCCAGAGAGCCCTGGGTGGATAAAGCCCTGGAAGTGCCTCAGTCTCTAGGGAAGGCCACTGATCAAGCTTTAGGCGATAGGACCAGAGCACTTTCTTAGCAAAGCCAGGCGCCTGCGGATAGACTTAGAATGCCCTTCTTCTTCTTGGAAAAACTCAGGCCAAACGCCCAGCGAGAGAGTGCCCATAATATCAGATCTTCCAGATGGACCCCCTGCCTACAGCCCAGGGGCTCCCTTCCATATCAGACCCCTGGTCACACAGGCCATAGAGCTGTGATAAGAGCAGGACAGTGAGGGAAGTCATCTGGAAGCCAATCGGCTGGTGGGGCCACACTGCCAATTTTCCTATAAAGCCTAAGGCCAAGGGCTAGATAGCGAACGCTGATCTACAAGAATCCCGAGACTTGCTCCCCTTGTCTAGCCTAGGATGTGACACCGGGAAAGGTCACGCCTTGAGGCCCACACAGCTCTGGCGTGAAGCGAGTTCAGGAGCTGGACCTGCGGGTGGACCTGCCATCGGACCACCCGCCGCGCCACCCGCTGAGCCACAGAAGCAGCTGGACCGGCCCTGCCAGTTGGAGCCATTGCTGGAACTGCTGGAGCCACAGCACTACCTGTTGGGTCAGCTGTAGAACCCTCCAGGAGTTCTGGACCGCTTTCACCACTGGAACTGCCTGCCATAGCTGGCGACCAGGACTACCTCTATTCTGGGACAGGTATCAAAGACTGTGTGAGAATGTGTTGAATGAATCTGTTTTTAATTCGTTTTTAATCAATAAAACAGATCTGTTGGACCTCAATACCTGGTCTCCATGTTCCCGTTCCCTAACCTTCCTTGGGTTAGATTAAGTCTCGTGACAAAGATCAACGTTACTTTTAGTTATTTTAGTACTTTAGTTATTTAGTTTAGTTACTTTAGTAATTCTTTACTTCATTGAGAAAAACGAGAAAAGGACATAAGAACACCCTTGCTGGTATTTAGCATCCTGAATTCCACAGCCATCGATTTTTGTTGCATCTATGATGTAACCAAACAGAAGATTCTTGTTGGCAGCTCTGACCGAGCCACAGAGGGAGGGGCAGGCCAGACCACATGGCTGGTTTGGCCTTGGAGCCCTGGCAGCCTCCCACCTCAGTCTTCCACTTGGGATTTCCTTTCCTATTTTCCTACGGGCAGTTAATTCACTGCCCATGGAAAGCCCCTGGCGGGAGGCAACCAAGGAGTTAGGCAGCCAACACCATGGTTAAAGAAAAACAGATGAAAAGATAGAGAATGTGGTTCTTCTCTGAGTGCCCAGCTGGGTGGGAAAAGCACAAGCAACTTCCAGTGCATGACACTTTCTCCCTAGAGAGGGGCACTGCCATGAGGACTGTCCCTCAGCCAGCCCCCTAATTGCCTGCTTTGCTCCAATGCCAACCAGGAACCTCCATAGCAAGTCACGGGTTCAGCTGATATGCCGCCATGACCATAGTGGACAGAGTGGTTCCCACCTGTCTTATTGCTTCTGAAGACATCTTTGTCTTAGAGATGTTGTAACAGCCTTGTTACTGTCAGCCCCCCATCCTGCCACTATTCAGACTGTGAGAATGAAGTTGTCCCTTTTGAAACCCTGAGCTCTGCTGATACTACCACTGTCTTAGGAAGAAGACAAAGAAAAAGCATACACAAATATGCCAGGCACTGCACCAAGCAATCTATAAGCTTTATCACTTTAGCATCAACCCTTTGAGACATCCTTAGGCTTGCTGGTGATTAACAGAGTGCAGGACAACAGAAGCTGGATGCAGGGAAGAGCAGTTCTCTTCTCCAAGGCTCTCATTCCTGTGCTGAACTCCTGGCTTGGCAGGAGAGACGTGGGAGCCCAGCTGAGAACTCCTGGCAGAGTTGGGCCAGTGTTGCCGCTAGCTGAGGAGAGCCACTCGCCACCAAGACTACCATGAGCTTAAGTCAATTTACATGCACTTTGGCATCATGTTTCTGAAAGCATTTCTGCTGGTGAGCATCCCAGTGCTCTAGCGAAATATCCTCTTTAACTATCAAACTGCAGGTGACACAGACTAATCTTTGGGAAAACTCCTGGTGTTCATTGTGTTTCCCATGGTTAAGCCTGTCATTGCAAAGGCCTGGGCTCAGTCTGCCAAGGGCCAGAGAATGGGTATTTCCCCACAGCTGCTCCCTGGATCTGCCAGTGGGAGATCCTGGAGGAAGGTCAGCAATAGTTTGCCAGCTTATTACCTGTCTGGCATTTATGTGAAGACTGTACCAGGCTGCCTATCTGATTCTTACATGCCTGGCCAAGAATCAGTTCTTTGTTTTACTTTAGTTTGGGGCCTCTTTTTGGACTCCTGAAGTCATGTTCTGTGACCTGAAGAAAGGGGAAGGGGAGAGAAGCATCAGCTGCACATTTTTTATAGCAAACTATTTCTTACACATTTTCCCATTTACTGTGACTTAGCCAGTATTATTGCCATCTTTCAGATGTGGTATCTGAGGGAGAGAGAGAAAGAGAGAGAGAGTTTTTCCCAGGTCCCCAGGTAAAGCATATACATCTGTGTTCTTTCCCAGCAGAAGCCAGCATGTGATAGAAATTGCCTAGCTGTCTGGACAACGCTGTAAACGCACGCTTTGCCCAGCCTCCCATTCCAGGCATCACTCTGTGATAAGATGATGCCACCCATGGGTAGAGTTATGTAAGTACTAGAGCTAGCCCTGGAGGAAGGCTGTGTGAAGTTCTGTAGAGGCTCAGTTCACTGGGTGTGAGGAGTGGATGGGTCTACTCAACGTGATCCTGAGACAAGGTAGCAAGGGTGGGCATTGCACTCCAAAGATACACAAAGGGCCAGGAATACAGTGAAGATGAGGATGAGAACAATGGCTGGGACGATTTGAGGGAAGGATCTAGAGGAATATTTTCTTCCTTATAAAGGAGATGTTTTAGTTTGCCAGCAATGACACCCACTGGAATCTACTGGGCAGGAGTCAAGCTTACATCCTGATTTACAGGAGATTATTTGTGCTTGCTTCAATGTGAGGAACAGATAAGAAGTGCTGACCCCAAAGCCTCGAAACCCAAGCAAACCCCCAAATTACTCTAGGCTCCAAAAGTAACTACCACCACCAGGAACAAAGGAAATAAATCTCCCTTGTGCTGGCAGCTTTCCTCTATTGGCCATGTCCCTCTACCTCCACTCAGCCTCCTTATATGGGACCTATATGGAAATGGTTGCTCCATGCTCTGGAGAAAACTCAAATTTTAGGGAGGGCCACAAACCCAGGTAGCACAAGGGCAGAAGGGTGTACCCACAAGGTTGCACACCAGGTCTTAACGCCTGGAGGACTCTGGGAGGGAAGAAGGGAAGAGGGCACATGGTACTTGAACACAGAGGCAAAGGCCTGGTGAGCCGAAACTCCTACTCACTAACTTGCTGAGTGACCTCAGGGAAGCCCCTGTCCTCCTCTGGCTTCAAGGTCTGTCACTATATTGAGAGGTGTCTCAACCTGTGTTCCATGGGGATCTGGGTTTTGAGCAAGGCAAGCAACTCCTGATACCCTAAAGGGATAGCAGGTGTCTGACCTGCTCTGCCTGTGTGATAACCTGGCCCCAGGAAGCTACTGTAGATATGAATCTTCCTTTCCCCCACCCCAGACCAGAACCAGGTTCCTGAACTTCCACAACCTTCCCGCCTTTACCCCAACACCTCACCTTTCCCGCCTTCTGTAATGGTCAGGAAGGCCTCCCTATATAAACCCTTGCACTGGCTCTAATAACCGAACTACCCACCGACATAGTGTCCCGGGAGGGAACTCCTCCCGCCACACTCTGAGCCACCTGAGGTCCCGTTCGATCATCCTCCATTCTCTGGCATGGCTGGAGCACAAGAGTGGTGCTGGAGATGGAGACGCACCCACAGTGTTCTGTTACTCTAACCAAACAGCTAAAATTAATAATCCATAAAGAAAATGCACTTCTTTTTTGCTCACATTTCTGAAGGATGCAAAGTCTAGGAGCACAGCACCAGGTGCTTAGTGATGCTCAGTGAGGGCTTTCCTGCTGCACCAAGACATGGCGGATAGCATCCCACAGAAAAACAGAGCATGTGCTCTGTCTCAGGTCTCTCTGCTTCCTATAGGCGCTGTGCCGTCATGGGGCCCTCCCTTCATGACCTTACCCAAAACTCTCCAAAGACTCCATCTCCAAAGCTATTAACATATGTATTTAGAAATGAAAGTTCAAATTCAGGAACTTTAAATAAACATATTCAAACCACAGCAAAGGAAGTCTTATACAGATATCCTTCCCCTCAGCAGTGACAACTGAGATGCCACAAGTGACTCTTTGGACCTGAGCCACAGCTGTAGCTTCAAGCCAGCCTGACTTGTGCTCCCCCTCCTCCCTCACTTACACAAGTTTCCACGAAATACCTACTCTCTACCAGGCCTCATGACTACAAAGAATGATAAAAAATATTACATATTTTCAAAAGTGTTTGTGTATGCTGTTAAGAGAAAAGCAAGCTACAGAAGAGGATCCCGTGGTTGTGTATGTGGTTCTGTGAGTGTGTAGATCCAACACATCTACCTGCTGAACAGAACACTGGAAAGACCACACTAATATAGTAACTATTTGAATGGGGAGATACTCCTTTTGAACTTTGGGCTTTTCTCCCTAATATTTTTGGATTGCAAATCATTATTTTCAAATTAAAAAGCAACAAAAGTGGCTGCACCTCTACTGTCTCCTCTTATAGTCCTGAAAATAGCAGGTGGATTATGAAGAAAAGAACCTGTTGGTTTGGGAAGGTAAAGCAGTATATCATAGGAAAGGTACTGAGGCCTGACTGGTCTGTTCAGGGTGCTGAGTTCCACAATATCCTGAAGAAGTCTTGGTACTGTGGCTGACAATGCCATCAGCGAGGTCCCATGAATGAAACAGACACTTCGGGTAGAGAAAGTGGCACCAACAAGGTCCAAAGATGGGGACTGTGTGGGGTTGTCCTGGAACATGCAGGAGCAGAAGGTGTGGGTGCTATGGAGGGGAGGAGGGTGGCGTGAAGGAGCTGGTGCTGAGTGAGCAGATGCCAGCTACGAGGAGATCTGACAGCTGAGTTAAGAGAATGGAATGTGTCTGGAGTCACAGAGGTCAGATGGAGTTAAGCCTCAGCCCTCCTTTCATGCCTCTGTTCATTCTTCCTCCCACTCCACTCCCTTCTTTCATATGGAGACACCCTTCCCCAGGCCTGCCCTAAGTAGATCCAAACGTCAGCAAACCTGTTTATTCCAACTCTTAGGACAGACTTTATAGAACTAGATTAAAAAATAATACTACTAGACACAGGCTGATCATCAAGAGATGTCCAAAGCTCACCTTAACAGAGTTCCTGTGTATACTCAAAGATCCAGGACAAAGGTTAACCCCTCTGTGACGGTGTCCCTGGAGAAGCAGCTCTCATGCTGAGCTTTCCATTGCTCCTCTTTGGGACATGTTCTGTTCCTGTCACTGAACATCCTTTTGCCCTCACTGTTCACCCTGCCTGCAGGTCCTCCAGGGCTCCGCCAAGGCACATCCACCTCCAGGTCTCAGGTCTAACAGGAGTCTGGCCCATGCAGTCTATTCCTGAGAAGGATAAGTTTAGTGGGGAGCAGGTATTAGCAAAGTCGGGGAGCCTGAGGTCCCTAGAATGACCCAGGCCTAGAGTGGTGCTGCAGGAAACTCACCAAGGACCTTTGGGATGAGTCTGTCAATTCCCATATGCATGAGCCCTGGAGGTTTTAGTGCTCTTTGCTTTGCCAAGGAAGCCATTATCCTTTGGTATTAAAGGAAACTCATCTGCTTACAGCCCTGGAGACAAGCACCCGTCATGGTTGTGTCAGCAAGGGTCTCGTTTGACAACTGTCTGTCCCCACTAATTAAGAGGTTCAGACAGTCTGAGAATGCTGCTAGCAGCTACTGCCACCCAGGGGCTGATGCTCACCTTGTCGCCTGTCTGGACCTGGTGTGTAACTCATTTCAGCTCCCCCAACTCCAAAGCCGGCCATTCCTTTGTCGGAAATCCTCCGCGCCTGTCCCTCCTCTCACCCTTCCTTCCCCTTTCCATAGCAGTTTCTCAGAGGGTTCTTACTTCCTGCTCCCATGTTCCAGAAGCAGCCCAGTCCTATCCAGTCCTCTACAATGAAGCCAGAAGAACTTTCTCAAACCCAAACCATGTTTCAAGCTCCTTCAAAGTACCTTTCACCTTCCTCGCACCTCTGAGCAGTGACCCCACCTTATCTTCCAGCCTCGTCTTCAGGCATTTCTCCCTGTTGTGCTCATGGTGACCTCTGTCTATAAAAGTCCTTTTCGATGCGCTCTCTCTCTCTCTCCCCTCTCTCTCTCTCTCTCTCTCTCTCTCTCTCTCTCTGAATCTTAGATATTTCTGTCCAAATCATGGATCTCTCACCCAGAAAGGACTCTGTTACCTTTCCAGAAATTCTTATGAAAGCTTCAGCTTGCACCAGTTTTCCAGATTCCCTCCTTCCCCTCCCCTTCCTTTTCCCTTTCTTCCCTCCCTCCCTCCCTCCCTCCGTCCCTCTCCCTCTTTCCCTCCCTCCCTGTCTGCCTGCCTAGCCTGTGGTGTATGTGCCATATAGAAGACACTATGCTAGTCATAGTCATCTCCACTGCTCCCTCCAAACCTCAGTCTGGTCCATTTTCTAACCTGTTAGTCTCAGTATTGGCTGAACTCTGTCTCCCAGAGTAAAACCTTGATCACATCATCTTTTTCTAGGGCTCAATCTCCTTTTTAACAAAGAGTTTTATTTTTAATTGTCAAGATTATTGTGGCACCATCATCATCATCATCATCATATATTCTGATAATAATAACATGGATCACTAATCACACACCAGATATTGTCCTGGGTGCTTTATATACATGAGTTGCTCTGCCTTCATCGTGTGGTGCTAGAGACTGAAGAACTTTCTTTGAATCACCCAGGAAGCACTCTGTCACTGCTGGCATCCCCAGGTTAGTCACATCTGGCCTGGTGGAGACATATGAAACAGGAATATGCCAGGCACGTTCTGGGGACAGCTCAGAGTCAAGCCTGGCTGGAGCTCAGGGCTCGTGTTTAATAAAAGATTAATGAAATTGTCAAATTGACCCTGTCAGTGTCTGCTCAATCCAATTATCATGGCTGTGGCCCCCATAAATGAGGTTAAAACACGCATGAACATGAGAGGCAAGACAGCAGACCCAGGGGAGGTGGAAGTGCCTTGGAAGCCCTGAAGAGAAGTCAGCCCTGCCTCATCTCCCTGGCTCCATTTGATTCTGTTGGCAGCTTTGGGGGCACAGTGTGTCCTGTGACTGAGAAATGCAACTGAGCACCAGGTTTCACTCATCAGATAAGGGCACTAAGCACCTACCCCTGGCACCTCCATGCTAGGCCCAGGCCCCATGTTGAGCAACCCACAGTTTGTCTTCCAGGAGTCCTTGGTCTTGATCTGACAGACAAGACAGATGCAAACCCAAATGGAATCACCAAGGTGAGCAGTGATCCACAAAGCCCTAGAGAAAGTACACTTGGGTCAGTCTGGGACTCAAGATTTCCCAGAGAGGGTGTTTCCCATCGTGGGAATACACAGGTGTGAAGGGGGCAAGTCATCTTTAGGAACAACCAGGCTGTAGACAGCAGGACCATGGAGGAATGTTCTGCATAGCAGCTGGGGTTGTGGGGGACTTTATTCATAGTAGAAAAGATTGGAGACAGTGAGGGTTAGAGGTGCCCTGGAGTCAGGAGGGCAGACCTCAGGTCTGCAGAGCAGAGGCTGAGGCCTTGGAGGTCCCTGGATGAAGGACACGAGTTCTGGGAGAGCAATGTTTTCTAGGGAATGAGGCCCAGTTGTCTACATATGAGCTGTTCTGCTCTCCTTGGAAGGGTCCGGATGAAGAGGGCACTGGAAGATTCCACTGGAGGCACTGAGAGCCTCGTTTATGTCAAGAATTTGAGACATGGAGGCTGCAGAGTCGCATCACCCTGTGTTGTGCAGCAATGACTATTCCCATTGAGGGCCTGCTATTCTCTCTCTCATGGGTGACAATTGTAAGGACCCCCCAGAAATGGAAAATGAAGGCTACAGCAAATCTGACTCCATCTTGTTAGAAAAAGCCTCAGCCACATAAGCTTGGCTTCCTGGCTTCAGAAACTCTTTCCCACCCCCTAGTTAAACATTTGCAAGGACGAGGCCTTCAAATATCAGGTGGTTTCGTCATGGCTTAAAGGGAAAACATAGAGTCTGGTCAGGATGACCAAGACATGAATCAGAAACCCAAATAAGCCCGAGACCTTGAAGCGTACTCTGGTAAGCACATTCCACAGGCCCTGTAACCTTAATATGAGTAAGATGCTTTTCGTGCCAGTGGTCTTCCTTAACCAATCCCAACCCTTGTCCCTCCTCTCTTTGTTTTAACCCTATAAAACATCACCTCACCCTCCACTCGGGGCCACTGTCTTATCACCCACTGCGTCGGTGTGTCAGACTGTGGACCGAGCTCGAGCTTGTAAATAAAGACCCTTTGTTCTTGCATCAGATTTGACCTCCACGGTGGTCTTTTGAAAGGATTCTATAACCTGGGCACAACAACAATCTTTCCTGGAATCTGAGTATCCTTTTCAGTGTGCTGAGTATGCTCATGTCCCTCAACAACTGGCTGTTCAACAGAGCACTGCAAGACAGATTCCATCACTATGCCTGAACTACAGCTGAGCAAACAGGTAGGAGGAGAACTAAGGCCCCACTCCTGATGGTGTGAGACCCCAGCCTGTTTACCTAGAATTAAAATCTGATGTTCCTATATTTAAAAGAGTGGAGGTGAGAACTGGACATCTTGGAAAAAGAAGTAAAATGGTTGATTCTTGGACCCATCACTCCATAGGCCATCACTTGCTTGTCTTATTTAAAGAGAACATTCTGTCAATTCTGTTTTTATGGCTCAAAACTTGAGGTCCAGATGTGGATATTGTTTTAAACAATGGAATTTGTGTTCAGGCAAGGATCTGTAGGAGAAAAAAATCCTTCTCCACAGGCCCCCGCCACAGTGCTCCAGGGAGAGGCCCCAAGCATCTTTCTAGAAAGAAATACCTTCGTCTACACACTCTGCCAAGTGGAGATAAGTGAGCCTCCCCCTCGCTGCCTCCCCTCCAATCAGCTTCCCTCCTACCTTCTTTAGCCTCCTGCTTTCCCTCACTGTAGTCTTGCCTTTTTCCTCCCCATAGTTCTGCACAGTCTAGCCATGCTCCTTCCTGCTGAGAACCTGTGATTCCCTGTTAACATCTCAATGTGAAGTCCAGCACTTTGACCACAGCAGCCCTAACCAGGACCACCTCTGTTGCCTGGCCTCTTAGCTGCATTGCCCTCTGCCCCATACTGGATTGCTTATAGTGCTGAAGTCACCATTCCTTTATCCTTTACCCTGCCTTTGAACCCTGTGACATCCTGGGTGTTCTCTCAGGCACTGATTCTAGGAAATTTTGTTTTTCTTACATTTTATCTGGGAAGCTGGGGGAAAACAAGAAAAAGAGCAAGGACACCTTGTGGACATCTTGGAGAATTACATGTTTCAGGTCTTCTTGCTTTTCTATAGGTCTGTAGTGTTCTGTCCCTCTCATCTGCCCAGAGAAATTGCTCAGTCGCTCCTCTAGGACACTCCAAGAATGTTACAAATCCTCTTATAACCCCTTGGTCCCCATGCAACTTCAGCCTCAGCCTCTTGAGACAGTAGTGTGCTCTAATCTTTCTAGCTCCATCCATCCATTCATTTCTTGTGGAGATGGAGGCCAGGCCTTGGGCTCTGCTTCTATTACCTGTGCTGCCCTATACTCCAGGAGGTTCTTGGAGGCAAGAAAAAGTTCTGTATGCTTCACTTCATTATCCCGGTGCTAGCTCAGTGCCCGGCCCAGAATAGCTTTGGGTGAGTATTTGCTGAGTGAATAAACATTTGAGACCATTTTATTGAAATGCTTCAGAGTAAATTTGGAGACAAGCATTCCTCTACTCAAGAGTAATTTAATAACCACAAAAGCCTTTAACACAGTGGGGAGAAGGAAAAAAAGCGTGTGTGTTCCCCTTATTGCTGCTCTTAAAATAAATGGCATTTTTAATAAAGCATCCCCACATAGCATATAGAATAGGGCCATGTGATGAACTACATATCTGGTGAAATTATGTATTGCAAAGCAGACTTTTTCTGGTCTTTTGGTTATTAAATTTAATCACTTTTAAGCTGAGCCCCCACTCCTTTTCCTAGAGGCAGGTATGCTTTTGATTAAAATGTGGGCCCCAGAGCACTTTAGCAAGGGAAAGCTAAGTCCCCAGAGGAACTGCTGAGGAGCAAGCCAACAGGATGACAGGGCCAAGGCAACAGCCCCACAATTTGCTTCTCATTTGATGGACATGTTTATCCCCAGATGGGGCACACAGCAGTCACAGGGGCATATGGAAATCTTGCAATTAAAGCAAAGTCTAATTAGAGACTATGCATTCAACATACAAAGGAAGCTCTTAGTGGCAGCCACTCTGGTCGGCTCTGAAATGTGCTTATCCTTTTCTAGACCTGGACTAGGCCACTCTCACTGGATGGCAAGGTGGGGGGATGACTGCATCCTTTTGCAACACAGCTTCTGGGATCAGTTTTGCCTTCTCAGTCTGTGGAGATAGCTCAGCTCATCAGATCTGCAGTCGAGCATACTCAGATTTGATCCTGGCTCTACTCATTGGTGTCCCACTGACCTTGCCTCTCCATCCTTCATATTGGAAGTCATCACAACCTTTTCCATGGGGCTACAGATCAGGTAAGGGCTTGTAGGTTCAGTTCAAGGGCATTCTTGACTTATACTGCATTTTCCCTTTGCCCCATCCAGTCAGGTTAAAAAGCCCAACTCAAGGGCATAGCTAGAACAGGAGCCAGAGGGGAGAGACTAGGAGGGCAAGGCTCTGGTCCCTGTAGCATTCTTGTTGCTCAGGAATAGGCTTTCAACGATTCTCTCTTAAGCACCCTCAACTATACTTGGCAATGAATTTATGTGTTCCCAGGATGTGAACCTCATGGATAACAGCTTCTGCTCAAGCCAACCAGCCTTTTCAGCCTCGGTCCTAAAAGGTAAAAGAGAAGATGCAGAAGGTAACTTTTATATGCTAAGGTTCTGACTCAGAGCCCAGTTCCTGAGCTCAGGCTGGGGTCAAGAGATGAATCAGGAGCTGCCTCTGCCCTGGTGGAGGTCACAGTCAAGTCAAGAAGAACAAAGCACAGAAGGGGATAGCACTTGTTTATAGTCATGAAGTACTTTAGAGCTGTAAATAGCCTTTGACTGGTCTCTGATTTAATTCTCCTCAAGGCATGTGAGTGAGGAGGCAACAGTGCCCCCGACAAAGCTGAGCTCTAGGCCTCCTCTGCACTTCAAGTACATGGAGAATAAGTGTATATGACACAGCATCACACTGAAAATCCCATGTACACATTGCCCACATTGCCCTCCCTGGCGGAATGAATCAGGACATTTCCACTTTTTACTTTGTGTGTATTTGCTTTAAATTGATAAACAGTACAGAGCCATATTTCCTCTGTCATCCAGTAAGGACTGTTCCAAAGCTGGCATGTGTATTTCCTGCTGAAGTTATCATACTTGGACCACATCTATACAACGTTCAAATCAACCTTTAAGATGTCTCTCAAGTTTTAACTATATACATAAGTCTCAAAGTCTAATGTTCATTCTACCAATTACTATTTTTACTATCCAGTATGATTTCTAGATTGTTTTTATGATTTTTGGGGCACCACACATATATACAACTCTGGTTCATTTTTGATGGAAAGCATTTCACTCAATGAGGAAAATCAGTGGTAGGGCACTAGGTCAGATGTGGTCCCAACAGTGTGTTTTGGTGTAGTGGGAAGGACTCAGGGATTGGTGCCACAGTGACGCTGCGACTGATAAGACCAGTAGTGCTTGGCAAAGTACAGGCTAAATATTCAGCATGTTCAAGATGAGTGAATGAGGGTCCTGGGAGATGGCTTCGTTGGTGAAGAACTTGCTGCCTAAGTATAAGGACCTGAATTCAGAACCCCATCACCCATGTAAAATGCTGGGAGCAGCAGGGCAGGGTTGTAATCCAGGTGCTGGGGAGGCAGAGACGGGAGGGTCCCTGAAGGTCATTGGTCAGTCATCTAATTGAATTGGTGAGCTTCAGGCTCAGTGTGAGACCCTGACTCAAAAATAAGGGGAGGAAGGTGATTGAAGATGATCTCCCCCCACCACACATGGATGAACGCACACACACCACAAAGAAAAAGAGTCAATAAATGTAAGGATGGACAGGAACACAGACGATCTCACAACCATTCATATCCTTCAGGTATCAGCCAGATTTCATGTCTAAGACCTCTTCCCTGGCCAAAACCACCAGGAGTAGCCCTGAGTACTAAAATAATTGAACTTGGGGCTGAAGAGATTGCTCAGTGATTAAGAACACTTGTACTGCTTTTGCAGAGGGCACCTAAGTTCTATTCCCAGTGTTGGGCAGCTCCCAAGGGCATGTGACTCCAGTTTTAGAGGGAACTGACACCCCTGATCTTCAAGAGCACTTGCACTCATGTGCACATACCTTCACACAAATGTACACACGCATACATATAATTGAGAATAATAAAAATAAAACTATACAAGACCCAAACAATTCAAGCATGCTTGCCAGTGAGTAGAGTAAAAGAGGTCTCTAGTGAAGGAACACATCAACTTTAAACACTATTATGCATGATTTTGTAAAGATATGCATGATCATATTTATACATTATAAAGCTTGGAGGAAAGCTATATCACAATTTAAAATAAAATTCCCAAAGTATTCTTCAGATCCCCAAATATACGCATAGACAATTCATACAAGGAAGAAGTTGAAAACACATATCTATATAAGAAGCTAAGTAGTCAAACTATGAATATTCCAAATAACAGTGAAGTTGTCAGAAACTAGTACATGCACGTCTGCTCTGCTTAAGATACGGTTGAATCTTTTGGAAAGCAATGCAATGACACATTGGAAGGAATGAAAAATGCTCTTGTCCTTTAACCCAATTAGTTCAATCCTGAGAATTTATTCTAAAAAAACCCAAATCATCAGAAGGAAAACAATCATAAAAGATAGCCAGACACATTTCTTCAACAGCAATAAACTAGAAATCACAAAACATACAATGAAGAGTCAAGAAATTAACATTGGGGCTAAAGAGATGGCTCAGCAGTTAAGGGCACTGGCTGCTCTCACAGAGGGCCAGGGTTCAGTTCCCAGCACCCACATGGCAGCTAACAACTGTATGTAACTCCAGTTCCAGGAGATCTGACACCATCTTTTGTCCTCCGCAGGCACTGCATGACACACATGCACCTCCACACAGGCCGACAAAACACGGGTACACATAAAAGAAAAATAGTAAATTAAAAAAAATTAAATCTTTAAATAGTAAAACAACAAAAAATTAACCTTGACCCACTGCTGGGAAGGGCGTTAAGATGATAGCCATCTGGTCCAGGCCACAAAGTGGAGATGCTGGAAGGGGATGCTTGTAGTCACAGGAGCAAGGAGGCAGAGGCGGCATGGGAGGAAGGGAAGCACGAACGAAAAGGTCTGGTTCCCGACACACAAGACAGGACTCTGAGAAGTGACGGACACTTGGGTTTGGCTCTTGGGATTATGGCTGAGTTTTCTTTTAGGTTTTGGCACTCCTAAGATTTTTCTTTTGTAATTTAAACAAAACTGGAAAAGAAGATCTCAACCAACTGGAATGTTGGGCTACAACCAACGTGATGAAATATAATCGGGATGAATGTAAAGTCCTGCATTTCATTTAGGAAACACATCTCAAAAATTCACAGGATTGGGGGGAAGGGCAGGACTAAAGAGCTGTTCAGATGAAAGAGTGAAGGGGAAGGGAGGGGAAAGACGTTCAGAAAGACATAATTGGAGACCACCGTGATTACCCACGAGCTGCATAAGAGATAAGGTGGCAGGGCACCTGCGCCTTGAAGGAACCTGCACAATTCCCTCTTAGATTAAATAAACAACAAAGTCCACGTTTGGATTTGGCATAAGCTGCTTTGGCTCCAAAGCTCAGGCTCTTTCTTATACAACACAGTCAACTACCAGGACAAATATAGTATTGGATAAAAAGAGGGAACAGGGAATTTGGTGATATTTCCCCAAAACATATTCTTAGTCTTAAACTTTCAGAACATGAGGCAATTTTATTGCTAAAGATGTTGGATTCAAAGTCCAAGAGTAAGAGGGCATGTGAACAGGCCGCTTCCTGGCGCCCAGTGCCCGGCCCTGAGTTTCAACTTTGGACATGTACCCTTAAAGAGCAGCCAGTACAGTATACTCAGCATTCTTAGGAAGCATGACGATGCGGTGCTAAATGCTTTCCTCACAGTACCTATGTCACAACTCTTGACTCCTGTGAAGCAGATATCATGTCTATTTCAGAAAGAGAAAAGTGAAGCTGAGATAGATTCAGAATGTGTTCAAGGTCACATACTTGAAAGGCTAAGAATCAGTATTGGACCAGACGGCTGTCTAAATCCAGGATTCCCATTCTCTTCTGTGCAGCCTTCTTGTGTGAGGCCTGGTGGAGCAGCGCTCGAGCTATGAATTGGCTGGTGAAGAGCAATGATCCGGTCTGCAGCACCAAGAAGGGCCATGGATAGAAGCAGTCTGTGAAACTTCCCAGGGAAAATCTGAATTATTTAGAAGACTCAGGGAAGAAAGTGTTAGCTCAACAGAACATTTAATGATGGCATCTGGATGGACTGTTGGGCAGAAAGATGGCTGTCACACCAAGAGGGATTTAAGCACTGTTACAGTGGGGAGCACATCTACGGGGACCTGCAAGGTCATCTTTGACTTATAGGTTCTGTGACTTTGTGAAGCTACCTGACAGACACGGGTCAGTCCCTTTAGAAGAAAAAAATGAAAGAAATGTCCTAATGTGACTATCTGTAGACACCAAAGCAAATGTTTTGTGCCCAAGGTAAACAAACTGGTCTAGTTGAAAACTAAATCCAGACAATAAGTGGATTCTGCTGGAAATGTTCCCAGGTGTTTAAAGAAGAAAGGTAACTCTGGAGAAATGTTCAATCTTGATAATAATAAAAGTAAACTCAACAAAGTACCAATTTTAATTTACTTAAGTTTGTAAGCAGGGCTTCTAGAGACTGACTTGGGTTTTGCCATTTCAGTATTGCTATCCTGCCCAGCAGCAGGAATCAAAAGAATCTAAGTGTAAAATTACAGAAGGAACACTGATGCCTAGACAGAAAGTCACCTTGTAAATTGGGGTCAACCGGCAGAATTTTGTGAGTGTAAAGCATAATTCTAAACAAGGTTTTAGGGATAATCCCATTATTGGAGAAGAAACTTTCTCTCAATTTCAAATATTTTCAGGTGCTCTTAGCAACCGAGGTCCTCAGACTACTTAGTCCAGACCCACCCACCATGTCCTGAATCCCATACTCAGACCAGCTCAATTTTTCAGTCTAGTTTGTTAGAGCCTTCACAGGCTGCCCCCACCCCCATGACCTCCCATCTACCCTGGCTGTCTCCTCCGCCAACCTGCCTTGGATTTCTGTGAGCAGCCTTCTTCACTGGTAAGTCCTATCTCACCACTGCCTTTCAACTTCCCTCCTGCCTGTGCAACTCCGTTCTCCCATGCCCCACATCCTATTCTTCTTCTAGCCCTAAATCTTGGGCACAGGCCTGCTTTTGCCCTTAGCACTCCAGATCAGATGCCTCCCCCCACCCCACTGCAACCCAATTTCCTATACTCAGATCAGCTCAATCTTTCAGTCTAGTTTGTTAGAATCTTCATAGGTTCTGTCTTCACCCCCAAATTGCCTTGGATTCTGGAGGCCAGTCTTCTTCCCTGGTAAATCTGATCCTGCCCTCTGAATCTTCACTCCCTTCTGCCGCAATAACTCCAAAGTTCCCCACCCCACATCCTGCTCTCCATGTAGCCTTGGGCACAGACACACTCATACTCTTAGCCCCTCAGATGTCTGGACTGCCCTCTTGCCTCTAGTAGGTTGTGAGCCTTTCAAATCACATCATGCCCATCCCCCTACATTGGTACATTCTGCAGCCCTTCCCACTGCTGCAGGGTTAGGTTTCTGTGTACTTTTGTAAGGGGGCAGAACTTTGGAAATAGCCTGAGAAGGCCTGATTTAGGTGTCTGCCTAGAAATATTCCCAAATTGTGCTGTGCCTGCTGGCTGGAGGGACCCACACCTTCAGAGTGAGCCTGAGAGCCTCTGATCTCTTCTAGCCTGTGCCTCTGAGGGAACTCTTGGGCAGCTGGACTAGGGCCATCTAGTCCTTCCAATATAAAATCAAAAGAGAGAACCTTAAGCCTTGACCAACCAGCTTTTCATACCCAATAAGAAAACAATCAAGTCACATCAAGTATACAAAGAGAATCAGACTTCAGCTGAACAAAGGAACATTTAAGTCTCACATCAGAATCACAAATAATAAAAAAATCCACATGCTTAAGATCACAACAACAACAAAAATAATACTATGAAAAATCCAAATAATATGTCCCCACCAAACATCAATAATCCTATAGAAGAATCCTACAATAAGAACCCAATAGAGATAACCCAGGACATAGAGTTTAAAAGAACAATCATAAACATGATCAAACAAGTCAATAAATTTAAAGAACACACAAACAAATCAAAGAAGTAAAAGAAGATAGTGATAAACTTCTGATTAAATTCACAAAAGAAATAGAAATATTAAAGAAAACAGGATGAAATGGAGAAGAAAGTGAAAAAGTCAGTAAGTCAATTTGAAATGATGGGAGAAAAAGCCTTATCAATAGAATGAATGAAATTGAAAACAGAATATCAACACTGAAAGATCAAGTTGAAGAATTACAGCACTCAAGCAAAGAGTATGAAAAAACATTTAAAACATTGGCATGGACTATGTATGAAATGTAGGACACCAAGAAAATACCAAATCTATACATCATAGGCACAGAGGAAGGAGAAGACTCTCAGGGTAAAGGTATTGACAAGATCTTTAACCAGATCGTCAGACAAAATTTCCCCAAATTAAGGAAAGACATGCCCATACAAAGACAAGAAGCACATAGAACATCAAATAGACAAGATCAGAAAAGAAACTCCCACAGCATATCATAGTAAAATCTCTGAGTGTACAGAACAAAGAGAGAATTCAGAAAGGTGCAAAAGAAAACTAACAAGTCATATATAAAGGAAAACCACCAGAATTACAGCTGGCTTTTCGATGTAAACTATGAAAGCAGGAGGAGCCTGGACGAAAGTATTCCCAGTTCTAAATGACCACAGATGCTAATCTAGAATACATTACCTACCAAAACTGTCTATTATAGTTAAAGGGGAAAGAAAAATGTTCCATGACATGAATAGACTGAAAGAATTCATGTCCTGAAAACCAGCCCTTCAGAGAATACTTGAAACAATACAGTGAGCTGAAGAAAAGAATGACTATACCCAAAGGCAACAGAAAGAAACCAAAGGAAGGTTTAACTGGGGAACCATAAAGTTAGACCAAAGATGCAAGCGGGATTTAAAATGACAGGAATCAATATACATCTTTTCATAATAACTTTAAATATCAATGGACTGAACTTCCGAGTCAAAACACACATGTTAGTTGAATGGATAAAGAAACAAATTCCATCCTGTTGTTGTCTGCAAGAAACCCATCTCACCTTCAAGGACAGCCACTACTTAGGTGAAAGGATGGAATAAAATATTCCAAAAAAATGGCACTAAGGAACAAGCAGGAGTGGCCATTCTAATATCTGACAAAATAGACTTCAAACTAAAACTAATCAGAAGATATAAAGAGGGTGCCTTCATTCTGATCAAAAGAACAATTAACCAAGAAGATATTACAGTTATGAATATATATGCACCACACTCTGGTGCACTCAAATTCATAAAAACACTACTACAGGACTTTAAGACACAGGTTAATTGCAACTCATCAGTAGTAAAGGACTTCAATACCTTACTGTCTGCATTAGACAGGTGAATTAGACAGAGAAAAAAAAAGAGATTACAGAATTAAACAACACCATACATCAAATGGACCTAACAGAAATCTACCAAATATTCCACCCAGCACCCAAAAAATACACATTCTATTCATCATTCCATGGAACTTTCTCCAAAACTGATCACATACTGGGGCACAAAATAAACCCCAACAAATACAAAAAATTGAAATAATTCCATGTATTCTATCAGATCAAAGTACAATAAAGGTTAAAATCAACACTGGAAGAAGCCCTAGTAATTTCACAAACTCATGGAGACTAAACAACACACTCCTGAATGAAGAATGGGTCAAAGCAGAAATTAAGAAAGAAATAAAACTATTCCTGGAATTAAACAAAAAGGACAACATAATACAACAAAACCTCTGGAACACTTTAAAAGTAGTCCTAAGAGGGAAGTTTATAGCTCTAAGTGCCTACATTAAAAAAATCAGAAAGAGCACAAATAAATGATTTAATACTGGAACTCAAGAATCTTGAACCAACAACAAATGAAAGCCAAATCCAGCAGACAAGAAGAAATAACAAAATTAGAGAAGAAACTAAAGAGGCAGAAACAAAGGAAACAATACAAAGAATCAATGAATGCAAAAGCTGGTTCTTCGAAAAGATAAACAAGCTAGACAGATCCTTAGCCCAGTTAAATAAAAGAAAGAAGGCAACTCCAAATCAACAAAATCAGAGATGAAAGGGGAAACAGCACAAGAGAAAGAAAAAGATTCAGAACCTATATGGTACTAAATTTTAAAATCTGACAGAAATGGATGTATATCTAAAATCATAGGAATCATGAAAGCTAAACCAAGAGGGGATCAATAGCTTAAACAGACCCATAGCATATAAGGACATTGAAAAAGTAATACAAAACTTTCCTACTAATAAAAGCACAGGTCCAGATGGAGTCACAACAGAATTCTACCAGACCTTCAAAGAAGATCTATATCCAATAGTACTTAAACTATTCAAAAAGATAGAAAGAGAGGGAATACTCCAAAATTCCTTCTATGAAGCCAGCATCATTCTAAATCCCAAACCTGGTAAAGATACAACCAAAAAAAAAAAACAAATGCTACACCCATATCCTTAATGAACATAGATGCAAAAATTCTCAACAAAATACTTCCAAACTGATTAACAGACACACATCAAAAAGGTCACCCCTCATAATCAAGTTGACTTTATTCCAGAGATGCAGGGCTGCTTCAAAATGCATGGATTGATAAATGTCAGAAATCACATAAATTTAAACCACCTTAAGACTTCATCTTACTCCAGTCAGACTGGCTAAAGCCAAGAGAAAAAATGATAGCTAATATTGGAGAGGATGTGGAGAAGGCGGAAACACTCATTTGCCGCTGGTGGTATTGTAAACTTCTACAACTTTTATGGAAAGCAGTGTTTCACTTGCCCAGGGCTTAGGGACCATTGTGGAAAAGGGGTCAGAGGGATTGTAAGAGCCAGTGAGTAGGTGCATGACCATATGGAAATAGAATCCCTCAAGCTCCTGGGACCCTGCTCATCCAAACCTTCAGCAATGATTTTGGCATGCTTGGGACCCATGCAAACTCAGGTGGATGGAAACCCAGAATGGGGCTGGAAATGGGTAGTGGACCCCAACACTTACTTGGGAAATGTTGGCAACTGGTTGCTGTTGGGTGTGGATGAGCTGGTCTTCCTAGAGTGGGAGACTCTGGGTGAGCTGACTGGAACTCAGTGGGTGAACCAGCACTGAAGTTATTTGGGGACACTGACTTGACACAGTGAACCTTGGTCCTGATGGGAGAGAGTGTGGATTCCAGTTGGGAGACTATGGGAGGTGTCGATAGGGAAGGAGGTACAAAGATGATTAAGACTGATCGAGATGTTCTGTATGAAGCACATAATGATTCAATTAAAAAATTGTTAAAAAAATACACATTCTTACTTTTCCTAGGGCCTACTGAATCAGGGAAAGCCCAATAAAGTGTATTTTAAGTACCTCAATGTATTCTTAAGATTGGGTCACTCTAGGAAACACTCTGCTACACAGCAAAGATTTTGAGATTTTTGTAGGTGTTTGAATGCATAAATGCTTTCAAACATTAAATGGTGCAATTATTTCCAATCTATCATAATGGCTTGAATTAACAGGACTGTTACCATAGACTACAGAGACTGGGCTCCTACCTCATATACCCTGAGACTATATGACTAGATTCTTAGCTATTGCTATAGTCTACTCATATTTCAGAGAGGAGGTTTATTTATTTATTTTTATTTGGTTGTGTCTGTGTCTGTGTTTGAGAGCGGGCACATGTGGAGGTCAGGGAACGTTTTCAGGACTGGCTTCTCTTCTGTGTTATGAAGCAGTCTTTTGTTTGCTAATTTGCATACTTCAGGCTAGCTGGTCACTGAGATTCTGGTTCATTTTCCTGTGTTCCTGTCTCATTTTAGGAGTCACATCTGGATTTGGACTCAGTTCCACTGCTGCCATCCCTAGCTCCCCAGGCAAGAGTATTTGTGTCATGTGTTTAGAGTATCAGGCATATTCTAGGAACTCAAACCCATCCCAGTCTAACTAGTGGGCAAAATCCCTTTATCCTAACAGAACTGCCCTTAGAGGCATGTGACATTGTTGCATCCACTTCTGATTTTGCTTCACCTTATTTGCTAAAGATAATCTGTCTCTGTCTCTGTCTCACACCCACATGGTGGCTAACATCCACCCATAACTCCAGTCCCAGGGGACCCAACACCCTCTTCTGGCCTCCACAGGCATTGCACAACACAGATGCACTTATACACATGCAGCAATACACTCACACACATAAAAGTAACAAATTTTTTTTTTTTTTTTAAAGTAAGCAGAAGGAATGCAATACAAATTTGGGGCTGGGCATCATCTTCAAAGATTTGTCTCTAGTGATACACCTTTGCCATCTAAGTCCTACCTCCTAAAGTTTCCAGAACCTCCCAAAACAACCTCATCAGCTGCAGGCCAAGTGTTCCACATAGCCTATAGGGGATAATGCATATTCAAAGGGAGCAGTGATCTACATAGCGCTTTTCTAGGTAGTATCTGGATTCATTTCCACAAATCAGAATTAGAGATTACTATTAGAGGTCAAGTAACATGCATGAAAGTGATAAAGCAAGGACTTGAACCTAGTTCCACAGTGTTTCACAGATTTGTTGTCTTTAACATAGGAAGGATATATCACACAAAGCCCTCCCACATTAACCAGGTACTTTTTTTTTTTTTTAAGAGAAGATCTCCTTGTAGCACCAGCTGGCCTGTAACTCACTATGTAGACAAGACTGAGCTCTATCCCATAGAGATCTGTCTGCCCCTGCCTCCCAATGCATGTACCACCATGCCCAGTTTTCACCAGGCATTTTTATTGTAGGTATTTCCACAGTGATTTCCTCCCACGGACTAGAGAAACACCTATGAAGCAGGTTGTGCACTGCGAATGCAGAAAGTCTCTGAGCAGTCTCTCAGACACTTCACATCACTTAGGCTAGAACTGCCTTATGTCATAAAAGTTGACCTATCTTTTGTTTTATTTTAGTTTTTGAGGCAGGGTTCACATGTAGCCCAAGCTGAAATCCAAACTATGGATTGGCATTGAACTCCTGATCCTTTTGCCTCATCTCTCAAGTGCTGTGATGACAGGTATGTGCCACCATGCCCAGCTGAAAAGTGAGCATATCTTAAAAAGAATTTTCTAAATACCTACATGTCACAAACTTTACTTACCTCATGAAATGTTAAGCACTTAGACAAATTCTGGTACATAGCCTGTTATTATGATTTATCCACATAGCTTGTGAGGGGGGCTATTGTTTTCCTCATTATATGGACGGAGATTCTGACAAGTTATGTGCTTTGCTCAAAATCACACTGCTACTTTACAGAGAGTTAGGAAAATACCACAAAAGAAAATTCTCATTTCTAAATCCTATAGTAAGCACATGGTTGTTCACAAAGGATTACTAAATTTATTATATTACAAAGGATTATTGAATTTATTGAAATATAAAGGTTTCAAACTGGCACTCATCTCACCTATTAATGAAGTAGCTTTGAGCTTTTATTTACAGATCATTAAGACTTAAGTCATTAGCAAAACTATAGGCTGAAAATTTCCAATGTCTAAAAGACAGAAATAAAAAAAATGAATGTAACAACAATCACCAACATTCACTGAGTACATCTCTAATCCTCATAGCAACTCTGTGAGGCAAGTGCCTTCTTTTCATGAAATAGAAATTGTAAACACTGTGAGGTTCTGTTAAGTCCACTGTAAACTGGGAAGCCAGGCTTAGAACCTAGACGCATCTGTCCAAAGTCCTTGCCTTTTCCAAAATGCCACGCTTACTTCCCAGATGTTGCATAAAGGAAAGTGCAAGCCCACAGGAAGACAGAGGGTGCTGGCCCAGACGTGTGCCAGACACGGCAGCGGCTCAAAAACTGAATAAAGAAGGAGGTAAAAGATGATGTACCTAAAAGACTGAGATAAAAGAGGGAATGCAGACACTGCCTATCGTCCAGCTGTACCTGCACCACAGGTAAAGTCACCCTCCCCTGCACCCATTTCCTCTCAAAGACTGGTTTGAATGATGAGGGAGGGTGATTCTCTTCCAAACACCAATCTCAGATCATCATGAAAAAGCTAAGTGGTCCAAGATCCATCCTTCAAAGTCAGAAAAAGTAAGATGCTCTGAAGATACTCCTCAGAGCTGTCAGAGGAGCCAAATCCCTTGTGTGATCTCTCTCCTTCACACTGAAGGTCTTGCAGGCAGTATGAAATGTTAGTTATCTCCACCACACACTTAACATCCTAAATAAATGAGAAGAACAATTGTCTACATCAAGAATTAATGAACTTTTATTATAGAACAAAATAGAGGAAGAGAGACAGAAGTCCTTAGATGGTAAGAACAACAGTTCATATCACGGTTAGTGACAGGCCACTCAAGGCTGCTTTACAGCCCCGTGGAAAGTGCTTTCCCCATCCCATAATAACACTGGCAGTGACATGAGGTTTTGCCTGAGTCTCAGCAAATCCATCTCTCTTCTTTGAAGTAGGAAGCCCAAGTACAGAATAAGTCACTGCCCTAACGCCCGAAGGCTCCCTGCCAGGACATGGCCATGCCTGGTATGTTCTAGTCAGATGCCACTCTTGCCTGTAATGCAAACACCACGCAAAGAAGAGGCAAAGACTTTATGAAAAAAATCCAAAGTTTATTGCAAATTGTATTTTGCTTCCCTTCGTTCTTCATTTTTACAAGATTTATTGATATCCATGATTTTTTCACAGATGTACTTGTTGACTTTGGAGAGTCTCTGTGCAATTTCAGTCTCATCCACAGTTTCTTGTGCTATTCTGTCATACAAACACTCTAGGCAGAGGGAAGAAACAAGAAGGCCAAGGATTAATGACAAATTTGAGGAATCTTTGAGGGGGGAAAGGGAGGACAGGCCTCCTGTCCTACTTCCAAATAACAATTCACATTATTTTAAATGGCTATATTTTTAAAGTCTCACTATAAAGCACAGACATAACTGTACATGTGTACTTTAAAAATAATGGTAAAACACCAAAGGTCCCACTACCTAGGTTAACAGATTCCCCTACAAGCCCTGGGCAATGTCCCTCTGTCCTCCTCTCTTCCTCTCCATTCCCTTCCCTGTTCATCTTCATCAGAGGTAACCACTCTCCTGATTTTCCTTTCTCTTAATGTTGTCACATGGGCACATATCCTTAAACATTCTTTTCCTGTCTTCAGTCCTTTCATAAATGTGGCCATTCTCTCTGACTTGCTAATTTTATTCTTTGTAACAGAGTGAGATGCACCCATGATGAAGTTTACAGCTGCAGGTCAATCACCTTCTTCACTGATGAGTAGTGCTCTATTGCATGACTTTATCCTACTTTTGTTTAATCATTTGATTGTCCATGGATACTTGGTTTTGCAATTACAAAAACCCTTGCCCAGGTCTGAAGGGTATTTATGCAAGAAACTCTCTAGTTATCAGCGAAGGCATTGGCAGTGTTGAACATCAGGTGTGTTTATACTCAGCTTAGCTAGGTGATGCCTGGTAAATTGTTTTCCAAAACGTTGTGCTGACTGGTGCTCCAAGTAGTAATGGATGCAAGCACTGGTGGCCCTGTAACTTCAACAACACTTAACACTGTCACCAATAAGATCTGACAGAATGGGGGGGTGAAATGGCATCTCATGCTGGTGACTACTACTGAGGCATAGGCCTACTCTCTTATGGATCCTATTGTCTGCTGTAGTGAAGGAGAGGTAGACCAGACAAGACCTGACTAGAACCTGATTTTCAGTCCATCCTCCAGCCTGGGCACCTGATACAAATCGTTGCTCTGGAATGTCCACTTGACTAACATGGACAACAAATTCTAAAGTAGCTTTGAAAGGGATGTCAAAAAGTGTGTGGGGTAAAGTCTGCAAACCCTTCCAGTTCATGAGGCATACTATACTTGCATGGGATTGTTACAATTATTTTAGGTTTATGCAACTGTTAATCCCAGAGCCCAATACAATGCTTCACAAAGAAGCAAGACTATGCAAATGTATGTTAAATGAAGGAAAGAATGCTTTTCCAGGGAAACCTGAGAAGGTATTAAAAATTCTGCTCTAGGAAGATAGCTTAGTTGCAAAGTTCTTGCCTTGCAGTGTGCAGACACCTCAAAAACCCACACAAAAATAGCCAGGCATTATGGCACATGCTTGTAATCCCAGCTTGAAGAGGTAGATCCCTGGGGCTCACTGGTCAGCCAACATAGCCTAACTGGTAAGTTCCAGGACAATGATGAGACCCTGTTTCGAAAAAACAAGGCATATGTCACTGGAGGAACAATACTCAATGCTGACCTTTGGCCTTTGACCATATGTGTCCCCCCCAGCCCCTGTACTCACACCCAGACACAGATACACACACATACATACACACACACACACACACACACACACACACACACACACACACAATTCTGGACATAAATGGACCTGGGTATGGATAGGGTATATAATCATGGAAAAATCCTTGAGCTTGAGTCTCCTCACTTATAAAGCAGGAATGGCAATCCAATCTTAAGGAATTGTGATGGGGAGTAAGCATGGTCTTGTCTTTACTGAGTCAGTCCACAGCAGGATCATAAAGACCAACTTATTTGTGCAAAGCCTTTAATTCACCTGAGGGAAGCCTGAGGCCTGGAGTGAGGGAAGCAGAATTAATGGCTACCTCCCCACACTCTGCCTTTTTGAGCTTGGTGTGGGTCTGCCTCCTCTTGCCATCCATGTCAAAGGTGTGTGTGCTATAAGTGTGCTTTCTTCAGACCACCTTTCCCTCCCCACTTTTACAAAGGTGCCTTCATTGACTTTCATTACTTCCTGACCACTCTTGATTCCTCAGTTCATCTTCTCTGCACCTTTCGTAAGGACTAAGTGATAAGAAGGTAGGGCCTCTGTCTTCGGCTAAATCTACCTGAGAGTCCTTTGCTTTCCAAGCCTCACAAATCAAGTGTCCTTTATCATCTCTGCCCAGGAGACCCAGGTCCCCTCCTTCATCTTCCTACATTCCACTCATTCTCTCAGACACAGTGTTCTTGGAATGACCAAAGTGAGCAAGGAGACCACCTAAAGCATTCTACTCCCTTGCCTATGCAGAGTTTCCTGAGGAAGTATAGACTGTGATCTGATAAAACCACATCATCCTGTTTCACCAAGTCCAGGACACTTGGTCAGGAGTGAGCCAAAACTCTTGGTGACCTTGCTAACCCTAAGGTAAACCAGAGAAATGCCTGTAAAGAGATGTTCAGACTCAAATGTGCCTCTATCTCCAGATGCTCCAGGGAAGTAACTCCTTGGGATGTGCTGTTATCCAGGAATGCGGGGTTTAAAACTAGAAAATCTAAGGAGTTCTGTCTCTAACTCTCTAGTGGTCTGCATGGTAATAAAGGCCAGAGAGAGAAGAGTGGGTGTGATGGCCTCCAGAGAAGTGGAAAGAGAAGGGCACACATGGAGGAATGCGTTCAGGGAGCCCCCTACAGAATTCCAATCATCTTCATTTCATGGGATAACAGCTCTGAATGGCCCCTCAGGTTGATTAAAAGGCTTTTGTTAGACTCTAGTTATTAATCACCTGCAGTTGCTGGGAATGTGTCCCTCTGCGAGAGAGCATTTGAGATTATTGCTTAATTAACAAGGTTTATAACAGTGCTAATGTGTCCTATTAAAAAAGTTATAAAAATTAACCAGAATGAAATTCTGTGGCTCATTTAGAAAATTCAGACACTCTGAAAAAGGTCATTCGACCTTAATAAGGCTTAACTGTCATTCTGGAGCTTGTCATCAGAGTGGACTGGCTCTGTCCTCCAGCTTTCATCTTTTTATAGCCAGGTCAGTGTTCTCCCACCCTTCTGCTATCTGGTAAGGAATGATTTTAACATCAGAGAGAAGAGAAAATCCTCCCTACACTATAAATGTAAAGGCTGCTGCCACTCATATGCAGCCAATGTGACTAAATCAGACAAAATAAATGAACAGAACACTCAATCCAGTCTGAGAGTTTGCGTGGGAAGAACCAATCAAAGGCTACTATGTCACTCATTAGACATATTTGTCACCAGCCTCCAGAACCTGTGCAAACCATAGGGCCTCTCAAAATATACAAGACGTCTGATTGAGTCTTACTTTCCTCCCCAAATATGACAGACCTGGATATTGAGAGAACATTGGTTAGGTGCAGACTACAAAGCCAGCCTTGGGCTCTTAGCTCTCCTCCTACCAGCTATTATAAACCTGGGCTAAAGTATCTACTACCTTTGTGGCTCAGTTTCCTTATCTGTGAAAAGGGATAATAATAGTAGGCAACAGTAGGGCTATTGATAGGATAATGAGTTAATACTGTAAAGTGTTTAAGACTGACTCATTTAAGAATAAAAGACTGAGATACTAAAGTGCTCAAAATAATTAGCAGAGTACTATATTCTCTCTGCTTCTTCTAATACACCCTTTACTTTGTATTACCTGTACAGCAACTATTGTTTTTCTATTTATTTTTGCCTTGAGATTGTTCTTGGTAGGTACATACTGTGTCTTGTCCTTTGTGTCCTCAAACCCCAGCAGAGGGCCTAGCAAAAGATAAGAGCATAGTGAAAGGATGGAGAGAGGGAGAAAAGAGAAGAATGTGAGAAGTTAAGAGAGAGGAGGACAGAAAGAAGGAAGGGAGGGAAAAAGGGAGGGTAGAGAAAAGGAGGAAGATAGATCAAAGAGTCTGGGATATAACTCTTTCTTTGGGAGACAAAAGACCACTCCCTGACTCTCTGCCTGTCTTCCCAAACAGCAGAAAAGAAGTTGCATCCACTTGCTGCCAACTTGTCCTCCTTTCTTTAGCTACTCTATACACAAAGCTAGAAGCTTTCCAGCCTTGACCTTTACTGCTCTCTGTACACACATTCCTTTCTCATTATGTCTCTATTGGAGATGCTTCTGATCCTTGAAGTACCTCCCTCTCTACACACACCTGCATCTCAAGCTGACACATTCTTGAAGACACTATTGAGACACCGGTTTCCCTGAGATTCTTCTCTGTCTTTCCAGGTAAGGGTACCTTCCCCTCGTGAGAACAGCCCAATACACCATCCATCCCTCTCTCATGCTACATTCTTGAATTGTGTTTATGTCTACACATACTTAACCTTTCAGTGTGAGCTCTCTGGTGACATGGAAGGTGTCTGCCTCTATGTTTCTGTGTTCCACTCAGGACCTTGTACGCAAGGTAGCATCAGTAGATGCATATTGAATTTGAATCACGTGTAACACATTCCCAACACATTCCTGAGAGCATAAAGGACAGAATGTTGGTCATTGTGTCACTCAGTGACCTACCTCTGACGATGCTTAGCTTGTGAGGAGAAAGTGGTGGCTTTGGGACTGCATCCTTCTTTTTTTTGGTGGCAACTCCTGTGACACTTCTGTTTTTCAGAACATCTGTTCCCCAAATCATGACTGCCAAATTCTTTGTGTACTTGGAATCTCCTTGGGTTACTTGTAGCTGGTGCCATTTCTCCTCATCAACCCAAATCCCACTTCCCAAGTGGACCTGAAAGGGATAAAAATGTCACACCTGTTTAGTCCACATGAAAGGCTGTTGGAGGCTGCTTCTGTTTTTTAAAGTGCTGCTGCACAACTGTAAGGGATGCATTATAAGTCTTTTTTTCTTTCTTAGAACTTTTAAATGGAACTTTTGTAAGTTTCATACAAACATCTTGATCATATTTAGATCCCTCCCCTATCTGCAAACCCTCTCCATAAATCCCCCAACATATTTAGTGCATTCTGTCATATATGTTAAGGCTTATGTTTGTTTCCCAAATATTCCTCAGTATGAGTCCATCCACTGGAGCCTAGTCAGCCTATTTAGGGTCCCTCCCATAAGGAAGACCAACTCTCCCTACAAATTAATTTGCTTTAAGGGTGTTATTTATTTTGTTATGTTATTTAAGGGTGTTATTAAGGGTGTGAATGACAGCTGGGATTTTAAACACATTCATACTATCACAAGGCTACTCTGAGCCTGACCCAATCTCAGGACATATTTTGTTATACTCTAGAAAGATCAGGCTCCTTCTACTCTGAACATTCCCGGGCACACCTCCTGCTAATACGGTGGAGGCTGCATGCAGGAGTCACCCAGCTACAGCACTCACGGTACCTTGGCCACCTCTCCGAGATTCTGCTTTATTTTGGGTCTGGATGTGGCCTAGGCATCAGAATGGGTTAGCTTCCTAGATAATTCCAACTCAGAGCTAGCTTAGAAAAATCCTGCCAGTTACGGGAGAAGAGCAGTTGCCTGGCCTGAGCACCAGCAGGCATGTAGCTGTGCTGGCACTTGCCCAGCTCAGAGCTACAGTTTTCCTATCTATGAAGTGGGAGACTTGGATTTCATTTCAAAGTTCATCCTTCTGGCATAGAACACGTATGATTTTAACAAATTCAATGCAACCACAATGTACCCAGTTTGCTTTTTGTAGCACACATGCCGGAACACAATCTTATACTCTCTAGAAGGGAAGCAGCCAGAGAGTGGTAGTAAGAGCCAGTAAATCACCATATGCTTTCTGCTTCCAGAATGTTAAGCAATAAGCTACAGTCTCAAAATTTGTTCTCATTTCTGGCCCTGAACAACTTGCAAACCACTTACTAATGTTAATCATTAAAAAAAAAAAGTTTTGACTTTAATGTTGCCATTTATATGCATTTCTGCCAAGTCTGTGAAGGAAAGAGATGACCTCTGTGGGATGGAGGGGAGGCTAATGAGCTAAACTTTCCAAAGGGTGTGAGAAGGCTCTGCCAAAAGTGCCTATTTTCAGGAAGACCTGCAGGTCCTCACCCACAGCATGGTCAAAAGATGTCTTGGGAAAGGTCCTGGCCTGAGAGATGGCACACACATAAACTGATGGCAGAATGCAAGAATGACTTCTTGAAACAATGAAAGGTCTGCAGTTAGCTTGGGAAGGAAGGCAGGTATGCAGATGGGCAGGTGAGCCGGCCGCATTGCCTTTACCGGTTACGGAGATTTTCAACCACACATAAAAAGGCGACTCACCATCATTACTAAAAAAAAATTTCACCTGCCACATCTAACTTCAGCTCCCTTTATTCAAAAGACCATTCAGATGGCTACAAGAGACTAGATAACCAGACCCACCAGGCCTCTCCGTGCTGAGAACACCAATACCGAAAATCTGTTCTGTTTAGAAAGATAAGCAACTTTGGGGTGTGATGTGCTGCCCTGGGCTGGGTAGGCAAGAGCCTAAGGTTGAATCTTGCCTTTTCTCCTCTTCACTTCTAAATTATAGATGGGCAGTCTGTGCCCGGTGGGCAGGCATGATGGGAACAATTTCCCTGATGAACCAGTGTCCCTCCCTTGGGAACACTCTGAAGTCACCCATACAAGTTTCCTGTGATGGGAGGAAAACAAGGAACTTTGCATTAGATTAAATTCTGAAACAGAAAATACAGAGATAAGAGACAACTCGAGTTCTGTAAACATCTCTACCTTTTCTATCTGGGCCATGTTTTTCTATGCTATTATCATTTGGTTTCCTGAAACAGCATCTCTTCTGTGGTCAGGCTGGCATCAAACTTGTGACAATCCTCTAATAGCTTCCTGAGTGTTGGGATTAGCAGCCTGCACCACCATACCTGACTTAATTTATTATTCTTAGGAGAGAGGTAACAATCACTAGGACAATGTTCTAGAAAGGAAAGGGGACACATACTTTTGAGTACCTATAAGGAACTTAACTTATTTAATCCTGAGAATGGCTTTATGAAATGAGAGTAGGGAGAAACTGCTATTCTTGTTTTACAGATGTGAACAGAGACTAAGAGTGACTACATTACTTTTCCCAAGACAATTTTAAAATCAAAATTCATTACCAAATTTGGGTGTCCTAATAACTCATGCTCACCTGGTAGCCCTACTGCTGCCTGCTCACACCATAGCTGATGTGGCTGAAAAGTGCTCACCCAACACGGAAAGCCTTGTTTTTTACAGGTTTCCTTTTGAGTCCTTTACACATGCAGGCTACTTCCTGTGCCAGCCCCTAGTGAAGTGCACCACCACAGACAAGGAAACTGGAAAAAAGCCTTACTGGCTTTCTTGCTGGCATTTGCCCCTTTCAGCACACTCTAATCAATGACATTCATTTCCCTAAAGCACTGCTTTCCCCCTTTGACTAGATGACTTAAGCAATCTTCAGCTCCGTATTTTTTGATAACAACGCTATGGAAGTTTGAATGGCTCCCTATTTCCTATCACATCAGATCTGACTTCTTCAGCCTGGTGTTAAAGACTCACAAGAACACATCTCCATTCTATCACTCATCCACTAAGTTCATCTCTCTATGAAGCCTCTAAACAGGTTTATCATCTTCTTCTTCCAGTGATACAACAGAGAGGATGTGCTCTGAGCTACCAGCCCTGTGTGTGCATCCTGTCCCTTTGATCTGTTAGCTGATTAACATGGGCCAGTTACATCATCCTCTAGTTCACAGGGTTGTCTTAAGGATAACATGAGATGAGCTAAATGTGAGGCCAGCACACTCTGTCATTAGTCTTCTTCTCCCACTTGCATCTCTATTCACGTCACATCCCTGGTCAGAAAAGAATGTGTTCCCCTGTCATCATAAATTTCTCATTTTTCCAGCCTCAGTCCACAGTCTACGAACTGTTACTTAGCTGCTACAGGGCTAAGACCCACCCCTTTTTAAGTACTATCTCACCCAGAGCCTTCAGCACCTGACTCAGTTCTGCGAGTCACAGCACATTCCAGTGGGGAGAGGTCAAGGCTTTGCTTCCTCTGCCACCTACAAAGTGATCAAGACTAGTCTAAACTTCAAGCAGTGTTTAACTAAAAAGTCGTCATAGCTTTGGTTTCAGAAGTTCTGGTGAAGTGCTATTAGTTAGAGAAGAAAATAGTTCCTGGCCTCCACCTGAATATAGTGTCAGTGCCTTAGGAAAGACCAATCCCAGGTTCATGCTGAGACAAGCGCTCCTGAGATCAGCACATTCACAGCTACTGGAACAATGCGCAGCGCCTGGAAACAGCGGGACAGACTGCCAAGAGCACTGGCCTAGGAACCAGGAATTCTGGATCCCAGTTCTCACCTGCCTTTAACTTGTTACACAACTGTAGCTGAGGGGCTGGAAAGATGGCTCAGCAGTTAAGAACAACAACTGCTCTCGTGAAGGATTTGGGTTCAATTCCCAGCACCCACATGGCAGCTAAGAACCATCTGTAATTCCAGTTCCAGGGAATCTGACCGCCCTCTTCTGACCTGCATGGGCACTGTATGACACAGGTGTATCTACCTACATGCAGGCAATACACTCATATACATAAAATGAAAAATATAATAAAACATAAAAAAATAACTGTAGCTGAGTCCCTCCTTTGGATATGTTTCCCCTTCATGCTATGTGTAAGTCAGACTGTTCAATGGTCTTTCAGCTCGATAATTCAATGAGTTTAAAAAAAAAAAACTTTAAAATCAATGATCTTTATCATAATTAGAATTAGGGCTACGTGGAAAGCCCCACTCATGTAAACTATGGTAAAATTTCGTCCAAATGTTGGCCTTCTTTGTCAGGAAAGCTTATAAAAACCATGGCATCGGGTAGGATGGGACTTGATCAAAGAATTTCTTTGTGAAATATTTTATAGGACAATATTCATTTCCTAGTAGCAAATGGAGTCCATTCAAGTATTCTAGAACTCGCAGAGATCCAGTTCCTTATTCACACAAGAAGAAAGGGCCAGACAAGTCGGCAGGGCCAAGAACAGTAAGGGCAGCTTCTGGAATATGGCACCCACTGCCTGAAGAGGCTACCATCCGTTTCCAGGTGTCTGCCACCTTTTCCTCCCACAGGACAGTGTTCTCTGTCTGACAACAAATTAGTTGCAAAGAAAAGCCAGGTGAGTTTGACAGCAGCATGCTGGTAAAAACAAGAGGCATTTTCAAGACTTGTTGTTTAATGCATGTGTAACAAATTAAATGAGGTCTGTGAGACCTATCTGGGGAGAGGATAAGAATGTTGCTTTTGCAACAGAGCTCAGAAGCTGCCTGTCAGCCTTCGAAGCAAGAGAGAAAAAGATTTCTTTGGAAGCTACTTTAAGAAAAACTCTCCAGTCACTCTACAGTGTGGTCATAATAAAAAAGAAATCTATAGACCCAGAATATTTCTCTTATTTTGTATTCAGTTGGGGAAGGTTCAGCAAACTTAGATACATACTTTGAGTTTAAAAAGGCCTATAGAAATCACCAGTTTGATCTGCTTTTAAAAGATAAGGACACTGAAGCTCAGAAGGACCAAGCACCTGTCTGAGGTCACACAGAAGAACAGAAACAGAGCTATGCTATAAATTCAGACTTCGGCTTCAGGCCTCTGCAAAGCTCACTGTGACAGCCTATGTAGTGGAGCAAAGACAAGGCTGGTCCTTCAGTTCTGGTCCCACAGAGGAGGAAGTGCTCAGTGGGAGATGCAGGGCATAACAGTACATCCAAGAGAGCCCTGAAGATGAACAAGTTTCATTTTCTTGGTTTGATAATATTTGCTTTGATTCAAACCAGTCAGTTGTGGAGATTTATCTCAACAAACCCAACTCAAACAACCTTTTCTTTCTTACTAGCCCACCACGGAATGATACCAGATCCTGAAACAAGGGCCAAGATAAATGAACTGACACAGATGACTTCGGGGACAAGGAGCAGTGAGAAGGAAATATATGCTGTGGGGCAGAGAATATAACATTAAATCTAGTTTTTACAAGAGCCTGGACAAAGGATCCTGACAGACTTCTTCAGAGATGAATTCAGCTGGATGTTAGAAAGAAGCTAGAACAGTTTTCTTCCCTGTCCTGTGCCACACCACTGTGACTTTATGACTTCCTAAGGCCACCCCTTCATTTTCCATCCCTGCAACTCATTCTAGTATCAATACAATTACTACTAGAGTTGTTTTCTTTCTTGATTTGTTTTCAGGAGTCACATGAGAAGATCTGAGAAGTTAGCTACCTGTGCCCCCAGGGCTGTCAGCTAATTACCTCTGAATACAGAGCCTGCAAGTAACTTAAGATAACAAAGAACATGTCTCACCCTTGTATACCCAGGATAGATACTTTAATGAATACACAAGTAGCTGCTATCTGTAAAGTGGGCATTTCATTTGGAGTTACCCTTACACGTGCTAGACATCTAGTTTCATAGGAAGGCAGGACCAGTTTCATCAAACTATCATGGAAATTCTTTTTTAAAAAATACTTCTCATTAATAAGATATTTTAAAAGGTCAGACTAGTTTCACAGTTATTTTGATATGATAATTTCTTAAAGAGGAAGAAGAAAAAGTCCCAGCAAACCTATGCTAGTTATAGCACATAAATTCTACAAATAGTCACTCAGGGCTAGGCTGGGTGGCAGGTCAGCCATGTTGTGTTTCAAAAAGCTCCCACCACACTCGCCACCTTTTCTCTGACTAGCAAACACTTTCAGGGAATGGGTATTGAGCTTTAAACACTACCTTGCCATTGTCTAGGATATACTTGTCCATGGCAGGCGCAGGAGCGGGGTAATAAGACGACGTATTTGCTTCCTCACTGAAAGTGCTTCGTAACTCCGGCTCGGGCTCGAGACATTCTGACTTTACTTTTTCCAAGTCAATGGCGGGACCTAGGCAGTTAAGAAGAGAGATCTGTCTAGAACTCCAAGGAAAATAAAAGACAAATACTTTTAGCTATGCATCCATTAGCACATAGAGGCACACACACACACAACTGGCTTACTTTTTTTGTCCAATATACTACACTTAAACCCAGACTCAAAAGTAGTATGAGGTATGAACATCACAAGGAAAAGGTGAAGAAGTCAAGAATGAAGTAGACTCTCATGATTAAAAACGAATGAACAACTTTTCTGGTGTATCACTGTCTACCAAGAATGGCAGAAGATTCAGCTTCCTGCACTGAAAAGCATTTCTCCTCAGACTGCCAGAGAAGAAGGTGGTAATTACTGGAATATGCAAATTGTGTACTTGCCAAAAAACTTATCTCTATGGTGGATAGGGCCACAGTGGAAGAAGGGAAGTAAGGAAAGCTATGGGGAGAAACACAAAGAATGACTCAGCTCTGGGACCCAGTATCTGAGCAAAGGCATTTCAACCAAGGAATTCAAGCACAATACAGATTAAGCTCCGGAATGCCTCATTTGGTAACCACTTGCATTTTTATTTTAATGTAATCAACACAAATTATGTGAGATTTAAAGAGTGAAAGGAAGCTAGGTAAATGGTTGTAGTTTCTAAGGTCCCCCCCAATTAGCTTTTTTAAAAAAGTGACAGACTATTTCTTTAAAATTATCCATTGTATCTTGTTTATGAAAGAGCAGAGAAAATGGGTAAATAAAATCAAATGACTTGAACTTTTCTGGGATAACAACTCCACAAGCTTATAGTTTTGAATGCTAATGTAAAACCAGAGAGCTACATGTTGCCCTGTGTATAACTTTACTGGTGAGTTCAGGGTCCAACCTCCTATCCTAGTCACTCATAAAACTGGGTATACAGCTCTGTAGATGCAATCCTTGTGCAATATTGCCACATTCTAGGTTTTGGCTGGTGGGAGATCTTAGTGAGCTTTTTAGTAGAAGTCTTCATGACTGTGCTTTCCAGAACATCAGTTCTGAGTTGCTAGCAGACTCTCTGCAGTCTCCAGAGACTGAAGCATGAACTTTGCACAAGGCTGAATGCAAAATGGTTAGGGACAGAATGGTGCAGACAGAAGAGAGCTTACATCATCTTGACAGAGTTTTTGAGTTCCACTCTTGGCTCTGCCATGTTTTAACTGCATGACTAGGTGAGTGGGCTGCGGATGAAGAAGCTGGCAGAGTGAGGACAGACAGCACCCTTGTCTTTCTGACAGCATCTCCAGTACTGTGCAATCTTTTCCAAGTCTGTGCCCAGGTCCTATTTAATCCTTTATCCCCAGAACCTGGTACTGAGTATTCTCCAAATGTTTGCTAAATTAAACAAAAAAAGAGTGATTAACAAAGAATGAATAATTCTAAAGTTTCAGAAGCACATGCCAAAGTTTCTCCTCTCTGTATATGTGGACTTCAGAGATATAAACGAGTGGAACACTTGTTTTTTTTTTCAGGTTTGGAAAAAGTAGTTACTATATTTTCCCTTAGAGATAGGCTGAGCTGGTGTTTGAAGTCTTTATGTTCTGATGTTCAGCGATAGGTAAAAGGAATGGTTGAAAAGAGTGCCAGGCAGCCACAGCTCTTGGGTCATCTTTGGAAAGATCATGTCCCTCCTCTAAAGTTTCTTTTTCCTTTCAGGAGACATGTCAGACAAACGAAATAATCTAGCTAGGTATGGTAGCTTACATTTGTAACTGTAGCATTCACACTTGGGAGCGTCAGGAGTACGAGGCAAGCCTCAGCTGCAGAGCAAGTTTAAGACCAGTGTGGACTACGTGAGGCCTTGTCTGAAAAATTCAAAATGAAAACACCCAGCACCACAACCACCAACAAAAGAACCACAGTTTTCCCCATGAACATGATTTTGTCCTTTTTTGCTTAGACAACCCCTTATCCTCGATATTATGGCGCACACCACAGCCTCCTTGAAGGCCCGGGACAACCACACTCTCTCTGGCTCTAGAACTCACATATTACTCCTTTTGTTCAGGTTCATCAGTGCTGTCTTGTCCCAGGCTTCTGCTATTGTCTCAGTCTTAAAGGTGGCCTTTCTCTGCCCAGTTTTCGATCAGATGTCTTCTTTCTGACATCTTGCTCCAAAGTAGAAACTTCTACATTCTAACTGGCAAGCTATGTTTGCAGTCATCTGCCCACCTGTCTGTTTTCAATATCACATTGTGAAGCTCTTCAAAAACCAAGTTTTACTCCATTTGCAATTGCGGAGCCTGGGGTAGCAGCTGGCATATGGAAGGTTCAGTAAATTCTTCATGATGTGGGAGGGCAGAGAGAACTAAGAGGTCAGATTCCAAATGAAGGCCCTGCTGCTAAGTAAGGAGTTTGGGGAGAAGTGTGAATTGAAAGGAACATCTGTAACCTTTCCTACAGCCCAAGAAGTAGAAATCAGGATCAAGTAAACATCAAGAGCAGCTAGTCAGAAGGGACAGTTCAGGGGGCTACAGTTATAGACAGAGAACTCCAGATCCACATTGTCAAGACTGGAAGAGCAGGGTCTGCATGCCATCTCTTTAGACCTGTCTCCTGTTAGTACCCTCCCCAGAGACTCCATTCTAGTCTCGGCAGCCTACACACACACACGTACACACACCCTTTTTTTCAAGCCTCAGAAGCTGTGCTTGTGTTGTCTCTTTTGTCCATACCCCAAGGCCTGACTCAAATGCCACCTCCTCCACAAGACTGCCCTGATCCTTCAAAGAGAGGTAACTTCTCCACCCCTAGCTTAGGATTTGTAGTCGGAGGCACTGGGCCTGCATGTCCAGCAGGAGGACCATGACTTCTTTCTAGTAGAAGTGGTCTATCCTCCTCTGCAGTCTCCCAGACCACATCCTCGCCCCACAGATGCATCTGGTGCCCCGACTAAGTAAGCTGTGAGGCTGAGACAAATAGGGGCTATCTTTTTGAAGACCAGGAATCATCCAGCACCTAGTCAAATTCTAGCCTCAAGAGATAATTTATACAAAAATAGTTTCTTAACCTCTCTAACTTAGCCTTACCTGAAGGGAGGAATGACATTAGCAACTTGACAGGATTGAAAATTAAATGAATTAAACACACATATAAAGTGATTGCCTTGGAGTCTGGTGCAAAGTGAGTACTCAATAAATCAGCTCCCCATTGCCCATTCCCATCCACACACCTTGTTTATTTCTGTCACTGCTAAACTGTGGGTTATGTGACTTTATCCCTAGGACTTAACACAGACCCTATATACAGAAGGATGCCCCTTCTCTGTGCTCCTGCTGATCTCCTCAGGGACTGGCAGAGAGCTCCTCAAACACTGACACTACTACATTGGGATCTCTGGCTCTAGTTTTTCTTTTAGCATTTCTTAACATCTTTCACCAGAATCATCCAACCCCTGGTGGCAGCTCTCTGCAACAGCCTCCTTCTCCCTCACACTGATACAGAGGGGCCTCTGCCTCAGCAAGGGGGATAGTGAGAAAAAACAGTCAAATGTATGTCTTGAAAGGGATTTTCAGCATACCTGGATGTGATTCCATGCTAAATGACCTTAGAAAAGTCACTTCACCTCTCTGTGCTCTAGCCTTCTCATTTACAGATGGGGACTACCAAGAACCATGAAGGCAGAGGGTTATTCTGAAAGAGCCCAAGACTAAGGCTCATCAAATGGAAGATGAATGGGGGAATGAATCACTCAATAAAGCACATGTTTAGCATTAAGAATTGGGAAGAAAAGTACAAAAAAATTAAAAAATAAAAACCTAAACCCATGTGGTTTCTTTGGAGAGAGGAAGGAAAGCCTCTAGTGCTTTTAATTTAAGAAGTGGGGGATTTCTTCATTGCAAATTTTAGTCCCTCCACTCCCCATGTTGGAAATTTACATCTCATTACAAGAAATGCTTCAGATTGCTGTTTTGCTTTTAAAATTTTCTGAGGCATTGTTCTCCTTCAGACACATGTGACTAAATTAGCCACAATAATAAGTACTCACACTAAGAAACAACACTGTACATTCTAGTGTAGATATTTTAGGTAACAAAGGAACATTTTTATTTTTTGGGAAGAACAGGAATGAAAAGAAAAGCCTTTTGATCCCCTGCCATTCTGGTACTGACACACACTTGAAGTTTATTTAGGGGAAAATAAACCTTCTATGGAGAGAAACCTCTCTGTCAAGCAAAGAAAGCTTTTAAAAGAGCATAAAAAGCAGCACCTGTCCCCTCCTTCAATCACTCACAAATTCACTCACCACACAAGCTCTGTAAGGGACACTAAGGATTCAGGGACAAATAGAGTATGCTCTAGAGAAGTTCACACTTCAACACGTGAAACACCATTATGTCACATACAGAGGGCTGTGATTTGATAGATGCACAATGGATTTAGTATTAATGAAAACAAGGTCCAAACCTCTTTAGGCCTCAGTAGCTTCTCCCCTAAAATTAGCAGCACACCACAGAGGAACTAGCTCTGTTTCTTGGCACACAAAGAGATGAAATGATACTATGCTTTATTTTTGTTTTATATGTGATTGGAAAAACATAGTTCTTTCTGAAAAGCTTACTTCTAAGCTGTTACTTTATGTTTTATTTTCAAAGTTTAGAAGTCACCTGTGTCTTCAATAGAAATGTTTGGACATTATCATATGTGATCTCTTCTGAAACCAGAAAGTTCATGATATTAGGTTTCTTTTAAGAAGGCTAAATTCTATTTATTTCTAGATGTCCATAATGTATTATAAGTACAATTCTAGTTTTCAATAACTGCAAAGTGAATCAAGTCAAAACTTTTAGGTGCACAAAGACCATGTACAGAGGGATTCCAGACTTTGTAGAATAAAGATGATTCTGCTTTCTTCATAAGAATCTGAACTCAAGGACAGCGAATGACATAGCTTTGAATGATTCACAGTCCAGTAGCAGAAAACACAGGTGACAGATTGTCCCTACTGTCATGTGACTGACAAGGGTCAGAATAAAGACTCTGGAACAGAAGCAACGTAGTCACTTGCATCTGGAGAAGACTAGGATTCCTGCAGGATGGTCACAAGCTTGGAGGATAGGCAAGTACTTTGGGTAAGGCCATTGGTGGGATATTTCCAAATAGAGAAGGCAAAGAGGACATAGACTCCCTAACCAACCCCAAGGTGGGCAGTATAACAATTCACAGAGATTTGAGGAGGGAGAGATCTCCACTGGGTGAGTGATAAATTGATCCTGGAAGGCTTCAGAGGAGAGTTAACCTCTGACTCAGCAGAGCTGGGCTCTGGTGGATGACTATGGTCTAGGCACGTCATCAGCATAAATGGAAGCTCTTTGGGTTCTTGTCCACTTCCTTCTCCATTTTCTGAGTGTGGTCTGTGCAACAATGGCTGCCACAGACTTTTTGGGCAGATGCAGAAGTGACTCTAGCATGAAGCCTGGATTAGCTGAGATCCTGGTAGTCCTTATGGAGGCCTCCCAGGTCGGCCACTCTCTCAGAGAATGTGGAGCATATAACAGCAGAGCAGAAATGGACTTGAGAAAAAGCATGAAGTCCTGCAAGGAGAAGGGGTAGAAGCAGACCCAAACCAGTGAGGTTTGGGGCATCAAAGTTCTTTCTTACTTTGAGACCCCTTTGAATAACATGTTGGAAAAGGACAAGTGACTATCATGACTAAATGTCTTCTATGTTGTGTCCTAAAACAAAAATCTCCTTTAAGAAGACTTTGTAGAACTTTTCATCTTACCATCATCATTATTTAATTTCTCTCTGACCAAAACATAAAAACCAAGAGAAGGAGGCAGGTTGCCTGCAGCCGTGCTCACTGCTGTATCGCAAGCACCCAGCACAACGCTCCTGGTACCTATAAAGTATTCATTAAGTAAGTGTTGAGTGAAAGTTAAGTCTCATGGAAGTCTTATGGAACTGCTTTCTTTCTCTGCCGAGGTTCAGTAAAGTAAAGTGACTTGCTGGAAGTGACGTAAGTGTTGAGCGCTCAGATTCGGGGTTCTCAGGTCCCCAGAGCCTTGTTCTTCCGCCACCCTGCATCTCCTCATCTCAATGCACTTCCCAGAGCTTTTACAGGCTTTTTCTCTTCTTTAATTCTCACTCTGTAGGACCCTCCCCTCTTCTGACCTTCCTTGACTTTCTCAGACAGTCTGTGAGGAACTCTACAGTTGTGAGAGGAGGTGGTGTGGAGGGTCCCCAGATCCATCTCAGTCTCTGGGAGTTCTGAGCCTGTGATTTGAAGGTCAGGTAAGTCTAGCTTGTTTCTTCCACATGCTCCTGCCCCACTATTTGATACAGAGTGGGTCTTAGTAAATTATCCACTGCAGAAGAGACTCTGGGTAGCTTGGCTTTGTCTTGCCAGAGGAGGCGCCAAAGACCTCACGTATGGACTGAATGCATATGAAATGGCTTTTGGTCCTGGAGCAGAACGGAGTGGGCTGGATGGGTGAAGAGCTGAGGTGAGCAGCAGTGGGGCGGGTAGCACAAGAGCCATTTGGTGCCCATAGGCTCCTAAGGGGCTGCTGAGGGCAACAGTGAACAACTGAGGGCAGGAGCTCTGAGGAGGCAGAGCCAGTCACATGGCTGCACATCCTCAGCTAACAGCCCTTCTAGAGATTTCTTCTCTGTCAGTTCTCTATATAACCCAGTCTCTCTTACAACTTTAAATCTTCGTTTTGAATGTTCCATGAGATACTATTCATTTTATCTTTAGTCAGATAATTGCAACTAAATTTCTTAATTTATGGAAGTGCTTAAGAATGCCTCCTCTCCATCCTCTCCTAACACTAAAGGCCCAGGAACAAAACAAGACTCATAGTGCCTCCCAATCATTTCCGGAAAAGAGTGTGATTTAAGACCGTGACATAACCTTATGCATTTCATTTCTCTATGCCTAGCAAAGGGCCTGAAACAGAGGACAAACCCAATAAATGTTTCCTGCATAGAAATATTTCCGTATGGTCACAGGTATCCAGTACATGGAGGGATGTAATAGAAGGCAGGGGCAAGCTTCCTGCATCTAGGTGCATGCGGCAGGAAATCAGTGATCTCTTGCAGGAAGGCTGTACTAGGTGAGCTCTGGATCTATCTCCCTAGGAATTACTTCCCAATCTCAGACAGCTCCCTAGAGCAACAGAGCTGAATCCTGGCTGACACACTGACTCCATCCATCTGTCAGCTGCTTTATGGCAGTAGGTTTCTGTTTTCCCATCTATTAAGATGAAAATGAAAGGCTGGCTTTACTTTTATTTCTAAAAAAGATGATTTCTATGAAAACAATGAGAATTTTCTGGTTAGCACCTTGAGGCCATGTAAAATAGAATAAAGAAATTAAGCAGGAAACATCTATTTAACAGCTGTGAGTTTTCCAGCTCAAGAACACACTACAGTTCCTGAAGGATGTCGAATCATGAGGTCAGATAAAGGAGGGGGCAGTGTGTAGAAGCACAGAGGCCGAGTGACTGATCAAACTGCCTGACACATGGAAAAGTAAGACAGGCTGCAGTCTGAAACTTGGCTCTACCATTTCCTGGGTGTGTGGTTCCAGGCAAATTACCTAATCCCTCTGAGTCTATTCCGTCCTCAGAGGTGCCTCTCTACTGCTGAGATGATTTTAGGTATTCAAAGCTCCTAGTATGTGTCCCAAGGCAGATATCTAGAGGGCAGTGAGTTGCCTCTAGTGAACCCTTTTCCATTTCCACTTCCTGACTGTCACATCCAGCAGAAAACAAGGTGACACCAAAGGGCCAGCCCAGCAACTTCAGGATTTTCAAGCTGTCTACTACTAGTCAACTAAAAGGTAGGGTTTTCCTCACTCCTCTCCATGACCGCCAAGAAAAACCTGTCTTTGCTCCAGGGAGAAAAGGGAAAGATGGTCCTAAAGTGTTAACCTTGGAATCAACTTTGAAAATAATCTGAGGTGATCTGTGGCTAATTCTGATTATTCAACAGGGCAAAAAATGACCTTCAGAATGGAGGCTGGTCAACATCCCTCATAGCTGATTTCAGTCTCATTACTCCATCTCTTGCTCATAGTCACATGGAGGGGCACCAGGTACAGATTTTGGTACCACTCCAAGCTTGGAAACAGCTGTGAGCTCCCAGAGTCTTGCCTTTACAGAATGGCTCTGGTCAAGCTTCTCCAGCTTTCTCTCAAAACCGAATTGCTTTTAGTGTTCCTGCTCCTTGGTAAGAATGAATCGAGAACTGAAAGATAAGGAGAAAAGCACTGAGGCAAATGGGCCTTAGAAGGGGGCCCAGCAATGGGGAGTCAGAGCCATGGCCGGTGACATCTGAAAGCACTGGTGGGAGCAATTGATGAAGCTGACAGATACGTGGAGATAAGGTAGAATTCTATCCAGAAAAGCTGAGAGAGGGGGGAGAGTAGAGAATTCTACAAAGTGTAGACCACTCACGGAGGTAAACAAGTTAAAGATGATTTATTCACACAGGGAAGTGGGAAGTCTGAATGGGTCATTGGAGATGAGTCAAAGATTAAGATGTTCCCTACAGCACTGTGCTCTGTAGAAGGGGCAGCTGGGTGGTGCAGGGCACTGTATACACACTGTCTCATGTCACCCTTGAGTGAGCCTACATGTCAATGTAGGAGCTACTGAGCAATCATGTACTTGGCCTGTGGCAGACATCTTTGCTCAGCTGTTTATTTGATCCTTTTAAGAATCATAAGGGTTCGGATGGTCACTGACTCTGTTTTATAGATGAGGGAACTAAATTCCAGGGAGTTAAGTAACTTCCACAATAACTAAGTTAGTGTATAGAGGAGCCAAGGTTCAAAACCCCAGTATTTCTGAACCCAGGGCCCATGTAGACTCTTAATCACTGAGTTGGTTCTTCTCCCTCGATGTGGCAGGCCTTTAAGATTCTCATTGCACAGGGAGAAAACAGACACAGAAGGGTTAAATCATTTGCTTTAAGTTACACAGGTGAGGAATTAAGACAAGTTGAGATCCAAACTCAAGTAATACCTGTTGCCAAAGGCCAGGTTGCCTCCAGTACAGGGGAAGTCAGCAGGAAGCATCTGGCTGACATTAGCTTCCTTTTCTAAGGCACCAGCAGAGACTTGGGCTTAAAGAAGTCAGCTCAGACCACAAAGGATTTTAAAGATCAAAGCTGGTATTTTAATAGACCTTGGACAGAACACAAGACATAAACTGAGAGGGCTACAGAGGTGTTAGCGATCCAGCTCTGAAGAGCCAAGAGAGATATGCAGGCTGGTCGCCATTGCTCTCTCCTTCAAACATTTCAGCCAGCTCAAGATCTGGCCAACAGGGACATTATCTCTTCCTTTCACATACTCTCCTTTTAAATGGAGGTGATAATCATTATCTGGCCTTGCAAATAAGACTTTTGGAATAGTCCAATAAGACAAAAATGTCAAGGTGCTTTAGAACACATAAAGTGCCAAGTATATGTAAATTACTACTATTATTTTTATTATCTATGCCTTGGCTGGTCAGAATTCATCATCTGTGCCTACATTCCTTGACAAAGTACACAGAAGATCTAAAATCATTATTCACCTCCCTCCTGTAATTTCAGCACTGATTTTCTTCTGCCTGGTGTCAAGTTTGTGCTTTCATAGACCTGTGTGCATCCTTAAGGCAAGGATATTTCTGTTCCTCTGCATATTGCTTTGGGTCCTTTAGAGATGTACCTGAGCGTATGTCACCTGGTTCACACAAAAATGAATCACACTAAGGTATTATTAGTGTTAAAAAGCTAAGGAGGCTGCCTAAGTGTTGTTTTTTTTCTGCCTATTGAGAACAGAGATGTGGGCCAGCAAGATGGCTCAGCTGATAAAAGCACTTGCTACCAAGTCTGGTGAACTGAGTTCGATCCCTGGGACACACACACACACACACACACACACACACACTCACATACATGCACCAAATAAATTTAAAATGTAAGAAAAATATTTAGGAACAGCAACTGTAGCCGTGGGTAAACTATGGAAGACCCCTTTCCTCGATTCTCACACGTGCTTCCGTCCACATTGGATCCCAGCTGCTCTGCTTCCGCTTGTCTACTTGACCTTCTCTGAGATTCTCATACCACAGTTTGAAAATGGTGACTCAGTAGCTTATGAAAGACTTTTTTCAAAAGGTCTTTGTCTCATTTGTTCTTAGGTTTCTAACACTGACCCCTGTCTAAACACATGGTACAATTTCAGGAAACATTCACTGAGAAAGAAAGAATGAACGAGGGCTGGAGAGATGGGCTCGCACAAGGAGCACTTCTGCTTTCCAGAGTGGGGTTTGGTTCCCAGTCCCCGTGTCAGACGGTTCACAACCACCGCGATCTTACACCCCCTTTCCACCTACTTACATCTGCCTGCACAACAAAAATTTACTCTTCGGGCTTATTAGTCTTTTCCTCCGTTTATGAATCCTCCGGAATCTGGTGGTGTGCAACCCTCTATACCTCTGAGCTTCTCAAAGGCAGAAGGCAAAACATATATATTTCAAATATACTGAACTACGACCACTAGGCAAAATGTCTGACATACAAGAGAAGACCAGTACATATTTGTGAAAGAAAACAAGAAAGGAGAAAAGTAATTTTAAAAGTAAATAAGAAATAAAGGTAAGGAAGATAAAAGATGATTTGCAAGACTGGGGAGGTTCGAATTTGAATCCAGACCTGAATACATAAAATAGACCATGAAATAGACCACTTCTTTTATGGGCAGAGACCCTTTGATTATGGTCTTTGTGGTTTGTCTTAGAGACAGTTAACACATGCTAATGAACAGAGTAAGTGTTCATAGGTCAGGGATAGTAGGTTCAATTTCCAGGATTCCTGCCATCCTAAGAGCACAAGCTCAGCACGCGAGGAAGCTCTGTTCGTATTTGTGGTTCATATCTGTCCATTTTGAGGGCAACAGAGAGAAGCTATAGTCATTGGCCTTTATGATGACATTCAAGGCCCATAGGATGGAAAAGCCTGGAAAGCTCAAGACACTGAATAACCAGGCCTGAATTTGACCATCGAAGGGTCTTAGGATGTGCAAATATCTAGCAGAATGCAATATACAACTGCCTAAGGTCAGGGTGATTTCTGGGAGTTAAACTGAGTTCACCACCATGCAAAGCAGGTAATTTCCAGGGCAGCTGAAATAGTGGGACGGAGAGATTTTGCCATTCCTGTGCTTCCCCCCTACTTCTGAAGAAGTTTCACAAAAGGCACAGCACAATGAAAGTCAAAGTCATTCACCTGAAGCGGGGGAAACACATTCTCCCTCTGAAAGCTTAAGTTCTGTCCCCAGTGTCTACCTGCACTCCACAATCAACACAGCTTTCATAAATTTTCACATGCATGGATTCTCTTTGTAATGTGTGAATTTGAAAGTCACATGGAACCATCAGTATCACTTGACCCTTTCTGACAATGATTTGGAACCAGGACCAATGGGAAGACAGAGCGGGAACACTTGCAGCTGAGTTGGAGGTCTGTCTCTGGTAATCACTATCCTGCCTGCCCCCTTGAGGCAAGGGCAGAAAAAGGTACCTTGCTGACCCATGGAGACGCTACCTTGAGGACACACTTTAAAAAGCAAAAGTTACCTGTAGATGAAGTAGGACAGTGTGAAAGCTCACTCACCCACATAAATCAGAGAATAGAACTTTGCACATGAATACATATCTACATAATGGAAACCTCCTTTCTTCAATGGTGCATCTGGTTTAAGTTGGTGGACAGAACTTGTGGGTCTAACCTACTTTACCCCTTCATGTAGGGGTCATGAAGACTGGGAACAGATGCCTCCTTGGGGCTGACTGGTCTACCTTTCACACCTTGATTTTTACTTCTGCAGGCTTTCTATCAGCTCATCATATTATCAGGCTCCTGACATGCAGAATTCCCCTTATTTCTGCTTCTAAACCACTTTAGATGACAAAAAGTAAGGGCTGAGTTCTATGAGCAAATGAAAAAATGAAAGGAGTTTTGTGTATCTTTATAGTAATTCCCTTATATCACATGCCTCCATGCTCAAAAGCATCTTTCATTTTGTGGTGGACTTGAACTCTGGGCTTTGCACATACTACCCAAGCACTGAGCTTTCTGCAGTTCTAGAAAGCTTTTCAATGCTTCCCATTCTGACAAGCAAGTCCTGACTGCCCCGGGCAGTAGTTTCCAGTCTTCTGCCATCTGCCCTCCAAGCACATCCGCAGGAGCCCTCACAACATACTCTGGTGTTTCTCATATTCATGAGTCCTGCTGGTGAATGGCTCAGCTGCCTTGATATACTGTCCACCTTTCAAGGCCCAGGCACTTCCTGACATCTCCTCATGCCCTGCCTTACAAGTAGCCTGTTCATGCTTTCATGACATGCCTGCATCTCTCCTGCAGCCTATGTCACTTTCTGGGTTGCAGAAATAGTATGTTTTTAAGATCACATCAAGGTCTCTACTCCCTGAGATCTCTCTGGGGAGCTCCCTACAGTCCCTGGCATTGCCCCTTGCTGACTGAGCAGCAGCAAACATTCTGTCCCTCTTGTTCTTTGAGCCACATTTCACAATGTTCTGCAGTGTGGCCAGTACTGCAACGGTGGGCTCCGATCAGATTCACTGAGAGGGGAGTGACTCCTCCTTGGGGTAACTGAGGTGCCAAGCCTCTCCTTCCCTAGCTTCAGGTACTTGATCTGCTTCTCCTCTTTATCCTGCAGGCAGGGGATCTACAGGAGGGTGATCACTCTCGCTGTGTGGAGTGGTAGGTAGCCTGCTGGGGCACTTACCACTGCCAAGCCTCAGGAGCAACACATCTTGGAGCCTCCGGTTGAGGTCGCGGAGCTCCTTCATTTCAGATACGAGTGCCCCATACTCCTTGAGCTTCTTGGCCTGCTGTACGAGCTGCCTCCGAGTCCGTTCCAGCTCCTGTTGGAGGTGGCGCATCTCCTCCTGCTGCTGCTGGTAGTTACGCAGAAGCTCCTCGTACAGAGCCCGGGGCACGACTGCACCCTCCAAACTGTCCATGTCCTCTGTGCCTGGAGAGGCCTCCACAAAGACTTCTTCTGCACAAGTGCTGTGGCCCAGGCTCAGGCCGTTTTGTTTCTCTAGCCGGGCCACCACCGCCTCGATGCTCTTGTGCGCGGCTTCACTCGGCTTCCGTCCCTCAGGTCTCTGTGTAGGACAACGAGAATCAGTTCAGGCAAGAGCAGCTGGGACTTTCTTGGACTGCAGCTCAATATTTCCCCAGACAATCCTAGAATCACAGAACCACAGAACGTCAGTGCTTAGAGAAATCTGTAGAGCCACTTAGTCAAAGCCCTTCATTTTGCAAATGGGGAAACAGAGGCCCAGGGTGTCCTTGTCAAACCACACAAACCAGGTGTTGTTCTCCCAGGCTAGTACTTTTTCCATTCTGCTACCCTGACTCTTGGATGCAAGTATCAGTATCACTTTTCCAAATTCTCCATCTACCCCCAAGCCTCTCCAATGCCTGGGCAGTCACTTGCTCATGGGGGTGTCCAGTACAGAAAATCAGAGAATCAAGATGCAATCTGCCATCCCAGAGGAGTCACACCCAAATATATATATTGTGACCAAATATATATATATATGCAAGGCATTCTATCTTACCACCTTTTTAAGAGGACTTCAGTTTAAGGATGTTAAAACCCAAACCCATTCTCCTCTGGGCGAGTAGTACGTCTTGTTTACTCTGGTTCTCTACTACCTACTCACTCAGGACTGGAACTTGGCAGGAGGAGGCCCAGAGAGGTAGGAACCATGTTTAGGGTCACAGGGTAAGATACATGTGCCACAGAGCCCCAGGGCAGAATCTGGAGCCCAGCATCTAGCAGTGTACCTTCCCTCATATCTGTCAGCCTCTTCCTTATCAAGACAGCACAGAGAGGAAGGCTGACTGAGAAAAGAACCACCCAGGGGCTGGGGGTTCTGCTGGCTAAGGAAATTCAGTTCAAGTGGGCAAAGGATGGCAGAGGTGCAGAACCAACTGATCTGTCACCTAAGACTGGAGGGTTGTGAGCTCCCCTGAGGGCACTGTAAGAGGTAGACAGTGGAGGACACAAGATTCTGCACAACTTAACCATGTGAGGTCTTGCCTACCTTAACCTTCCAATATGTATCAAGAAATTGAAGGAAAGGAAAATGAGTCTCAAGATTGCATAATGTGGTAGTTCATGCTTTTAATACCAGCAATGGGAAGGCAGACCAGAGACAGGCAGATCTGTATGTGAGATAGAGGCCAGCCTGATCTACATACAGAGTTCCAGGCCAGCTAGAAGTACAGGGAGATGCTGTCTCAACAAAAGACCAAAAAAAGAAAAGAGTAAGATCACAAAATCCTTCCTTTGTCATTTTATCTGCTGAGATAAAGTGCAGATGAATTTATCTGCTAAAATGGCAATGATCACCTTAGTCATCTATCTATATATCTGTATCACTATACTGGGAGAGCCCTGGGGACAGGGACCACATATGGCTAATATCCATAACCCCAGGGACTGGGCCAGGGTCATAGTATTGGAATGTCATGCACTGAATCAACTGCATCTTTTGAATTAATTACAGCTTAGGAATGTCCTTGACCTTGTTTCCCAAATCAGATCAAGGGCAGAGCTGAAGTTGACCTTTTGTCTTCACTTCCCTTTCCCTAGCTCTGAGATTTTAACAGCAATAGGAGTCATAGGGGGAGCTAGTTTACTAAACAGATTTACACAACAAGAAAACGCAATTGCATGAAAAGGTTTTCATTCAACCCAGGGCTCCATAAACACCCTCTGTGAATCTCACTGGCATCTTTTTCCCATGAATCCACACTTAGCAGTTTGGGACAATTTGATAGCAGCTAGCTCTGAACTGATACTAAAGACCAACAGTTGCCTAATTTAAGTCCCTGTAATTCAGCAGTGGCTTCTCCAGAGCTGTGAGTCAGGGAGAAGCACATCATTCTAAGTCTCCAGCAATCATGACATTGCACAGACAAACGGGACTGTGACTGTGGCACAATGTAAATGAGGTCTCTCAGAAAAGTGAGTCATAGGCAAATATACAACTACTGTCCCAAGCTTCCTCCACCCTGAAAAAACAAAACAAAACAGAAAAATCCATGGCCTATGACACCAGGGGACATTTATAGTGGGAAGGAGGTCAGACTGGAGTTCTGTAACTATGAGAAACAAAATTGCTCCCATGTACTTTCCAAGAAAAGCAAAGATTTTGTTACCTTGATGTGTCTAAGCTGTAAATCTTCTTCCCCATAATCTTTAACCTCCCCATCATCTTCTATGTGACTGAGAGAAAGTTTGGGGATTTTAATTTTCTTCTGCATCACACTGTTTTCAAGGTCAGATTTGTCTTCTAAAATGCATATCAAGAGAACAAGGTTGATTATGAGTCGAAATGCTCAAAAAGTCCCAAACCTCATATTCTAGAAAATAAGTGAGGCCAGACCAGTAAAAAAGGAAAACAAACCCAAAGCCTATTCTGTCCTGCACAGAGCGCTCCCAAAAGCATCATGCAGGTTGATCACTGCTAGGATCAAGAGTACATGCTAACTGCACCATCATGCAAAGTGTTACAACTGCACCCAATGAATCTATAAAGGGGTTTCTCCATGCCCACTTCAAAGGTTAGCTTTTAATGGAATTCTAGAATCTTGGAGCTGGAACAGCCCCTGGACTGCCATCTGGTCTGAACTTAATTCACACATGACTTCCTCAATACCTAAGATATTTCTAAAACAGGTATCTCCTCAAGAAAACTTGGTAGGTTTCTCTGGCTTAGGAATCAGAAGGCATAAGAGGGATGGCAGGTCTTCTGGAAGTAAAGCCTAAGGAGGGTATGGAACTCCCCAGCTCCACATATGCTGAGATAGGCAGCTATATTATTTCCTTGATAACACCAAATCACAAACGGCAGGTCCAATGGACCCTGAAGATCAACTGGTCCATCTCTCAGTTCCCAAATGAGGAAACTCAAACTCAGCTGATGGCAGATGCTTGGCCAAGTGTGAGTGTGAGGAAAGGCAAGGAGTGGGAAATGCCTCCGTAGTCTTGCCTCGTGTTTCTGTGTGCTTCCAACGTGCACTGAAAAGTGCTACACAAATACGAAGGCAAATTACTTCTCCTTCCTTTCTCAGTGCTTAAGATAAACATCACAGAATCTAAGAGATTGATTTCTATGGAGAATCCAAACTGGTCTTTGAAGATCTGTCTCTCACTGTAGATGCCAAAAGTAAAAATTCAAGTGTGAGGGTTCTAGAGGTAGACATTGGAACTTACTCTGTAAATCGCCCTTAGTGGTAAAATAGTTTGTGTCTTGGATGGAATTGGGACTTTGTGAATTACTGTATCTTATTCCCCTCAAAGGTTCCCACTCTGTATCACAAATGCATTCTTTACTATGTTGCCCATTGCATTATGTGGCATGTGGCTATGGGTTTGTTAAATATAGTCTCCATGTGTCCTTATGCCATGTATTAGTGTGTACATGAATATGTGTGTGTGCATGTATGCACATGTTATGTGCATATATGTGTTAAATATGCTCTTATGTCTCTCCCAGGCCAGGCTTTTCTCTCCTCACAACTTTTCAGTAAAACTCGGAAAAATGCTTTTACAAACCAGTAACTATTCCAGAATTTACTCAAATGCTGTCTTCTTAAATCCAGTCTTAGCTGGTGAGGTGTGACTCCAATATCAGAAACATTGGAGTGTAAGTCTCAGTTCTTCCCTTACGGGGGGGTGGGGAGTGAGCAAAGTCTCAATTTAGCTGAACGTGGGCCTCTAGACCATGGCTTGGGGGATGAGAAAAAGGGTTTATACTACTCTCCAAGCCGTGCCTGGTTTCCCGAGCACTCAGAGAATGGGACATGTGTTCTTTTACCATTGTGTCTGAATCATTTCATTCTATAAGCATAAAAAGAAGAGCAATAAATGACAGAATACAGAGTATAAAGCCCAGGAAAGAGACATGGTCTCAGTTAGCAACCCCCTCCTGGTGAAAAGGCCTTCCTGCTGGGCAGAGGACTCATCCATGGGTTCTGCTTTTGTAAGAATAACCCGTCCTTGTCCTCTCTGTATCTGTAAAACTCATCCAGTGGGTGAGGCATGGGAAGCAGCAGGGACAGGATTGGGTATTTCTAAAAGAACATCATCTTCCCTCTTACGAATTAATGCTGACTCTTTTTAAGGCAAAAAGCTGCTGAAATGTAAAACTTCAAGAGAGTGCTTTAAATGAAATTATCTTGGCATGAGGTGTTTGTGCATATATACATACAGGGTTGGGGGAGGAAAGAAGAGAGGGAGGGAAGGAAAGAGAGAGAGAGAGGTTAGAGGATAGAGAGAGAGAGATAGACAGAATATGAGTAAGACACAGAAAGGCAGAGAGAGTCCAAGATCAGATGGGAGGCTTCTGGCAGTGTGTGAATAGAGCTCCTGATCTAGTCTTCAGTGTGACAAGTTGAAGGACAAAAGTGTAAGATGCCACCAAATGGGAAATGACAGCTGTGTTTTGTCTTCCTAGGCCAAAACTGCAGTTCAAACTGATGCTGGTGTGGAGTTGGTGCAGAAAGAAGCAGTGATTCAGACTCACAAAACTAGGTAGTATATGGGGAATAGTCCTCAGATCATCTCATGCAACCCTTTCAAAATGCAGAAGAGAAAAATGAGGTTCCCTTCAGGAACTGTACCCATTCCTGCAGCAAGTGGTCCCAAGAACAAAGGGGTAACAAAGAGACCAGGTCTCTATCCTTGAGAGCTCACCATGGCACAAGGTCACAGAGGTTAGTTTTATAACATAACTATGTACAAGCCAGGCATGGCGGCACACTTGGGAGGTAGAGGTAGGTGGATCTTGGTGAGTTCAAGCCCAGCCTGGTCTACATAGCGAGTTCCAGGTAAGCTGGGGATATAGGGAGACTCTGTCTCAAAAAGACCAAAACCCAAAAACCAAACAAAATAACGTGACCATATAAGAGACCCTCTTGCCCTCACCGTGAAACTTGGGTCCAGATCTTTTCCTCCCATATGTCATCTAACATTTTCTGAGAATTTCACTCTGGGTCCTGGAGACACAGATGTATGAGCAACCAGATGGGATTGCAAGATAAAAGACCATGAGAAGATAACTCAAGATTTTTAGCCCATCTTAAATATGAGAGTCAGTGAGTGTTATGAGATTTCAAGAGCAAGAGAGATTATTTTGGTGGGTCATAATGGAAGGCTTGGGTAAGTTACTTTTCTTCTCTGAGCCTATTCCCTCATCTGTGAATTGAAGTAAATAATTCTTACTTGCACAGTCACAATGGTGTAAAGACATCAATTCTCTATGCTAATAATGTGTGCAGAATAAATGGTATTGAACAGCTAGTGCACATAAAAGTATAGTCATTTAAGCATTGTGAGAACATGGACCCCATTTATGGCCATGATACCCTGAACAGGCCTGATCTTGTCTGACCTTGGAACCTAAGAGGAGTTGGGTCTGGTTGGTATTTGGGTGACAGAATAGAGACCATACAAGAGGAGCAAAGAATAGAAGCCATAACAGAAAGTTGGGAAAAAGTGTGTTTTGAACTGATCCAGTAAAGGTGATTCGGTTACAGGCAGGAGAGAGATGAGGACGGAAAATAAGGTGGTTGAAGCTGGAGAATAAATGGCCTCAAATGCCAAGATAAGAAGAACTAAGGTATAGTCTGCAGTTGTGGAAAGAATTAGGAGTCACATCTGCAGGCATAAGAAACCAGGCAAGCTGCTATCTCATTATTTGTCACTTCTTTTTATAGAAATGAGGACATAACATTTACCTAAAGTAGGAACCCAATCAGCTTGATAAGTGTGCCTTGAAAACAACAGTGCCCTATTCAGACAAACATTACCTCTGTAGCCATTGCCTGATCATTGAGGCCTGAGACTGGCTTGCTTCTTGAGCTGGAGACCAGCCTATTTGCCTGGCTCAGGGTGGCTGAAGAGTAGTACTCTATTTCTCATGTGACAAGAACCCCACCCCAGCCATACTCAGGCTCCATGTTCTCCCATGTCCTCCTCCTTCAGTGTCTGCTTTGCAAACTTAGCTCAGCCTCCACTCATCTCTTCCTTCTTCCTCAGATGTCTCATTCTACATGTTCTTTATACTCTATTCTCTTGACTCTACTGTAATCACCTGCTTGGAGGCTGCCTTTCCACCCAAGTGGGAGTAACCCAAGTGGGCCATAAATACAACTAGCCATATAATAGCAATTCTTCAAACAAAAATTCTTAATCAAGGAAAATACAAACAGGCTATGTCAATAAGCACATGAACAAATCATTAGGTAAAAGTGAATCAAAACTATGAAAATTCATTTTATATTGAGGATGTCTACAAATAAATAAGAGTTAAGGATGGCATGGAGAAACTGGAACAAACATATACTCCTGATGGGAATGCAAAAGAAGACAGCCACTGTAGAAAGCAGTCTGGCACTTAACTCTTAAACACAGAATCACCATATGACCCAGCAACTGCATTCTTGGCACATATTCAAGAGAACCAAAACATGTCATCCCAGAAACTTGTACATGAGTGTCCAGAGAAGCAATATTTCTAATAGCCAAAAAGTAGAATCAACACAAATGTTGATCAACTTGTGAATGGGTAAACAAAGTGTGGTATATCCATACAACAGAGTACTATTCAGTCCTAAAAGGAGATGACATACTAGTCACTGGCACCATAGATGAATCTCAAAAGTGTCATATTAAACAAGAGCAGTGAGACACAAGTCATATATTTTATGATTCTATTATTATTATTATTATTATTATTATTATTCATCCAGAATACAATAAAGAAGCTGGTAGTAATGAGAGCTGTGGGAGGTAGCCAATGGGAAGTGACTCTGTTTTCTTTTTGAATTGGGAATGGTGACAGGATATACCAAGAAGCACTAAATTTCACACATTTTAAAAGTTGGCAAAGTGGTGAGTTTTGCATTAATAAAAACACTTCAATGAAAAAATATGCTCCGGCATGGTGGTGTGCACTGGTAGTCTCAGCATTTTGAGAGGCTGAGGCAGGAAGATCTTGAGTTCGGTACCAATCTGGGCTATACAGCAAGTTTCAGTCAGCTTGAGCTCCATAATGAGATTATGTCTCAAAAAAAAACAAAAACAAAAACAAAACCAACAAACTCCCCAATACTTGTGGAATGTCTATTACATGTAATATAGATACTACTGAAAGACTTCACACTTTTTACTACACTTAACAATTCTGCAAATAAGTCAATGTGTTGCCTTTTTATTTTACTTTAAAAGAAAGAAAAAAAAAGAATCTCAAAGAATAAAACCTCTCCCTAAAATCACTCAGCAAACAGCAAAGGTGCAGAGCCAAGAATTGATATAGACCTCAGTTCTCCCAAGCTAAGTTGTACATAAATGAATGACTGAATAATGTTCCTGATAAGGATATCCAAACTCCCAGGCTTGAAGCTCCTGCTTTCCTGGTAGACAGTCTGTCTTCAAAGAGTCTCCAAAAACATCCATCATGGTCAGGTATAAGACTTACAGGTGGTAGCCAGGCCATGGTCTTGACTGGATTCCTTGAAAAGGCAGACTGAGCAGTTCACAAAGCTCTGAAGTTATATGCATTCACAGTAGGGCAGAAACAGATAGTGCCTTAAATCACACACACTACATGATGGTATCCTGGATACTTCACTGACTGACCAATGGGATTCTGACATTCCCTCGAGAGCTGTTCAGCATCTGGTACCACTGTAGTTTCCTTCAGTCTCCTCTTTCAACTATGTTTTCTGGACATGGTTATGGAAGATCTAATTTCTACGCCTATCTTTTTCTGGAGGCAGTGAACATGTACTGAATACATTTTGGGATGAACACCAACTAGGTGGTCTTTGGGTATGAGGTACTTTAAGTACAGTACCTAGTCTGTGCCAAAAATCTCAACCAGAATGCAAGGCCCGACTTTCCAAGAGATGCTGGCTCGCACAAGGCAAACATCTGGTCTCCAAGTCTTCCTTACCCTGCTTCTGAGTTGAAGGTAGATACCTCACCCATATCTACTCTACAGATTATTCAACACAGTGCCACCAGCAAAAAGTGGAAGGAGTGATTGAGAGGGAGGCCTGTTAGCCAATAAAAGAACAAAAAAAGACCAAGCTTTTGAATCAGGTGGTCCTTGGTTACAATTCTGGCTCTGCTACATACTAACGATGTGGAAGAAACTTAGGAAAGTTACTTAATCTGCCCAAGTCTCAGCAAAGTGGGGCTAAAGAAATGCTTTCTAAAGGGATGATACACACAAAGGACCTAGTATAGTCACATCCTTAGCACAGGTGTTCAATAAATAGCAACTGTTAGGTTATCCTGTGTGCTGTGTTCTTGGCTTCTTGTCCAATGGCAAAGAACCACTGCAAAGAACCACAAACTGAGACATGATGAAAGAGAAGCATTAGAAAATTTATATGGTGATGCCAAGCAAGACAGATGTGTGAGGGGGAGACTGAGGATAGGGCAACAAGAAACTGTAACTCTTGACTGGTCACATTAATACAGGTGACTGATGCTGTGGATCACCTAAGACAACAAATATTTTATATGGCATCTTAGTGTGACTTTGGATATGATTCAGGCTTTGATTCCCAGGAAACCACGGAAGAAACAAGCAGCTAAATAGGAAGGATGAAGACAGCTCTCTGGCCAATTTGCCTTTATAACTGTTCCTAGCTTAAAGCCAAAAAATCAGTTTTAATGTATATAGAAATAATATGGATCATCGAAAGGGATAATTTTCACCGTCCTGGTTTTCTGATTCTTGTTCCCTGGGCCAGGAAGACCATCAAGGCCAGGAAGACCATCAAGGGCCTGAACGTCGTCTACCTTCTCCTGTCTAACTGCTATTGATGTTAGCTGGTTTTGTTCCCCCAATAAATCTTGAACAAGCACTTACTATGTGCCATGCCCTGTACCACATTTTTTATGAACACCACTACGTCGAGTCCCACAGTAAATGTAGAGAAGCAAGAACTGAAGCTTTAAGAAGTGAGGTTGCTTTCCTAAGACACAAATAAGAGAATTTCAATCCAGATTGTTTAATAAAGGGTCCTGTTCCTGTCATCAAATTACATGCATTAGAACAGAGAAAAAAATTATTAAGTTGATATAACTCTACCTAATGAACTGAAAGTAACAAGTAAAATAGGGAGTATATTCATATAACTTGCAACGTACTTACCTTTCTCCCTGGACTCTGCCTACACTTTAGGAGCATTCTGTGATGAGTTTCCAACCTGGACTAAACACTAGATAAATTCCTGTACTACAAAGCTTACCAAGGCCACCAAGCTCTAAATAGTCCTCAAGTGGAGAGCTCTTCAGAACCATAAAGGACTTTGTGTAAAAAATATAGTTCAAAAAGATGTTCTTCAAAAATATAGTAGAATTTACTATTTGTTATTAATCTGAGAGGGATTAAATTTACCACTAGGGGAGGGGTAGAGGTCCACCAAAAGCAAATGGTGTTTTAAATAACACAGGTAGGTGAACAGGAAACCTAGGGCAAAAGTGTCTTTGGAGACTCCCAGAAGAATTTGTAGTATCAAGTTAAAAGGGAGAGGAGTGCTGGACTGCCTGCCACTTTACGTATCATCGTGCTGGATAATCAAAACAATCTAAAACCAGCAAACTTGGTTTGGTGTGGGTTTGCCATCTAGGATGAAATTCTAAATTTTGGAAGGCTAAACGTGAAATGTTTAAACAAAGATTTTGTCTTGTTTTATAAATGTCCATATGCAAGTTTCAAGTTTTTCATCTGCACAAAAAACACCCTGTGAAGTCTTATGTTTGCATTAAAAACAGATATACCACAGAAAAGACAAGCACATTGCATTCTTTGGCCTATGGTGTTTATTTTTATAAAATCCAAAGCAGACAGAATTCTCAAGTTTCAAGAACTGTATTCAGACAAGAAAACAAAAAGAAAGGTGCCCTGCTGTGGAGCAGAAAGCAGGCAGGGCATCAGTCTAAGGCCTGGCTCCCACAGGGTCTCGAGGTGAAATACAGTGATGAAACCAGGAAAACTTAACAGATCCTGCTAACTGTGCACCAGCCATGGGGACTTCCGGGTCTCTTTTATCTGTACAGTGCAGGACACCAACAGATTATCTCTAAGATTCTGCCAGCTGGGCTTGTTTGAAGAAATTCCCTACATAGAGAGAGAGAGAACTGCTAGGCAGGTTGGCGAGTCTCCTTGCTGGCCCTGACACAGAACTAGGGCACAGACAAGATTAGGAATGTCATTCTACTGTGACATCTGTCTAGCTGCCCTCATGTGTTTTTCCAGGATGGCTTCTAGGGTAACGAATACCCCCTGCAAAGGGTCATAGAGCAGTAAGACATAGGAAAACGATAAGCCTTCCATACTTAGGTCAAGCACCAGGAGGATTTAAAAACACACAGTTACAGTTTAAACTTGCCTGCTCTTTACATGTTTTTGTTCTTCTCAACACTCCTTTCCACAAGGGCAATGCCCACAACAAAGCTGACTGTTAAACTGCTAGTCCATCAGAGTTCCTAACAGCAATCTATATTCAGTAAGTATATACTGTGTACCAGGCACATTTTCATATTTCTTTGATAAATCCCACAATGGGCAAGGAGTGGTTACTAGTTCTATGTTTCAGATGAGTACCTGGTTCTCCCAGAAATGAAGTGACCTCTCCAAGGTCACACAACTTACAAGCAGCAGTCACAGTCACAATGCAAACCTATACTGACTTAGAACTCCATCCTCTTTCAGCTCCTTTACATTCCTTCCTCAGCATTTAAGAAAGTGACTTAAAAGGTATTTAGCCATATTCTACCATAACACAAGGTTCCTTTCTAAAATATCCCTGACAGGCTTGCCCAGTCAGCTCCCATCACAGGAAGCTCTGCATTACACTGGAAGCTCTTTCCATGAAGCCTCTGCTCTCTCTGTTACTAGCTTATTGTTCACAATTAGCTCTTGAATGTCTCCCTGTTCCTGACTCTACCTTTGGGATCCCCTGAAACAAATCTGATTCTTTCTCTATAATGTAAGACTCAAAGACCAAAAAGAACAAAAATACCATTCCATCCAAATTCTCTCTTCTGCAAATAGGCTAGCTTTCCTGCCCTACCTCTGTCTCACCAATGAGTTCTGGGGAGATACAGTTGTGTAGTTAAGTGAAAAAAAGCAAGCCAAGACCTACAGTGCTAAGACCTCTCTCTCCTGATTTGGTTTCCTAGCACACCCATTAGTTCTTGACTCTCAGCTTAGTGCTAGCAGGTCCTTCCCATTTTTATGGGTGCTTTTCTTCACCTGTGCTCTTAAAAGCTGGTGTTCTGGAGAGTTCTGTCCTTAAACACACTTTTCTCTCTCTGTTCTCATCCACTTTGACATCAGCCTTCTCATGGTCAATGACTTCCACATCATGGTCTTTAGCCTGGCATTCTCTTCCTAACTTTGGGCATATACCCACTTACTCCGCTGGCATACCCTCCTAGGTGTGTTGGATGGGCCCCTACGATTCAAGCAAAACTCATCATCTTCCTCTCCAACCAGCAACTCTTTTATCCATACAACCTATCTATCATCACCATCACATATCATCACAACCAATCAACTACCAAGTCTAATGGACTCTTATTTTTGGGGGGTCTCATTTTTTTTGCTTTTATGTGTAGTGCAAGCTCGCCTTGCATTTGTGATTCTCCTGTCTCAGTTTCCTAAATGCTGAGATTATAAGCTTGAGTCACCACATCTAGCTCTATTTTCCTTTCTTAATATATCTCAGATCCAAAATGACCGTCACTTTAGTTTGGATCACTCTGTGAGTGAACTAATTCACATTTCCTATCTGTGAAGAAGACTTAGCTCACTTCCTGTCACCAGGTGCTTGAGTTGCAATCTTCTGGGTAAAGCAAGAAGGTCTATTTCACAAGGAGGATGGATGCTTGTACTGAACCAGGAACCTGGTGGGTACTGAGTACCTACTGGTCAGAAAATACCAATGTCTGTTCCTTCTGCATTGTCTTCCATTGCACAGCTGGATCACTTACTAGAACTCAATACTTGCAGAACTTATAACTTAAACGGGCCAAAGAAAATCTCTTCAAGTTATGTATGTTTTTCTGGTAGCAAGAGTATACGCATCTTCAATCTCTAAGGAGCTAAGATGAAGCAGGTAGGCACACCGGAAAGGAAATCTGTTCTTTGAGACCAAGACCTCAATGTGAACTCTACTTTTTTGGATTTTTAAAAAAGTAATACACTCTTGGATAACAAAATATCACACACGAAAAAGTGGAAGTTTCAACTTGCCTGGGGCAACTTTTTCTTTCAGTCTATAAACCAGGTCTCTGAAACACTCTGTAGTACATATTATTTAGATGCAATAAATATGTGGTTCTTGAGCATTAAAACTCACATTAGACTCAACCTTTAATGATTAACATTCCAGCAGAATCTACAACAGATGACAGCAGATGAGTCCCCAGTCTTTGCTCCGATGTATATCAGCAGAACATGTCAAAAGCTAAATTATAAGTCTTCACTTGCCTATTTTTTTAAAAGCAATCCTTTGGTTGGCATTCTCCCACTGATGACATGCAACAATCTTTGCATATGAAATCAGCTAGCCCCCTGCATTGCTGCTAAATCTGTAGAAATTCCAAAGCGTTTCTGAAGCAAGTGATCTATTTGGACTGACGATGCCAAGCTGGGACCTGAGCCCTGAATGAGCTAAAATTATCAAAGCGAGAAGAATGTGGCTTTGGACACTATTTTCTCCAAGTGTGGACTCTGTTTTAGTTCAGGGAGTGATAAAGAATGTTGACTTTTCCCAGATGAACACAGTTAAATGAAACCCCAAAATCCCACTGCAGGTTTCTGTTCTAAACACACACACACACACACACACACACACACACACACGTGTGTGTGTGTGTGCACTGCTGCTTAGAGGTTTGTGTCCCCTTTATCTCCTCTCCCCAAATAAAAATGCACTTGTCTTCCTAAAGTGTGTGAGTTCAACACAGCCTGACCCAATGGGAGTAGGGGTAGAGCACTGTGATGCAGAGAAAGGGACAGCAGGCCCTAGCCCTGGAAAAGTTCACTGTCTGGCTGGAACATTGACTAACCAAAACAGTCGTAAAATGTTATAAATCAATAGCATGAACAAGCACTCTACAAAGAGTTCTGAGGAGGGAGAGACTCTTCCTCAGGGGCAGATGGAGAAACAGGCAATGCCCTTAAGGCAGGGTGCTTTCAAGTGTACTTTGACCACTGTCTCCAGTCCCCAGATGACTGGATCATGAATGTGTCCCCATGTCTGCTTTCTCTAAGGAAGATCCATGTACTTAGGTAGAAGTCTCTATGAGACAATGATTAATCCACCCTGGCAGGCTGGGAGGAGTTTGAGAGGGTGTATTCACAGAGTAGCAAGAAATACCACAAGTCTAGGGCAAGGGGGAAGGGTGGGTGAGGCTGTTATAAGCTAGGGCTGGGGCAGGTCTATAGGGCTACGAATGCTAGGCTAAGAAACTAAAGCTTTATTAAACAGACCCTAGGGAGCTTCAGAAGGTTCTAAGGAGAGCTGTCAATCAATAAGACGGTGTTTCAAAATATTTTTTAATATATATTTATTATTTTTATTTAATGTGTATTATGAGTGTATTGCCTAAATGTATATGTGTATCTGTGTCATGCAATGCCCACAGAGATCAAAAGAGGGCACCAAATTCCCCTGGTTTTAAGGAGGGTTGTTAGCTGCCATGTGAGTATTGGGAAACAAACCTGAGTCCTCTGCAAGACCAGCCAGTGCTCTTAACCACTAGGCCATCTCTCCAGTGCCTCAGAAAATAATTCTGAATGTAATCCAGAAAATAGACTGGAGAGTGGGTAGTGCACTGGTTTAGAGGGAGCTTAATCAAGAATACATTCAGTGCTAGTGGAGCTAGAAAGGAAAAACTACAAACCTTCCTAGAATCAATCCCTTCTCTGTGCTCCATCAAGGCTGGGCTTCTACCACTGCTTAGCACTCACTATACATTCCCTGAGGACAGTGCTTATTTCTTCTTCATCACTCTGTCCCTCCTCAGAAACCCTACATAGTGAGATTTTAAAAGTTAACCACTGGCTTCCCTGGATCATGTCATCATGGAGTTCACAGTACTTTGGACTCTGGATACTGGTGTATCCACTTATTATAGCACTGGGTCTGGCCTATGAGAAATAGTGAGAGCAAACTTGACCACAAGGGAAATTTGGTACATTCAAGGAATAATTACACAGTACAGGGGCCCAGGAAAATGACATATAAAAAGACTATAAAAACCTAGGGGAACTAGTTTTGAGCCCTCAAACCCTATAAATGTTACCACAAGCAGACTAGATTGCAGTTAAACAATAGTGAGCTCTTTACATGGGAAATTCTCAATTCAAAATCTGCATGGCAAATAAATACAAAAAGAAGCCACAACTCACAGGGAAGTGAATCCTTGAGTTATACAGACCCTTAGTAAGGGACAGGAGCTTCTTTGAGAGGATTTTATCCAGTAGATGACAAATGAGAGGCAGAGTGGGGAAGTGTGCCCTGTAGAAGGGAGGCTGATTAGGTAACCGGAAGAAGAGCAGAATGGATTTTAATACTCAGAGAGCAACCTTGTCCTCTGGCTGGAAAAGTTGCCTTGAGCTACACACTACACTGACATGTTTTCCCTTTCCTTTCATTTCTTCCATGCCATGCTGGGTGGCTGATCAACTATCTTACAAAGGAGATTGCCAGGCTGGGGTCTAGCACAGGAAGATCTGGAGTGCATTTCTGACTTTACCATTTGTTAATGTGTGGTTGGCGGAGGAGGTCCCGGTCTCAGTGTCCTTATCTATAAAATGGAAATAAGAATCACACGGCACTATCTATCAAGGGGTGCTAAGAGGACCCACAGAGACAATGAATGAGACAAGGCACACAGCAAGACTGTCACCAAAGGTAGGCTTTGCTTTTTCTTGAGCTGGGATTATAATGTGGTATAAAGAAAGCCATGCACTAGGGTCTGACACAGTGAAATCATGCCCTAAAGCACTGTGGGCAGCAAAATGCAAAGTCCCACAGCACTTTGGCTTTTATGGTTCCTGGGTATATGGAAAGGGACACTTTAAGACAGCTTTCAATTGGCTTGGGCAAATACTAAGTAAAGTTAACATACTCTCATTGAAAACCATAGAGTAGCCAGGAAGCTCCTTCTGACATCATGCCACCGGTGTCAAGGAGGGACTGAGTGATCGATCAGTGTAATTCACAAACACAAAGCCACCTCTGCCTTCCTCTTCAGGAACTATCTCTTCAAACTTGGTGCTCTAGTACAACTCTGTTTCCATCAAGGAGGATATGTCATGTCAGATGAGCACTTCAGGGCAAGTCACCACAGTAATTCTCAGAGCCACCAAGCTTAAGATGGAGTTTTAAGACCCACAGGAGAGTTATCCTGGGATAAATGAATTCCCAGGTTTACAAAGGCCCTTCCAATCAAGTCTACACCCAGAGAAACAGCTACAATTTAAAATCATCTGACCAGAATTCAGAATGTAGTCTAGGCAATCTCAAGTTATTGTCTTCCCCCATCTACCTCTTTTCTTTTCTCTTCTCAAGAAAAAGTGAGAAGTAGCACTTTTTAACTCACTTTGCTCAAAGTAGTACCACATATCTCCTCATCTGCTCTGCTAAGTTCCTAGGTGCCGCCTATGTTTTGTATGTATGTATGTATGATGTATTTTGAACAACCCATGGTGACTTGTGTGGATTTTAAAATAAGAGCTGGTGGAGGCTACCATCTGCCTAACTAACCTGGGTTCTTGAAGAACACAGTGTGGTGTCCATCTTGCTGAATAAATGGGTGGATAGATGGATGCTTGAGTGGGCAGGCAGATTAACAAACTCTAAAAGGAAACAGCAATTACATATGAAGGCCTTTACTATTGACTTCTGACACCTATCACTTCCACTTTCTTAGACTCTTCCGGATTGTCAAGAAGCACGCTTTCTTTTCTTCTAGCAAAAGGGAAGCTAAGGTTACACCTAGTTATAAATTCTCTCAGGCTTATTATCTTGGTGAATAAATTCTTAATCCCTTCCCTAGGTAATTAAGGGTGAGCAAGCAAACAAGATAAGACCTAATCACTCTAAAGGCTTCCCTATTCTAAAGGTAGATGGACCTATAGCCCTGTGCCCCAGGAATTAGCAAAGGATGTGGTAAAGATGGGAACTGTCAAAAAGAGGGCCAACCTGGTGTTGATTAAGTTCAGTCCTTCTTCCACTTCTTTATTCCCACAAACCTACTTTCTAGAGGCAACAGAGGGTGATAGAAAGGAATCAGTCATAAGGCTGAGCTCCAATGACAGCTTGCCTTGGGACCCTGGGCAAGTTGCTATGATACACGCTAAGTTCATCCTCAGGCTAAATGAGAAGAAAATGTGGGAAAGGTATCAAACCTGTAAAGTACTGACAGTGTCTTCATTCAGTTCCTCATCTTTGTGTTTTCTTCCAGGTTTGGGGGAGGTAGAGTCACTGTCTCTGTCCACTCACTCTAAAGCAGTACTTTTAGTAGCAGCAGCTAAAAGACTGCTCTCCATGTGGAAATGATAACTTCTTCCCTGTTGACTGAGCACCTACCTAAGTTTTCTAGAAGTGACTAGGAAAGAGGACCAGCTGTCTTCTCTTCAAAAGGACCCTATGCCTCAGCATGGCAGACAAACCAGCTGAATCTCCCTATCATCCGATGCTTGTCTGTCTGTCTCTCTCCTATACACCAGTGAGCAGGGTTAGGAGGTCAGGCTCCATCTTCCCCTTGAAACTGTTTCCTGACCCCCAGCTTTCTCAGGGACCCTTCAGGAAGAGTTGCAGAAAGGGGTGTGGAGGTAAGGACTAACTTAGGTCCTCTGCCAACTGGCCAGTGCACTGAGGTTACGCCTCCTCGTCCTGCCTAATGATGGTCCTGATGGAACAAAGATGTCATAGGTTCTTTCTGTGGCAAAGGCCTCCCACATATCTGCCTTGCCCACTGCTCCAAGGAGACAGCAAAGGCCTTAAAGGGAAGGAGGGAGGGAGGGAGGGAAAAACAGAGAGGAGGGAGGGAGGGAGAGAGAGAGAGAGAGGAAGGGAGAGAATGATAGTTTGACAAACTTAAGGAGATGGCAACAGAGAGGGAAGCAACTATCTGACAGGTTAAAAAATCGGGAGAGACGGAGAAATGAAGGTACAGACAGACAGCAAGAGAAGGGGAACGTGAAGAAGCAAAGGAGCAGGGAGAATAGAGTCAAGAAGGAGGAGACAGACTGACAGCACAGCGCAGGAGCTTCAGGGTAGCGGGGAAGACAAAGAGGACCCAAAGGTCTTTATAACTACTGGTCTGGCCTCCTAGAGATACCTTGTACCCCAAAGGAAAGCCCATGGGGCTGGAGGGCGGGACAGGAGCAAGCAGTGGCTCTTCTGCCCCATGGCCCCTGCGCCCCGGCCTTGCCCGGTCCCAGCCCAGCCCACCCAGTCCCAATGTCCCTCCCGGCCCGTTCGCTCACCTGCCAGCGCCAGGATCTGGGCCTTGTGGAGCAACAGCGCGCCCCAGTCCCGGGGGGCGCGCGGGGGGCTCTCGGGCTCGGCGCCCAGCTCCTCGGGGCCCCGGTAGACAGCGTACACCTTCTGGTTGTCAAAATCCAGTCGCGAGCGGGGGCTGAAGTCGCGCACGCACGACACCGGCAGCGCGTAGCAGACGTTGTCCTCCAGGAACCGCACAAAGGCGTACATGGTGGGCGCCGGGGGCGGGCCCGGGCTCGCCGGTCTCCCCGCGGGGCGGGAGCGGAGGTGGGGACCCCGCGGGGGGCGTGAGCGGCGCAGCCGGGCCGGGGAGGGGAGGCTCCCCCGGGCCCCGGCTCCCCCCACTGTTATTGTTCCTGAAAGCACAGCTCTGCCAATCGGCTGCTCTCGTCTGGGCGCGCAAAAGGGAGGGAGAGAGGAGAGGGGGGCGAGGAGCGGACGCGGGGGTTTGGAAGCGCACCGCCACTCGCGAAGTCAGACCCGAGCAATCACAGCCGGAGTGCGATTGGAGTAGGGAGGGGAATGAGCAGAGATTCAGTTGTAATAATAATAACAGTAGTATTGTAGTGTGCGAGAAACAGTGCTAAAAGTCGGTTTTCGGCCAGGATTATGCAGTTTCAGCAATCGAGCTGCAGACCAAATTGCATTGCCAAGGACGTGCAATGCCAAGCACAGGAGCGTGAGAATGATTGAGGGTGGTGGGCTGGTAGTGATTTTATTTGAAGCCCAAAGCGCAAAGTAGCACTAAACAGAACTTTAGAGTGTTTCGAATTTAATCACTCCTCTCCGCTCCTTTAGTCCGCTCTCCCCATTCCCCCCCCCCCCCCTTTTTTTTTGCCTCTTCTCTTTTTTTTTTTTTTACTCCTTTTGCAAAACTGCCAGCACCTGCTGTAAGGGTCAGTCAGCCAGAAACATTCCCCCAGAGCTGCCAAACCAGTTCTGGCCAAAACTGGGACTTATCCGGGTTTTCCAGTTGGACCGGCTGCTGGGTGTTTGAGGGTTTGTCTAGAGCTGCTGTCACCCTAAAAGAGCACCCTTTTCCCTAAAGTCTTTTTCTATTGAGGACCCACCTCTTCAGCATGCTACCTGTGGGTAGAACAAGTTGGAATGAAGCAAGCATGGCCGGCTCTGGACAGGCAGGGTAAAGGCTGGACTCTTCTGGAGTAGTTCAGGAGTTCAGGAACGGAGCTGGGTAGTACAGTCCTTTCTTTATCCCTGATTTCACAAGCAGATGAAGCCTGGACAGGATGGGTCTCCTCAGACAAGCCAATGTCCACCACACAAAGTGTGGCTGGGCGCGCCCTTTGTAACTTCCCTGAGGATGTGCCTTGTATAAAGAAAATAGTTACTAATACTCCCCGTTTTCTAACCCAGACAGGGCATTTGGCAAGGGACTCAATGAATCTGGGGTGGAGGACAGATAAAATTCCACATTCACTCATTCCTTCGTTCACTCATTCACTCACACTTTCAGGAATTGAGTACACCCACAATGCAAGATTCTTCGCACTGGTGTCTAGAGAAAGAACAGACACCTGGATTCCTGGACCTTATAGTACTTGTTAGTATATCAGAACCTAAATCTCAGTTGAATCTTATGCCAGTATTAGGTTACTATATGAATAGCACACTTTTCCCCTGCTTGTAACCTTTACATTCTAGTGGGAGAACATTACAAAAGTTTAAGTAATGAGATTATAGCGAGAAGAGTGTTCTCATTAGAGGCATGATTAGTGGAGGTAGTGGATATGATTAAATATTCTATGTTTCAATTTTTTGAGTTTTGTTTTTTGTTGTTGTTTTGTTTTTTGAAACAAGGTCTCACCATAGCTAGCCAGGACCTCACTGTGTAGACCAAGCTAGCTGCAATTTTACAGAGCTCTACCTACATCCACCTCCCACTCTGAGTGCTGAATTGAAGGTGTGCACCTCCACCCTGGCTTTAAGATTTTTTATTTTAATGAACTTAACCTGTAAATAAGAAAGCAAGTGCCCCCAAATTTTAATTGTGATTTTCTGAATTTCTTGCTTTGGTAAGTAATTTACTTTCCCTTGTATCCTAAATTCTCTATATTTATACTCTTGGTGCTACAATAAGGTATTACTTTCTGATAAAAACAAATTAATCATTTTAAACTAAAGGCATTGTGTTCACATTTCAGATCAGTGGCACCCGTGATGGAGATAAACCCAAAGGCCAAATCAGTTCATTGCAATTTGAGGCAAATTTTATGAGGTTAAACTCTACTAGGACACAACTCCCAGATGCAAGTCTAGCAGGCCAGATAAAGTTCCCTTAAACTGACCCATTGGTTATATCCAGCCAGCTAGACAGGACTTCAAGTCATCGTGATGTAGATTTTTATTCTGTCTTGCCACACACCCTAAGTTGTTCCCAAAATTTTGCCTTTTGAATATGATTTATTTTGAATGATCTTAAATGAGTTACTTTAGAAATACATTCCTATGTTGGTTAAGGGAAAGTAATGTGTAGTAAGATTACTGATAATTCACAAGATGGAGCATGCAAAGTTAGCCATATTTAGTGACAGTCCATGAAACTCTAGATCATGTTTTCAAAATTACTTCAGGAAGCACTATGGCCAGTCTGTTCTCTGCATCTAAATGCGGGTCACCCCAAAATGTGTCGCCAGTCTCATCTCTCCCACCTTCCCAAGCGTAGCTCACATCACAGTGTACATAAACTACTTGACATTTTTCAAGATGGTATATTTTAGCATAGCTGCAGCCTTTGCTTTTGCCCTTCTACTTGTCCTGAGAAGTTCTTCACCCCTGAGTTCGTAGCAACATCATTTACTCTAAAAACCAGATCAAGTATCTTCCTCTTTGTGATGCTTTCTATAGCCCCCCCCCCCCCCACACACACACTTCTCAAGTACAGAGTGATCTCCTTCAACTGTTCTATCCCAGCATCTTTTCCTTCACTGTCAGAGACGGGGAGACTGACACTGCTCTATATTGCCACCCTCAGCAAATGTTTAGGGATCTCAACTCTGGTCATACTGGAATTTAAAAGTAATCGGTTTACGAAGCGGAAATGGAGATTTTATTAAAGATATTTAATATAGGCTTAAGCAGGAGGATACTTAAGAAAGAATGGTACTCAGGGAAAGAAAGCAGGAACATGCCCAAGAACTTGGGTGTGGGCTTTTCTGAGAGACTGTCACAAAAAGTAACACCGAGACCAGTGTAGAGAGGGGCCCCGCAAGGGAGAGTCTCAGTTGTCTTAGCTTTAGCCATATACCATTTTGGTGGCTCTCAGGTTACACGTCAAAAGGTTGCTAAGAACTTTTTTTTTCTTTTTCTTTTCTTTCCTCTCTTGATAAATAGGCAGAGTCTGGAGATGCCTTGCCTGGAATTATAATCTGAGAAAGTAAAACAGAAGCCACTAGGGTTGCCCAGGGTTAGTACATGTCCTTTCTCCCTAAGTGGAGTTTTTGGTAAGATTTCCAGAAAAATTACAGGTTTCTATTTGGGAAAGGAGAAAGGCCTTAAGCAGTTGTTAATTATGTTAGAGTTCTTATTTCTGGTGGCAAGAGGTTTCTACCAGATAGCTGGGTGCAGGTCACCCAGAAGTTTCCTGTCTTAGACTGCTTCAACCTGACCTGCTTCAACTAGAATGAAAACTCTTTGAAGGCAGACAAAGGCTAGTAACTTCAGCAGCCCAGGTACATGACACATGGCTGGGAATTAAAATGTTTAGGTGAAAACATAATAAAGATAGATACCACAAGATCATGAACAAGCCTCTCATACACTTTAAAGTCTGTTTGTCTTTTTCAGAGTTAGAAGTAAATCCCAACTCTCTTTCCCATTCCCAGTAACCTAACAAATAGACAAATTCTTGATGATTTTAAATATCACTGTACCCTGGGTTCAAACAAATTTCCTAGCTAAGTTGATGTGAAACAGTATCATAGGACAACATTCCATTTCCCAAGAACCACATAAGAAGAAATAAAAAATTGAATGCAAAGAGGATCAATATACACTCAGACCCGTTTTGCCTGCAGGTCCACAGAAGAGCTTTTGGAGAAGGAAAGGCAGGCACAGTGGCTCAGAGAAATGATAGAGAGCAATAGAACGACATCCTGTCACTGTTTCCTACATGATTCACATATTCAGTCTGTTGACACAGTAAGAACCTATGCTGTTGCCCTACTGTGTCAGCTCCTTTCATGTAACCCCTGAACCCTAGAATCTGAGTCAGAAAACTACCTCCTTGACCTAGAGATTATAGCCCTGAGCTTTATACATCCCAGTAACTTGAGATGTTTTTGATTCATCAGTTTACGTGAAAAGATAGTTTAAAAATACAAATTCTAAACTCAAAAAGGCAATTTAAAGCATCAAGTTCAACGAAATCATGATTGTATCCTCTCTTCAACACTGGTGTCAAAAGGTCTTTCAGTTTTATCGTTAGGAGGTTTACTACTACCCCTTAACTTTTGGACACTCTTAAATGTTAAGAAGTTGTCTGGCTCTATGATCTGGCCACACTAGGTTGATCAAGAATCTCATCCTAGCTCTTCAGATATGTAAAACTCAGGATCATGTCCTTCCAGAATCTTGTCTTTCTTCTTCTGCCCAGGCCAGGCATCATCATTTCTTTTGCCTGCTTCTTCTTACTTGACCTGGTTTCAGTGATGATAACTGGGATCTCTATTTCTCTGAAGCTTCCTATAAACTATGCATCCCAGGCATTGTGCATATTTGATTGATTTCACACCCAATCTTTAAAGAGAGTGTTATTAACCCCTGGGCAGAGTTCAGAAATTGATACTATGTCAAAGCAGATTGGTTCTAGGGAGGCCTGAAAAGCTCGTGGTCCCATTTTCATCCTAGAGGAAACATATGGGGAAGAAATGAAGGGAAGGCAAGGGTGAGAAGGAAGCCTGTGATGAGCTGCGCGTCCTCCCCACCCTTCTCCTTTGTGTGCCAAATGCACTTTGCCTCTTATCCAAATCATTTTAATGGAGCAGAACATGTACACATCTGGGCCTGCTTAGCAACCACATCTGCATCTCCACTGTACTTTCCTATTAAGTTTTGCAGAGCGTTGGGTTCATGTCAGTCTCCTTCAGTTTTGCCAGCTGAAGCATGTTCAGTGGCAGTGGTGGGTGGGACTTATGTTTTACATTACTGCATGGAATTCTTGATGTACTTTGCAGAGCTATTTTAAGGAGACCTGGGTTCTGTGAATTTTTAAAGCAATTGGAGCGTGTCTTTTCAACCTCTCTGCTAATAATTGATCATATTTTTCATGATTTTGCTTTTTTTCTTGTGGTGTTTGACATTTCAAGTTTCTCCTTTTTATACTTTTTAAAGACTTTTAAAAAAGTGTTTTAGGTTCACCACAAAATTAAGAGGAAATTACAAAGACTTTTCCATACATTCCTTACCTACACCCCTCCATGCATAGCTTACCCATTGTCAAAATCTCTGACCAGAGTGGTACAGCTGATGAACCCATAGACAGATACATTGTTATCACTAGTTTATCTTAGGGTTTGTTCTCAGCATTGTACATTTTATAGATTTGGGCAAATATATGACAGGTATCTACCATGATAGCATCATACAGAATCTGTTCATTGCCTTAAAAGATTTGACAACAGGCTTCTTAAATCACCCCTTCCTTATGCCCAAAATACTAATTTTTTAAAGCTCTCTGAGGTTACCAGCTGTTCATGCAGATTTCTCCTTTGTTATATCCTCTGTTAATGGCTAAGGAGTTGGTAATCACTTTAAGGGTTGAGGTGGAGGCTTCTCTGAGCCAAAAGAAGAAAGGGTGAGATAATTCTAGACTGAGCAATCTCTGTGAACAGTGTCAACCCCTTTCCATGCCCCACTGGAGGAGCCATAATAAGACTATGAATAAAAGTGAACATTAATAGATGTTTGCCTTATTCCTAGTCTTACACTTTATTTTTCTTTTACTCTTCAAAACAGTCCTAGGTGATAGGTACTGTACTATCCTTAGACTCTTTTAGACCCTTTAGGGATTTGCCCAAGGTCACATGGGAGTAAATGGGAGAATCAGGATTCAAACTTATATAGGTCCTTTAGCTCTAGAGGCCAGCCATGGACATCTACATCAATTTTAACTTTGACTGCTTTTGCAGAGGACCTGGGTTTGATTCCCAGCACCCATATGGCAGCTAACTACTGTTTGTAACTACAGTTCCAGGGGATCCAATGCCCTCTTCTGGCCTCCACATGCACTGCATGCAGGTGGTATACCTACATACTTGCAGTCAAAACACTCATACACATAAAATGAAAAAATAAATGTTTAAAACACAAATCTTGACGTCTAAGCTTGTATATTATGATGGAAAATCACACACACACACACACACACACACACACACACACACATATAAAATACAACATCTTTTCTTTCAATAGCTCCTTCTTTCTTTCACTATGTAGCCTAGGTTGGCGTGATTAGAAATTCTAGTGCTTTTGCCTCTTTAGTGCTGGGATTATAAATGTGTACAACCACACCTGGTTTTCATTTATTGTTTTAGTACTTGTCATGGTTAATGTTAATTAACTTGACAGAATATATAACTGCCCAAGAAGATGGGCCTCTAGGCATGCATGTGGGGGATTACTGAAGTGGGAATACCTGCCCATTGTGAGTGGCACCATTCCCTGGCTGGGATCCTGGACTATATAAGTGGAGAAAGGAGCTGAGCAATGGCATGCTTTTGTTCCTCTCTATTCATTATTGTCTGCTTCCTGATTGTATGTGAAATGATGAGTTACTTCAAGTTTTTGCGGCCTTGACTTCCCCACAATGATACCTTTGACTGTGAGCTAGGATTAACCTTTCCCAGTACTAATAAAGTACTTACAGCAGATATATTAAAGAAAACTAAGGCCTTGTCTCTATTTTTTTTATTATCATGCATAATTTAATTACTGTGAGAAAATATCACAAAAATAAATGAAAAAGATTATTATTGGAGGGTGAAATTTTTTTTTAAAGGTTGGATGGGAGAAAGAAAGATGAACATGGTACTTACAATTTGGGATAAAGTGTGAGAGAGAAGGTTATCTCAGTTGGTAAAAAGAATAGATAACTAGAAAGGACCCTATCTCCCACCCTGGTAATGTACCCTGCCATGTTGCTGGCCTATGAATAGTCTCCAGTCACTGAGCTCTGCTTTGAGCTCAGGAGCTCATATTAGAGAGGCAGTAGTCCTGTAATGAAATGTCAGAATCACTTGGACTCTGACCTCAGATTTAGGTTCAGTTACTGCTCCATCACCCCTCACATGCTATGAGATCTTAGGCAAATCTCAGAATCCGTGATTTTCAGCTGTCAGATAGAACATAGGTCTCTCTGGCAGAAGGTGCAAGGTACCATCACTTGCATTTTTAATTTTCATCTTAAGAATCTTTATTCCTTTTTCATTTCAGGTCACAGAGTAATAACAAGGTGGATTTTCAGAGGATAGTTGATTTAGGTATTTCCTCTCTCCCTGATGGCTGGGCAATGCTACTTAGTATATGTATGTGATTGCTCACCATCTCTTCTTGGCCAATGGGTAAAATCTACCTTATTTAAGTAAGCTGAGATCTTTCTAAAGTCTTTACTTTGTATCTTATGAAGTTTTGAAAAATAAGTTGAGCTTAGGGTTTTATTGTCTACTCTTAAAATCATGTTCAGATTTTGCATATTTAAAACATGCCTTTGGAATTATGAAACACAATGTTCTCAATCATAAAAAGGATGAATTATGTTATGCCTTTCTGTTTCCCTTTCCGTGTTTTCTTCTTATCTCCTTGCATGAATTTTTCTTTGATTCCTTGCCTTATGTCCTAACTTGTCTGAGACACTAGCTGTGAAAATTTACACAAGATACTTAACTCCTTTAAGACCGACTGTTCTTTCATTCACTGACCATTGAACTATTTGTTAAAGGCTTTTTATATGACAGAATCACTGCTTAATACTTGGAGTACAATAGAGAAGCAGACACACTGAGTCTCCTTATCTATAAAACAGGGAAAAGCAACTTCATCATTTAGTACTATTAAGAGGAATAAACAAGATAATGTATGTAAAAGGGAGGAAGAGGCAAACTAGAGGACAAATGTTTGAGCATTCTGTCCTTGTAATGCCAAGTCCTTTGTATGCAATCCTCAAAGTAACCTTGGGAAGTTATTGCAGTATCCTTGTCTTTTATGTGTATATGCGTGTGTTTGGACATGTGTGCAGGTAAGTGTGACATGTGCATGTGGAGGAGGCTCTAAGTTGGTGTTGGGTATTGTCCTTGAGGCTCTACAATTTAGTTGTCCAGGCAGAGCCTTTCACTAAATCTGGTGCTCACCAACTCTGGCTAGTTTAGATAGCTAGATTGTCCTCCTCCGCCTCCTGAGTGCTAAGATTACAGACTGCCACCACATCTGCCTGACTTTTACATGGATTCTGGAGATCCAAACTCCAGTCTTCATGCTTGCTCAGTAATCACTTTATCCACTGATCCATCACTCCAGTGCCCTATTAGCCCTGCTTCAAGTATTGAGAGGGGAAATGTTAGGGTCCAAATCACTCACTGGTTTGAGCCTGGTGGTTCCCGTTCTGCTGCCTTCAGTGCTCCCTACACACTGCCTGTCATTCAGTTGGTGTGTTAATTCCCATCACCAACCATTTTTCTTATGCTCACAGTACATCTGATAACACCAACTGTGGTTTAGGTAGAGCAAGGGGTCCTAGAATAGTAAACACAAATCCCGATCCCTGATTCCTTAGAGCTCAGTATTTCAAGTCATCAGTAAAGGACTGAGGTCTTTTGTAGTCACCTTTGCAAGCTTGGGAGACTCTCAGAAAGAGGAACATTCTGGTTCCAAAGTTAACCCATCTGCTGCTATGACCTTTAAAGATGACATGTTTAAAACTCTTTGTCCCTCTGACTCTTACACTCCCCAGGTGAAGGCAAACTACATCTGCACAAACCATGAGGCACATTTTTCCTCTTGAGATGCTCAGTGTCGATCCAAGTAAGCAAGAGTGCCAGAAAATGTTCACTTAGGGCCTGCACATTTTCAAGAAGCTGAGAGCTGAGTAGGAAGTGAAATCACTGTGCTTATACTTGGCAAAGGGGCTGCAGAATTGCCCCCAAGCTAAACAATCCACATATATACCCCAATTCTCTTCCATCTCTCTGTTCAGATGGGTCACAGCAAGGGCACATAACAGATTTACTAGCATTAGATCTGCATGTACTTAACTTCTCTTTAGAATCAATAAACAGAAGGGCATGCCAGAGAGCCCCTATGCCACTGGGAACTTGTAAGGGTTAGCAGAATGGAAAGACAGACATGAAGATGTAAAGCAGAGCTCTGCATGCAAGAAAGGAGGAAAAAAAATCTTTTCCTTGGCATAGAGAAATTGCATCCTGGAGGTTCTTTTTTACCCTTTTCTTGGCAATGTAACAATTACTTAAAATAGAGTTATGAAACAGAGACAGATTCTATAGAAGCAAGAAACCAAAACTAATGACTTCAGAGAATTTATGGCTCAAACTTCTCATTCTAGAGAATCAAACAGGCCAGAATGATGACTTCTCCAAACTTAAAGCATCTGTGGCTGGCCAAATCAACACCGGAGGCCAGCTTCTAGCAGGCCTTGCCTCTTCCCTACACTGTCCTGTGCTCTCTGTATTATAAGGAAAAGTTTTCAGTAAAGGGCAATTGCTTCTATCCTCAGAGAAATATGTTAGTCGACATTTCTAAGGGCTATAACTGAAAGAAGTCTCTTTTTTCTTGGGGGCTGGAGGTGAAATTATTTATTACTTCTTCTTTTTTCTAAGTGTCACCTTCCCTTCAGAGTCTTTTTCTAATGTACTCCCATTTTCAAGCTACCTGCTTCTGTACCATCCCTCTGTGCTGCCACATTCATCAAGGTGCTATTGGTTCTATAATAACTGGCCGATGTCCAAACTCAACTTGTTTTCTAGAGTTACCCTAAGCACAGCTGAGGTAGTCTGGACTTACAGAGATTTTACTGAAACAAAGGTAGAAGGATTGCATTGCTTCTTGGCTTTTTGGTTAAGATAAAGTGCATGATGCATTAGAATGTACTGAACTTGGAAATGACACTAACCAGAGTTTAAATTTCAGCTCACTAATGGCCCATTAATGTGCAGATGGAAAATGTGACTTGACTTGCTCGGTTTCCTCATCTTGGGTAGGGAGACAACTTTCAAGGCATTGACTAGATGAGAGAGGGTTCAGAAAGCATAGATCTTTGTACACAGTGTGCCTCCATGTCCATAAAAAATGTAGTATGTTGATTTTATAGATCACCAGCTTATTGTCAATCATTCATAAAAGTATTTCCTGGGCCACTTGGTTGTGACAGATCTTATTTTAAGTGCTGGAACAGAGGAAAAGATGAACTGGCCCTTACCCCACAGGAAATAATTTTAATGGGTGTTATGGATTGTTTTGTATGCTTCCTAAAATATAACCTGAAGCCCTAACCCACAGTATCTATAAACTATTCCTATTTGAAACAGTCTTTGCAGATAAAGAGGTCATTAGGGTAGACCCTAACCCAATATTATTTGTGTGATTACAAGAAAAGTACCCTATGAAAGTCAGAACTCAGGGAGAATGCTATGTGATGATGAAAATAGAGACTAGAGTGAAACTATATGCAAGCCAAGGAACACTATACAAGCAAGGCCACCTCCCCACTTGAGGAAGAGGCAAAGAGCGACACTGCCCGGAGACTGAGAGGGAACAGAGTTTTCCTGACTTTCAATTTCTAACCCCTAAAACAGGAAGAGGATACATTTCTATTGTTTTAAGCTACCTATTTTGTGTTAGCTCTAAGGAATGTATGTAACTGGGACATATGTAAGGGAGCAAAGGCACTCATTCCAGTAGAAGAAAGGAAATAATACTTGTTGAATTCCCTGAACTGAGTCTGTTACCTTTACTTAATTATATACTCTTAGTTATGCCAGGTAGGCTTCTTGGGAGCATCAATGGAAATATGCTTATGTACAAGTAGTTTGGTCAGGAAAATGATAGTCTGTTTGTCTGAGGATCTCAGGGAAGGCATCTCAGAGAAGATAATGGGAGCTGACACCTGAAGAATGAATAGAAGCTCAGCAGATATGGGGACAGGAGGCAAGATACTACTCAGGCTAGAGAACCTGATGTATGCACAAACAGAAAATTGTATACTCTGGTTAATTTTTAGCCACCAATGAGTGTTCAGGTATTGCTGGAGCAGGCTGCTAATCTTCATCTGCTTCCTAGAACCCTCTCTCTGCTCTGATGTCCCAGACATATCCCATAACCAAAATGCCTCAAAATGATTTGGATCCTTCTTCCTATCCTATCCATGCTCCCTACCTGTTCTTCCATTGCCTTCTTTCACTTGGTGAGCCACCCTTTCCCAGTCATCCCTAGCTAGAAGTCTCAGCACATCTCTACACTCAGCTTTTGGGAACTAACTTCTTCATCCTAATTTATACAATCATTTCTGATCTTTACTATCCTTGGTTCTGTGGGATTTTCATTTGGCATAAGTTTGCATCTCTCCAGCTGTGTCTCTCAGCCATATTCCTTCCAGCCAAACTTCTCTGCCAGATAATTAATGATCTGTAAACAAATGCTTAATTGCAGCAGGGGAGTACATTTTTAAAGAAACTGTGATAAAGAAAACACAGAGAACATCTCCCTCACAAATTCACCCCACCCTCAGTATTTTGTTTGGATATTCATTTGTCATATCAAATCTATTGCTTCTTTAAAGTAGGAACCCCCTACCAAAGAAACCCTAAGGGGCAGGTGGAATTAGCTCAAGATATGCATGTCATGGGCATCTTGAAATGCCTCTCTTTACTCCCTTGGATCAATTCCTCTGGCCTCCAGTCTTGGGCACTTGCTAGAAGAAATGAAATTTTGGCTTTTGGCAGGAAGCGGAAGGAACTTGTTAAGAATCTAATATATGCCTGGGTCTTTCATTTATATTATCTTTATTCTTCATATAACCTGGTAACCAGTTAAACAAGGAAGTTAAGTATTCCAACCAAACCAGTACTAGTTTGTAAGGAGAACAACTGACATGAAGCCGGGGTTAAATTAAATATAAGGACATTACCATCTGCTGGATAGCTTTAGTTGTCAACTTGACACACCTGATTGAAGGAGCCTCAACTGGTGAATTGCGTCCATTGGACTGGCTTGCGGCCATGTCGGTGGGGTATTTTCTTGAGTGTTGAGTGATATGGGAGGGCCCAGGCCACTGTGGGCAGGTTGTTCTGTATTATATAAGAAAGCAGGCTGACCATGGTTTAGAGGAGCAAGCAAGGAAACAGCATTCTTCCATGGCCTGTGCTTCAGCTCCCACCTGTAGGTTCCTGTCCTGACCTTTGGTTCCTTCTATGATAGACTGTGTCCCAGGAGATGTAAACCAAATAAACCCTTTCTTTTCCAAGTTGGTATTGGTCAGAGTGTTTTGTCACACCAATTGGGAACAAACTAGAACACCATCTTTAAGCACATTCTTTCAAGCTGTTTAGACTGTTGATTATCAGCTTTATTGCATTTTAAAGTGGACATAAAGTCATGAGTCAGAGAATATACCATCTGTTTAGCCATGCTGATTCTCTGAAAATGGGATAATCACCCAGGACTTAGGGGCACAGCCATAGCAGAAGCCTTTTGCTTGGCACTGCTTTTCTTTGTACTGAGAACCTGGGTGAGGGGCTGTAAGGGAAGGGCCAATCCCGCCACACAATGTCTTTAGAGAGGAAGTACCTTGCCTAGGATCTCAAATCGTGCCCTCTCTAGGGAGTCTGAAAAGGGTTTTGTGTAGTTTTTAATGGACCAGATGTTTCAGAAAGAGGAAGCACCACAACATTTTTAGAATAATTAGTAGGGTGTGACAGAACCCAGAGGCTATACCCACAAGAACACTCTCCCTGCTCATTTGTTTCAGAAGACACTTATTGTTCACAGGGCACCTGTTGTATGACAGGCTCCTGCTCTGCTCAGTCTGCAACCTCACCCTCTTGAAGGGCCCTTTCTATTTTCCCTACATGTATCTAGGTCTTTCCCAGCTTCAGAAAAGGACTAACATCTACTTTAAACCTTCTTCCATGTCTGCAGCTCCTTAATTACTTCCTTTTCTTTTTCATCCACAGACCTTTTGAAAGAAAGTGCTGTTCATGCTAACCTCTCAGCCCTGTTAAAATTATGGTTTTTGCCTCTACTAACCCTGTACGCCAAAGTCACCCATGACTCATTGACGGGAGGGCATTTATTTTCCCGCACTGTGCTAGCTCATCCTCACCATTGGCTCCAATAATCTTGATAGTCTCTCTATCTTTGTTTCTATTTTTTGAGACAATCTCACTCTGTAACCCAGGCTAGCCTTAAACGCAGCCTCCCAAGTGCTGGGATTCCAGGCACAAGCCAACACGCCCAGCCTTTCTCCTCCCTCTTTGCTAGTCTTCAGTTTCCAAGGTAGGCTTCTCTTTTTCAGGCCCCAGATCAGATGTAAGAATCCTCTAAAGATTTTCCTGTTTTTTGGTCTTCTCATTTTGTGCATACCTAGTGGAGACCTCTCCTGCACACAGTGACTTCCTAGTCACCTAGGCTTTTAGGTCTTAAGAACATCTTAGATATTATGCACAAACTGATCTTTGAAAGCCTTTCTAAGTGTTCTCTTTTTAAATGTCTCTTTTGTTCCTCCTTTCCCCCACTCTTTTCTCCATGCCCCCTGCCCTCCTGCCTCTCTTTCTTTTGACAGAGTTTTACTCTGTGGTTCTGGCAGGCCTTGAACTTGTGGTAATTCTCCTGCCTCAGATTCTGGAGTGCTGTAATTACAGACATGAAGCGCCATGCTCTATGTGTTCCTGTTTTAATACCATCATCTACCTAATGACCAGGTTAGGAGTTAATGAGTCATTTTTCATTCCCCATCTTAGTCATCAAACTCCCATGGATTTTACACCAGAAATGTATCTCAGATCTATTTCTCTTTCTTCCCACTATATCCTAGTCAAATTTTATTTTTCACATGTTCCTTACTCTTAATCTTATCCCTTTCTAATACACATTCCAAACAAGAGAGATCTTCTGTAAATGTAAATATGACCATATTATTCTTCAAATAAGACTTCCAAGGCTTTCCATCCGTCTTTATATAAAATCTCACTGAATTCAGTTCTATATGGTTTATCCTGTAGCAATCCCCTAGGCTTACCTCATGCCATATATTCCTTTATTTTCTATATCAGCTGGAGTGGCCACAGCCATGTTTTCCTTCTTCTCTTCTTTTCCCCATTGCTCTTTCCTTCCTTCCTCTTTTAACTGTTTAATTTAAAGGTAGATTCACATATACTTTTTTTCGAGACAGGGGCTCGCATATTCTCAACATGTCTCAAACTTACTAAGTAGCTGAGGTCTGATTCTCTTTCCTCTAGTTCCCAAATTCTGAGATTATAGGCACGAGTCTACACCTGGTTTTATGTGGTGCTGGGGACTGAACTCAGGGTTTCATGAATGCTACTGAAGTACTCTAACTGATTCCCAGGGTATCACATATACTTAAGAATAATCTAGAGAAATCTCAGGTATTCGATCCTGTTGACTCCAATGTTCACATCTTATATGCCACAGCACAATATCCCATCCGTAAAACTGACATGATCTATTGGCCTCACCCATGTTTCACCGGTTTTATATGTACTCATGTATGTGTACTTAGCTCTCTGTGGTTTTATCATGTGTGTAGAGCCATATGATCATCATCATCGTGAAGATAAAAAACAATAAATTGGTTCTTTCAATGGTCTAGGCTTTCACACAGATCTCTTATTTGTAATGCTTTGTTTGTTCAATTAATTATTATCTGTCAGACCTCAAACACCAGTTTCTCAGATCTCACACTTACTTAGAATCCTTGTTCTCTCTTTCATTAGAATCTTATTCTCTTTTTTTCTTATCATAGTACCTACTTATTGCTGGATATTAATATCCATGAAAGCAGAGGCTGGGCATGGCTAACTCATTCCTGTATTTCTAACATCTAGCAAAGTACTCACCACTAGGGAATTCCTCAATTAAAATGAATAGGAGTATGAATTAAGAAAGACTAATGAATTCAGTGGGAGATCCCCCCTTAAGGAGCTCCATGAAACAGGCAGTGTTATCTTGGAGGGAAGAATGGAGACTCTAGGAGATTGGGCATCCATTTTCCTTCCAGTTTTCAGATATACAGAGTTGAACATATCTAGAACCAGAAGAATCCTGTAGTACTCCAAAACCCTTTAATACAATTTGGCAGGTGAGTCAATGGCACCAGCTACCATGGTACTAAGTCTAAAGACATGATTTCAAAGACCTCAACTGGATGACTTTCCCACTTCCATAAGCATAACTCTGTAGTAGTCTTTGTTATAGACGAGGATCTGATACTAGCCACATAACGAGGCCAATTCTGGCCACATAATATCCTAGTTCCAGTGTAGATTCTAATTTTTTTTCCAATTGTGTGATAAATGGAATATCTTCAAGGCAAACACAAAAGGTGGTGACATCCATTTTATACTCTAAGAAGAAAAATAGAATATTTTTGAGTCTTTAAAAGTTAAAACTGGAAAGGCCTTTAAAGGTATGCACATGTGCCTGCACACACACACACACACACACACACACACACACACACACACACTTTTATAGTACAGAGACTAGGAACGTGGCTTACTGAACATAGGAGTGCAAATGTTAATATTTACTATCTAGTTTTAGATTCAAGAATCTTGTTCCCATTTCTGAATTCTCCCTAACTGATCTGACCTTTGACTTAGAAACAACAAATTAAAGATTTCCTTCAGCCTTGAATTGGTATTCTCTAATAAATTCTTCCCTACCAGTCAGTGTCCTACTTAAAAGCTCAAAAATCGCCATTGTGATCATCAGGGCCTTCCCATTAGCTTTGGGCTGGAGTCCAGGCTTCTTTGCCTCTAGATCCAGCAGAGTCTTGTCTCCTTTCTAGTCTTATCTGTTGCTTTTCCTTATATTCTACTGTACTGAGCACATCATGCTGCTTTGTGCTTTGTTGAAGCTGTGCTTACCCAGGATGGCTTTCTCACCAACCTTTGTTTGGCTAAGTCTGTCTTAAACTTTGAGCTTCACCTATGCCATTATCTATTTCTGGGAAGTTTCCCAGAGCTTAGGTTGGGTTAATTCTCCATGCCTATCAGTATCATGTCTTATTTATTTGTCTGTACCTCCACCAGTCAGGGCTTCTTGAGAACAAGACTTCATCCTAATAATTTTTTTTCCTCCCAATGCTCAGCACAAGGATTAACACACTAGAACTTCTTATTGAATTCAGATGGAAAAAGAAAGCAATTTTATAAGCATTCATTGAGAGTTTACTGTATGTGCCAAGCAGCATGCTGGTGTTTCATGTATGTCATGCTATTTTATTTTCCTAATAGCTGTTGAGACCACTTGACATTTTAAACAAGGCCCTTTCCATTCAGAGAGCGTCCTATACCTATTTTTCCAAGTAATAAAATATTGTCTGTATGTCATATAACAGATAACAGTATGTCAAGCAATAACATACTGTTCAGACAGCTTCTAATATCTATTTTTTAAGTAATAATATAATGTCTATAGACCTTGCCTCTGGCTCTACCATTCATTCCAATCTATTGCCTAAAAATGCATGTCTTGCTTTGTAACCTTTCACCTCACACTTGGACTTGTGGGACCATTCAAGTAGGATCCAAAGTCAGGCTTTGATTTACTATTCTACTTCCACTCTAGACTTCTAGCCCCACCCCATTTTCAAACTTTACAGTGTGCTTGGCTAACCTGCTTCATCACAGGAGACAATCATACTCCAGAGCTGCAGTTCTCCATGTCCTTGACTATCAGAGAGGAAAGAGTAGAACTGAATAGCCCTAATTATATGCCATTCCAAATAAGACAGGAAGCTTGTTCAAGTGTTATGCCCAAGATCACATGACTTATCTTCTACCAACACGCTAAGTCCAGATGTAGCACTTCCTCTTATCTGAAAGAAACATCTCCTTTTTCACATTCAAGGCAGTGCTCTACCATGGTGTTGCATCACCAGCCCGATTCCTTCTTTCAAACAACCCTTGAAAACCCACCCATTATTTGTCCATTTCACAGCTTGGTTATAACCTATTATGCACCACTATTTCGCAGTGTCCATCCTTGTGGAAAGCACATTTTGGGGCTTACACACTTGACAGCCCCTGGCTAGTCTCTCCTTTACTGCCATTTCCAGAGGTACCTCTAGTCCTTTTGAATTTGCTTAGGCACCAAGGAAGAAAAGCTATCAAATGTATTTTCTTGTCAACTTTGTTGTAATAGATATTAAATTTCGGTGTAGAGAATCATACAACCCCTGTATCTTAAGCAAAGCTAATCAAGGTATAATGTTTTAACAAGGGGATTTTGAAATTCTGGGGAAAGTACAGATCCCTACCTTGTTTCCATTATCACCAGAACATCAAACTATGAGGTCAAGTTTTTGAAACACTAAAAGCAGAAAGTGCTTTGGTATGGGCCAAAACCTGGGTTAAAATCCTGGTGCTCCTTCTTGAAAGCAGTGAACCTTGCAAAAGAAACTAGAATCATCCCTGCCCCCTCTTCTTTATTCACTCACTGTTGCAAATCTAGTCCTGTCAAGTTTCACCATCTGAATTGTTCTTCTAATCTTTGGTTAATTTTTTTTTACATTTGTGCATTTATTTTATGTGTATGTGTGGGGCGGGGGAGTATTGCTTGTGCCAAATGCATGCACATAGGTCAAAGAACAACTTGCAGGAGTCAGTTTTCCTAGAATAGCACCATGATCTGGGCATCAAATATTCAACACAGTGAATGGGGGGGGCATTTTATATCCAAACCTTAACAGCCATTTGGGGTAATTTCTTTAATTTCTCAGGTATCTCTATTTCCTCATCTGTGAAATGGTAACTAAAAATCTCAAGTTTTTAATAAGATTTAATGAAATAATTCCTAAAGAGGTACATCATACCTGGCTGGATATAGGAGCTCATGAATATTAATTTTAATTTGTCATTCCTTCATTGTTCAGACCATTACTATTTGCACCCCTGTATGGCCACAAAAACTCTTCCAACCTGCTAACCCATGACTGTCCTTCCAAGATCTTCTTCCTGGTTTCTTTTCTTTACTGCCTCTCCTTCAATCCCCATGCTGCATTATAGCCAAAGCCTTCTTTACAAAGGTTTATTTGATCATATGATTCCAGATTAGATACCCTGCCATGATGTTCCATTCTGGAGTCACCTCTAGCTTTGCAGAAATGATTCTCAGTTATCTCGACCTAAGAGGGATGTGTCTTCTGCCCTGCCAACTTACTGCCCCAAATCACATCAGTAAACATTCCAAGGATCTATGTTATATTCACCAGTAGACCTAGGATTTGTATCCAACATCTTTGACTCAGAGTTGGTACTATTCATCTCCTTCTCGGCAGCTCTGACCATTCATAACTGACAATAGAAGACACATCAGATAAGCGGGAAAAGGATGCTGCATCAGGTGAGAAAGAGAAGCCAGAAGGGAGATCTCAGAGTGAGGTGAGCTACCTGGCTAGGAAAGGACTCTTGGAGGGAGACAGGGAAAACGATGCTGGAGAGAAGGCTGAAGTGTCCTCCGGATTGTCTGGTAAGACAAAACAAGGTTCACATTTGAGTGCACACCCGGGATGCAGATGATACTCTCTCTTTCAGAGATTTTTCTCTAGATTTCAGTTACAGTTTAATAGGGATGAAGCAGCATGATCACTTTCAGGGCTTGTCAGCCCTTCTTTAATTGACAGAGTTGAGGATTCCCTTCTGAATTCCTCTAATCGCAGGTTGAATGAGACAGCTTTACAGAGATGCTATCCAAACACCCATCTATTTGTTTAGCAACCATGCCAGTCACCTGTTAGATACCAGATTATACTGGAGATATAGAAAAGAATCCAGTGGTACTCAAAGCACTCATAATTCCGTGGGTAGAATACCCCACATACAGTGACAATACTATGTAACAAGTGCTCTGGGGTCTGGAGAAGGGAGTATTCAGTGGGGTGGGGGTGGCATTTTCTTATCAATGATACCCAAGCAAGTTCTGAGTAAACATTTTGCATTGAAGAACATCTTGGGTAAATCTGAATTATTGCCTTTGTTATTATAAGTGCAGAACAGTAGGTTGTCATTTATTGTGGAACATTTAGACTATTTAGGGTGGAATATCTGTGTGGTAAAATCCTTGATTTAGGAAATCTAAAATGTAGTTCCATATCCTTATGGGGCTATCTTTAACTGTAGATAAGAAGTAATATCATTGCTTCTAAAGCTTTCATAGCTGGAGAGCATGGCAGACAGTCTGTGGGTCCATGAAAGGAGGAACACACTCTCTGGGACTCTTTAGGAGTCCAGTATGCTGTGTGAAAGGACAGTATGCTGGGAGGTCAACTCTGCCCTCTACCACATATATATGGTGGTTCAAGCTCCTAAATCACACAGAACTTCAGTGGCTTGCTTTGTCACTAAGGACACTATCACCTTAGCTAGCTGCTAAATGATAGCTACTGGGTCTCTAGCCTCCCATTCCTGTACTGTGTGGGTCCCTCCCTCAGCCTGTTTCCCTATCTGTGAACAGTACAGGATGGTGAGGCTTTGTGTAGCAAGAGAATGAGAGAAATTCTCTAAGCGCTGCTTAGCTTTGACATCCATGCATAACACAATAGCCAGATTGGACTATTGCTTAATTCTATCCAAACTGCCAGATAGGGATTTGAATAAGTAATCTAATACACACAGTTTTACTCTATTTAGTATTCAGGTCATCTCCTGGTTGGAATAAGTATTCATAATGCTGACTGCTAGAACCATACCATTCCAAGTATGAGTGAGAATATTTTTGAAATATTTAGTTCACCAAAATGGGGAGGTATGAAATTAGGTTCTGCAAATAATCACATCTTCCGCATCTTGGATATGCAAATTCTTATACTCCTAGAGGCCTGAGCATACCTCCTAAGTTAAATCAATTCCCACATGAAGGTAACAGAGAAGGGCAAAAAGATATAGGTCTGGTCACCTCATACTCCAACAGGGACAGAGAATGCACTACTTCTCAAAGCAACTGATCCCACTGGCAGGCAGCTTTGATTTGGGCAAAAAGCCACCCAGCATTGAGCAACTCTATTTCTGGTGTTCTCATAGAAATCCTTGCTCCAAATTCCGTTTCTTCTGCTTGCAGGAGCTGGGTATGGTGGTACATGGTGGCAATACAAGTGCCAAGGAGGCTGAGACAGGAGGATTGCAAATTCAAGGCCAGCCTCGGTTATCAAGACTCTTTTCAAATATTGAAGGCAAGAATTAAACCCTTTTGAAGGTTGCCTTTTTCTTTCTTTTAAAAAAATATTATTTATTTTGATTTTTATATGTATGAGTGTATTGCCTGAATGTATGGAAGGGCACCCATACTGTACAATGCCTGCGGAGGTCAGAAGAGGAGGTCAAATCCACTGGAGCTGGAGTTAGGGCGTTTGTTAGCCATGTGGGTGCTGAGAACCAAACACAGGTCCTTCACAAGAGCAGTCAGTGCTCTTAACCACTGAGCCATCTCTCCTGCTCCAAAGGTTGCCTTTTTCTTAAGCAGAACCCCGAGCCTTACAATAATGTGCTTGTTTTTTTCTTTGTCACAGCAGGAGGCCCAGCCTGAGGGATACCAAGAGCAACAGTTATCTCAACATTCCTTAGTGAATTCCATTTTTTCTCTTTCCTCTGTTGCCATTTAGTATAAGGGAAAGGAGCTTTTAAAATACCAGAGGCAAAGTATTTCTAAGGAAGAATGCTTTAGGCTGACCATTCCAGACCAAGATTTGCTATTCTCCCCTACTTGATCCCTAAGGGACAGCCATTCCTATAGAGCTGGCACTCACATTTTCTTTCTTTCCACTCAAGTCACAGCTTTTAGATGTTCTCTGTGCAGATGTGCAGGATTCTTGCATGCATCTGCATATCAGAGGGGATGGCGAAGTTGCTTGGCAAGGGCCTCTGGCTCTGCAGGAGTGCTCCACTGCTAAATGGTGAAATGTGAACAGATCTTTCTTCTTGTACTATTCTTTGACAAAGATCTCAGAAAAACGTTGGCTAGAGCAGGGTTGCTGGGGGTAAAGGAAACAGCAACATCTTTGTCTCTTCTGGAGACTGAGAAAGTCAATAGGAAAGTCCTCAGGCAGATCAACTACTGTGTAATAGAAAGGGAAGAAAATAAAAACGCACTCACTTGCCTATTCATGTAAAAGTAGCCTCAAACTGCATTTATACAGTTTCCTTTGTGCCAAGATGTGAGACTTACAGATAAGGACCAGCTTCGTACCCAAGGTCTGACATTTTCCAAACCTGAGACCTCTTTAGGTTAAACTCTTTAACCTTTTTTGGTATCAGTTTCTACAGCTATAAAATGGAATTCTAACGGTACTTCTGCTTTGCAGTCAACTGAAGTCCTAAACGGAGGTGTTAAGATATTCCCCAAGACTATGATATGTAAAGGAGCTGTCAGATCTAACTTTCAGGGTCGGAGGAAGTCAGATATAAATGCTATTCATAAGGCAGAGCCGGAGTTGGACAGTCCCAAGGAAAAAGAGCTCTAAGCCAGTGTATGTATGGTCCAGCAGAGAAGAGAAAACCAAATCTTGCTCAGAAACTCTGAGATCATAGCTAGAAAAATGTGCTAGATGTCAGACCTAATGAGTAAAGCAGAAAGAGAGATTCAGATTGGTAAAGAAAGGATTCAGGAAGGTTGGTAAACAAAGCAGCACAGGATTTCAGAGAGAGACCACAGTCAGGAAGTCACCACGAACACTAACCAGGGTGAATATGCCAGAGCTGGCTGCCATGTTTAGGCACTTGCCTTCCCTTGACCTATACAAGGAGATACCAATACCTAGAGTTCAGGGTGAGGTGAAGGGGCAGGGGTGTAGGAGGGGCTGCACAGAAAGATATTTTTAAATGAGTTGATTTTTTTATGTGTATGTGTTTTGTCTGCAAATATGTAAGTGCAAACATGTAAGTGCCCGTGGAGGCCAGAAGAGGGAGTTGGATCCCCTGGTATTGGAGTTATGTATGATTGTTAGTTGTCATGTGGGTGCTGGGAACCAAAACTGGGCACTCTGCAAGAGCAGCCAGTGCTCTTATCTACTGCGCCATCTCTCCAGCCCCAGAAAGTTCTTTTTAAGAAGGTCTGGAGATAACTCATAATAAATGTATCGAGAAAAAATATCTATCCTCATGCTTTAGAAATGAGTCTAGAAAGAGTAACAGAGATTATCATACTTATCCTTTCAAAGTTGGGTTTCAGCTTTAGCCTAAGCTTTGAAATACTATTGGGGAAATCCCTTTTCAGGAGTTCATTCTTAAGATCCTTAGAAAACAAAATTAACACAGAGGTATGCGCACTAATCTTACTTTAGCAAAAGGGGAGGGTGACAGACAGTGAATTATTTGACATGAGATAGTTTCCTAGATCAGTCTATGGATCATGTTGGAGTCCAAAGAAAGAGGCTACTAGTAAAAGCTACTTCCCAAAGGCCCACAAACTGTGAATGAGGAGTGAGAAAGATGAACATATGTGCCATTTCTAGATTAAAGAACTATGGTTCTTTAGTTCTACTGTTTCTTGTTCTGGTGGCTTGATACAATAAACAGACAGAGGCCTTGGTTGGATCACAAGATTTCTCTGATGGGCACTGGGAGCCCTAAGGAGGGCAGCAGACTCTCGTATGGGAAGCAGGGGCCCTCTCAGAATAGGCCAAACAAGAAAATGCAACATGATAACAGATACAGTGCGGAAGTGGATTGCATCCTTTGTAAGATCACGTGTCATGCTACTTGGAGACTTTCAGAAAAACCTGAGTGAGACTGTGTGGGAAGCCAGAGTCCTAGAGTCCTGCATCAGCAGACAAAGGCATGAGGCAGCCAGCCCCACAGGCTGGGGTGCTCCAGGGAAATATTGCTTACACTGTCATCTTTGCCTATATCCCAAGTCACTCCAAGAGATCTTAGGTAATTTCTGAAGATAGGTATCCTTAATATTCTTTCATGTATTTCTTCCTTTACTTCTGATATCTTGTTGGTCAATAATTGTTTAAGCTTCTCAGATTTACTTATTGGGCTTTATTCTGGGCTTGTGAGTAATAGAATCCACTTCTCCCTTAATTAAAGATGTATAAAGGTAATTTATATCTAATAATGTAAAAAACTGCATGAATCTATGTAATGTAGATGTTAATCAACTTATGGTCTGATTTTAACCACATGTCTGAAGATTGTTCAAAACTCTATAGAAGAATGAATGAATGAACTCAACAGCATTCTCTGGGAACATACAGCCCTATGCTTGAGGTTTAGGGAGACAAGTACACATGTGCACTGTCAACTCCAATGCCAACAGTGAGCAGGCTGAAAGCATAAGGCAGATTATTTCTGTGAAAAGACATTGCTCAGGTCATCTTTCAAATGATTACTTTTCCTTATTCTCTTGCTGGAAAATGAACCTGCTTGATATGGGAACACTCACTCTTTAGGACCCCCTTTTGGAGGAAGGCAGGATAGAGTAAGGAGAAAGGACAGGCCTTAGTGCTCAGCAGCCTGGGATTACAAACCCAATTCTACCATTTATTAACTATGTGATTTCAGTTAAGTCACTTTACTTTTCTAAACTTCAAACTCTCCACGTATACAATGGGGGGTAATTCAAGCACAAAATATAGAGAATTTCTGTTCGTAAAATAAGTACTTAGTAAACAGAAGATATTTTATTTTATATTTCAGCTTTGGAAATGTTTACTAGTATTCAAGAAATAAATGGACTTTCTGTGATTGCCCACTGAAATTTTGGAGTTTATCTGTTCCAGTAGCCTGGTCCAACCAAATCAACTAACACATAGGGCAGGGAAGTTGCCTTCCATTGGTCATTCATCTGGGGTAACCAGTTCAGAGCTATTCAATCAGTTCATTTAATTTGTTTCTCTTTTAAATTCTAAGTGTCTAATTTGACCTTTGGATATGCTAGTTAGTAAAAGGTCCAGCCTTTCCCACATGAGGATTGTCTGCTGTTCTTGGGTCCCATTCCCACATATGGAATGGGACAACAATACTTGTTACTAATCCTACATGGAGGCTTCTCCCTCCCTTTCTCTTCTTTAAGCCCCAGTTCTCTGGAAATTGTTAAGAATAAACAAGAACACATGTGGCAGGGGCATTCCTCTCTCTGCCTGTGTTGCCAACAGATGAGGCATACTAGGTGAAGCTCGTGAGTTCTGCTTCTTAGCAGACAAACATACAGAAATGGAATGTGGGTACAAAATGAAGAGAAACTCAAGCGCCTCACGGGCTGAATCCATTTGTGTGCCTTTGCAAGGCTTTTTATAAAAGCTACATTATGCTATCTCACATACAGCATTTGGGGGATGGGTGGGGCTGATTTTTCGGCTTTTAGATCAGAGAGGTATTGACACGGCAATGTCCAGGGCATGGCTGTCTCTGATCACAGCCAAGCAGGTATGAAAAAGGCCTAGGATGTTTTTTAAAGGCACCTTCAGCAAGGTCTCGTATAGCGATTGGGTAACTGGAAGACAACAAAAGATCACATAGAAAGGCAAACCCTGAAGGGTCTGATTGGAGGCCAGGGTAGCATAATTAGAGAATGTGATAAGGGACAGGGGACAAATGGGAGTTCTTATTTCAGCTAAAATCTTCTATGCAATAAATTGCCTTTGTGGGGATCAACATCTGTGGAAATTCCCAGAGAATGAGTCAGGACAAGTAATTTAGTAAAAGCTACAAAACTCAAATCAGGAAAATATCAGAGGTCTTAGCAACAGGAATGTGTCATTATGAGAGTAGAAACAAATATGATTCTTGAATGGAGATTTTGGTGGTTGTGAGTCATGAAGAATAGGAGGAGGAAATAGATTAGGAGCATCATCCCCATTTATTCTAAGGATGCCTACCTTCTCCACCCCTCTTCCTGGATTATACTGGACCTGGTAGGAGAAGAATTCAGTAATTTCTCCCCCTCCCTCCTGAGATTGCTCTATGCCACACCCAGAGAAAAACACTGGAGAAACAGAAATGAATTAGATAACACTTATGGCTGTGAAGGTTTTTGTTCCCAGGGACACACCCAACTCAGAGTAGAGGTATGGTCGGGTAGAGAAAGGAAGGTGTGTATTAGAGAAAGTTTTTTAAAAGAAGCAGTTTCTTTTGAGGGAGAAAAATGAATCAGATCAGTCAGGAAGAGAGCCTGGGAGGTTGTTTTAGAAGATCAGTAAGGCTTAGGAGATGGACTGGAAGAAAGCTCCAAGATCTCTTCTATTCATGAGAAGAGCTCAGCAATGGGAAAAGTTGGGTTAGTCGATACTCAAATTAGCAAGCATGTGGCATCAGGGAGGTCAGAACTCTTGGCTGAAGGTGCAGAGAAGAGATTCTGGGTTCTGAGGAAGAGGCTGACCCTGCCTAAGGGGAGCCTCAGCTTGATGAGAGAAGCTTCATATATTACCTGCTCCATATTCACAACCTGGCTACCAAGGCTCTGCAGTAGAGTCTGGACCCAAAGATCTAGCTAAGAAAGTATTTTCTCTGCTTTCTTATGGGTCAAGCCGTGCATATTCCTCTCTGTTTGAGTCTTGGTGGGAATATATAACTGAACTCTTGAGTAGCAGTGGGTGAGGTAGCTAGATTGCAGCACTAGTTTCTATTCTGTCTTGTGTGGATTCCTTTGATCTATTTCCTTTGGCCCCAATTAAACAAGTTTGAGCAGCTTTTTCTTGAAGTCAAGGCTCAGGCTTGGGTACTGGGGAAGGTGAGGACATTTAGGAGTGACTTTATTTCTAGATCATCTGAAATCTACTAGCTAAGGATGAGAGAACTCCCATTTATCATAAATTCAGCTCAGTCCTGTGGTACCCTGCATTGGAACTTAGAGCTAAAGTCCCAGGTTATAATAATTAACCTGTCATCTGTGGTAGGTGTGTTTGCCTCATGAAGTTTCTAGGGACAGCTACTGAAACAAGGATAGCCTTTGGTATGTTTGAGTCCAGACCTCCTTGGTGCCATTGAGGGCTGACATATAAATTAAAAAACTTCTTGACTTTCTCATAACTGAGCTCTGCCCATCAGTGACTTCTGTTTGGACTCCAGGTACTATTTTAATGATAATGGTTATTTTTTTCACAGTCTACAAGGGGACTTGACCTCTTGTTCTTCTGTCTTCTGGTGAACAGATTAGGAGTTAAATCCTAGAAAGTCCACTAGAGAGGGAAAATCACCAAAATAATGGCAATAATGGCCAGTTGTGGAACACTGTGGCATTCTGGAAAGAACACTGACCATAGACAGGTGGACCTGACTTAGAATATGTGCTTAACTGACTAATCAAGTGGCCTTCAATAAATCATTTCCCTCCCAGTTTCTTCATCTATGAAAATAGAGATAATAATAACTTTCAGATAAGGCCTTTGAGGGATGTACATTTTATTTAATAATTCAAGGATTGAGCTCCATGATATATTAATCTTTGTACCCTAAGTTACCTAGAGAGCACTTGCACATGATCAATAGATAGCAAATGAGAGCAATTAGTAATATTTATCAGAGAAATAATCTATTCTGAACATTCAGCTAGATGAAGAAGAAAAAAGAAAAAGATTAGCCTGTTCTTTACTGTATGGATTAAGAAATCAGAGACAGAGGCAGGTTAAGAGTTCAAGGCACTTCTAATTACACTAATGTTATTAGCTGTTAATCATCTGCTTGTTGCTATCCTCTGAGCTCAGAGCCAAATATACTCTCTTTTACAAAGCAAATCCTGGTTCTCTAAAACATCTTTAATGTAATTAATATATCTCATTACCTATGTTCTGGTGTTGACCCCAATAAATACAATATCAGTAGATTTTAGCAACTTACTGAGGAGCTGAAGTGTGTACGTGTGTGTACCCATGTGCACGTATGTAGGGGGAAATGGAACAGGAGAAAGAAAGAGACAGAGAGGGAAATGACAGAGTCAGACAGCAGAGGATGAAATGGTGAAAGATGTGGCCAGTTCTGTTGATTTATGGAATTTTTCAGATGGGGGACAATGATCATGTCAGGTTATCAGTAACTGCATGGGAGAAAGGCTGTGCTTAGGTGGAACAAGAAAACCATTTTTGCATGGTTGTTCTTTAAATTGGGTAGGTAAGATTTAAAATGTCTTGATCAAATCCAGATCCATCCGTTTGTAGTAAAATCACCAGATTTCAGTCTACCAAGGCAACCTAAAAACTATGAAGGGAATTTGTGAGAATGAGCTAAAGATTAGGTGTCTCTTGCATGGGGTATTGGGGGTTGAAGTATCTGTTACCCAGATGACCACTCAGGCGAGAAACTGGTCACACATTGAAGAGAGGAAGGAAATGTGCCAGCATTCGTTCTCTTCGTGGGTTAGGAGAGCTACTCTCTCTCACTCATGCTTAAAACACTAGCACCTGTGCACTTTTGTGGAATCTTGGAAACCGCTTCTTCATGCACGTGAGCATTTATTCAATAAATATCTGAGCATTACCTGTGTGCCCAGCAGACAGATTAATAAGATCCAGCTTTGTATGTTAAGTTCCCACAGGACAGTGAGAGAAAAGGACCCCAGAAAAGCACATGATAATATGTGCTCTGATAAAAACAGCTGTGCTCATGTCTGGGGAAGTAGGACTTCAGAGGATTACCTCAGAGGTGAGCAGGATATATAGGAATTATCCAGACTAACATATGTGAGGGAAGTCATTCAAAATCCAGGGACCAACCAACATGTGCCAAATCCTGGAAATGATGGAGAACTTTGTCTAGTCTAGAAACTGCAAAGTACTTGAGAATAGTATGAGTCCAGAGAACTCACGGCAAGGGGAAAGAAAGAGGATGGATAGATGGCTGCCTAATTGCTTCATGACAGCCAGAGACTAGCACATCTTTCCTGTATATGATGCTTTGGAATACTGCTAATTCCTGCCTCTAGGGAACCCTAACCACCTAGGTAGTGCTCTACTAGGTTTAGGCTTCATCCTGTCTACTTACAAAGAAAGTCATCCTGACTAGCCTCCAGAATTAAATGAGAAGGATACAAAGAACTTCAAAAAATTCTTGGCACTCATGGAGTCAGCAGACCTGGTTCATCTCCTGGCTTTGGCACTTAGGACTCCAGTGTGTACTTAGACATATTTAAGAATCCTGAACTTTAGTTTCTTCATGTCTCAAGTGGGCAATTTTCTGTTGTTCTGTTTATAGATTGAGGCATGTTGCTTAAGTGGAAGGATATAAATAGACACTTTCTGCATATTTTAATATGTCTTTATTAAGTTTTTTCCCATCCCACACTGATGGACTTGGGTTCTCCAAATAGCTTTGGTCAGTTCAGTTGACCACACCTGGCTCTCTGCTGCCCCTTTTTGTCTAGCTCCGGCTCCTACAGTAGCTAGACCACCAAAAACCCAGCCTAGTACTGCTCACACATATCTCTTAAAATTCCTGAGATAGCAAGAATATAGAGTGCAGGACCCAGGGCCAATTTCAGCTTGTGTTCTTCCTCAGTGTGTGTCCATGTGCAGGGAAACATTGGTGATGCAGGTCCATCTGGGATGAGTAATGAGACCACCAGCATGCAAAAGTCTAGGACATTCCCATCTACTCAGAGCCTGATGACTCTTATTTAATTATTAAGTTTTAAAGTTAGCATACAAAGTAATTGGATTTGTTCTGGCATTTTCACACATACATGCCATTATACTTTCTTTCCACGTACTCCCTCCCCACTGCCCCATCTCATCCCCTTCTTTCCCCTCTTAGTTCCCATGTCATATATATTCTATCACCCTCTCCTGTATCTTTCTCTCCTCTTTATGTATCTCTTTTCTCACAACTCCCTTTCTATTTTTTTGTGTCCTACAAATACATATACACACACAGAAATACACAAAAATTTAAATCTAGATTCCACATGTGGAACAGAACATGTGATATTTGTTTTTCTGAGTCTGACTTATTTCACTTAACGTAATGATCTCAGCCACAAGAATAAAATCATGACATTTACAAGAAAATGAATAAAGTGGGAGATGATTATACTAAGTGAAATAAGCCTTAGTGACTTATTGAGTACCAGAGAGCTTATAAAGAAATCAGGAATATTCCTAGGATTGGGCCAAATTCATTTATGATAGGCAAATTTGGAAAGGCCACCATCTTTCAGAAGTATATGGTCTTACCAACTCCATCTTCCAGCTGTGCAAACTGGTTAATTACAATGGCTGTAATTTACAATCAATCTTGTCTCCTTGGCGTCTACTTCACTGAAGGCAAATATTTATGCCTATATTTGAAAAGGGGCACATTATTCTAATTAGGAGCCACACACAGAACATTAAGCTAAGTGACTCTGAGGGCATGGATGCCAAGTTTTGCCCTTTGATTTGGAGGATTTGGGGGAGAAAACAGGCCAATGATAGATTGACGTGAAGCCCTGAATTTTTACAACTACAGGTACCGATATTGAGAAACAAAATTGAAGCAGAGAAATGTTTTATGCACAAACATGCCTGTCATAGACTTTTAAAAATATAAAGATAAATATATTCAGTTGGAAGAAAGGTAAATAAGTTATTATTTAGTTGATGTATTAATATGGAAAATTTAGTTGATGTATTAATATGGAAAATTTATTTATACCATTAACTGAAAAATGAATAATAAACAAAATAAAGTAGGTATTCAACACTTTCTTTTAAATACACCTAAAAAGAATCTTGGAAGGAAACATATCATTATAGTAATAATGGCAGTCCGAACAGTTTTATTCTTTTCTTCCTCCTCATAGCCCTAGGGATTGAACCCAGAGCCTTATGTAGATGAGGTAAGCTCTCTACTACTGAGCTACATTCACAGCTCTTTCTGCATTTTTTGTGTGTATTAATGAACATGTGCTTAATTTTACAAATAAAAATTATCAAAAAGGCCAGTAGGGGAAACGATTGGTTGCACTGGTAACTTCACAGACTCATTCTCCATATCCCGCAGAAAGGAAGTCAAGTTTGCATGATTGTATATTTCCATTTAGTCAGAAAACAAGTATTAATAAATACATAGTATAACAGTCCCCACTGTAGAATGTTTATATTTCCCTTCAATAAGGTTTCCTAGAAAACTGAGCAAGCACAGCTCCTTTGCTGTGTGAAAGAGGTTGGCAGAGGTTGGGGAAGCACAGAACCATTCAAAGTAGTCAGTGAGTGCTTCCTGGAGGAGGTAAGATGCAAAATAGATTTTGTTATAATTCTTATTGTTTGAGAATTTTATACATGCATAGAATGTGTTTTGGTCCTATCTGTCTATCTGTCCCCTCAGTCTCTCCCCTCTGACTTCTGCTGTATCCCCACCACTTTTCTCTCCCAACTTCATGTGCACTGTTTTTAAACTCACTGAGTCCACTTAGTGCTGCTTGTATGGTCATGGCGGTAGGACTGTCTACTGGTGTGTGAGTAGCCTCTCCAGGCTCACAGCCCTGAAAGAAACTGCTTCTTACTCCTCTAGAAGTTGTGAATTGCCAATAGCTCCCCTGCTAGGAATGGACCTTCATGAACCCTTCCCCTTCTGTGCTGAGATTTTGGCGGATTTGATCTTGTGGAGTTCTTGATCATGTATTGAAGCTTCTGTGAGTTCATGTGTATAACAAATCTGTGGTTCATGTCTATAACAAATACTGCTTCTCTGCAAATGCTTACTACCTCCAGCTCTTACAGTCTTTCTGCCCCATCTTCTGTAATGATTCCTGAGCTTTATGGGGAGGGAGCCTGAAACCTGATGTACCAGTTAGAATTGATTACTCCATAGTCTCATATTCTCTATATCCTGACCAGCTGTGGGTCTCTGCAGTAATCCTCATTTACTGAAAAAAATAAGCTTCTTTGATAAAGGTTGAAATATGCCCTAATCTATGGGTATAAGGGTATGAACTTAGGGGAAGTTTATTATTATGTCCATTAAACAGAATAATAATACTAAGTTCTCCCTTATGACTTAGGCAGCCAGAGTTCTGGACCCAGCTAACAATACCAGGCCATAGTTCCAACTTGTGGAGCAAGACTTAAATTCAACCACTTAAATTCAGAACGTGGTTGGTTACTCCCATACCACCCATGCCACTACTGCCAATGGGCATATCTTTTGAACCTATGAAAGCACAGAAGCAGAGGAAGCATTACGGTAAAAGGACACAGGACAAAAGCTGTAGAGAAGTGAAAGGACCTGTCATATTCAAGGAATGAACAGTGCTTCATCATGACTGAAATGATTGAGAAGAGGTTCTCAGGCTAGGCTGTAAAGGGCTTTGAGTATAACCCTAAATTAGTCCTTCTGAAAACAAAGCTGTAGAAGTTGGGTGTTATCTTGATGGCAATAAGTAACTTTGGCATTATTAAGGAGAGAGAGAGTAGTTAGCTATGTGCTAAGATCTGGTTTGCTGCAGCAGAGAAGTAGAGCTGAATTTGGGATATGAATGTGAGGATAATAAGGATAGACATGACAGGCAAAGAGGCCAATCTGGGGACTGCAGCAGTAACACTAGTAAAAATCGCAAATTGTAAACCATGAAATGCCTGCCTTATGAAAATTCCCAGAAATCTTTCAGTCCAGTACTTGGAAGAAGAGCAAACGCTAGAAGGGAAAGCATTTGAGTCTGAAGAACCTCTAGGTTCTGACTTCCCCACAAGACCCTTTAACGGGCTTTGGCCTATCATCATTATATTTTCATCTCTTTTCAATATTTATGACATGTTGTCCTGCTTGTGCTTATACACATGAAGAGATAGAGATATTGCCACCTATGAAAATTGATGGCAACTCTATTCTGGGTAACAGTCTCTTCTGCTGTGCTTAAATATATGTCTATAGCTCTACTGTCCAAATACAGTTCTTCTCCAGAAAGCCACACAGAGCTGTTCTGCTTCCCCTCCATTGTGCTGTGTGCTTATGCTGACTGTCTCATTCAGTGTTCCCAACAGATCTTTGAAGTAAGCATAATTATTGTCCCTACTTTATAAGTAAAAATAACTGAACCTTTTCATTTTGATCTTCAGGTTTTTTTTTTTGTTTTTTTTTTTTTTTCTGATTCCAGTGTGTTTTCATTCTGTGTACTTTGTGGGCCCCGGAAGCTTCCTTAGAAAATGTTCCAAATTAAAGTTTGAACCTGAACTGAATTCTAGGTTCCTCGGTGATCTGTAACTGGTATCTAGGGGCTATCACTCCCCGTGATAGTTAATTTTATGTATCAACTTAATTGGACCACAGAACGTCCAAATATTTTGTCAAACATTTTTGGTGTCACGGGTTGGGTTTGACATTTAAATTGATGGGCTGAGTAAGGCATATTGCCTTTTATAATGCAGGTGAGTCTCGTCCAATCATTTGAAGGACTTGGATAGAACAAACGGCTAAGTAAGGAGGGAATTATTCCCTAAATAAGAATTTCTTTGCGCCAGGTGTGATGGTGCATACCCTAAATTCCAGCACTCTGGAGGCAGAGGCAGGAAGAGCTCTGTGAGTTATAAGCCTTCCTGGTCTACACAGCAAGTTCTAGGCCAGTCAGGGTTACACAGTGAAGTGAATCTCTCTCTCTCTCTCTCTCTCTCTCACACACACACACACACACACACACACACACACACGCCTCATGACTAGCAGCTTTTGAACTGAGACAACTGACATTTTTCCTCGTTTCATACTTAAAATGAAATGCCAGCTTTTCCTGAGTCTTGAGCCTGTAAGACTTGAAGGTTGGAGCTTTAGAACTCATTTAGAAGCACTGGCTTTAGAACTCAGACTAGGACTGTATTTTTGGCTTTTCTAGGATTCAGCTTATCAACTGCAGATTTAGGGGCTTGTCAGGCTCCATATTATAGTTTATAATTCCTTATAAACACACACACAGACACACAGACACACAGAGTTTGTTCCTTTCCCTGGAGAACACTGACTTAATCTTCCTTGTTTTTATGAGTAATATGATGTGGCAGAGTTAGGACGCAAGTTTAGGTCTGGTGGTCCCAGCATAGGGCCTTTTCACCCCAACTGACATTACACCAAAGCATATCAGGACCATGTTAAAAAAAATTCTTATTGCCTGTTTTAGCTTTTGTGGTATTAGACTTTCTAGAAGGATAAAAGCTTGGTTTCTGAATATCTAACTGAATATCTAACTATCTATTATATAGTTATCCATAATATAATAAATATTTTTGTTCTCTTATTAGCTTGCTTTTCAGGTGGTTCAGTCAAGGAAAAAAGTCCTAAATAAGAGGCAATTTTGCTTTCTCATCACCGTCAATTGTTTTGATTTTCTCTGTTATAACCACACTGCTCAGTAGGCCAGAACATTGCGCCAAATAATTAACCAGTATCTCCTGCTAAGTAAGCCAGCCCTACCTGGAGACCACTGTGCATTTAAAAGTTGGCCAGACTCTAGCACTAGGACAAGAATGAGTTGTAGCGGGTGGAGGACTCTGGTGGTTCAAAGGTACAAGTCCTCACTGATCACCTTCCTCCGCACTCTCCCTCCTTTCCCCAAGGTTTCTCCTTTGATTGCACCTTTCCTTTCTTTTATGTCTTTTGAGTTCCTGTTTCTCCCTCAAACCCCAGCTCTAATGACTGCATTTTAGGCTGTCCCCTTCTTAGTTCTCACACAGCACACTGCATATTTTCTATCTTCCCATGACTGCTGCCATATATTCTCCACCCTTCCATGACTCCCTTTGGACTTTCTCTGGGTCAGCTATCAACTCTGATTCCTATGTTTTTCAGTCCCCAACAGAAAATATGGAACAGTTGTTGAAGAATAGATAATGCAGGAGGAAATAATGGATTCCTAATTTGAATTTCGGGTCTGCTTAGTTCATGTTTGAATCAAGGCAGCATTGCTAGGCCTTAGTTTTAGTATCTGTAGAAAGGAAATATCTTGTTTGTCACAATTGTTACTATCCCTCCTTCCCTTTCTCCCTCTCCCTCTCCTTTGTTCCTCCCTCCCTCCCTCCCTCCCTCCATCCTTCCCTTCTTCCTTTCTGAGACAAGATAAAAGTAGTTTTTATTTCTCTTCCTATTAAGGGATTTATGGGGTTTCCATACCTGATACATGCTGTGTACTGAGGATACAATAAAAAAAGTCAAACTTGTTTTGCTTCCAAAAGCTCATGTGGTAGAGTCAGACACATGATAGTGACAATCCAGTATGCTAAGAGCCAGGAACCGGAGCACAGAAGCTGAGTAAGCATGAAAAAAAAAGACAAAACATTTTCCATGTTCCATGTAGTCAGAGCAGACTACCTTTACGAAGACTTAATCTTCCATAAATAGAAGTTCTAGGCAAAGAAAATAGGTATGTTAGGAAGAACAGAAATATGAGAATAAAGACATAAAGTTCAGAGTCCAGAGAGCATTGAGGTAAAGAGTAATGGAGGATATGACTGGTAAATGTTAAAAATATAAGATCGGTAGGCAAACAGGGGACCATTATACAGGGCTTTCTTAGAGATATGAAAGCACCGAACTTATACACAGAGAGCTGGTAGGGAGACTGTCTGGGGAGATAAATGCCCAGATTTTGTTCCCAAGGAAGAAAAGCAGGAACCCAATGAGAAGAGGACAATGAAGGGAAAGGAGCTCTAAACTTGCTGTCTCTGGCTGAAAGCTAATGTCCAGTGGGCTTGGCCTGGAGAAGAAGACTAGGTTACTGCCTTCAAAGCTAAGGGACTTCTAGGGAAAAGGATGACAATGTTCTCTGTGCTGCTCCAGAAGGCAGCTTAAGGATGTATGTGTTGATGGCCTGGAATCTCAACTCTGCTACCTAACGCCTCTGAAAACCTAGCAGAAAAGTCACTGAGCCTCATAAAGCCTCAGTTTCCTCACTGATGAAGTTAGAGCTGTCATTCTGACTTCAGCATGTTGCTATAAGGATTTATATGAAGATGTTCGTCAAGTGCCCTGCACATGCTGGCAGCACGTTAGGCCACTTATGACTTTGAACATGAACACTGAAATGGGGTGAGAAGCATGTTGGCAGAAAGAGCATGGAGGGAGGGAAACAAGAATAATTTCAGCTCTGAACACAAACAATTCCATTTGCTTCCTATTTTGGGAATTGCTGCGGAGGCCAGGAGGAAAGAAGGGTTCCCATTTTAGCGCAACCGCCTTCTTGCTGGGCCTGCAACTTCAAATACTCAGCTATCCTCTTGAATTAGCTTTATAAAAGAATAGCTTTATAGTGCAGTCCTTGAATTGGATTGGGCAGTATTACAGTTTTCCTTCAAGGGTCAGTTTAAACATGCTCCCTCAGAGAAGCTTTCCCTGTAATACCCTAGACTACTTAGGAACTTGAGGTAGAATAACTCTTTACACTAATGTTTCTTTACTTTTATTTTATTTGTCCTAATGTGGTTTTTTATACATGTTTAATGCTTCCTCATGAATGGAGAGATTGTTTTATGATGGTCTCTATCCCCAAAGGCAGTGCCTGGCTCAGAGTAGGCACTTTATTCACTAACTAACTGAAAGAATTAGTGCATGAGTAAATTAACAAGCAGGAATCAAGAGGAAAGAGCATTTTCAATATAGGAAATAGCACAGGCAAAAGGCACACATGTGGCAAAACACAGCATTGGTACAAGTGCTGAGTGTAAAGTTAAGTGTATCTGAGATGGAAAATCTTTGAGAGGCAGTCTGTTCATGTCCCTCAATGTCCTGCCAAAGACACTGGGGTGGCACTAAATGCAGAATAAGGGCAAAAGTTTCTACGCCAGGAGACTTAGAGGAGAGAAGTGGAGGTACTTGACCTTCTGTTTGGACTTCTTTTTACCTTCTCCCCTGCCCACCCTCAACATGAAAGATACTTCTTTCCTGGAAGGTTCCATTGTTGTACTTAAATCCCAAACTTCAAGAAGTACGTCTTCTTCCCTAAAATCCCATATAATGAAAGTCATTCAGCTGTCATAATGTAGATAACCCTTTTCTGTACAATAACCAGCCCCTAGCTTACTGCGGAAGAACAGAGTTCGTGGTCAGTCTTGGCTACTATCATATGCCTCAGTCCATCATTCTGCAAAATCTGAAGACTCCCACAAGTTGTCCTCTGACCTCTACAACACACAGAGTTGTCTGTAACTCTTCTAAAGAGCCACTAGGTGTCCTTTCTTGGAGTCATTGCCCAGGCTGGTCTTTGTGGGTATCCCTGTGCTGCTCACCTAGCAAATGTCTAGTCATCCTTCAAGCCTTAGGTGAGTACTGTTCTGTGAAGCATCCCCAAATTGCTGAGCAGGCAAGCATCATATGCATTATCAGCAGTAACAACCTTATCATGATTATTTTCTCTAAGCTAAATTCATTTGGTCCTCACAACAGCACAATGAAGCAAACTAAAGAATATATCAGGAATTCCAATCCAGGGCTGACCAACTCCAAAGAGGCTGCCTTTCAACCACCAGGCCGCACAAGTACCTTCTCCATGGTTCCAATTAAAAAAAATGGTAGGAAAATTAAACAAGATAGAGGATGTGAAAGAATTATTGAATCATATGGCACAGTTATAGCCACATACCACAAAATGCTTAAGCTACTACAGTCTGGACTGAAATACTGGCACACAGTAGCAAAATATGTAATTTAGGCTCCAATCACAGGCTACATCCTAATCCCTTGTATCCCAAACCCAAACACAATTAGGCTTATGGTAAGGACCTAAGATCTACAGTCTAGGAATCAGGTGAACTGGATAAGAAATCTGTAGAAATGGCTTCATGACCCAATAAAGACTTCAAGCAAGATGAGAGTAGAATCTTGGAGTTCTGAATCTCTCTAGAGAGTGGTTTAATAAAGGCCTGGGCAGGGGAAGAATTACAACTCTAATTTTGTCACATTTCTCTGAATTAAGTGTTTCTATGATTTTTCTACCATCAAATTGATTGCCTGAGATCAACCTTTTGAACCCCCAAAGGCTCCACAGATGCAGAGGCTTTCTCATTAGCAGGAGATCTTCAAGGAGCTGGCTCCACCATCTTTTCCAGTTTTATCTTCTGCTGCATCACTCCACACTCCTCTGATCCTCATCCCACAGAGTCTAGACGTGTGCTCTTCACCAGTTCTCAAATACACTCATTCACCCTGTGCTGCCCTCACTGTCTGAATGCTTTCTGCTATCTCTCATAGGTTACAGCTTGTTCTTCAACAGTACTATGTTGGCCAATCCTATATTTTCTTTGAAATTTGCCATGATTTTGTAACACAAAATTAATCATTTTTCTTTTATTGCCTACATAGGCTATTACTCTACTGTAATTTTATTTGGTAGAAAGTTAATTGTATTTTCAATTTATTTGACTGTTTCTATAGATATTTATTGTTTATTTTGTTTTTTAGGGACAGGTCCTATTATGTAGTCCAGGGTCATTTGAAACTTGCAATCTTGCTGCCTTAGCCTTTCAAGAGTTAAGATTATAGGCTGTACCACTGTGCTCAGTGGCTGTTCCTGTCCTTTCTAATTGTGTTGTTCTTGAATCTATTGTGCCTAGAATGGTTTTAGACTAGCTGAAGTACTTAGTAAATATATGTTGAAACAAGTAAACAAGGGTTAAGAAGAGAATTTTTATTTATCAATGGCATGCATGAGTAGCACTTTGTGGAAACTGACTCTGACAGTCCCCAGCATTCTAGGATACGGCTTTTAAACACAGCCAGTATTCCCTGCTTATATGCAGAAAAAGACTAGAAGCCCACTGAGGCCTTCATTTTGATTCCTGAGTTCTTCCTTCTCCACTGCCCATACTCAGCATGACAGATACTTTCCCTTAGGACAGACCCTCCTTCACTGCACAAGCTCTACTTTTATGCTTCTTATTGTCTGTCACCTTTGCTCTGTTCTTATCTTCTTGTATCTTGATAATCAGACTCTGTGTCCTAGGTGCTACTAACTTCCCCATACGGTTTAATAAACTTCTACTCAATGCAAAATTAATTTCTTGAGTAGTCACTACATATAGGCATGTAGTGTTACATTTCTTGACTGAGAAGTTCTTTTGGGCAAACGCCTGAGCAAGTTATAACCTTACTTCCCAGAATCAAGAATTACTAGAAAACTTTCTATAGCCTAAAGAATGAGACAACCCTTGCATTGTGGGTACCTCACTTTTCAAAGAGGGTCATATTGGTGTGAAGAAGAATGCTTATGGTATTGCTAGTAAATGTTGAAGCTATGATTCAGAGCCAGGACGGCTAACTCATCTCACATCAGACAGTAGAAAAGAGAAACCAGAGTATTCTCCCAACTGACATGTTGTCTTTGGCAATGGCCCCGTTTACTTCATGGTTCCCTTGTCGGACATCTTGTTAGGGTTCTAGCTATTATCAGTGACCCTCCAGCAACATCTTCCTGGTATTGCTAACCTCTAAATCTCTTCTCTGTTTCCTGTTTGGATTCTCAACTGGTGCCAAATCCTTGCATCAAACACTCTATGTTTAAAATATTTGGAGTTTTTCTTAGTTGTACGCTGACTGACTGATTCATCCATATTTACATATTTAGATAAAACTGAAAATCATGGAGATGAAGTATAACAATAACTCATAGTTAACCAAAATATTTGCTATGTAATAGTAATTAATGGTTGTCCATAACAGGTTATACTTTGAGTATTTCTAAGGCTGCTAGTTAAAATTCACTCTCTAGATCTAATTATAATTCTTTTCTTCTTATCTGAATTGTAAGAAAATAAGATAATGTTACCATTGGAATAACCTTGAATCTTCTCAGTGTAATAAAAAAAATTGCAAGCCTTAGTATTTTCAGTGTTGTTAGGAGCACCTTTGCATGTATATATAATTTTTCACATACATTTCTCTTTACTGTGAAGCCTCCACACAAAAAAGTTGGTAGTGGATTGTTGGATGGAAGGGTTCTTCAGTATTGGCAATTGGGAGTCTAGAACCAGAGTTCAGAGTCCAAGATGGGTCCAATACGGCTTATATCTGTCTTTATGCTTGGCCCTGTCACTCATCATAATCATCGTTATTGTCATCTTGTCAGAAACATTTGTGATCACTTCCTATACACCAGGCAGACATCAAGGTCTCAGTGTTATATACAAAGTTAGTGAGGCATCACTACTTATGAGGAAATTAAGTCACAATGAAATTAAAGAACTTGTCTAAGATCATATAGATAGTAACTTCATAGGCAAAGCTGACCTATCAGCATGGCTCTAGAATTTGAATGTTTTAATGTTTTTCTATGCTTTAAAAAATAGAAACATTTTTTATATTGTGTGTGTGTGTGTGTGTATGTGTGTGTCTGTGTGCATGAACACGTGTGATGGCAATGGTTGATATGTGGAGGTCAGAGGATAATATACGGGAGCTGGTTGTCTCATCATGTGAGTTCCATGAATGGAGCTCAAGTCATGAGGTTTGGCACCAACACCCTTACCCACTGAGCTATCTCACTGGCTAACTTTATTGCTTTTCTGTAGAGAAGGCCTTCTTGTCTGGTGGCAAGATCAGACCTTCATTCAGTGTGCTATGACCTCTGTTTCTCCCCTCTCAGACTCTTTTACAAAGCTATCACAGGTCTTTTTTCTAGTCTTGGGATAATAATTTGCACATTTTATAATAATTCATTTGAAAAAATTGAAAATTCTCCCAACGGTGTGAGGAAGGGGATCAAAAAACTATATATCATCTGATTTCTCCTCATTTTTGAATATAACCTGTCAGAGAATGGTTGGAACATCCCTCAGGGAGAGAGTCTAAAGAACAGAAAAGATATTTGGAAGAATTTGTCTTTCCAGGAGTTAAATGATTTTAGAATGGAAAGCAGAAGAAAAAAAATAAACACCCACAAAAATGATTTTCTGCTTTTTTTAACTTAAAATTATGGAAATTGTTTCTGACAGCAAATTGCTCCTAATTAATTTCTTGGCTCTGCTGGGAAAATGTACTGTTCCGTTGATTTCTAAATTCCACCAGCTTAATTATCAAAAGACATTTTTCCCATAAAACTATTAACATGTGGGTTTGCAGTTTGTGGGGGAGTTGTCAGCATAATGCAAAGGGAAAAAAAAGAATGATGAAAGGCTAGGTTGGATGGCACCAGAAGGCTAGAGAGCAATTCTAGGCTTGCTAGCCATATCCCAAAGTCCAGGATAAGATAATGTCCACAGCAGAAGAATTTAGAGTGATACAGGCAGCGTTACAATGCAATGCCAGAGTTTGGAGTTGGGAAGAGTTTGGTTCGAATTTCAATTTACCATGAAGCCTTTGCTGAGTCGCAATCATCTTTTATAAAGTAAGCAAGCAATAGTGTTAATTAACATTTGTGGAACTCTTACTACATGCTATGTAGTATCCTAAGCGCTTCTGTATATATTACCATGTTCTTCTCACAGTGCTGTGTATTGTAGCTCTTGTCATTTGATGGATGAGAAGACACAAAAGTTCTGAGGGGTCAAGTGAAGGGTAGCAATTTCTTCGGAGGTAAAACATTCTATTTGGGGGGAAGCTAGTTAAGCTCAGGAAACAAACAACTAAAAGGCATCAGGAGGTCCCTGAACCAGATCACACTTACTAGATCCCTTCCTCCCCAAACATGAACAAGCCCGAAGGACTGAGAGACACTTTGAGACAAGCTGAGCTGCCTAGAAGAGACAGAAGCCTGCTAAGTCACCTGGAAGGGGCAGAAACCAGCTGAGCAGCCTAGAAGAGACTCTCCCCAGCCAGCTGAGCTGCCTTCATGTTGTGCAGTGCACTCCAGGTTTCCGGATTTCGTGAGCTGTCTAGGCAGGCCTGGATTTTGGTGATGCGGCTGCCTTTGAGTCATTTCTGCTCCTGTAAGTAACCCCTCGCCCGTACTTCCGTAAGGAATCCCAGTATAACTTCTTGGTTGTAAAGCTGGATACCACTTTGGTGGTATCCTTACTTTGGTCTGTAATTTGCTAACCTGGGGTAAATAGACATTAGTTCATATCTCCTCAGGACCAGTGCCCTACGCCATCAAGGAAAATTACCCGAAGTTACACATTTAATAAATGACAGGGGTCAGCAAAGAACTAGGTAGCCAAGCTAAGTGTGAGAGAAAAGCACTGTCTATTCTAGTTCCCAGCTGCTGGTGAATTTCTTCATTAAAGTAAGAAAGCATCTTGAGATTAGGAGACAACTTCCTTTGATTCTGTTTCCAAAATGCAGTAAATCTTTGATATGCAAATAAATAAATTAACAAATAGTTTACTGGCTCAATTAAATACAATCATAATTTAAAGCTGAATTGACTAATTTAATGAATTCAAATAAAATAGTCAATTTCAGGAGCTCAGCAGAGGTTAATCGAATATCTACTATACTAAATAACTCTGGGTACCTAGAAATTTTGTTTTTTGAAATTTGTCCAAAGAAAATAAATGAACATTCATTCATTTGTTCACCAATCCCACAAATGTTTCTGAGAGCCTACTGTGTACCAAATGTTGTCCTAGGTGCTACCATTCAGTAATACAAGGAACAAGGGCTCTTGTGTGACAGTCTTGTGAGGAAGACATATAAAACTCAAGTAAATATATAATGTCAGCTAGCAGTAACACCTTTGAAATAAAACAAATCATAGTTGGGTAGGGGAAGGGACTGTGAAAGTAACCAATCATTTAGTTCAAAGTTCAGCCAAACTAACTCTGGAAAAAAAGTCATTGGTGTGGAGTTCCTTATGACATGAGGAAGTAAATTATCAAAGCATCTACAAGATTAGTGTAGAGAGCCCAAATATAGTTTTATAATCTAGTTTTCTTTGTGAACTTGGGCAAATTACTTAGTTTTCTACAGAACTAGATCCTCTTCCTCCATCCTTCCATCTGTGTCCCAGAAACTCCTTCCTCTCACCAGGGCCCAGAACAAGGTTGAATTGTATCTGAGAGAGTCTCTTGTTACCAAAATATTTTGCAAAAATCCAAGTGCTACACAGATGTAAGTTAATCCTACTCAACTGCCTAGGCCAAGTGCAACTATTGCTTCCTGTCTGAAACCTTTCCTTATTTTGTTAGGGAGGTGGATATTATAGCACTTAATTTTCTGTAGAACTTGATTTTTAAACTTCTGGAAATAAGGGCAATATTCCCCCTTCTAACGGATGATTCCTAACTCATTGCAACACATGGTGGTACTTGATGTAAGATAAAGAGTACTGACTTCAAAAGATATCTGGGATTAAGAATATTTGGATATGAGTTTAAGGAGGTTTTTGATTATATTCTAACCTAGCCTCATATCTTCCCATACAAAACAGACACAGAGCAAAGATTCATTGAATGAGTAAACCCATGTTGTGAAAGGTAATTTATTTTTGCTGAGTCAGGAATTCCAATCTCTGCAAGAAAATCCTTATTTTGACAATAATCAGACCTGACAATTCAAGGATGCATAATGAGGACAAGTAAAGAAATGTGAGAAAGATTCATTTTTGCTAAAGATCAACTTAAGCAGGCAATGTGTTTGGTAGAATACCAAATCATTGTCTTAGCTGATCCTCATATAGCCCTGAGGGCAGTTATTATGCACCTCTTAGAAATGAAGTAAAATGTGTCAGAGAGATGAGGGTATTAGCTTCATCTGCAAAGTAGAGAGAGTTAGTAGGACTGAGAATTCTGGAGTGTCTGATGCTCATATTCTTTCTCCTGGCAGGTGACTAGGGAAAGGACAGAAAGACTTACATTATGTCTCTTGGAGCTACAGCAGTTCACGGTGCTTATCTGGGGGAATGGGTACTGTTTCAGAAGGCACATATAGACCCATTATTACTTTACCAAGTGGATGGGTCTACACTATGGATTCTACTCATTTTGCATCTCGGGGATGCACATGTTTGCCTGCATGTCTCACTTTTTCATGTGGTGGTCACTAAGTTCCCGCTATTAGATTGAGTACCCTGAGTTCTAGGGCTTGGGATTTCTGTCTCTTCTGTGTCTAAGCCATAGCTCAGAAATACAGATCTCAAATTATTGCAAATATAAGGAAAGAAACCAAGAACTTTAACCTGTGTCAGCTTGTATAGGGAATAAGGCACTCTCACATTTGTTAAACATGATTTTAGGATCTGTCTATGGGAGTGTTCAATAGCATCCAGGAGAGTGCCTAAGTGTTGTCATCCTTGAACAATACCTTCTCAAAGTCCCAGATTCTTCCATTTTGTTAGAGTTCTTACACATTCAGCATTAAGACTGACCGATACTTCAGGAACAGGGATGCTATGGGTGGTTGGCCTCATCCATCAACTTTGTGACTTGTTTTTATAGTAAAGCTTTGCAGTGATAGAGGTTTGAAAAAAAAAATGATTCATTCTAGTTAAAAAATAGCTGCCTATCATGGTTACCCAAGTTCCTACGTGAATGGGGGATCAAGAATGTAGTAAAATACTCAAATGTTCTCAGTTCAAAAATTAGTTTCTCAGAAATCAGGCCTATAAGCATTATTTTAGGCTACTAAGATTTATAGACTTGATACTACCGTGTGAGGTTTGGAAGAAAAGAGTCAATTTGCCTTGCCTAAATGCGTCTTAGAACCCCTGCCAGAGGCACAATGCTTAGATTTGTCTATTTATTAAAAAGATTAAGTGCCCAAGATGTTGTCAGACACTGGGACCTGGTGGTGAACAAACACAGAAATGAGCTCTGTCCTCTTCCTGGAACTTAGGGGCTAGTGAGAGAGAAGATGCTCATTAAACAGTCACACAAATACAGGTATAATTACACTCTGGGATAAGTACCATGAAAGAAAGAACACTGCTTTACAAGTACTTAGAATGAAGGAACTGAGTGACTTAGATAATGGGCTCGGGAAAGCGTCTCTGAGAAAGCAAGGTTGCGCTGAGGTATGAATGGTAGAGGTGGTAGCAGGACACTGGAGCAGGAAGAACATCCCAGAGTGCAAACAGAAAAGGACAGTTTAAGGTTCAATCATTTTAATGGGCTTATACATTCTAAATAAGTAAAATATAATCTAAGTGAACACAATTGGTTTGCTAGATAGTAAGGAAGTACATTCAAGTTCTTCCAATAAAAATACCTGGGGGCTCATACTAATCAAGACAGAGAGAACAATATGTCCAAAACTCTGTGATTAGAGGGATCATGAAAGTCTGGGAATTAGAAACCAGAATGGAAAGAATATAGGGTGGGAGTGGGATTGGAGATAAGGTTGAAACAATTACTCCAAAGTTTTGAAAAGCCAATATGAAGAAAGTTTTAAGCTAGTGAGACTAGAAAAACATGTGGTACAGAAGTAATATGTGTATTTGACAAGTAGGTCCAGGGAGAGATCGGTTAGGGGACTACTGCAGTGATTAAGATAAAGACAATGGCTTTCAGAGCAGTGTGGTGGCAACAGAGATTCAGAAGAATCTGGATCTTTAAGAGAAGCACCAAAGAGCTCAGCGGTTAAAAGCGCTTGCAACCCTTGGAGAGGACCCAGGTTCAGTTTCTAGCAGCCACATGGTGACTCACAACCATTTGTAACTCTAGTTCCAGAGAATGATGTCCTTTTCTGGCCTCTGTGGGTATGTGGTACGCTTATATACATGCAGGAGAAACATTAATTGTATTAGTTTTCACCACGACCAGGGAAACTTATAAAAGTAAGAGTTTATGTGGTTCCAGAGGAATCAGAGTCCATCATGACAGGGAAGCATAGTGACAAAAGGCGGCTGAAGAAGGAAGAGGTTCACTCCTCTCTTCAAGCAGGCACTTGAAGCAAAGCACGACTGGAAATCCAGCAAGGCTTAAGAACTCACAAAGTCCTTCCCTGGGGCCCATGCTTGGGCATGGCCGGAATCTCTTAAAGCTTCCCAAAACAGCACCACCAATGAGAGACAAGATGGCCAAGTACTTGGAAGCTATGGGGGACATTCTCATTCAAACCACCACGTTCATACACATAAAATAAAAATAAATAATTTTTTAAAGAGTTGTAACAGAGGAACACAAGTAGAAGACAAGTGGCCCAGATACTGACTGTACTCCTATTACAAATTTCTCTATAACTTTACAGCCATACTGTCCTAAGGCCTCAGAATCCTCCTCATCTAGCATGGAGGTATCCAAGACTTCTCAAATAACAATAACCAAACAAACAAAGAAAGAAACAAACCTGCTGTGTTCACATTCTGTGGTTCAAAAATTATGTGATCTTGATATTTTTATCCTTTCTCTCTCAAATGTCTAAGGTTGTCTTTCCTGAAAACACACTTGCTGGAATGATATTTATACTAGCAGCTTGATGATAAATAGATCTGACATCTTGAATCAGAGGTATCAACTAGACATTGCCAGGTGTCTACTGCACAAAGGAAAGAAAAAAGAATCTGGAAGTTCCCCCAGAGACCCTCCCAAAAAAACCCAATAACAAAATCAGTGTCAGATGGGAAAATGACGTGGATGATGATAATGATGATGATGCTCATAATGATGATGCTCATAATGATTCCTTAAATCCATTTAGTGTCTTAGCATGCCGTGTCTCATTTGACACAACAACCTTGTGAGGTATGCCAGTTCATAGAAAGGAACATAACGAGCCTGGGAAAGAAGATAAGAAATGACAGTGTTTAAATAGACTTATATATTCACTTAATTGACAAATATTTATAGAACTCCTATTATGTGACATGCTGCAGCATCAGTATAGATGTAATAGACAAGACTTCTGTTCTCATTGGGGTGAAAAGATAATGAAATATATAAGAATAAAATGATATACTAATGTACAGTTTCAATAATATTATATTACATAATAATATAACTGATATAACAAAATAGAAGAAAACAATTGTAGTAAGTTCTATGAAGGAAAATTAATAGGATGGCATTAATAAGTAAATAGAGATGGTATTTTAAGTGGAATAGTCAGAAAACTCTCTCAATGAAGTGACCTTGAAGACAAAACAACAGGAACCTGTAAGATTCCAGTTCTGGGAAAGGCTTAACCTGTCTGAGAAGAGGGAGACCAGCATGTGGAAAGCAGTAAGTGCAATAGCGGTGGTGAGAAGAGAGGTGGGAGCGGTGAGAGAAGAAGACCAGAAGGGTTTTTGTGATCATGGGAAGGAGCCTGGCTTTTATTTTAAATGATGGGAAGCCATTAAAAAGTTTTCATCAGGAAGGTGATACTGTCTGATTTTAGTTCAAACAGATTACTCTGACTGGTAAGTATATAATATATTACAGGGTGGCAAGGGTTAAAACTGGCAGATCTAGTGGAAGCCTGTAAGTAGTCCATGCAAGGATTTGGTAGCTCTAAGCTACCAAACATAGCACTAGGGATGGAAAAAAGTAGGAAGACTAAGGAGTCAGTGGTGAAGTTGGATGCTGGTAGAAAGACCCCAGATCTTCACTTCTGCATATCAGCAGGATGAGGCATAGGAAAACAGATACAAAAGAAGACTGAAAAAACCCTTGCATTTAAAATTTCAGACTCCAGTGTACCGCACATCTCGAGTGGAAGCCCAGTGAATGGTGACAAGGGCGCTCAGTTGAGATGGATGCGTGACTATCAACTGGGACCATGTTGGTGTAGAGAGAGAACTTATGGATATTGTCTCAGACTTGAGAGTCCTACAGTTTGCTTCATTTTACTCTTGACAGTTGCTGCTCTCCTAGGCCAGGATGGGTCAGGAAGGAGAGATGCCTGAGAGATATGATGGCTACTTTCTCTTGGTCCAGAATAGAGAAACAGAGAGATAGTGAATATGTTTTGCAGCTTATCAGAGTCACAGAGGAAATGAGTCTGATATCCATTTTAGTCCATACTTTTCCCCAGGTTAATGCCATTTTTGGTCTTGGTTTTCTATTTTCATTGAAATATCTGGGAACTCATGGCCAATTAAACCCATGGCCACTCATTCCTCACATTCCTCTTATGCCTTATTGGAACAGTATACTTCTTTGATTATATGTGACCATCTTTATTTCTAAGCTATAAATCTGAAAGAACAGAGATACCTCCAAGTGCCCAGTATCTAGCAGAGTAAGTGGAACAGAATATGTATTCTGAAGTAGTTTAGCGAGAAAATGAAGCTGTTCAGCTTTCCCAAGTCTTTTCAACTTTTCAAATGGATAATTAATAGCCACCTCGCAGGACTGTGAAGCTTGAATGAATTAACATACATATAATATACCTGACAAATAGGAGCTTGAAGAATATATGCATGCAGATCTAGACCAGTGTTTGCTAGAGAAAACGGAAAGAGCATGACCAAAAGGGAGTGCTAGAACTGGTCTGTATCCTGATTATGGTAGTGGTTATACAAATATATACTCATGTTAAAATTTAGAGAGCTATATATTAGTCTAAAAAACATAAAATTAAAGGCTTTTCCATGTTAGCATTAACATACAACTTTCTAAGGTATGCTTTTAACATAAAGGTAATGTTTTGGTTATTTAAGTTACCTCTTACAAAATATGAAAAAAGAGAGAAGGAGCAGGTTAAAGACCATGTAGAAATATACGGAAGCCTAGATTGTCTAGAAGTTTCTAAAGCTAGAGCAGCTATTTTATTTCATTTCAATCCTGAACTTTCAGAGGAAACCCCCCCCCCCACTTTATTAAAGCTTTGCTAGTAAAACTGCCCTTGCACTGAGCCAGCGATAAATTACCGCTATGGTAATCCCCGTGGAGAAGGTGAGAGGGGCCTCTATAAACCATGCGATTTGAACTACTACAGATGCTGTAGTGGGAATTTACAGTTTTCAACAGATCCTTATCTCTTCTTGCCAGGTTCTGCCCTAGCAGAGTCTATTTTAAACATCATCTTTTTTTCTTTAAATATTAAAAAAATCTGTGGCAATTAATTTTTCCATATTCTATCATGACAAATAAATGTGAAACGCATATTTACAGAGCCCATGTAATTGCATTTGGGCACATGCAAATGACATGCAAATCTTACATTCTAAATGAGTTTGTTTATCATTCCTGAATTCTAATCCAAGGACCTTACTTTTTAAATTCAGTTTACATTCTGACATGTATACAAATGAGTTCGACTCTGGAAAATAACTTAATAAACTCAGGGTTAGCTATGCAATTAGAGGAGGCATCTGGGAGCTATAAAATCTGGGAAGCAACATTTACATCTTTTTCTGTATTCAAGGCTTCGGCTTCCTACCTCAAACCCTTTCCCTACCAGGCTGCTCTCACTCTATCACCCAGTTTTCCATCGTCTCAGTCAATTCCATCATTTGAAAGAGCTTCTGGTTTAAATGTTTTTTTTTTGTTTTTTTGTTTTTTTTTTTTCTGGGGAATGTAAGTGCATTTTACTGAGGATGATCTCATTTAGTCACTGTCCCCAGAACAGTATTTTTTAAAAAAACAAAGGCCAGAGTGATAAATGAAATAAAAAACTAACAGAATTAATATCGATCAGGGCTTTCTGTTCGAGTTTCTTATTATTATAGCCAGTGCAGTTATCCTCTGGGTACTAAAGTCTTCCCATGGATTATTGACTCTCTAAGGAAAGCTACAAGAAATCACAAATCTGATTTGTCAAAGGAAATATATAGAGAAGAGAAAAGGGGATCATATTATCTTTCAGATGAAAGGAAACAGAACCATAAAACAAAGCGGAATGGAAGTTTTCTAGAAAACTGAAAAAGAGCTACCAGAGGATCCAGCCATCCACTTCAAGGTGTTTGGTCAAAAGAATCAGAAATAAGGTCTGGAGGAAATATCTGTACACAGCAACAATGCTCATAATAATCAAGAATAGAAATAACTCCAAATGTCTACTGAGCCATGAATGTATGAACAAACACGATTGAGACAGCGGGTGTTACTGGGTCTTAAAAAAAGAAGGAAACATCACATAGTACAGTATGTACAGATAAACTTTAAGGACATACAGTAAGTGAGATAAGATAGCCACAAAAGGATGAACACTGTCATTCCACTTACACAAGGAATCTCCACATTCACATTCATAGAAACACACTAGAACAGAAGTTATAAGGGGCTAGGGGAAGGTGTGCTGTCAGTTTCCTTAGGTGAAAGTTCCTAGAGATCTCTGCACAACTCTGTGAATATATTTAAAACTACTGAAACAAACACTCAAAAATGGTTAAATTGGTAAAAGTAACAACAGTAACAGACACTGTCCAGGGCATGAACTACTTAAAAATATGTACAAGTACAATAAAATTACTTGATGTTGGTATATCAGTGGTTAGCTTTATTTATTTGTTTAGTTAGTTAGTTAGTTAGTTAGTTAGTTAGTTAGTTAGTTAGGGGCTTTTGAGACATGGTCTTGTTGGACTCAATTCAGTATATATCCTAGGCTGGCCTTGAACTCATGGTGATCTTCCTGCCTCACTATCCCGGGTCCCAAGTTCTGGGATTAGAGCACATCTCTAAGCATACTAGTATGCTTAGCTTGAGTTAGGTTTTAATACAACTCTGGGTAACTGTACAAATTTTTATGATTTTAGAGCTTTTCATAAGGAAGTGATAGTTTGTCTAAAGGATACAGAAAGTTTTAAAGATGATTTATTAATCTAAAATAGTTTAAGTAATTTTTTTCTGTCTTATGAAAAACTACCTTAAATCGATGATAGAGTAGACATCTGAGTTCATATTACTAGGTAAACTCCATAGCCACATTTAGCCTACCACTCACATTTCTGTATGGCTTATAGACTAAAATAAGTTTTTACACTATTAAATATAATATATTAGCTATATATAAGCTATATATAATAATAACAGCTAAGAGAATCAAAAGAAGAATATGATGTTAAAATTTCAGTTTCTACAAGGAAATTTGATTGTAACATCATGTGTTCACAAACAAAACAGTAAGACAGTAGAAGCCAGGTATAGTGGTGCATGCCTTTAATCTCAGCACTCGGAGAGAGGCACAGGCAGGTGGGTCTCTGGGAGTTCTAGACCACCCGGGACTGTATAGCTTTGCCTCAAAAAAAGAGACAAAAACAAAGAGAAAGATGGACAGACAGAGAGAAGGGAGGGGGAGAGAAGAAAGAGAACAGAAAATAAAAATGCATACTTTCACAATTTTTAAAATTTGATTTCATGAATTTGAGATAGGGTTTCTTTAAGTAGACCAGACTGACCAGGAGCTAGCTATGTAATCCAAGCCTGGCCTTGACATGAGACTTTCCTGCCTCAGTTTCCTGAGTGCTAATATTACAAGTGTGTACCACCAAGCCTGATTCAGAACTTCATAAAAGCATAGTTTACACAGCTGAAAGGCCCTCTGAAATGATCTAATACAAACGTCCTCTTCTATGGATAAGAAAAGAGATGTACAGGTTAAATAACTGCCTTGAGTCCTAGCACTTTTCTCTCCTACCAGAATTGATAGGCTCGTTTGAAACTTAGAGTCAAATTATATCTTAAGAATTCTGTTTCTCCCTGATCCCCACTCTTGAATAGTACCTTTGTTATATATTATGACACTCCTCAGCGTTAGTATATTTTGCAGTCTTGCATACCAGTCTTTAGGGCACTAACCCTAGATTGTAAAGCACATTCTCCTCTCCTCAGCAGCCACACTTGTCTTTGTCAGGTTGTCTGTAAATCTGTGGATGTCTCTGGTGCTCTGGCTGACCCTGATGCAGTCTCCCTGGGGCTGCTACTTAGACTATGATGATTGGTTTGGGTTCTCAATTAGACTGGGTGAAGAAACACCTTATGATTAATGAAAAACATCCCTGGGTATGCTTATGATGGCATTCCTAGAGAGGATTAGTGGGAGGAGGGGTAAGGCCACTCCAGACGCAGGTGGTACCATCTTAATGGGCCGGTGGCCCCCAGTGGAATAAAGGGAAAGGGAGGAAAACAAGGTGAGCCCTAAATTCCCTTTCATTTACTTCCTGGCCTTCCAGGATGTGAAGAGAGCTATTCCACCATGCCTTCCTGCCATGATGGATGGAACCCTCTGGAAATAGTGAATGAACCCCAATAAAACTTTCTTCTTTTAAGTTGTTTTTGTCATGTGTTTTGTTCCAACTACTGAAAATAAAAAAATTATTACTAAGAGTGGCATGATTTCTGTGACTAAAACTGACTATTTTTTTCTTTCATCTTTTGAACTGGATTGCAGGAGGAATTTGGAAGAATTTGGAGATGTCAGCAATAGAAGCCCTAGAATGCATAGTTTAAGGGTAAGTCTGGTGGGAGATCAGAAGACTAGAATGCTGATAGAAATATGGACAGCTTAGGCCAGGCTCTTGAGGCTTCATATGGAAATAAGAAGTCTATTAGGAACTGAAGTATAGGCCATTCATATTACATTCTAGCAAAGGATTTCTCTACAATTTGCCTTGTCCTGAAAACTTCAGTGAGGTTGGACTAATAAATTTGGTAGAAGGAATTTCAAGACAGCAAAGCATTTAGGTTGGGGCATGGTTATTGCTGGCTGACTTTGGCCACTTTTACAGTGAGAACTGGGAGCAAAATGAAGAACAGAATGTGAAAAATATGTGACTCAGCGAGAAAACGAACCTGTTTGAAGTTGTGGACAAAAAGGCCACAGTTATTACAGAGATGAGAACCACTGGAGCAAAGCCAAACACATTGCTGTAGGACAGACAATATGTCTCTTAGGGTGCTGTAGGACAGACAAAGGTACTCTTAGGGTGTTTCAGGAATTGATAAGTAGAGTCCCTATTTATCATAAGCACTAGAATATAAGACTATAAGCTCATTTAAAGCATCTCCATGGCACCTTGCTTGCATAGAACTGCCTAGGGAAGTGTTTTCAGAGGTCATTAGAGCATGCCGTGGTTCAAAGGAGCCTTGCTTTTGCTTGAGCAGGCAGCAGAACTTGGCATTGTGCACAGCCATGGAGTATTCCACTAAGATTTCAAAGGAGGCTGGGCAATGCATCCCAAAGTGAGATTCTCTATAGGGAGTCCCTAATTACTCGCCTGTGGAATGGTAAGAGTGAAGCCTGAATTTAAGTTGGAGAACCCAAGACTATGGAGATGTCAGAACATATAGTCTATAGACAAAAGCTATAGGCAATGAGTGGAGCCAGCCCAAAAAGGAGGCCTTGTGGACTGCACATGAGAAGGTCATAGGGATAGGGCCACTCAAGTCTGCTGAAATGTCATCACATATCCCAGACGCTGGACACAGAGCTACAAGTTTTATTGTTTGCGCTAGTGGGTTTCAGCCTTGCTTTACCCTGATCTTTCGTTGTTATTCTCCTGTTTTTCCCTTTAGAATGGGAATATTTGCTAGTGGCATTATATGTTGGAAATATGCAGTTTTCTTTTATACTTTACTGGGGCTTACAGATAAGATATTGCCTTGAGTCTCAGTAGAGACTTTACGATACATAGTATATTTGTACTAAGTTGCAGTGTGCTGAGTGAATGGTGGGAATCAGGACATGAGTAGCAAGTATGGATCAGAGGAAGCAGGTACCTCCCCTCCCACTTCCCCACTGATCGTGACCCATTATGAAGGCTTTATTCCTTGGCTTTGTTCCTCTCATTTTATCTAAGCCAATAATTCACTCAACTGCCATTCATTCACTTAATGGCCTCTGGAGTGTCCTTCTACTCTCTTGGCACAAAGCAAAAACAGTTCAGGCATGGAAGTAGGTTTTTATATAAGAATATGTGTCCAAATGATTATTGCCCAGAATATTGTATAGGAGAAGAGTTGAAAGTAAATCCAGGAGGGGCCAAAAAGCATGTAATCATCACATACTCATGTCATGTATTCATGGGATAAATAACTGGCAGTCCATGTTGTCATGCTTTTTTTCTCTAGAACTAGATAAAAATCCTCTAAAATCACCTTCTTTTGAGGAATTCTAAAGATTTGCCCAGCTTTAGTGTAAACATCAATTATGGCCCTGTCTTTTTCTCTTGGCAGATGTCACATTGTCCAGTAGAATTACTCTACCAGAAATGTAGAGTAATTTACTCCTTTGTGAGTAGGTGACATAAAGTTTAAAGATGGTCCTTCTACAAATTAAGGTAGTAAGAGAGCCCAGACTTTGAAATAATATGCTTAGCGACTTACAGCCTGGGTGATCTTGAGTGAATGATACAATCTGATTAGATTTTAGCCTTTTCTTTTCCAAGATAGAGTGGGAATATTTACAGACACAGGGTGACAACTAGGACTTACCAGGGGTATCCAACTTTTTTATATTGTGACATGATGTTGTGGTCTACAGATATATTCAGGCCACATTCATAGCTATCCGGGAACACATGTGGCCTGGGGACTGTAGGTTGAATACGGATGATTTAAGGCTTTGCGCATATGGAACCAGCACACTTAAACACTTTGAGGGAGACTCTTAAAGATCATTCCTTCTTTCATCTTTAAAGTTCTGAACACAAATGCTTAAATGTTTGAAGAACAAATATTTAAGAAACATTTGCTGGCTTGAACTGAATTTAATTCAATTGAAATGAAATTAAAAAACCTTTTAAAAGATCCCTCTGAGCACCAACCATAGATTCCAGCACATGGTCTACTCATGAATGCCTAGATCATAGTTGTATAGTTCCCTGATTCCAGGACTGGGAAATGTTAATGGAAAAGCATATAAGTCAGAAGAGCTTAAGAAAAACAACCCCACACTCACTCTGTTGGCATCATTTCATCAGAAGACTTGCCTTGTACAGCTACTTCCTGGCCTTTACTCTCTTTCTCAGAGAAGAAAGAGGTCTGATAAATCTGTTATTGCCCTTCTTTTAAAAAATAAAAGATTCTAGTTTAGTTCTATGATACTTGGGGACACTGAGAAATCATACCCTGTGCCTGGGCCCAGACTATGTTTCCCATCTTGTTTAGTGCCCCTTTGAAGTCCCCTTACTGTGACACTAAAAGGACTACAACTGCAGACATTGTGGCCATTATCTCTGAACGACATATTTTTGCCACTGGCTCTGTAACTGTTTCTCCTTAGGTGATTCCTGAAGAATTTCAAAGCCTTAATGAGTACATCAATTACTGTTCATGGAATAGCCAATGTCTCCAGAAAGGTTATTTTAAGGTTGATTGCTACCTCACTGCTTATATCCAACAAATCTATCTCAGCTTTATGAATGCATTTGACCTTTTTTTTTTATATAGGAACAGGGAAAAAATAACAGAACAAAAGTTAATTTAGATTTCTGTAATACAGCTTTTTTTTCTGAAAGAAATGAAAGGGCATTGAAATCAATATCTGCACAGTAACATGCTGATGAATGTTGGGACTCCATTTTCTCATTTTGCTAACTCTAGATTGGGAATTCTCAATAGTTTTCAATCTTTTGTTCCCCAGGTGCTGTGAAGTCTGCCGTATTGTGCCCACACAATGCCACTGATCACTCATTATGGGAGTATCTGGTCTTGAAAAGGTCAGTTAGAAATGTCACCATTCAATGGAGCTGTGCAGACCTGTGCACGATCCAATTAGAGCAGCCAGGCAACACCGCTGTAACCCAGAATCCTAATGACCAAGTCGAGCAACTGTGGCAGCACCTCCCCCCATCTCATTTCTCTGGATTCAAAAGAAATGGAGATTGTTTTTCAGCCACCTTATATGCAGTTGGTTCAGCTTTACCAAGTACTACTTAGATACCATGTAGGCTAGGAGGGGAACTCCAGCTTCTGCAAAGACTGAACCTGTCTAGATCAGCCAGATGTAGAAAGTAAAGTAATGAAGAAGGAGGGAGCCAGACTTCAGTCTTCAGACTGGTGAAATGGATCATGCTTTCAGAGAACCTACTCAAAATGGATAGCTAACGCCGAGGAAGATAATGTCCTAATAAGTTCATTTCTAAGCTCCTAGTATATAGCAGTACAAAGCTGGAGGTGAAGCTGGTCCTTTTTGATAAACCTAATATGTTGGTGTCAACAGGTGTTAGCAACGAATTAAACTATGGCTGTATATGTTTCCTGAATTCATCTCCATTGGCACATTTCTCCACAAGCTATCTTGGTCATGACCATGAAGGCTGCAGTGATGTTGGATCATGGTGAAGTTCCTAAATGTTCTCTCAGTTTTAATACTTCTCTTGGTGATTGCAGTTTATACCCTGCTGCATGTGGTCAGTGCTAGGAGTAATCCTCTCTAGCCTCCTCCCCTGTTTGTCTGGACTTCCTAATCCTCTCCCAACCTTCACTGGTTCCAAGTTAATAGTAATCTGGTGTTGCTACACTCAAAATCGTACTCCATTCTCTTTTCTGGTTTCATCGTGCAAAATTCATATTGTAAAAAATATAGTAAAAATTAGAACATTCTCCTATGTCCAGTCTTTCAGGGTTTCAATGGAAAAATTATCTCAAACAAACAAAAACCCTGAGTAATTTTCTTACACACAAGTTAGGAGTTATCCTTTAAGAACTAATAAAGGAATTTATGGGGAATCTACAAACGGATATCAAAATTCAGGAGGTGAAACAATCCTGTTTAACAAGCCTATCTGCTGTACAGTCTTTTTTTTTTTTTCAGAAAGAAAACTTTCTGAAGGACATCCAACAAGACACCCAAGAATGGGTCTCAGCTGGGCTGTGTTAATTTCCGTAGTGTTCTTTAGGTTCTAGAGGGAAACAAATCAGGCTCGTAAGACAATAGTTCAGCACCTACTTCGAAGTGAGGAAATTGCCCTGCATGTGTGAAACACAGATTATTGGTATTTCAGAGAATAGGCGAATAGTTAGGGATAGTATAATAGGAAAAAATAACTGGTATCTATAATGACCGTCTATATAATGAACATATAAGGACTTCAATAACAAAACGAGAATTTCCAAGGCTCTGTGCCACACACTCAGATTCCTCATCTAATACTCTCATCACTCTTGTGAGGTGACTGTTATTAGCTCTATTTTATGGACAAGAGAACTGAAACTCTAGGCAATTGTTTTGTCCAAAATCATATGGCAGGGGGATGTAGAAACTGAACTGGATTATCTGGTCCAAAGTTTCTATTTAAACTGTTTTCTTTCTTTGTCTTCTTTCATTTGGTTATTTGGTTATAGAGAATCTTTTTTTTTGTCCCCTGTAGTACCAAGTAAGGCAGGCCAGTAAATTTTGTCAAGAGCAAACTTCCATATTGCTCTAACCTATCCCCATCAATTCTTTGATGATGTTTTAGACCAGAGCATACATAATATACACTGCTACCCATGCTATTAAGTCCTCAACCTCTAGAAATTTCACATACAAGTACACAGATTACACCTTATCTCAACTGAGTATCAGCTCTACACCTCTTTGTCAACTGTGTATAAGGCTATGACATAAACTGGAAAATTCAAATTGGGCAATAACCTACTTTTTCTATATAAGACGATCTTATTAGTTCATTAAACAAAAATATCCTTTTCACTTTTATGACCAATGCAAGGGCTCTTAAAGTTTTAGATCTATGTTAGGTTAGAAAGATTGAGATGCTGTATTCCTTCTAGCCTTAGGGCATAGGCACATTTTACTCTTACTCCCTTGGATCTCTAGACTACTCTCTTATCTCTGGAGGGCTGTGAGCTCTCCAAATTGCACTTTGCAATTTGCTAAAGGAGCCCAGACCTTCAGAAAGAGCCTGAGAGCATCTGATCTCACCTAACTTGTACTTCTGAGTAGCTGGACTAGAGTTATCTGGTCCCATACATATAAAATCAAAAGACAGAACCTTGAGCCTTGACCAAACAACTTTTCACATCCTATAAGAAAACAACAAAGTCACATTAAGTATACAAATAGAAACACACTTTAACTCAACAAAGGAGTCTCACACCAGAATTACAAACAGCAAAAGAAATCCACATGCCAAAATCACAATGAAAAAATAATAAGAAGAAAAATTCAAATAAAATGTCCCCACCAAACATCACTAGTCTTATAGAAGAGTTCTACAATCAGAGCCCCCTAGAGATAACTCAGGACACAGAGTTTAAAAGAACAGTCATAAACAGGATCATAGAATTCAGTGAATTTAAAGAATACAAAAAAAAAATCAAAGAAAAGATAGGGATGAACTTCTGACTGAATTCACAAAACAGATAGAAAGAAAACTCAGGTTGAAATGAAGAAGGAAGTAAAAAACTGAATAAACCAATTTGAAATGGAGGGAGAAAGCCTCACCAATAGAATGAATGCATAACAAGACTGAAAGATAAAGCTGAAGAATTGGAGCACTCAAGCAAAGATTATGAAAAAATTTTAAAAACAAAGGAGTAGAATTTGCATGAAGTGTGAGACACCATGAAAAGATGAAATTTACAGACCATAGGCAAACAAGAAGGAGAAGAATCTCAGGATAATGGTATTGACAAGATCTTCAACCAGACTGTGGAAGAAAATTTCCCAAAATTAAGGACAGACCTGCCCATACAAATACAAGAAGCACATAGAACACCAAATACACAGGACCAGAAAAGAAACTCCCCATGGCATATCATAGTAAAAACACTAAGTGTACAGAACAAAGAGAGAATACTGAAACCTGCAAAAGTAAACAAAAAAGTCAGATATATATATATATATATATATATATATATATGAAGCAATCAGAATTTCAGCTCACTTTAAAATGCAAACTATGAAAGCCACATGAGCCTTGGCCAAAATAGTCCCAGTTTTACATGACTATAGATGCCAACATAGAATACTTTACCCAACAAAAATGGCTATTATAGTTTCAGGGAAAAGAAAAATCTTCTACAAAATGAATAGGCAGAAATACCTAGTTCTTCAGATACTTGAAGCGATACAAAGAGCTGAAGAAAGTAACAACTATACCCAAGGGGCAACAGAAAGCACCTAAATGAAAATATAACTGGAGAAGCACAAAATTAGACTGAAAATGAAAACAGAAATTAAGATGATGGGAACTAATACACATCTTTCAACAATAGCTTTAAATATCACAATAGCCTTGAAAAACAAAACATATCCTCGAAAAAACCTGACCAAAGACATTAAAGATCTTTGCAATGAAAATTTTAGATCTTTAGACATTGTTGGGGACATCAGAAGATGGAATGACCTCCCATGCTAATAAATTGGAAGAATTAATATTGTGAAAATGACCATCCTACCAATTCATATGGAAGCACAAAACACCTCAGATAGCCAAAGCAACCCTGAACAGAAAGAGCAATGTGTGGTAGGGGGGATGTCTATACCAGATTTCAAACTATAGTAGAGAGCTATAGTCATAAAAACAGCATGCTACTGTCACAAAAATAGACATGTACACCAATGGTAAAGAGTCAAATATGAATGCATGCAATTTCAGTCACCTGATATTTCACAAAGGGGTCAAGAACATTCATTGTAGGAAAGATAGCATCTTCAGCAAATGGTGCTGGCAATATTGGACTCCACCTGTAGAGAATGAAACTAAGGGAGAAACAGAAAAAAGCCAGGTATTTAAATGGGGTGGTGGAAGAGTTAAACAAGGAACTATGGGTATAAAGGGAAAGAAGGAACTTAAGAGAGGTGGGGCCATAGGAGACTGGTATTATCAAGGGAGAATGCAGAATACGGGCACACTTTAATGTGGAAGGCACGGAGGAGGAGAGATTTACAAAACAGCGGGCGAGACAGAGGAGGAGGAGATATAAATAATGACTGGCTAGTGTAAGACACCAGAGGGAATCATATTAGTCTAACAACCTAATAACAAATTCCACATACAGTATCTCTGCATGAGGCCATGTGCATGGCTGAAGGCTACAAAACAAGAAACAGTGACAGGCAGGAGAAACCTTCCTTTGGGTTGTTGGTCAGAGTGGTCTAAGAGACTCCCAAAATTACACAGGCTATTGCCACAGCCCTTGATTGCCTCCCAGAACGTGAAGGTGAGACTCTATTGCTGAAAACAGGTCCTAATTCAGACACTCGACTGGGAGCAATGGAGCTGCAACTGCCCTGGAAGCCACTCCCTCGGAAGGCCAGCTCTCATGGCCAGCTCTCATAGCTCTGGAGAACGCACTGCACGCAGCCAAGGGAGAACATCAATCGATAGTCCAACACCAGCTTCGTGACCAAATAACCGGATCAATGCTTCACACAGCATTTAACACTGGTGTAGTAGCGGCACTTTTATCTTGGGGCTAATCAACAGCTACCTAATTGGTCTTAGAGTCCACTCAATGGAAGGAAATTGATGTTTGGTACTGTAATCATAGCCAAATACACATTGCTCAAGAGGTCACAGATTAAAATCCCCAAAGTTGTCACATCCTCAAGCTAATGTAACTTTTTACTAAGTGAAAAATATGTATCCTGATATTTACAGTCAAGTATCCCAGTCACCACTCATCAAAGAAGCTTTTGTTACACCAGCTTAAGACTACTACAGAGTGCCACAACTGGTACACAGACATTATCTGTGAATTTCCCATACCTAAGTAGCATATCTACATGCACGCTCTGTATCCAAGGCTCAGACAACATGAAACAAGTGGAAAAAGGACACTAATGAATCTCTCAACTCTCTGTAATGAAACTCCTTCATGCAATAGAGGGACAGCAACACAAAAGGCTACAAATGGTCAAAGAATGAAGATTGGGAATGTGCAGAGTATAGGTCACTGGACTCATAGTAAGTTTCATTCACCAAAGGCTCAGGGACCATTGTAGAAGAGGTGCAGAAATATTGTAAGAGCCAGGGAGGAGGTGTGTGACCGTATAGAAATAGAATCCTACAGTCTTCTGGGACCCTGCCCATATGAACCCACAGCAATGATATCAGCATGCTCAAGATCTGTGTAAACTCAAGCAGACAAAACCCAGCATGGAACTGGGGAAATGGGTAGCAGACTCCAATCTTTGCTGAAGAAATATTGGCAACTGATTACTGTTGGGTGAGGATGAGATAAAGCTAGGGACTCCAGATTGGGTGACTAGACCTCAGTGGATGAATCTGCACTGAGGAATATTTGGGGATATCAACTTGGCACAGTAGGTCTTAACACAGATGGAAATTATGTGAATTCCAGTTGGGGGGATATAGGAGGCTGCCAGTGGAAAGGGGTATCATCTTTAGATGGTTAAGATTGATGAGAGATTCTGTGTGAAATAAACAATGAGCCAATTAAAAAAGGAGAGAAATATTCAGATGGACAAATCTAGCTATTGTTAAAGAACTGAATTTCTTTCTCTGGTATTTTTGCCAGTCTCAGAAAGGAAGATCACTACTAATCTATCTTGGGAATAAATGGAACATCCTTGGAGGATTGAGAAACATAAGTGGATCTGAAGTAACTAAAGAGAAAATATTGGTCATCATCATTGCTATCATCATTATCATCCTCAGAGTCCCTGATGGTCCCTGAATAATTATCACTTCCTGGTATCCAATGTCTTATACAGTTTCTCTCTCTCTCTCTCTCTCTCTCTCTCTCTCTCTCTCTCTCTCTCTCTTTCTCTCTCTCTTTCTCTGTCTCTCTCTCTCTGTAAATTGGGTTGGCTTATGAAACGTAGGATATTATTGATGATAGGCAAAAATTTCCTCAGAACAAAATTACAAGGAAATATTTTTGCTTCTGCTCTTTCTTTGTTTATACTGAAGGGAGTCAGCCACTATATTGTGACACAATTAAATATTATAAAGAAGCTTATGCGGCAAGGAACTAAGGTCTGAGAAAAGCCAACACTAAGTTGCCATCTACATGGATGAAGCATCTTGAGAGACAATCTTCCACTCAGCCCTTCAACAAAGTATAGCCTTGGCTGGCATTGTCACTGTTAGATCATGGGAGACCCTGAACTACAGCCATCCAGCCAAGATGCTACTGGATTTCTGACATACACGGAATACATAAGATATTAAAATTTAATTCTTGTTTGAAACTGCAAAGGTCTCAGGTGATTGTTGATACAGTAAGGTAATCACAGTAGCAACTGTTTGCTTTTAATTTGCTGTGGCCCATGTATATCATATTACTATGCTAGCTATTTTGCATAGATCATATTTGTTTTTAACAAAACTCTATGAAGTATTTTTACCACTTTACTCTTTTACAAATGGGAAAATGGGAGAAATACATGAACAATTAGCCTTTTCCAAAGTCAAAACACCAGTGAAAGAGGTAAAATTTAAACATCTAGGATTGGAGAGATCAGTGGTTGAGCACTGACTGCTCTTGCAGAGGACCCAGGTTCGATTCCCAGCACCTACATTAGTGACTAGCAACAAACAATCATCCATATCTACAGTTCCAGGTGATCCAATGCTTTCTTCTGATCTCAGCAGGCATTGCATGACACAGATGCACTTACACACATACAGGCAATATGCATAAAAAGTAATAAAACCAACATAATATATGTGTATACCACTACCCAATTAAAATGATAAAATGGATGGTTTTCATGCCACTACTGCATTGGTGGGCATATCTTGATAGGTCACTTGTTATTATGGCTTGCGGGATTCACAGTTGGGTAAGGGTGATGATTAATTTTCCCTTCATGTAGCATGCATAGCATCTTCCACCACTATGAACTCTAGCCAGTAGAGATGATGCTTTGGAGTCAGTATGACTTTGCTTTCTCCTTGTTTGTTCTGTAGCTTATGTGTGTAGTGTCTTCAGCAACTGTGTCTTACCACAAAGTTGTGGGGGGTTAACCAAGAGTAGGGGCAATGGCAAGTAGTGTTTGAGGGTTTATTGAACCCCTAGTCAACAGCTTCAAGACAGGGAGTCCATTCCTGGCATTGAGGTTTTATTTTGTTAGCCTATGGTGTCTAGTAGGGGCAATGTCTTCTAGTAGTAGGCAATGTTATAAGGTGCCTACTTTTAATCTCTTTTTTATAATATTTTTGTATGTACTTTAAGAAGCTTTTTTAGTGGTAGGTCTCCATATGGCTTTTCCTAGCGGTCTTTTAGTGTTGGGTGTCCTTCCCCATACTCCTTCCTTTGCCCTACCATCCCATTCCCCATTGCCATTCAACCCTTCCTACTTTATTACTCCATTTTCTCCCTTTATATCCCTGCATTTTACCACCCCCCATGGCCATGTGTTAGTTTCCTGATTTCTTTGAATTTTCAAATTGAAACATACATATCTAGGATTTCAAAGCTAGCATCCAGTTATGAGATAGAACATGTGATTTTGACTTTCTGGATTTGGGTTACCTTACTCAAGATGATTGCTTATAGTTCCACCCATTTACCCATGAATAGTGACATGAATATTATGGGAGTAACCAACCACTTCTAATCAGATTTAAGGTCTACCTCAGATGATGGAGCTCATACCTGACACTGATATCAGGCCTAGAAACTTGAGGCTAGACAAGTCACAGGACATAGGGGAGAGCCTAATGCTAGTTTTCTACTAAATAGTTATAGTATTAAACTGATTCCTAATGACTTATTGTTATATCCATAAATTAGTGCATCTCTAAAGTCTCACCAAAGAAGCTTCCTTATGCAGCAGATGGTGATCAACACAGAAACCTACAAGTGGCCAATGTGCAGAGAATCAGAGGCTGCAGAGCGCTTATCCACAAATAGGACACTATTATCAAACTTCTACCTACCAAGGCTCAGGGATCATTGCAGAGGAGAGAGCAGAAGATTTTAGGAGCCAGTGATGGTGGATGACCACAAGGAAACAGAATTTGCCAGACACGGGAGAAGTTACTCGTATGAATTCACAGCAATAGTGACAGCATGCACAAGTCCCATGCAATCTCAAACCAGACAAAATCCCAGCATAGAGGCAGGGAAGTAGGTAAAAAAAACCCCCAACACTACTTAAGGAACTATTGGTAACCAATGGCTTCTTGAAGAGGGAACATCAACCTCTTTCAAGGCTGTGACTCTTAGTCGGTTAACTAGGCTCCAGTGGTGGACCCCACACTAAAGGACATTTGAGAACACAAATTACACTCTCTGTGACTTTATGTGTTGTGTGTGGCAGTAAGAGAATATGCTGAAGTGGTATCTGAAAACCATCACATTATATTGTGTGAAAATTGCAAAATTCAATAAATTTTTAAATGATGTTTTTCTTCACCTGTCTACTTCTCATGAGGCCTATTTACCTCATGACTGGGCTGTAGTGACTATAACTGCACTTCTTCAGAACATGGTAGCTCCATGGGCCTATAAAAGATATACCCTGATGTTCCTCAGGTACAGAGAGAGACTTATTACTGCATACCTTTATCCTATTGGGTTTAGGCCTCCTGCCCCTGAATCCATAAGCACCGATGCTCTCCTAGTGAAGCCAGATGGACTCCCTCTGAGAATCCATCAGGGAGACTGGAATTAGCATCAGGGCTTTTGTTCTGGACTTTAATGTTCATGACATTTTTATGTTAACATTAAAACTATGCTGGGAGCTTTATTATCACGAATATCTCACTTAACCTCCATTTCATCCATATGAAATGAATGTTACCATCAATATGTGATAGAAAACTAAACTCCACAGGAGTTCATCTGCACTATTATAAACCAACCCTATTCACTAAGAGAGAGGACTGTATGTTGTGTGGGCCTCCTCTGGAGTCAGACTGACACCATCTTCCTGGTTGTGCCTGCTTGCCAAATATCATCACAGCTGGGCTTGTTGACTGTTGATGACCCTGCATAGGAGGGACAGGGAGAGTCACAGGACCCTCATCTGAGTTTCCACTCATTCCTCCAAACTCATAGGGGAAATTCTGTCCTAATTGCATATGGCCTTAGGGAAGGGCTATATAAATAAACAGGCTAGGGAAGTGGGCCTTTATCCACGCTGAGTGAAGACTTTCTGATGCAGCCTTCTGATGCAGGAAGGATCAAACATACCTCTGTGACCTTTACCCAGTGCTCTGTAAGTAAGCCTAACAAATCTCATTGATTACCAGAGTGAACTTTGGTGGAACTGTACTTCTGTTACTTATTGGGATCTTGAGAGGAGAGGGAGGATATTTTTACATCTTCCCCAGGGATGAAGTTTTAATAACGGGTGTGATTACTAGGAAGTGAATCCCAGAAGTGGCAGAACCAAGACTGGAAACTGGAACTTCTGGGTTCCCCAAGTTTCACTATACTACCGTGACTTCTAGCTAAGGATGCATCCTGTTCTATATATAGTAAGTATATTACCTAGTCTTTAGAACCTATCATTTCCAAGGCCATATGCCTGCTCACAATATTCTGGGTTTTGCTACAGGTGTGACTTTGACCAGAAAGGCCCTTCATTGGATTCAAATTATTATATTACCTCTACCTGATTATAAATCCTGAGACTACTCAGAAACTCTGGCTGTGGAGATCCTTCTGTACCAACTTTGTACCCTTTCTATCCAAAAGGTCAGAGAATATGAGAGAAGCTGTGTGTGCTATAGATAGCAGAGCTGAAGAGATGGGGCTGCCTAAGCCCTTTGGAACTCAAAAGATTAGGAGTGAGTCCCAGATGCCAGACATTAAATTTCAGGATCTGGATTTGTCTGCTTAGGTTTGGGTTTGCTTAAGTATGATTGCTTTATACCCTTCTTCTTTCCTTTTGGAATAAGAAAGTATTAACTTGTTTTTTGATATTACAGGAGCCCATAATTAAAAGACTTTAGATTTTTTTAAAGAGAGCTTGGAATTTTAATGTTGAAATTTTTAAAGACTGTGGCACTTTTAACGTTGGCCTGTGTTTTATAATATTAACATGAGATCTTGAGGGCAAAGAATGAAAGGTTATGGCATAAAATGATGTGTTCATATGTCAAGATGACAAGGAGTAGAGTGTCATAGTTAGCATTAACTGCAACTTGACACAGTCTAGAGTCACCTGAAAAAAGAGAGTCTCAAATGAATCAGGTTGTTCTGTGGGCAAGTCTGTGAGGGACTGTCTTATGATTAATTGATGCAGGAGGACCCAACACTGGAGGGGTGGGTGACACTATCCCTAAGCAGGTAGTCCTGGACTGTATAAAAAAACTAGCTAAGGCTGAGCATGTTAGTGAGTGAGTCAGAGAGTGAGCTTGTAAGCAGCATACCTCCAGGGTTCCTGACTCGAGTTCCTGCCCTGACTTCTCTTAATGGTGCATTGTGATTTGGAAGTGTAGCCCAAATAAACCCTTTTCTCTCGAAGTTGCTTTTGGTCGGAGTATTTTATTACAACAGAAGGAAACGAGAAAAAATGATATGATACGTCAGAATAGATTCATGTGTGTTTTGTTTTGGTTTTCTGTTGCTATAAAGATAGGCATTTCACAGTGTTATATGAGCCGGTGCCATTTCCAACCAATGTCAGGCCTCATTTTATCTTTAAGTTTCAAGAGTGGTGTTAATAATGCAATTCTCAGTCAATAGCACAATATACATATATATTTTAAAATGGGTTTATAATGATTCAATCACAAAATGAGAAGTCATTCACATTCTACTGATATTTCTGAGAATTATTTTCTTACTTTTTTGCTATTGGCTAGAATTTTGGACAATGTGGTTTCCAATTGCTACTGCCACTGTGAGACCACATGTAACCTTGGGGATGGATTCAACACTGAGCAAGTTAAGAAGAAAAACAGACCTTGTTTATTAAGTCCTATATCAAGATTCATAAAATGTCAGCTTTATTTCTGGTTTATTCATTTACATGAACCAATAAATTGTCTCTTTTTTCTTAAGCTAATTTAGAATGGAATTGAATAATTTCACTTAGATAGCCTCTGTGCCTTAATTTTAGCTTTGTGATTTGAATCCCAGTTTCTCTAGGCCTATGGCCTGTATTCAGTCTAATGGCTAAGGTCTTCTTAGCTCCTTCCAAACCTGCTCTTCCTCATTCTGATCAGATATGACGGTTTGGGGTATTACACATTTCAGTTCATCCTGTGAATATTCTAAGAGGTGACCCCTGAGCACTTTTCTTCAACTCCCTCAGGTCAGTCCTGTGATTTAATCTCCATATTGATTTCCTAAAATAAATACCCTATGTGTGTAATACTTAGTCTGTCTCTTAGGGTTCACAAGACCAAGCAGACTTCTCCTTGCCTTTGTGTATTCTTCAGATTTTAAAGTTTGTTATTATAAATTTTTTAATGATAAGGATGATTTTATCTAACTCAAATTGGCCTCAAATTCAATAGTAGCCAAGAATGACTTTGAACTCCAGATTATTCTACCTCTACCTCTCAAGTGCTGGGATTACAGGTGTGCCCACCCCACCCAGCTGTTATTGCAATTTAATTGATATTGTGAGTAACACTCAATGCTGATATTTTCTACTGTTGACATAAGAGATACAGGTTGATGGATAGAGGTGGGAGAATAAACTATTACAAACTTTCTGGAAAATGAGTTAGTAATAAGCTTCAATAATTCCTTAAACATTAATGTTCTTGGACCAATAATTCTACTTCTAAAATAATTTGTATAAAAATAATGTAAAGAAAATTTTGTGAATAATTTTATGGTAGAATTATGTTTATTGTTGTTGGTGGTGGTTTTTGAGACAAGATCTCATTATGTAGCACTGGCTGACCTGGAATTAAACTTGCTTTTTATTAGATATACTATACACAATAATGGGTTTCATTAGGATGTTTTTGTACAATCTAATTTTATTGTATCTATCTCCTCACTACCCTCTCTTATCCCTTTCTACTCTCCCTGATTCCTTTCCTCTTCCTAACTAGTCCCTCTTCTACTTTAATGCCCGTTTTTATTTGCTTTTTTGTTGGTTTGAGTGACCCAGTGAGTTCAGTTAGGGTTATTTACATAAGCATGTGTGGGGTTATTTACAAGGACAACTTAACAGTGGGTATTACACTGAAGAAAATGTCTTTCCTTCCCAAGAAAACATTAACTGCCTATAGGTCCCAAGAAGGAGTGGGGCCTCATTAGCCTCTATTATTAGTGGAATTATTTATAAGAGTAAAATGTCAGCAGATAGCACAATGTACAATGATAGCACTTTTTTTTTTTTGGTAAATCAGGTTACAAATAAAAGATGGAAGCTATTAGAGCCTTTAAAAGTATGTAGAGCCTTTGAAATTCTCTTTGAATGTTCATGAATCCAGTAATTCATCCCTAGTAATCTATATTAGGACCATTGCCTAAAATTTAGACAGGTTTTATATATATATATATATGTATATATATTTATATATACATATATGTATATATTTATATATATGTATATATATATATTTATATATATATATCTGGCTTGAAAAATTATAAAATTAAAGAACTAGAATGAAACTAACTAAACAACAATATTAGCATGGGAAAATATTTCTGTTGTAATATTAAGTGAAAAGTCAGGATAAAATTTTTTATTTAATATGATCTCAGCTATGTAAAACAAAATGATTCATGCACAGAAAAAAGATAAGTAAATATATTGAAATTATTAAGCAGTTATTGCCTATGGGAAAGTGGCTGATATTTTCATCTTCATAACTTTTCTGTTTCTCAGGATTTGCACCACTGGGCATGTGCAATTATTTTAAACAGAGAAAGTGGTTTTAAAAAGATGATAAGTATGTAAAATACATAGCAACATGAAGATTGTTTATGAAAAATAATGCTAAGTGAAAAAAGATGCATATTAAAAACATTATGATTGCAATTATGCAAATATGTTTCTGCATATAGACAAGAACTGAAAAGGAAAATGTATAAATAGAATTAGGCCTGTATTGTGCTAAAACTGTGGGATTAGGCGCACTTATTTTTCTTTTCTAAAGATGTTTTTTGAAGCAGTTTTTAATGTCATTTATGCCTTTTTAGAAACATCTCCTCTGCATACTCCACTGCTGGATTTGCTTCATGGTCAGACTATTGTATCAGTTTCTCCAAATGTTTATTTTACATTTTAACATATGAAGTTTCAAAACATACCATTTATAGACATATGCCCAAGAAAATCAAAAACTTAAGTCTATACAAAACCTTGACTTAAATGTCCATAAAAAATTATTCAAAATAGCTCTAATAGAAATGAACCAAAATGCCCCTCAGCAGATGAATGAATAAGCTGTGTATAAACTCATATAACTGAATATTATTCAACAATAAAGAGCAATGAAGTACTGATACATATTACAGCTCAGGTGGGTGAAACTTGAAGACATTATACTAAAAAGCCAGTTGCAAAAACCATATATTACCGGTATGATTTCATCTGTATAAAGGGTCCTAGAAACAGAAAACAGATGACTGGTTGCCAAGGGCTGGGAGAAGGAGAAATAGGACGTAAACAACAGTTAGATATGGAGTTTGTTTTTGGAATGATGATGGCTCTATGATTGTGAATATACTGAAAACTGAAGAGTGCGTTTTTCTGGCACGTGAAGATCTCTATGTTTTTGTTTAGACAGCTACGACAAACACTTAATATGATTGTAGGAATATAAAAATCTTCCAGGAGTGTGACAATGTGCATTGGTCATTTCCATTACTCTCGCTGTTTTCATGGACAGGCCCTTCCCTGTGGGAAGTTTATATGTCTATACTCTATTGAGTTTAGAATGGTCACATGATTTGCTTTGATTTAAAAAAATAAAAAAGGACAGAAGTGGCCAGTTCTAAGAGTTGATGAGGTGGGTGCACAGCTCAGCATCTCTCCATTTCCTCTGCCATGATGGCCCGCAATGTAAGTGCTCTCAGGGCCGCCCTGTGATCCCACCCATTTCCCTGGCACCTATTTTCTCTCAGTATGTGGTGAAAATTTTTCAGTTGCTAATAACTGAAAATGCATCCTGAGGGCTTTCTCTGAACACTGAAAAAGCTGTGTCCATACACTAAGCATACTGGATATATCAAAAAAATAACACTCCCTCCTGCTCTTTGTCCCTCCAAAGAAGTGGTCTGAGACTTGTTATCCATATCGACTCCCTCTCTGGGTTCTCTCTGAGTACTAGTCCTCTGTGATAGCCTGCTTGATGATGAGATTTTTCTCAATAACTCTAATTTTAGAATTTTTTGTTAGGAAATAATTAAAGAGACACACAAAAATCTTTATACCAGAATAACCAAGCAGAGCCTGATGGACCAGCTTAGGAGGGTGAGGCAGAAGTATTGCAAATTCAGAGGCTTGCCTCAGCCACAGAGCGAGTTTACTTTAAGCTTGAATGACTTAGTGAGATCCTGTCTCAAAATACAAAATAAAATAAATAACGAAAGCTCAGTGGTAGAGCACCCACATCTAACATGCTTGAGACCCTAGGTTCAATTCCTGGTACTGCAAAAAAAAGTTCATTGTGGTATTATATATAATTAAACAACTGGGTCATTAATTAGTAATGAAGGAATTAAAATATCAGAGCATGATTTTGAGCTACGTGAAATTTTTCTTTTAGAAAATATTTGATAACATTAGAAGATGTTTATACCATTGAAACAAGCAGGGTTTATATGGTATATGCTAATTTCATTTAAAAATAACCTTTATATTTATATATACACACATATAAAAATGTTATCTTAGCAGTCTCTTTGTTAAAGGTTTTACTTAGACAGTAAAAGAATACTTCCTTATTCCTATTTCCTTCTATAAAGGAAGTTATAGAAAAATAAACTTATTTTCTCTAGTATCCATCTTTTAAAAAATATTTTTATTTTAAGTGTATGCCTGTATTGCCTGCATGTATGTAGTGTACCTGTGTTATGCAGTGCCCACAGAGGACAGAAGAGGACGTCAGATCCCCTAGAACTGGAGTTACAGATGGTTGTTAGTTGCCTTGTGGATGATGGAATAAACTTTTAAAGAATAAAGAAAAAACTATAGCTGGATTCCTGGGTTAAATAACAAAATGAGTTCATGCGTCAATAAACTCATTTATTTTCAATCATATAGGATTTATTGACTATATTGGATCATATATGGAAGAGAAGGAAGGGCATAGTATAGTTGAGCTGCATTGTAAGAGACCAATCTCCACAATGCTGAGATGGACAAAATGACAGAAAGATGAGTGGCTTTGTGGCTCCTGGCTTCTGTGATCCTGCTGTGGAATGGGGGAGAAGGGGCTACAGGTAAGTGCTTACATCTGGGGGGATGAGGGAATCTAAGTGTTCTCATCTCAGTGGGGGATGGAGATCAGAGACAAGCTTCTGCTTAAAGCAGGGATCTTGGTTGGGACTTTTCTGTCACAGAAAGCGCTTAGAACAGAATGAGGTTAGTAACTTTCAGGAGGGGGCTCCTGTGCATCATCAGCCTACAGTGACAAGGAATGTTGATTCTGGAACTGAAAGCCACCCTCCCCACACACAGTTTTGTCTTTGGGTTTGCTATGCCAACGTTCACCAGGTCCTGCTCTGAAGCTGTAGGGAGGGAAAACTACACAACCCGTCATATGGGAGTGGGGAGCACAGCGGGAGTTGTGCAAGTGGAGACAGTGCCCTTCCTTTCCCAAGCTATCCTCCTCTAAATTAAAATTTCAAAACACATGAAGAAGTTGAATGCTAAAAATGATGCTAAGCAAAATCAACAATCATAACTTGAATTCCCTCCAGATGAAACATTTTATGGAACAAAGTTTTTAAAATAAGAATATTGAGGATGTTCAAAGAAACAAAGAAGACATTAAAACAGTACAAGAAATTATGAAACAGAATAGGCAGAAATAAAACAAGAGCAGGTGGATCTGAACAAACTTAGAAACCTTGAAAATGAAAAATAGATACTTATTAAAATACTTTGACATAAAAAAAATCCCTAGACTAGATATGGTCAGAAAGTGAATTACGTGTGAGAGTTCCTTATGAGAAACCCAATGTGGTTAGATAAAAGTGACAAAGACGATAAACTTGACTTAAAAACCACGAGGCCACTTGACAGGATCCAATATTTGCTTAATAGGAAAAGCAGAGAATCAAAGGCATGGAGGGGAAACAATGATTGAAGATATAATTGGCCAATAGTTTTCCAAAAATAAGAACAGATTTTTATTACAGAATACTAAACAGGATAATTTTTTAAAAAAATTCACTCCTAGATACATGAATATGAAAAGGCAGACCATTAAGATTAAAAATCAATTTTGAAGTCTAACTGGTCCCTTGAATTGTATAATCAAATATTTCTCATCAGAAACTTTAACATAAAGAGACAATGAATGAAATCTTCAAAGCACTGGAAAGTCCTCAATGTAGAACTTGTATCTTGAGAAATTATCATTCCAGGGAGAGGCCAAACTAAGAACCTATTTAAACCCAGGGACTCTCACTAAAGCTGCTATTAGTAAGTTAACACAGGAAAGGCATGAGGCATGGTACACAAGAGAACTCGAAGGCCTACTACCTGTGCTGGAAAAGCCAGTAGCTCACTGCCAGTACATTTCCCCTATTTTACAGAAGGTTGAACTTAAAAACCTGAACAAACATGATGAGGCAGTGATGGGTGGTTTCTAACAGTGAAAGCGCACTGAGGCGCTTTTCTAGATGAGGATGAAAGAAATTCTGAAGAACTGGAGTTTGCAAGAAAAGGTAAAGTTTATAGCCACAGGGTAATTGCTAAGGTTAGAAATAAAATCCTATGGATGTCAAATGTGCAGAGCAGGTTGGAAGATCACGACAGGTGACAAATCACACTTAATAATCATTTTTTAAAAAGTGGTGGTGCAGCTGCTCAGAAGCTGAGGAAGGAGGGTCATGAGATTCTTTCTGTCTCCAATACATACATACACATGCCTCCACCCTCAACCCCACCTCCACACACATTATTGTTGCTTATCAGTGGAACAGCAGTTTATGCTCATCATGTTCATTTCAAGCATCTCTTGACTCTCACCAGAGAAGTTTCCTTATGCAGTAGATGGTGATTAACACAGAGATCCACAGTTAGTTACTGCGCAGTGAACATGAGGCCACAGAGTGCTTATCCCTGAATAGGACATCTATTTCAAACCTCTGCCTCCCAAGGCTCAGCAATCATTCCAGAAGAGGGGGCAGCAAGATTGTAAGAACCAGGGATGGTGGATGACCACAAGGATACAGTGTTCCAGACAGCGGGTCATTTACTCATATGAACTCACAGCAATGGGACAGCATGCACAAATCCTATGCTAGCTTAAATCAGGCAAAATCTCACCATAGACATGAGGAAGTGGGTAAAAATATCCCAATCCAGCCTAAGGTACTTTTGGCAATTGCTGGGAGGGGAAAGGACAGTGTCTGAAAAAGTTGGGACTCGTGGTGGGTTCAGTGAACAGATCCACATTGAAGGACATTGGGGGACATTGGGGGACATAAATCCTACTCTACAGGCATATATATATATATATACATATATATATATATATGAAAGAGTTCATTAGATTAGGAAGGGGAAATGGGGGAGGAAGTTTGGAGAGGGGAGCAGGTCTAAATGCCATCAAATTGTAATGTATGAACATAGAAAAATTTCAATAAAAATTCTCAAAAAGGGAAAAAAAGAAGAGATGTAAGAAAGAACAAAAAATTTATAAGTCTAATGGTTCAAAGTATTAAGGAGCCAGGGAAAGGGAAGTTTACACTCTGCTGTTGGAAGAGTAAGTTTGTTCAACTGCTTTAGAGTACTGTTTCCCATTATGCACAAAATTTTATGTATAAAATTAATAATTCATTTAATAAGTTACAGCCCCTAGAGAAATTTTCATATTTATATATAAAATAACATACACACAATTACCTTTAGTAGTATCTTTTTGTGATTGGACAAAGCTATAATCTAAATGATTATCAATAGAAGGGACAAGTTACAATCCAATCATATATGGAATATTATACAGCAATTAAAATGAATATATGGGAACCATGTACATCAACATGGATGAATCTGTGTAATGTACTAATGAGTATGGGAAAGTCTTGGAATGTGACTTTTCCCCAATGTGATATTTATAGGAATTTATAACACAATAACTGTTTTAATATATATGAATATATATGCATGGGGAAATATTGAATACATAACAATGGTTACTTGTTATGAAAATCAGTGAAGAAAAAATACTGAAAAATCTCCATCACATCTTTTTTAAAATATCAGGCACTCTGGCCTAAGTGGCACAGGGCTGGTATGGCAAAATCAATGGCACAGAAAGGACAGTAAACAGCTTATCACATCTCTATTCTTTTCTATATATGTGAAATTAATCACAATACACAAACAAGATTTTGAAAAAAGATGCCATAGGATCATTAAGGTTTCCAAATTCCCAACTGTTATTTCAGAAGGCTCCTAGTCTATGCAGAATGGCAGCATCAGACCTGGGTCTATGTCTCCCATGGTTTAGCAATGAGTGCAGATAAGCTAGTGCCCACATGCATTCCCAGAGAGCGGACAAGCCCAGGGAGGGGTGACTGCAGTGAGGTGGACCAGCAGAGACAGAACAGAAGTGCTTCCAACACAGACAAAACAGGGCCAAATGGTGCTTCCCAACCTTTCCACGCCGGGACACACATGGATAATACTGCTGGGCCACTGGAGTCCAGGCTCCTCCTTGAGGGAACTGCAGCCACCCTGGCTCTACCAGTGCCCCTGAGAGCTTCCTGGGTCAACACCTCAGCACAATACTGAAGGAGAGACCACTTCTTACACTAGTGTGCCACAGATCTCTTTTGAGAAGCACTGACCCAGAAGATATTCTTTTTTCATCTAAGAGGAGGGATAATTATAAACCTCTCAAACTCTGGCAGTGCTGAGAATTTTCAGTCCCACAGCTGTCTAAAAGGAGTATACTGGGACACACAACTTCTCTGCTTAAATCTGTGCAGTAGTAATTGGGAGCAATCAAAGCCAGCACAAAGGAAATGCAGTTTAATAGTCTAAAAATGTCATTCTAAAACAATGGAAGACCAAAGATCCCTCTTCAGTAATATGTAGGCACCACTTCATGATGTGATGGAATGAGACTGGGTCCTGGAGACAGGTTATCTGGGCAGTGTGTGTATAGTAGAAAGGAAGGCAACTGCATAGGAGCTGAACTGAACAGGACCAGACAAGGATGAGCCCTAGTCTCCATCTCAGGGGGGGGGAATTACCAGGTCACTCAAGTGAGCCACTCTAGTTACACCAGGCCAGCTAAAGAATTTCTATAGGTGTTAATCATCTAAATCTTGAATGTAGTTTATTCTAAAGGATAGATTAAATATTTTTTAAATGCTTTCCATCCAGGAATGGCAGTGCACACTTGTAACACCAGCATTTGGGAGGTAGAGTAAGGAGAGTAAGGGGTTCAAGGCCATCCTCAGCAACACAGTAAGCTCCACACCAGCCTGGATTATATGAGACCCTCTCTCACAAAACAAAAAGGGACTAGAAAGAGAGCTCAGTGGTTAAGAGTACTGACTGCTCTTGCAGAGGACCTGGGTTGGGTTCTCAGCACCTACATGGTGACTAGCAACCACTCATGACTCAGTTCCAGAGGATCACATGCACCAGTGCACTTACATACATGCAGGTAAGACACTCATATATGCAAAAAGTAAAAAGAAATAAATGTTTAAAAAACAATAAAAGAAAAAGATTTCCACATGTATTCTTCTGATGTATCAAGTCAAAAGATCTCTATCACATGGAAATATGGGGAGGTCACCTGAAGTGTATGAATAGATCTTACATTTGTAGATACTTTCTGGTACATATACCAGATGACCAGCCTTTGTGGCAGGATACTGCCTGCAGAGTACAGTTCCGCACTCTTGGCCAACCGGCCTCTAGACATGGAATAGCAGATTTGGTGGCAGTTAGGCCTGACAGAATCCATCCCTATCAGTCAGTAAGATATTGAAATACCTCCACATCTATTAAGAGTGATTCCCTGAGCTGCCCTCTGCATAGGACTACTCTGTTACATTAGCCTCTCCTTCAGGATCTCAATTTTCCTCAGACCAGAAACAGCGTTAATACCTGGCACAGCAGGTGGTTACCCTGGCTGGTAAATGTTCTGTCACCCAGAGTCAAGATTAACCACTGCACCCACTCACAAGTGCTCATGAACTCTCTGGCACTACCATCCGAAGAGAAAATTTTCTTGCCCAATTTAGCCTCCAGTTTCCAAACCAAAGTAAAAGATCTCTGACAAAACTAAATTGCTTACCGAGCTGTATGCCAAGCCTCAGGGAAAGAAGGCACTTTTTAATCCTAGGGTCACAACTTTGTTGTGAAACTTGACATTCCCCCAAAGGTAAGATATGATAGTGGCCTTGTCCCTCAGCAAGGACAGTGGCCTTCCCAGACTGGCCATGACTCGCGAGCTAGCCTCCTTCATTCTACAGCATCTTCCGGGCAGCTTTTCTATTCCCTGTCTTTTAAAATTTATTTTTCAGGAGATGAGAACAATTTCTTGACATGTGAGTCCAATTAGTGATTGGGGGAGAATTTTGCCCTCAGAGAACACAGTAAGAAAGTCATCCTGCCGCCAGGGGAGGAAGGAAAGTGCCCCGGGCCAGAGGGGAGGAGGGAAAGGACATTCATTCACTATGCAAAAAATTATGTTTTCATTCAAGAGAGTCAGAAGAGGAGGGTGGGAACTGCATTTGGATGGGCACCCAGGTTTCACTCTGGGAGACAGGAAAAGCCTGGCAGCGTGGCGCTGGGCTTCTACTCACCAGGGCTGGTTATTGTCAGGAGGTCAAGCTGCCGCTGTTGCTGTAATAGAAAATACATGGTTAGGGTTCTGATCAGCCTAATAGCCAAATGTGTGCTTAGCAGGGCAGGGAAGAAGTACAAAATGATGTTCAGAGACACCACAGTGTACATTTTACAGAATGTGGTTCTGCAGAGGACCTTCTATCCTAGAGATGGGAGTGAGAAGACCTGAAAGAACTTCCAGATAAACCTGCACTGTACTTATGAAAAATAAAAGCTTGGGAAGGATGTGATTTAATTAGTGCCATGGTGGGGGGGCGGGGGGTCTCTTTCCAGTCTCCTAGCCAGGCTCATTCCTCTGTGCCTCATGCCCTTAGTCTTCTTTTTACTGGTAGCGAGTGCATCTGTTGATTTTGTGGCACACTGGCACCCCTATCTGCCTTGGGTGGCTGTCTTATTATTACTTTGCAGTAACTTCTTTTTAATCAAGATACTTTGGGGTTATTTCTTGAAATTGCTCAGTAATGTCAATTGCTTATGATCCAGATATTCTTTCTTTAATTTAATCCTTACCTTTTTCTTTTGTGTAAAATTTGTCAAGCACACTCAGTCACACTGTTGAGGATCCTTGTGTTTGAAAGCAACTGGTTATGGTTACCCACCCAAAGGCTAAGATGATCAGCAACATCTCAGAAGGCCTGTCATCTGGCACAGGCCTCCCCGTGCTTCCTGGGAAGATCTATCTTGGGTTAGATGCCATGCGAACCTGACAGTAGAGAAGTGGCTCTATGGAGGTTCATGTTCTTGTAAACAGCTTCCCTTGAAGACTGCAACCAGGATTCCTTAAGTCTATCTTTCCACTGACCTCTATATCTTTTCTAAGAGAAATACTGAGAACTGATTCTTTCATTTTTTGAAAGGATCCACCCAAACTTTGTTTTGAGAACCATTGATGTAGGTTTCAAAGTGCAGGAGCTTCTGACCAACTGGCATTTCCTCTAGCCAATATTTTGCCATATTTTACCTCACCCTCTTTATCTAGCCTCTTTCCAAGAATCATTTCCTGAAACTCAATGTAAGCATAAGGGAAGGCAGCAACATTTTTTGAGTGCTGTCTAACTGGCAGGCACGGTCCTAGGAGCTTTGATGTATTGCTTCTAGGCATACTTTTGACAGTCCTACTGAGTGAGAATTGGGGGGAGGGGGAGACGTGGCATTCCAGAGAGGAGAAATCACTTGCAGACAGCACCAGGAATAGAATTCAGCCAGCTCTAATCTTGGCTCTAGAATATGGCAACGTGGTAATTCATAATCGGTTCTCAGTCTAGTATCGGTGGTGGTACTTTTATTATAGAACATCTGACCCTTGATTCACACAAGCTGTCTCTCCCATTTGCATACATTAATGAAGGATACTCAGAGCTCAGAGTTCATTGTGTGCAACCTGCCACTTGCAGAATCCCTTCTGCTCCCTTCTGCAATGTCCCCCTACCTCCGCCAGCTGTCTGAACTGTTTCTGTTACACTCCTTTATGAGAAAAAGTAGGAACTCCCTACTTCTATTGGTCAGACAAATCTCCTTTGAACAGAGCAAATGGATACTTCCTAATGATAGCATCCATGATTCTAGCTGTTCCAGTTCATGACAATAGCTATGTCTATCTATCTATCTAGGCTAGACATTCCCAATTCCTTTGTCTTTTTTTCACAGGACCAGATCTCAGATTTCATGTCTTCAAGATGATCTCCTTTTAGCTTTGATCGGCTACTATTAAAACCTCTTTAAGATCTCTCTACTAGTCGATTCTGACTTTGTATAGATCTAAAAGCAGGCCGTATCTCTTTAAGGCCGTCTCAATCACACATTACTGTTTTCTCACCAGATCATAAGTCATTACAGTTGACTTCAAGCAAGCAATGAAATTCTAAGATGTCACTGATCTACATGGTTAGCCTGAGTTCTCAAGCTGAAATGAAATACATACATACTTGCACATGCCAGCTAGGAGGAATGCTGAAGCCAGACACCCTCTTTTCCCTAATGCACAACCTAGCAATGGGAAGAATGGCTCAAAATACTTTATCTAGGCCAACTTGCATGGCTTGGCACTCTTCTCATGCAGGAGGGAAGGATCTAGTATGTCCCTCTTTTATAAGTTTAATTTCATGATCACAATTGGTAAAAAAAGTTCTAATTATCCAAAAGTTTCTAATTCCTGATTAATAGCTGTTATTACTTGGTGACTCTATGCTTAGAATCCAGTAGAGAAGAATGAAAAGGAATCCTGGCAAGAGCAGACAGACCTAGGTATGTGTCTTGGCTCCTGTGTGTGGTTTTGTGTAACTTACTATCTGCTTCTGACCACAAATGTCAGAACTCTAAAAAGAGCAAGAGAAGCTTAAAGTCAAATTCAGTCAGGTGCTCCTGGTCTCCTTTTGCTGCTGTAGAGTTCCCCAAAACTCTTGGGCACCAAGGACAGAGTCAGAATTATGTTACAATTTTTGGTGCCTATGTAAATCTTCCTCAACTGACAGGAAACATCTTAAGTGCCCCGAAATGTTATTCATCTTGGTCATATTACTCCATGGTGTGGAGTATCATGCGGTATGTATTTAGTTAGAGTTCAACTGAGCTAATCTCCAAATCCATAGTGTCCACTCAGACCTCCATGCCTTTGTTTATGCTGTTTTCTCTGTCAAGGCTATTTCAATCTTCTTGGAGATTCTCAAGTCCTGTACACAAACTCCCAGACAGTTGGTTCCCTCCCTTCTTCAGCAGAGTAAGTATTTCATACTTTGTTTTTCTAATGCAACTTGTAAAAACTGTCTTTTGCATCATGCTCTGTGTTAAGTGTCAATTTCCTGATCTATCTATTATGTTCAGTCCTTACTTGAGGACAGGGTTATTCCATTTCACCTGTAGATCTCCAGAGCCCAGAAGAAAAACCTGGAAGGACTGTGAGATGTCAACTAGTTCAACTAATTTAACTATTTTATTATTCCTTCTTCAATGAACCTGTTAAGTAGGAATTTATCGTCATGGAAAGTAAGCCTGTTCCCTTTTCCCTGAGGCCTTTCCTCTGCCACACTTTTGGGATTTCTTGTCTGTGTTTTTGCTTTTCTGTTTCTGCAGTTAGCAACACAGTCTATTTGTCTCTTTTGAGAGCGCTCCCTTCTTCACTATCTCCCCTGGACTCCTGTAGTTCCTACTGTTTGTACCCTCACTGTGGTTATGAATGAATTCTAATCTGCATATAAACCCAATTGACTAATATATGTGTGTGCCACCTAGTGGTACAAGCAGGTAAGTATAAGCTATTTATTGTTCTAACTTCAGATAAGATTTGGGAAATCATTGTTCTAAATGCAAATGAAAACAAAAGCATATGTTCCAGAAGGACTGTACAATAGCTTTTAGCAAAGAAACAAATAAATTCTCTCAAAAACTTTCAAAATGAAAAAGAATTAAATGCAAATGAAAATTTTCATTACTAGAGTAACTAGAATAATAATAATTTAAGAGTGCCAAGGGGAATTGTGGAGCATTTGTAAACACAGGGGACCTGGCTTTTGGCATCTGACCAATAATATACAATCATTATGTCAAGAGAGGGGCATGGGGAATGGAGAGATGTCTCAGTGGCTAAGTGCACTGGCTGCTCTTGAAGAAGATGCAGGTTCGATTCCCAGCACCCACGTGGCAGATAACATCCATAACTCCAGGTTCAGGATATCCACACCCTCCTCTGACTTCCATAGGTGTTTCACGGCACAGTGCACTTACACACCTGCAGGCAAAACACTCATACACACAAAATAAAAATCAATCAATCAATCATTTTAAAAGATAGGGGTATGTGTACAATGAATTATTAAGTTATAATGTTACCATCTAAGAGAGATAGGAACATTTTATATAGAAATGATGTACATCAACTGTCTGGAAGGCAGGTATGCCATATACAATGGAAGAAACAAAGCCAAAGAGGCAGTGAACAAATTCAATAGGAAACAGAGCCTACTAGCCATTCAACCACAAGCTAGTCAAAACTGTAGTCTAAGAGAGAAGAGGCTTTTTCATGTGTTCTTGTGGTAGTGTGTGTGTGTGTATGTGTGTGTGTGTGTGTGTGTCTGTACATTTTGGTTGGGTGGTGAAGAGCAGAGAGAAGAGAACATTCTTCCTCAGACAAAGAAATCCCACACGTAAGACAGGAATGTGTCCAACTTCCTGTGTAGTATTCCTTCAACTCTGTGAACAGTGTGGGTATGCAACACTGAGTCAAACAGGATTCAGTGAGTAGAACCTAGCTGCATGTGTCCGAGCATTCCCTGGTGAGAGTGGATATTCAGAATAAACCAATTCCCTTTCTTAACTACTGTGTGAAGAATGTAAAGCATTACCTCATAAAGGGCATGGAGGGTAAGGGCTCTAAAGAGAACAGGAGTAACCCTGGAACTAGTGACATCAGAGAATGCCAAAGCATCTCCAGGGTGTACTTAAGGATTGCCCCTCGGTACTCTGGCACCAGGAGTTACCCACATTCCCTTGAGCATCCAATGGATAGTGTTTTGATATTAAATGCCATCTGCCTTAAGAGTGGAAACCCTGAAAACATGGTTAGTTAGAAATCTCATCCTAGAACTTTGGAATGTTTATGAGTTCAATTATTTTTTAATGAAAGTACAGCTGCCCTATACTTTTTAAAAATACCTGCCATTAAGGCTGTACATAGTGGTACATACCTATAATCCCAGTACTTGGGAGGTCGAGGCAGGAGGACAATGAGCTTGAGATCAGTTTTTGCCACATACCAGGTTCAAGGACAGTATGGGCTAAATATCAAGATCCTGTCTAAAATTAAAAAAGAACTCATCTTTAAAATTTTGTAATCATGAAAATAGCATATATTTATTTTTGTCATTTCTCAAATTTCCAAAATTCCACATTTCTAAAAGTTTAGAGTAAACGTAAAAATTACAAAAATTACTGAAATGCTACCATTAAAAAGAACTACCATTCATACTTTGAAGTATTTCATTGCCATCTTTCTCACTATGTATATTTCATGACAATATATTATACGGACTAATGCAATGCACCTTAAATCTGCAAGCACTGTTTTGCTGTTTGTTGCTATTTTTGTCCCAGGCTGTATTTATTTTGAAGCAATATATTATATGCACTTATTGCCATAACTAATGTATTTGATTTCACTTGTCTGATTCTGTTCATAATTCTTTTCTTTTGGAGGTAGGTGACGCTACCTAACAAGACATTGAAAGGAAACCAGTGCTGTTTGTCACAGGGACACAGTATGGAAAGCCTAGCATCTGTAGCCACTACTGCAGAAGAAAGCTTCTGAATCTGGAAGACTTTACAAGTCAACATCAAACCTGGAAGGCACTCCTTTCTTCATGCCCAATCTCTCTGACTGATGTTACAGAGAGCATTTTGAAAAAAGAGCACTGGACTTGAAATCAGAGAGATATGAATCTTGATTCTGTAACCTTGAAGCTGTGTTATTACAGCATGCTATCTAGACTGGCTGGTGATTAGATTCTTAGCTGGAAGAAGGGTGCACACCAACCTTCAGGGGTCTACCAGGAAGGAGCTATAGAAAGAAAAGGCACAGGCAGTGTCTGAGACCGAGATTCTTGAGTGCCTGGCCCAGCGCTTTGTCACCTCTAACTGAGCCCTGGAGGGTCTCTCCATCAGCACCTACCTTTTTTATAACAACTCTTAGCTGTTCTTCTTGCCTGTAGTCTAGCTTCCTCTAGTTTAGCCTCCACAGTGCGGTTGGAGTGAACTTTTTAGGATGCTCATTTCAAAAGTCACCGTGGCTCTGACCAGATAAAGCCTAACGCATTAGCAGCTTTTGGAGAACTTCCATGACCTGATTCCTACTTCACATACACTGTCCTGTTAGACTCTGAGCTCTAGTCATGATGAATGATTTCCATTTCCTGAATTCACTATACTTTTCTCTCTAGGCCTCTGGGTAAGTTGTTGCTTCTACCTGGAACAGCAACCTCACATCCAGTCTGTTTCTGCCTAGTTAGTTCCTACTTGTTATTCGGCTCTCAACTCGTGCCTCTCTGCTGTTAGGTCTTCCTCAGCCTGCCAAAGCTGCATTGGATCTTACCTGTGGCCCCATCAAAGTGCCATCACATTGTATCTCTATGGCATGTTCATCCTTACTTGATGGCCTCTTTACTTTTCTTAGGGGTTTGCCCAACACCTGACTAACGTGATGCCAATAAAGATCTGCTGATCATCTGTTACCTTATTAGACAGGGTCCCACTGAGGTGGTCACTAGATGAGGTCTTAAGCTTTAGCCTATTTCTCCCAACAGACATATACGTACAAACAGAGCTCATGAACTGCCTCCATATTTTTCCTTAAAGCCCCCTCTCTCTCTATGTTTTGGGAACCCAGGAATTAGGCCACAGCCAATTTGGATGGGTAATCATAAGATTATGGTTAAAAATTCTGGTAGCTTAGGGACTGGTTGATGTGTGGGGTTCTGCATGGTAGCAGAAAATAGTCACTGATTATGTGTTCTGTTTAGCTTTCTGTGTTTCATGCAAGATAGTTATTTGGGGAAAAGCTTGTCTGTCACAACACAGGCTGGAGATGTTTTAAACAAGAGCACCAGTAATTCCCATGCATTCTATCACTCCAGAAGCCAGTCATCTTGGGAAGGGTATGGGAATTAATATCTCTAGAAGGGAGTCTTGGGGACAAAGGCACCCATTTAGCTTCAGGCCTCAGGTGCTTCCCTTTTCAATAATCCAGCTTCCTCTTCAGTTCCTTTCCCCCCCAGCCCTATTGATGCTGTAGGCATCCTTGTCCTGTTCCCAGCACAGACTTTCCTGGAGAACAATGTAGTAAGGATCTTTCTAGACCCCTCTAGATTCACAGCTTCTAACATCTCTTACTCCAGCCTAGCCTACTGTCTGGTTGAAGGACTGATAATTCTAAAATTAAATCTGCTCCGCTTTTTGAATAATTGAATGATTGAATTATTCCAATTGCATTTTTGATAAAGACAAGATTTCTTACCTTGGCATTCAAGGAAAATGTAAAAAAATTTCAAATTAAGTCAGTAGCAAAAAGATAAATATTGTACATTTTCATTCATTTGTAGCTCCTAGATATTATATATTTATATATATATATAAATATAATATATATATATAAATTATATATAAATATATAAAATATATATAATATATATAATAAATATATATAAATATATATATATATATAAATATAAAGACCATTGTTGAAGAGATAACAGAAAGAGTGACACTATGAGCCACAGGTGGTGGATGACCACAACAAAATAAAGTTTTTCAGGTGCTGGGAACTTGCTCATATGAACTTACAGAAATGGTGACAGCATGCACAAGACCCATGCAAACTCAAACCAGGCAAAAACCCAGCATAAAAATGGGAAATAGATAAGAAGCTCCAACCTTAGCTGATGAAGTACTGGCAACTGATCACTTCTGGTTAAAGGAGAGTTGATCTTCTTTAAGGGAGTGATGTTAGACGGGCTAACCAGACTCAGTGGATGAATTTGCACTGAGGGACATCTGAGGACACTATTGATGGAGCTTTGATACACATGGGGGGGGGGGTCTCAATATAATTAAGACGTATTGTATGAAATGCACAAAAATTCAATAAAAATGCTGAAAATGAAATATTAAATAAAACAATTTTAAAAAGAAAGACATGGAAGTAGATAGGAAGAGGGAGGGATCAGTAGGAACGGGAAGGTATTTGTGTATTTCATAAGAACATCTCAATCAGTCTTAATCATCTTTGTACCTCTACACCAATGGCACCCTCCCCAAAGCCCCTCCCCCACTGGAATTCATACATTCTGTCATTTGTGTTAAGGCCTATTGTGTCAAGTTACTGAGGTCTAATCAGCCTATCTAGATAGAGTCCCTCGCTTTAGGAAGACCAGCTCTTCCTCATCCAGCAGTAATCAGTTGCCAATATTACTTCATCTAAGATTGGGGTCTGCTGTGCATTTCCCCAATTCTATGCTGAGTTTTTGTCTGCTTGAGTTTGCATGGGTCCTGTGCATGCTGCTACCATTGCTGTAGGTTCATATAAGCAGGGTCCCAGGAGCTTGTAGGATTCTATTTCCATATGGTCATGCACCTCCTCCCTGGTTCTTACAATCTTTCCATATCCTCTTCTGCAACGGTCCCTGGGCCTTGGGTGGGTGGAGTTTAATATAGGAGTCCTGTCCAAGGACCCACACTCTGCAGACTCTTACTCTCTATTCTTTGGCCATTTGTGACCTTTTATGTTCCTGGCCCAGTGTTGCATGAGGGAGTTTCATTAATGAGAACTGAGAGATTTGTTAGTGTCTTCTTTACCCCTTGTTCTATGTTCTGCGAGCCTTGGGTTGCACTGTAGATTTGCCACTTAAACTAGCAGTTCATAGATAACGTCTGGCTGTCCCTAACCCCAACTTGCCTTGAATTCCAAAGACAAGTCTGCTTCCCTGGTGAGTCTGATCCTGCCCACTGGGTCTTGACCTCCCTACAGTCTGAGCAGCTCCATATCCCCAATCCCACATCCTATTCTCCTTCTACCCCTGGGCACAGGCCAGCTTTTGCTCTTAGTATCCCAGGTATCTGGATTACCTTCTTAGCTCCCCTCAGCGCTGAGCTTTCCAAATTGTACAGTGCCCTTCCCCCTACATTGGGACCATCTGCAGCCCCTCCCATTGCTGCAGGGCTCAGCTTCTGTGCCCTTTATTAGGGGCCCAGACTTTTGCAGTCTGCCTGAGAACTTGTGAATCCAACCTCCACCTATCAAGCTTCCCAAATTGTACTGTGCCTGCTGGCTAAAGGGACCAAGACCTTAGGAGGAAGCCTAAGAGCATCTGATTCTTGCCTAAGTTGGGCCTCTGCAGGAACTCCTGAGTAGCTGGACTAGAGCCATCTGGTCCCTCCAGTCTAAAATCAAAAGAGAAGCTAGGCATGGTGGCAGACACCTTTAATCCCAGCACTCAGGAGGCAGAGGCAGGCAAATCTGAGTTTGAAGCTGGCCTTGTCTACATGGTGAGTTCCAGGCAAGCTGGGGCTACAGGGAGACCCTGTTTCAAAAAGACCATAAATAAATAAATAAATAAATAAATAAATAAATAAATAAATAAATAAGAGAGAATCTGAAGTCTAGACCAACCGGTTTTTCATACCCAATAAGAAAAAACAACCAAGGCACATCAAGCATACAAACAGAATCAGACTTCAGCTCAACAAAAGAATGCTTGAGTCTCACACCAGAATCACAAAGAACAAAAGAATTCCACATGCCAAAACCACAACAAAAAATAATAATATGGAAACCTCAAATAATATGTTCCCACCAAACATCAGCAGACCTATAAAAGAGTTCTACAACAAGAAACCCCTAGAGACAACCCAGGTGACAGAGTTTAAAAGAACAGTCATAAACATGATCAAAGAATTCAATGAATTTAAAGAACACACAAACAAAAAAAAATCAAAGAACTAAGAGATGATGGGGATAAACTTCTGATTGAATTCACAAAAGACACTAGAATGAAGAAGTGAAACACTTAATAAGCCAATCTGAAATGACAGGAGAAAGCCTTACCAATAGAATTAATGAAATGGAAAACAGAATATCAAGATTGGAGGATAAAGTTGGAGAACTGGACCACTGAAGCAAAGATTCTAAAAAATTAAAAAAAAAAAAAAAACCCACAGGAATGGAACATGCAGGAAACATGGGGCACCATGAAAAAACAAATTTACACATCATAGGCATAGAGGAAAGAGAAGAATCTCGGGATAATGATATTTACCAGATCTTCAACAGGATTGTGAAAGAAAATTCCCCCAAATTAAGGAAAGATATACCCATACAAATACAAGAAGCACATAGAACACCAAATAGACAGGACCAGAAAAACTCCCCATGGCATATCATAGTAAAAACACTAAGTGTACAGAACAATGAAAATACTGAAAGCCACAAAAGAAAAACAACAAGTCACATATAAAGGAAAACTCATCAGAATTATGGCTGATTTTTCAACACAAACTATTGAATCCAGAAGAGCCTGGTTCTAAAGGACCAACTTTTAATAAAAAATTGGAGAAGAGGGTTAGGAAGGGGGTTGGGGAGATGGCTCAGCAGTTAAGACTGAGTTCAATTCTCAGCACCCACATCATGCATGTGGCCCACAACTGTCTATAACTCCAATTTTAGGGAATACTGCATCCTCTTCTGAACTCTGAGGGCACCCGGGCTCACATGAACATATTTTCCCTGCCCCCTGAGACATATACACCTAATTAAAAAAATAATAAACCTTTCAAGAAAGTAGAAGAATACAGACTGTCAATGAAGCCCTAACTAACCTGTGTCTCTGGGAGTTAATACATCTGCTTATGTTGGCATTCCATTCTTAAGATCACCAGGGACTCTCCCCAAAACACTGTTTTTCTTTATCTATTTGATTCTTTAATGATAATGTACTAAATAAAAAATAACTAAAAGGAACTTATAACAAAATAAAATAAAATAAGAGCAACTGAAGAAATGGAGAAAAAGAAAAATAATGACAGAAGAAATTAGGTAATCAAGATGTGAGGAGATAACACAATGAATTTCCTTAGGTTGTCCAGAAGGGTGTGTGGAGGCGCGCAGTGTGAGAGGCTGTGCCCCAGCTCGTGTGGTGATGGTGACGCACCAGTGGGGCTGTATTTGGAACCAGCAGACCTGCATCCCACACAAAATGTGGATAGGAAGCACAGGGACAGGGATAAAGCAGGAGGAACATAAGCCCTAGGACAAGAGTAAGAAACCACAAGTCTGGACATGTGCAGGTGCAAAGAACAGACAGTGAGTGAATAGCAATCCTAGCTCAGACACCAGTGAGTGCTAGATCCTGTGGATGGGTAACTTTACTGTTCACAGTGTAGAGTATAACATAAAATGTAAAGCAGTAAAATAAAAAAGCTTTTGATTTATAGGTACCAAGATAACTGTTTAACGTTATTTTTTTGTAACCAGCATCTAATGCGTGAGAATTATGGCATATTCAAATGAAGTGTGTTTTCATGGTTCTCCTTCTTCCCATCAGCCCACCCTCCTGCTACCTCTCTTCCTTCCACCGAGTGCCACACCTTTTCTCTTTTGTGCCCATGTGTCTGTTTGCTCACTCCCATCCTTCCTCATCATTTATCATTACCCTCTTTTGATCTCCTCTCTAGAATTTTAGACTTTACCTACTCTTACATTTGATTATGTATATACTTAAGAGTTCCGAAATCCAAACACACCCAAATAAATGCTCAGGAAGGTTTTTTGTTTGTTTGTTTGTTTCTATTCTCCCTTGGATTCAGTAAGTGTGCAAAGAAGTTGTCAGCAGCTTTGCAAAGAACTGTGCTAAGGACTGAATGAAATGATGAATTATAATCATCCTGAGTAAGATAATCTTTGAATCTTTAGATATGTGTGCTTAAATTGGAGTGCCTATAGGAGGCAGAAAACTAGGGAAGAGAGAACACAGATGGAATGAAGTGTTAGAAAGAGTAATAATGGCACAGGAAAGGTTCCTTGGTATTCAGAATGGGCAGGCAGGGGAGAGGAGGCAGTATGGGAAAAGACAGCTAACACTAAAGACAGTTGAAAGGCTAGTAAAAAAAAAGCCCACTGCCAGGTATAGGTTACCTCTTCTCAAGGTGTTGGTCATTGGGGTCACATAGATCCCCTCAAATATTACAGGCTATTGCCATTACTCTTGATGACCCTCCAGAACATGATGGTAAGTCCCTATGGCCCAAAACACCATATACCTAAGTTATAGGACATGGAGAAATCGTGCTGGTATCGTCTTGGAAGTTTCACCCCTATTATCTAGCAAAGTGCTGGAAGTTTCTATGCATGCTACTGGGGGATAGAAAAGTCATCACCAGTCTTAACCAGCTGCAAACCCTATAAGCTACAGTAACAACTGACCTAGAAAGACAGGCCCATAAGTCCAACAGTGACATGAGTATTATGGAAATAACTAAAGCACTTTCTGATTAGCTTTAAAGCCTGCTCCACAAAAATGGAACCCATCTCAGAAAATGGGCTAAAATGCAATGGCTAGCTAGGTCCTAGGCCCTAGGAGGGAATCTAGTACTAGTATTCTGCCACATGGACATAATATTAAACTGCTCCCTCAATTCTTATCTTTCTCTTCTACCCCAATTCTTATTTCTATACCCATAGATTGGCACATCTCTTAACCCTCATCAGAGAAGTTTCATTTTACAGTACATGGTGATTAGAAAGAAACCATCAACCAATCAACATGCAGAGAATAAAAGACTATGGAAAGTGCAGCTCTAGATGGGACATCTATATCATACCACTTTCCCCGAGGCTTAGGGATCTTCATGGAAAAGGGAGTGGAAAATTGTAAGAACCAGAGGGAGTAGATGTCTGTAACAAAACAGTATTTGCTTATCAGGACACCACAGTTGCACAAATGAACTCACTGTGACTGGTACTCCATATACAAGATCTTCACAAGATCAAGCCAGGCAAAAATCACTGCATGGATCGGGAGGAGCTCATGGAGTCCCACAGAGAGCTGAGGACTAGCTACTGGTAATTGATTGTTACTGGGGGGAGAGTCTGTTTTCTTCAGGGATGTGAGTTATTGTCCAGTAGAAAGTCCCACACCTATACACTTAGAGGTAGCACTAAATAGAATTAGTGGTTGAGAGAGAGAGAGACAGAGACAGAGACAGAGAGACAGAGAGAGACAGAGAACATGAAGTTGGGGGGAAGGGAGGGTAGAGGAATTGGAGGGGAGGCGATGGGAAGTGGATTTTGAAATGGCAAAAGTAGCTCCATTTTGTTCTAGCTGAATTTTGCTCTAACCTGTGTTTTTGCCCAGCCAGTCCTACTGCAGACAGTCAGGCAGGATGGCTCACACAGGCAGTTTCGGGGACTACATTGCTTCTACAGTACTGGAAGACTTACAAGTAGCCAGGCAGCGTGTCTAGGTAGTGTGTCCAGTCAGTATGTCCAGGTAGTGTGCCTTTCCACTCAGCCCAACCAAAACTTTTTATTAATTAAAAATCTTTTTGTTAACTGATCTGCCCCTGATCTGGTATAATTATAGTGATCTGATGTAAATATGGTTATTGGCTTTGGCCCTGGCATGATGTAATTGTGATTTTAAGTTTTATAAAACCTGTCCTGCTTCTCCTTGGGGTCGAGAGTGGCCCCCCTCTCTGACCGCTGGCTATTAATAAAGGATTACGTGGCACTATGTGGCATTTCTCTGTTCATCTTGCTAGATAACATAATTTAATCCAAACACATATATGTATGGATGAATATTAGATAAAATATTTTAAAATGATAATTACTAGGAGAGGGAGAGTTTGTTTTCTTTAAGGGTATGATGTTAGATTGTTTGGCCTGGCTCGAGTGGATGGGCATACAACAAAGGACATTTGGGGACACAAACTTGACTCTATAGGCCTTAATTTGGCAGGGGAAGGGCTATAAGAGGGATTAAAATATATTGCACGGAATTTGTAAAAATAATTTTTTTTTTGAAAAAAAAGGCAAGAAATACTTGGAAGCCAGAAATTACTTGCTGCACAGGTCAATAATTTACCATTTTCTGAACTTGTCTCTACCACGTACTGGTTAAGTGACCAAGAACAAGACAGTTAGATAAGTTAAAATGGATTGAATGGCCCACATACTAGTAAAGTAGTTAGCCTAACACATGATACATAGCTCGAAGAAAACGGCTACATAGTCTGGCAGGGATTTCTAATTATAAGACCCCTTGCTTGAAAAGCCTTTTCTCCCTTCCTTTACAGACGACTTCTCTCAGACACGACCCTCTGGGGGCTGCTGTCCTAGCATGGGTCCAGTGCCACTTTAAGGCCCTTTCGGCATCGTATACTGTCCTTGGCCACAGATGTTAACACTGTGTGTTACAATAATCTGCCTGAGTCATTTGACTCTGAGCCCCCCCCAGGGCCTCCCCTGATGCTGTAGCAATTAGATCATTATCTCTCACTTCTACCACTGTACTTGGCACATAACAGGTCCTCAGTCATGTTTGCTGAACTGCACGAAATGGTGAAGTTCCTGTGAAAAATATCATGACATTCAGAATAAAACTCTGGCATTGAAAGTGGGGCAGCATTAATCTGTATTCCTGCCCAGCCAGGGCAACACTTCTCATGATGTCAGTTATATATACTGCAGGAAGTAAAAGTGCCAGGCCATAAAATCTGGTTTTTGCATCTGATTGGCTCTCATAGGAGCTTGGTTCTATGCTGATCAGCCATCACTTTCTTTCACAAGAAATAGCCAGCTTGATTGTGGGGAAAGAATCCAGATCTAATTGTTCTTTGTAAGCCTGCAACAGAAGGTATTGTCACTTGAAAAATGGGACTGTCTAAATTAATTTTCCAGAAATAAAAATCTTTGCCAAATAAAAGCAATGAATAATAACCTATAATTAAAAGCAAAATGATACCTTTTGTTATGTGGAAAAATTAAATGTACTCACTACTATAAAGGAGTAAAATGTTATTTTTTTGAACTCTAAGGAGATACATCGTGGGGTTTAATTGGAGGGGTGTGGGGTATGTGTGTGTTTCAGACTAGAATGAAGTTGGGGAGATGCCTCTGTCTTTTTAAAAAAAATTCATATTTTGCTGTCAGCAAAGGAGTTTTGAAAAACAAGTGTCATCCATCTCCTATTTCTCAACACTACTGCCAAAATAATCTTAAAATTCAGTGTACTTTCCATAAGCGCAAACTGGGAAAATAGGGAGAATTAGTATTTATTGAATGGCCCTAATTTTTCTTTGCCTAGTTTTCTTAAATTGTTATAAAATTGTTTGTGTGCATATATCTTTGTAGACTGGCAAAATCCTTTACAGAAAATAGTTAATTAAGAACATATTATTAAACATTTTCTGTGTAATGGCTGCTTTATTTGTTTATTCATTTTTTTTCCTAAGAATTAAGTTGTCCCTTATTTAGTTTATTTATTATTTATTTTTAACCCCATGGCATTTTCAGACATAGTCTGCTCTCTGCCCCACCCAAGCCCCGCCTCCCATTGCACCTTTTCATTCTCAGTCTTCTACCCTCCGCTTTCAAATCCTGTGTGTTCCATCCACGCTCTTCTCATTTCCCCTCTTAAAGCTTTCCTCTTCTGTGCCGTGGGTTCCTTTCAACTTTCCTGGACCTCACTCACATTTCTTCCCACCTAGATGTACATGTTCAGCAATTAGAAACTAGATTTTTTTCAAATGAAAGAGAACATACTGACTTCATCTTTCTAAGCCTGGGTTCCTTGCTTAATATCTTCTGATGCAGGTAATGAACCTCATTCTAGAGATGAGGAAACCCAAAGCTCAGAGAGGGTAAGCAAGTTTTCCCAAATAATCTAGGTAGTCTGTGAGGAAGTAAGTTTAAATGAAATTCCTGACTATTAACTCTGTGCTCTTAAAAATACTATTTCAATAGTATTTAAGATTATTAAAGATTATCAATTATACAAAAGAAAAAGAAAATAAACATCTTATTATCCCCATAGTTATTCTCATTTTTAACATGCTGTTTTCTGGTCTTTCTAAGTGCCTGTGCTTACTCTGCGTAGGCAATAATTATATATTAAAAGCAAAAAGTTAATCATGCCATAAATAAGATGTTGTTACTTTCTGTATTTTGTTATTTTCAGGATACATTATATCAAAAGATGTTTTCCAAAACTATTATATTTTCTTTGTAAATGTTGTTTTAATGAGTTCACAATGTTTCATTTAGTGAAAATGCATACTTTATTTAAATATAGGACACTGAGGCTGTTATTATTTCATTATTATAAATAACTTTACAATAAACATCTTCCAGAATGCAGTTCTTTCCTTCATTTGGATTAGATTATTTCTCTGAAATGAATACGCAGGAGCGGACTTACTGGGTCAGAACGTATGTACCCCGTCACTGCTTGACACATACTGCCACATTGCTTTCCAGCAGGAACATTCCAATTTACACTTCCACAAACAGTATATGAGATAAAGACTTTAATATAACCTTGCAAGTATGGTGGATTAGAACTTTTAAAATATTTTTATGTAATATAATAGGTACAAAATAGTACATGACTCTGATTTTAGTTTCTTTTTTTTTTAAAAGACACTCTAGTAGGTTTGAAATTTTTCAGTATTTGGCTCAGTCTTTCTATTTTCTATTGGCAGAGTTGACTTCTCACACTTTTCTTTTGGGCCTTGAGATTTTAGGTCTTTTTACACTCTAAACTGTCAGAAACTAAGAATTTGTTTCTTGTTTCAGCTCATCATCTTTGGTGACACTGGCAGTACCTACCTGGACCTGCCTTAGCACCAAATGAAATATTTTCCTTAAAAAAACAAAGCCTGTTTTTGTTTCCAAAGATGGATTGCAATAAAACTTGGAAACACATCTAGACAGTGTTAAGAGTCCCCTATGTGGAGTGATGATGTCACTTCTCACCTGTCCATGTAGGATACTGACTTGCCATTGTGTAATACTCTCTTTCCCATGATTCACCTATGTTCTTCACTTTAAAGATGTTGCAGAGAAGAGAGAGGTTTTCAGATCTCTTCCACTTGGGGCATTCATTTTAGCCATGGAGAAAGCCAGGATGGGTCTGATCTTGCATGAGGCCTTGAGAGATTGGCTTGCCTTGATTGGCTAAAAGCAGCTATCTGAAGAATTATTGGCAGCTGATTACTACTGGGTCAGGGAGAGTTGATCTTCTTTAAAGGAGACACTCTAGATACATTGACTACCCAGTGGATGAACTCGCACTGAGGGACATCTGGGTACACTAACTTGACTTGATAGACCTTAACCCACATAATAGAATGCATGAAATCTGGTGTTGGGGGAGGAGATGAGGATGCAGGCAGGGGATAAAGATAAAGATGATTAAGATGTTTTGCATGAAATGCAGAAAATTCAATAAAATAGACATTTTTAAAAAGGAGCAATCAATCCAGGTGTTTTGCTGCACACCTATAATCCTAGTACTCGGGATGAAGAGGCAGGTGGATTTCTGTGAGTTTGAGGCGAGCCTGGTCTACATAGTGAGTTCTAGACCATCTGGGGCTGCAGGAGACCCTGTCTCAAAAAGATAAATAAATAAATAAAGTAGGTAAGTAAAATGAAATAAGGAGATTTCAGAGAACACAGAACATACTCTTGAGAACTGGCTCAGTGGTTAAGAGCACTGGCTGCTCTTGCAGAGGACCTCGGTTCAGTTCCCAGCACCCAGTTGCACCTAGCAAAGATCCCTAAGTCCAGATCCAAGGGATCCAGCACCCTCTTCTGACTTCCCATGGGCATTGCATAACATGAGTGCACTTATATACGTGAAAGCAATACACACTCATATACATAAAATAAAAATAAATAAAATGTTTAAAAAATATTTTGGTGGGAAGGGTATGAAATGAGTGCTTTTCCCACCATGGATATGTTTCCCTCCAAGAACTTGAAGGAGAGATTTATTTTAGATTAGGATTTAGGTATTCTGGATCCTGAGTATCAGTTGTCCACTCTTTATAAATAATCTTGGGGCACCTAATTTTGATATTTGTACTAAATAGGAATCACTCATTTATCCCTACATGTACATTGTTTAGTACCTGCTGTATACATAGTTCAGTGCTAAGCTCTGGGGCAAGGTAAGCTCATACTGACTCATTTGTACACTACAGAATTATGAGGTATGTGTCACAACTCTATTTTACAGATTTAGAAACAGAAGCTCAGTAAAACAATTCATTGGGGATCACACTATGAGTTACCCTCTCTGCCTTGAATTTTCATTCTCATCTCACATTCTCTGTCCTGAAATCTGAGAGAACTTTCAGAATGTAAATATGACATTCAAAATTTTAACATGTCACTCTTCAATATATGTAAATGGCTAATGTCATTACTGTGTAACCACCAGAATCATGACTATTCCCTCACAGCCCAGGCTCCAACCATATCAATCTCTTTCACTACTCAGTACACTGCTTTTTTCTTGCCTCCATGTCTTCTTTTTAAAATTTGAATTTCAAAAAAATTTAAATTTACTCTTTGTTTTATTAAGGAATAGTTGGCCAGTATAACTATACATATTAACAATGTACACTACGATGTTTTGAAGCATGTATATAATAGGAAATAAAATATTGTCTTAACTTCATTTTTGTTGCTGTGATAAAAACACACCAACACAGGGAAGGAAAGGGTTTCCACTGTGGAGGGAAGTGAGGACCAAGATTCAAGCAGGACTGAAACAGAAACCACCGTGGAGAAACGCTGCTTACTGGCTCGTTTTTCGGCTTATGCTCAGTTAGCTCCACTTGTCTAAGGATGCTGCTGCCCACAACGGGCAACCAAGCTAATCTCTCACAAACATGGCCATATAGGAAATTCTTTAATTGAAGTTCTATTTTCCTAGGTGGTGTCAAGTTGACAATAAAAACTAATGAGGACACATATCTATTGCACACTTGATTTTATTTATATTTATAATAGAGACCTCTACTAGCAGTTTTCAAGTGAAACTATAATCATTTTGCTGTACAGCAAGTCTTCAGTGCTTCCGTCTCTTGTCTTACTGAAACTCTACACTCATTGACCAACATGCTTCTCTCCCTGCCTCCCTATCCAGTCACTGGAAGCTACCATTCTATCCTCGGCCTCTATGATTTCAGATTTTATATCCCATATGCAAATGAGATCATGACAGTGTTTATCTTCTTTGTGTGGCTTATCTCACTTAGCATAATGTCCTTCAGGTTCATCTATGTTGTCACAAATGACACAATCCTTTTTAAATTTTTTATTTACTTATTTTTTGATCTTTTTGAGACAGGGTCTTCCTGTAGCCCCAGCTGGTCTGGAACTCACTATGTAGAGCAGACTGGCCCTGAACTCACAAAGATCTGCCTGCCTCTGCCTCCCAAGTGCTGGGATTAAAGGCTTGTGCCACCACACCCATCATTTTTTAAAGGAGTAATAGTATTCTGTCACGTTTTCTTTGTCCATTTATATGTTAATGGAAACTTAAACTGGTTCCTTATCCTGACTAAGGTGAACTGGGCAATGCTGCATTTCATAGGCGTTGTGGGAGATATCTCTTTGGCATACTATTTAATTTTCTTTGGATATAAATCTAGACAGAGGATTGTGGATTCTAAAATGATATGGGGTCTTCTCTTTTACTTTTTAGTATTTTATTTATTATTTTGATTTTATGTGTATGAGTGTACTACCTGCATGTATATAAGTGCACTGCGGTCATGCAATGCCTGGGGAGGTAGGCGACTGGAGTTCTGGATGGTTGTTAGCCACCAAGTGGGTACTGAGAATTGAACCCTGACCTGCAAGAGCAGCAGTGATCTTAACCATGGAGGCATCTAACTCTCCAGTCTAGCTGAGAGTTTGTCTTTCTTGTTTTTCTGAGAAACTCTGCTTCATTGACCTTTTGTTCTGTTTTGCTTGTTTTATGTTTGTTGAAAAAGAGTCTCCCTGTAGTCCCCGTTGGCCTGCAACTCCCTACATAGACCAACTTGGCATATTTCTCACAGAGATCTCTTGAGTGCTGGGATTAAAAGTGTGCACGACTATGCCTGGCCTCATTGGTCTTTTATCTGTGTTTAGCATCCAGTCCCTATAATTTTTCTTTAATCTTTATTTCTTTCCTCTATCAGTTTTTGTTTGGGGGCTAGGAATATAGCTCAGTGGAAGGTCACTTGCCTCACATGTGCAGTGGGTTTGCTCCCTAGCATTGCTCCAAACATGGGATAGCTAATTTGTGCGTATTGTAAGGAAACAGAAAGCAGGAAGATGATGAAGGAGAGATGTTATAGCCTTTGGGGTGAAGTGGTAGGCTATTTATTTTTGGATGCTTTTTTGTAATGTAGATTCTGATTGGTGGAAATCCCCTAATATTAGAGCGAGTGTCCATTTTCATTTGTTTTAATTTCCTTCTAACTTTCCTCCTTGACCCATTAATTGTTTAGGAGTACGTTGTTTAATTCTATGTATTTGTATAATTTCCAAGGTTTTTTCTCCTTACTGATTTCTAGTTTTACTGAACCATGGCCACAAAAGCTATTCAGCATGCTTTTGATTTTTAAAAATTTGCTAAGACTTGATTGTACTACACATGACCTATCCCAAGGAATGTTCCATGTGCTTCTTTTTTATTTTATTTTATTGCTATTTAAATGGAAGGTCCCTTACTGATCCTGTTTCCATGAATGGCGCCCAAAATGGGGAGAAAGATCAAAAAAACAGCTGATAGAGAGAGGGTCATTTCCACCACCTTCCATTTTCACAGAACTGAAGAGAAAAGCACTGAGTGACCACTGCAGTTAGAAGTTGGCAGCAGCTGGGGGCAAACAGGGAGTAAGAATGTCAGTGAAGAGTACCTCTTCTGAAACTGAGAGCTGCCGGAAACTAGGTCTGCTTCAACCCAGGAAGGTACAAAAATCCCTGTAAGTGGTTTTGAAAGGCCAGAATTGTCAGGGATGGAGGAAGAGGAAGGTCCAGGAGACGGCGACCACTTGGCAGTTGGGGTAAATGGCTTGCCCTCCCTCTTCCTGGATCCTGGAGTCCAGCTGGTCTGACTAGAAGAGGGCAGCCTGTTACCCTTAGGGAGCAGATCTACAAGTACCAGATGCTCTAGGAAGGGGGCCGGAGGAGCCTGTCAAAGGCCTGCTCTCAGGGAGATGATGGCACTGCCACCTAGCCTGAGCACAATTCTTAATCTTCTTGTAGCTGGCCTATAAAGTGTCTAGAGTGGGCTTCTGTAAATGAATTAGCACATGCTTATGTCTTATTTGTTTCTTTTATCTTGTAGCTTTGGAAATCTCTCAAAGGATTGGATAGTATATGTCTTGAGGATATATGTGGCTGATATGAAACCAGCTGAAGACCACTGACTTTTCTGTACCTGAGTATTTAGGTCCTTCTTTACAGCATAAAAGAGTTCTTCCACTGTTATCACTCTGAAGATACTTTCTACCCCTTTGGCATTTTCCAGACCTTCTTAAATCCTCAAATGTATTTCCTCAATACTGTCCAATGGTCTCTCAAGCTTTCTTTGTTCTTTTAAAGAATGCAATCGTTTTTATTAATTCTTTGATGATTTCATACATGCTTCCAATATATTTGATAATATTTATCCCACACTCCTACCCCTATCTTCCCAGACCCACCCATCATCTCCTAACTTTCTCCCAATTCTGTGTCTTTAAAAAAAAAAAACAAAAAACAAAAAAACAAATCCAATTTATGCTGCCCACATATTCATGGGTGTGGGGCCATCTACTGGAGCATAGTTCACCTACTAGGGCTTGCACCCTTGGAAGAAACGGACTCTTCTTCTAGAAGCTATCAACTGTCAATAGCTCCTCAGTTAGGGGTAGGGGCTCAACGTTGTACTGCTCATTGGCTTAGTCTTGGTCAGGTCTGTGCAGGTAACCACAGGTGCTGGGAGTTCATGGGTTCAGTTGCCCTGCCATATTCAGAAGACCCTGTTTGGCTCCTCTCATCCTTGATGTCTGGCTCTTACAGCCTTTCTGCCCTCTCTTCCTCTATGGTCCCTGAGCCTTAAGGGGAGAAGTGTGATACAAATGTCCCACTTGCAGCTGAGCACTGATTCCTTATGTGTATTTTCAAACACTGTCTCTGAAGTCACTGAGTCCTTTATTTGTCCTATTTTGCTAAGAATGCCTTCTATTGCATTTTCTCATTTGGCTTGATGTGCTTGTCAGTGCAAAGATCTGTCTAATTAAAAAATGCTTTGCTCTCTCTGATTCTGACAGAATTTTTTCACTGGGTCTTCTTGAAGTAGGTAATTTAAATTCTCTGAGAGTTTGTACATATCAACTGTTACATAGCCAGTTTCTGGCATCTTATTTTTTTCCTTGGAGGACGTCATGGTTCCCTGAAATTGTTTTGTGCTTGTTGGCACACGACATTCAGGAATTAGGTATCCATTCCAGTCTTTGTAATATAGTTTTATGTCTTTCCTTCCAGAAATTCTAAGCAGGCTGATTATTACTGAATCTAATTAGTTATCCCACCAGTTGATCACTAGATGGCGCTAGAAGCCCAGGTTTGTTGTGAGTTCTGGTTGGTGCGCTGTCGCTATTTTAACAGTAGAGGGCTCCACAGGTCTAAGTTTGTCGTCTATTCACAGTTGGTGTGGTGTTAAGGGTTAGGGAGTTGTCTAAGAAGCTTAATATGTTCCAATCAGCTCCATTTGGGACTAGACCTAGACCCCTGATCCATAGTTATCAGCCTGTAATCAGGGACCACAGGATTTGCATGGTACGAGGCTTCATGCACAATGAAGTAGCAGCCCTAGGTTCCTACACAATGATTTAGCGTCTTCCTTCCTCTTCTCCAGGTGGGCAATGACTCGCTCCATGCTGTTGTTGCCTATGATTAGGGAAGAGATGAAGCAGGCAGCCCTGTGGCCACCAACACCACAATGCTGAGTCAAACGCAGAGCTCATAGCCTCCCTGAACATCGGACAGGACCAAAGACCATTACTGTTCTGGTCTTATTGTTGCTGTGGTGTAATTGTGGCCTGAAATTAATGTAGATGGTACCTGCCAGAATAAAAGTCTGCCCAGTTAGGGCTGCACATCTCAACCTGACATAAAGTTTGGTACAGGTCTGGGGATAGGTAACTCCTCAGTGTTGGATCTCAACCAGATAGCGTGGAACTCCTAGACAAGCCTTATGCTTCTTTATGGCTTTTCATTAAAGTTGTAGTATTTCTCATTATTGTGCTGCTGGAGGTTAGTGAGTAATGGAGGCACTATATTGGCTTCAGGCGCAGGTTTAAGGGGTAGGGGTGGTAGGAATCTGCCTGGTACTGGGCTCCAGTCATAAGGCTTAGATTTATTTGCCCAAGTGGAAGACATCTCTCTCCACTTAGCTCTGTTTAGGGTTTGGGGAGGGGTAATTCAGGTATTATTATGCTAAAAGCGGGGGACTAAGATGGCCCGGGCTAGTTTCCTTGGTGAATGTGGAGGTGGTTTATGGCACGGGGAACTATTCAAATCTGGAGGGTTTTATTCCACTGCTGTCTTGTACTGTCTCTATATGGTGGCACTATTTTTAACTCTTAAAGAAAACTCCATATTGTTTTCCAAAGGGCTTTACTAACTTATACCAGTCCAACCAATAGTGTCCAAGTGCTGTTTTCTCCATACCCGCTCTAGTTTTTGTCGTTTTTTTTTTTTTTTTTTTTTTTCTAATAGCCATTCTAAGAGAGATGAGGCACATCATTGTGGTCTTTCTTGTCATCTTTTTTGTTTTTGTTTCGAGACAGGGTCTCTTTGTGGTTCCAACTGACCTAGGATCATTATGTAGACCAGGTTAGCCTCAAATCCTCAAAGATCCACCTGCCTCTCCCTCCTTTCCGAGTGCTGGGACTAAAGGCAGTGTCATAGAACCTGGCCCCGTTGCTCTCATTTGTGCTGTCCCTGTCTTCCACTCTAGCCAGAATCCTTTGGTTATTTCCTTCCTACTTCTTTTTTAATTCTCAGACATTATTGATCATATCCATCTTTTTAGAAGATCCAACTATGAAGTGCCAAGACTGTAAAGTAATACAGAGTTGCTAGAGCAGCAAAAGGCACTATAAGAGTCAAGACTATAAAATCTTTGTTGGAAAACCCATTTTTTTCAGTTTCAGTGATCAATCATTTGTTCATAAGATCATCAGGTTTACCTTGTCATGACTTAAGTTGGGTGGAGTACCTAGTACTTTAATGAGCTAGTGAGCTTCTCCTGCCTGGAATCCGCCCCCCAGTGTGCTGCTTCTGGACCCGGCCACGGACACCTAGTTCTCTGTCCGTCCGCCCGCTTTTCTTCAGAAAACTGTAGCCTCTCCTTCCCTTCTTCATGCCCCTTCTCGAGACGTGTTTTCTTTTAACGCTTTGGGCATCATTAGATGCTTGTATTTCTCTAGAGCTTCCTAATTCTTGCCATGCCAGTCCACCGCATGTCTGAGCTCCATGCAGACTCTAAACCTGCATGGTTTCAAGGGTTTTTTTCCTTCTTCCTTCCATTCTCTTCAAGGCAGCTGTTGAGATTTTCAGCTCACCTGCCCTGAGAGTTTCTCTTTAAATTCTAATAAAATTGTCCTTAAGCTTCTGTTGGGGTCCATTTTTACATTTTTATGAATGAGACTAAGAACCCACTAGGGGACATTCTTTTCCCCTGTTTCTTAGGCCTGCATAGGTTTCCATTTTTTTCTTCCCCAATCATAGCACTCTGGCTACCATGCTATAATGGCCAGTTGTTGTTTTTTTTCCTCACTCATGGAGCTACTGGAAAGTAAGTAACAGTTGTGTCCTACACACAGCTCTACCTCAGCTTCTAACCATAGAGCGTGGCACAGAGTAAATGTCCAAGAAATATTCTTAAAAAATTTTTTTGATTCATTTATTTTTATTTTATGTCTATGGGTGTTATGCTTGCATGTGTGTAAGTGTATGGGTGTCATGCATGTGTGTAAGTGTATGGGTGTCATGCATGTGTGTAAGTGTATGGGTGTCATGCATGTGTGTAAGTGTAGCCGTGTCATGCAGTGCCCATAGTATCATGGGTTGAGATAAAATATCCAACACCACATGGATGATGTAGCAAGGTATTTTATTTCGGCCTACCAGGCTCCTTGACTCAGGAGCAAGTGCTACAATTGAACTTGGAAAGAAGCTTTTATAGCTACCGGTTACTATTTAAAACATTTAATTATTTTCTTAAAGAATCAGGTATTTTTACAGTAGTTAAAAATTTCCCCATCACATTACTGTTACTGTTACTATTGCACAGAAGCAGATTAAGCAGTTAGTTGTTTACTCCCAGATTAGTGGTCAGGCCAGTTCCTGGAATTTATGAGTTAACTTCTTTCCAGGTATGTCCCTGGGAGGCGTTGAGCAAGAATGCACAGGCAAACTTTAAGTCTATCAGAACAGCAAATATATAAACTTTTATCCTATTTACCTAGGGTATCACACACTGAAGTCAGAAGAAGGAGTCAAATCCCCTGGAACTGGAACTATGGTTTCTTTCAAAAAGAAAACAAAAATTTGAGATAGTTAATAGCTGCCATGTGGGTGCTGGGATTTGAACCCAGGGCTTCTGCTAGTGCTCTTAACCATTAAGCCATCTCTCCAGTCCCACAACCCAAGAAATATTCTTGAATAAATTAATGAATGAATAGAATCAGAAGAGACCACAGAGCTTAAAGCAGCTGGTGATCTAAGAAGAGGTAGGTTTAAAAAAAATGTTTTTCTTTGCTGTAGCAAATGCTTCAGCGTTTGTTAAAATAGCTTATGGAATAAACAATGAAAGGGTCTGATTACCAATACACGGTAGAAAGCATTGATTTGAGCAAGCCTTTGCATTCTCAGCTATGGTCCCCCAGGGGGCCCTCCTGTTCCAGGATGCCTACTCTTCTAGTATTCTTCAGAGGACAAAGCTTTGACTCAGCAATCTCAGCTCTCTTCTAGCTGCAGCTGTTCTGCAACTGTCTTTGAATGAATTGCCTATCATTTACCAGGCGCCAAACTTTGGGCTATATATCTATCTGGCTCAAATTTTTGTTTTCTTTTTGAAAAAAAGTATTTTATTTATTATTTTGTGTGTGTATTGCTTTCATGTAGGTGGGTGCACCTGTCTCGTGCAAGGCCCATGGAGGACAGAAGATGGTGTTGGATTCCCTGGAACTGAAGTTACAGACAACTGACAGCCACCGTGTGAGTGCTGGGAATCGAACCCGGGTCCTCTGTAAATGTGGCCAGTGTGCTTAACCACTGAGCAACTCTCCAGCCCCCTATTGTTTTGTTTTTTTAAAGGCATGTTTTCGTTCTTTGTAACATATTTTTAAAAGTTTTTTGTTTTGGTTTGGTTTTTTTGTCTTTTTGAGATTTGAGATGGGGGTCTACCTGTAGTTACAGCTGGCCTGGAATTCACTTTGTAGGACCAGGCTGGCTTCAGTCTCATAGAGATCCACATGCCTCTGCCTTCCAAGTTCTGGGTTTAAAACCTTTTTAATATTAGAGTGTATTAATTGTATAAAATAATGAGTTCCATCGTGATATCAGCATATGGGCATATAATATACCTTGATCATATTCAAATCTCTAAGTTTTACTAACATTTGAATTATGGGCATGATTCTTCTTATACTGAAAAGAAAAGTGTTTAGTTAATCTCTTTAGGAAGCATAGGCTAAGATTTTTCATTCTGGGTTGTTCTACCTGACTCTGGAGCCCAAACTTTTTTCTGATATCACATTTCCCAGCTTCCCGTGGCTTCCTTGCTGTGAACATGTCCAACATGAGCAAGAAACACATACTGAATTATTTACATGCTTCTTCTGAAGCACCACAATTTCTCTAAATCAAACCTTCCCTTAGCCAGTTCCTATGTGTGGGCAGATGGCAGATGGTGACAATTGTCCAGTACTTCTCTGAATATCACATTTGTATCCTATTCAAAAAACACACTTACAAAGACATGTTTATGGATACAGACAGAGCCAAGAATAGAGGATTTAGTTTTTCTTCATCTGACTATTATGTCCCTAAATGTGTCAATATTATTTTCTCTGCAACTAGAGTACTATGTTGCAACTGTCTTGTCTCTGTTTTAAAGGCTATGTAATCACTAGGCCAGCAAGAATCAGGCAGCTTGCCCCTGTGCAGAGAGAGCACTGGTTCTAGTACTTAACCTCAGCTGGAAGCACCAAGTGTGGAGATAAATGTAGATCAGTGGCCGCGGCTTCTCCCCGCCCCCGCCTTTCATTTTAAAGACAGGGTCTTATTATGTAGTCCTTATCAGGTGCCCATAGGTGCCACCCTCAGACTGAGCGAATAAGTAAGTATATGTGGTTCATGAGTTCATGAACCCCCACCCCTTCCTTACCACCTATCAGCTGTGGAGTCAGAAATCTAACTCAGACATCTCACCATCCCATAGGTCACTTGCCTAGTTGCAGATGGAAACCTGAAGGAGTATGACAATTCTCATGTGTGGATGAGTTGAGTACCTGGATGGGCTCTGCAAAGGCTTGGTCCTGCCAAGTTGTCTGATGAATTTATCCTGACACTGTCATCTTATCGTGGGTGTCAGGAGTGGGGACTCTAGAAGGTTTAGGAGCAGGTGGCCAGAACCCTGGCTGAAAAGGTTGACAGTCAGCAGGAAGTGGGCCCGTGTATGAGCTGAGGTTCCAAGTGCTTTGCTTAATTGTCCTATCAGAATTTCCTTAAAAAATATAAAGATAAATTACTAAGAGTTTTGGGTGGCAACCACAGTGCAACGAATCCCAAGAGCAGGTTCCTTCTGAATGTGGGGGCCTGGGTTACTGCACTGTATTATTTTTCTACTTGTTTATAGTCATTTAAAAATATACAAACCATATTTAACTGTGGGCTACACAGAAATAGGCAACAGACCAGATTTGGCCAGCAGACTGAGGTTTGCTGATACTGAACTAGATGGTCTATAAAGTAGCCCCCCTCTTCTGATATATGTAAATGATACTTCTGGGTGAGACAGTGCGTGGTGGAAAAGTACTTATCAAGGTGCCCAGTTCTACCACTTCCTAACTCGGGTGTCACTGTTTCCTCATTGTGGGTGTGTATCTTCCTGAGGGTTTAAACATAGAATGGCAATGTTCTAAAGCCTGTTGTGAGCCTCACACATCTCTGGGAGCATCTTCAAGAAGCTCAATCAGCCAAGGACTCTTCTAGACACCAGCATATATCAGCTTCCCATTTCATTCTCCAGTTCTGGGATGTTTAGAAAGTTTCAGGACTGTGAGGTCAACAGAGAAGCATGAGACCCAGAAGAGGATACTGTGAGGCCTCAGGGATGGTAGTAGTTCAAGGGAGGGCATGAGGGAGTTTCCTAAGAAAGAGGCTGTGACGTTATTTCTTATATGACAGATGCGATTTCTACAGGAAAAGAAGGAAGGGACCTTGGGGTTCTTGGAGAGACTTCTTCATGAGCAAAGGCTCAGAGATGAGGAAGCAGATGTGTACCTGAGCGTAGCGAACATTCCAGTCTGATAGGGCCACTGAGGCTGAGGTCATGTGTGGAAGATACTTCTGCTAACGGCATATTAAGCAGAGTGTGCCTTTCGTTTTTAAGACAACCAACTGCCTCTAAAAGCTAGGGAAGAGAGATCTTGCTAATATGTACCCTTAGCTGTGAAAGCATTTGTCTCTAGAGTGTGATTGGCTCACCAGAAACACAGACAGGCACAGGACACTTTTAAGAAGGCCACCACAGCCTAAGCCTCTGTGTTAGGTGTCCATACAGCTATGACAACAACTCATAGAGGCAGCATTACAAGTCCTCTTTTATAGATGAATCAGATAGAATAAGGGCTTTTCTGAAGCCCATTCTGTAGCTAGGAGGTAGAGGCAGTGTTTTGCCCCGAGTCTATCCCACATTTTGGCCTAAACCTTTATTGGTATGCTACACTAATTTGCAAACATTTCAAGCAAGTAGATAGTAGCTTCTCAGTTCTCAGGGGACTAGAGTTTTTTAAATGACTCCTCCAGAACCTCTAGGTAGAAATAACTACTCCTCTCACCTTGGTTCCAGCTGGTGCCACCTACTGTTTGTTGAGATTACTAGCATAGGTAGCTGTGGGCTGCTGGAGGGCCTCCCTCTTCTCTGTGTTCCAAGTGGCTAGTGAGGGTTAGATGCCTTTGGAGAATGAGTGAGCAAACTAATGACCAAACTGGGACTTCATTAATGCTTCTTGGAGTTCATGACCCTCATAACTGGAAGCCAAAGCCAAAAGCAGCCCTTGCAGTTCTCAGAAGAAGGCATGCCAAAGGTGAGGGATGTGTTGATGATACAGTTTGAGCATCAGAACCAAAATTATAGCAAATAGTGCCTATAAACAGCACAAGCTACCCAGTTAGGCTAATTTATGTTCACACCAGGGCCATCCTGGGCCCCAGAGCCCAGAGCTCTTTATAATTCCAAAATGATTAAAAGCATCACACAAACCCATATTTTCCATTTTTATTAAAAGCACTAAAGCAGGAAGTGCTTTATGCTTGGAAATGGAGAGTTACTTTCCACACAGAGAGAAAAGCATCCTCACATGGCCAAAGCAAATTCCTTCACATCCTGCTCTGTGTATTCTCCATCTATAAACCCCACTGTCCTGAACTAAAGGAACTTTGCCCTGCAGCATCCACCCCAAGCTCGGCTTGCCTCACTCAACCTCACTTTTGCATATATCTCTTTTCAGATATATGCATGTTTCTACCTAAGACCTTTAAAGACTTCGCTATCCAAATATCTTAGCATGGTACGCAAATTTAAAGATTTCACTGTCTAAACACCTTGGCCTGGTATCCAAGGCACTTTCCAGAACAGTACAAGCTGCCTTCCCAGACATGAGTCGTATTTTTCAATCTCCATTCACTCCTAAAATGATATCCTTCAATTTCATGTTTTCAGATATTTCCTAAATGTTAACAGACTTCAACATTTTTTTATCATTTACTTTTCGTCTAAAATTGAAACTCATGTACTTTTCATTCTAAAACCAAATTTCTAATTCCCTTCTCCAAATCTATTCTAAGGTATCTCCTTTTGCATGTAGATTCTATAATTTCATCTTCTCCATTGCTCAGGCTAAAACAACTAGAAGGTATTTCTTTTTTTTCCCTCATGTGTTTATGTGTGGTATGTATATATGTGCATATGTGTATACATACTTGCATGTATGTGGGCACATGTAGGATGTGCATGCACAGGTGTATCATGCATGCAGAGACCCAAAGCTGATGTCAGGAATCTTCATCACTCTCCACCATATTCACTGAGGCAGGGTTTCTCACAGCTTGCCAACAGGGCTTGTCTAGTTGGCCAGATTGCCTCTGAGATCCCCTGTATTTGCCTTCAAAGTGCTGGAATCACAGGCAGGCTGCCACACTCATCTGGCATTTATATGGCAGCTCTGGTCTTGCATGGTAAGACTTTTACCTACTGAGCCATCTCCCCAGCCCTTTTGATAATATTCTTTCTTCCAAGACTCATAACTAATCCTTCATCAAATCATATTTGTTTCAACTTCAGAATCTGTACAAGCTCTGATCACTACCACCCTCATCAACACTCTAGTTCCTATCTCCATCATTTCTTGCCTGTTTTGTTGCAATAGCCTAATCCTGTCTCTGTTTCTACCCTTGCCATACACTGCTGTCCCAGGATTATTTTCAATACCAAGGTTACAGTAAACCTTCCAAAGACATCTTCAAGATATCTAATGGCTCCTTCTGTGGTTTCAATGCCTGGGTCTCCAAAAATGCATGTTGAAATTCTCATCTCCAAGATCATAGTTTTTGGAGCTGGGGCCTTTGGGAGGTGATTAAATCATTAGGGCTGAACCTTCATGTTTATATTAGTGTCCTTATAAAAGACAACAAAAGAGAACGGGCTAGGTCCTTTTGCCATGTGAAGACACAGGACAGGATGCTAATCTATGAAGGAAATGTGCTGGTGCCTTGATCTTGTAATTAATTTCCCAGTCTCTAGAACTTTGAGAAGTAATATTTTTTTCGTTTTTATAGGCTTCCCGGTCTATGATATTCTGTTTCAGCCTCCTAAGCACACTCAGTAGGCTCTAATCTGACCACAGTAAAAGCCAAAGCTCTTAAGTCTGTAAAATGCTGTGATCTGATGCGCCCTTCCTCCACGGTCCTCATGCCGTACTGTTTTCTCTCTCCATCACCTCCTTTTAGCCACCTGCTTCTGAGGTATTATAAACGCATCACCATTGTTCACTCCAGTATCTGCTGTGATTGTGGTTCCCTTGGCTTAGAATGCTCTTCCCGATAGCCACATCTTCCTTCACAGTGATGTTTTTCTGACAATTCTACTTAAAATTCCCCTTCGCTCTGCTCTCATATCCCCTTCGTACTCCTCCTACCCACACTCCTTGCTCCTCTTAATTGCTTTGCTTTCTTTCCTCCATAGCACATAGTGTAACCATTGTTCTGGTTTATAGTGTTCTTTCATGACATGTATTTATTGATAGCTTTTGCTTTCACTCTCAGAAGTGTCCCAGTTTGGCTGGTAAATACTCACTTTATATCTTATCACTTAACAGAATAAAATTTTTTATTTCCTTTGCTTCTGAATGTGTCCCACTTCTCAAATATAAGTTTTTTTGAGGGTAAGAAATTTCATATGTTTAATTCCTTACTCCATCCCTCATCATCTAGAACAGTGTCTGAAACATAGTAGGTGTTAAATAAATGCTTTTAAAATGAGTGAAATTACATGTGGTTTTACAGCAACAGAGGCAGGTATCCTTGTTTGGCTAACTTTCTATAAAGGACTATAATTTGGTCTCTGACTTAGAGCAATGTTTGTAACTCAGGCTAGTAGCCTACTTTATTTTTAGACCCTATTAACCCTCCACATTTTAACCAAGAAGACTCAGAGAATCAAAGAGCCAAAGAGAAAAGTACATTTGTAAAGTTCATGCCATCAAGAATCCCAGAAATATGATGCATCACCGCTAGGCTCATAGCAAGGAGGTTAATACTTAGGCAGCACCATGGCACAAAGAAAGACATTTTAAAAATGCAAACATGCCTAACATCATTATCCAAGCCCTGCCCCCTCCAAGACATAATGACTATGTTCAGTGTCATGGAGAGGAAAACACACATTAGCCAAGTGGCAGGTTTCGGACACATGCCTGTGACATTATCTCTAATCATACACAGTCTATTTAATATCCGCTTTTCTGTGGGCTTCACAACTTATAATTATTGCCAGCAGGCATAAAGAAAAAAGGTGGGAAGGGAGGGGTATAGATAGGAAGGAAAATTCTTTCTTATAGCAATAAACTGTGTGAGAAAGATAGGCCAGGGCTTATTAGAACATATCAAAAACTATATTTGGATTAAAGCTAAGAAAAATAAATTGTCCCTAAGCTGTGAGGCTATATAAACCCAGGAAGATCTTATGAGGCATTCAAACTGTCTCTCTCATTACACTGTGTGTTCCTAACACCAGAAGGAAGCTAATGGAAAAGTATGAAGTATGTCATTTGTATGGTGCAGACTAGATATTTAATAAACTCATATAGGACTTGGAAAGGCATTACAAGTTACTGAGTTGAACTCCTTTTTTTTGTAATAAAAGAGGGGAAGAACCTACGGAGGAGGGCTTATATCCAGGCCTCCCAGTTCAGAGACCAGCTTAGCTCTTCCCCAGTAGAAGGCCACTGTAACAAGGTCCATTTTTCAAGTCTTCCCGACTCCTCTAAGCTTGGAGTGCGGACCAGAGAAACTCTGAACATTAAACAGGAAATCTTTAAGGATATAGTGAGCCTGCCTAAAGATCATGGTCTGATCATATCTGTGTGTGTGTGTGTGTGTGTGTGTGTGTTTAGAAGGTGGGTAGGTGTGCATGTCTGATGACAGAACTGAGCTGTACCATGGAAGACAGCGCAACAGGGAGAATCAAACTTCCTTTCTGTTTACTTTCCCACCACGTGTCTCAGCTCCACCTGTCAGTTCACCCCTCCTTCAAGGTGTCCAGGTAGCTTCCTGTTTCATCCCCAGAACACGGTGGTGGCAATGCGCGGTCCTCTTAGCTTCAGGGTTATAGCACCTTGTGTCATCTTCTAGGATTCTTTTAAATATTAAAATCTCCAAGTCTCAGCTTTCACCTGTGAACATTATTTTAGCTTTGAAGAATTTTATTGAGGATTAAATAATACATTACTTAAAGGGGACTAGTGTACTCAGATAATTTATTGAAGAATTTATGCATATGTTCTTGCATTTTTTTCTTCTCTTCCAAGCAATAGTTAAGCTACTAGCCAATGTTTCCCTGGGGAGAACTGAAGGCAGGAAATCAGAAGCTGTGCGAAGTCAGTGGTTTTCTGGTGTTTTTATGGCAGCTGAGGTCCACTGAAAAGACTATGAACTGTGGATAACCTTGAAGAGACAAAGAGCAGAGAGGAAGTTCTTAGGTCAAGATATAGGGCAGTAGTTTTTAAAGCAAGGGATGAAAGTTGGTGAACCTCTCAGCCATCATCTCTGCAGCGGCATCCCAGGGTGAGTTCAGATTGGTTGAATGTGGGCTTCTTGTCTGGTAGATTTGTCAAAGATATGAGCTCAGCAATGCATGGAAGTAGCAGTGTGGGGACATGACAGCATCAGGGGTTGTGTTACTAGGAGAAACATATCTTGAACAGTCATCAGAGAGGGTAATTCAAATGCTTTTGATACTTTGATGATATATGAAATTCTGAGATCTTTGCAAGGCATAGGAGCAAGAGCCAAAATAATGATCAAGACTCAATTTACTGACTTGTCCACTAGAATGGGAGCAACACTCTGTTGAGGTGGGGAATTTGGTAGTTGGAAGAACCGAGTATTAACACTACAAAGGGATACCATTCTACTCCCAGCTTGGCTTGAGGCTTTCCTGGCCCACAGAGCTCACGCAGTTATTAGGTGGAAGAAATAGGCATTTAGTTAGTCCAATCAGATCTTGAACCCCGAATTTGTCTCATTAAACCATACTGTCTCCAGAAATGACCATAGGGATTAATAGCATATACTCTAATAAAGAGAAGAATCAAAATAAAAATTACAGTAAACACAGTAGTTGTTCCCTAGGGCTGCCTACTTAATTATTACAAAATGCATGACTTAAAATTGTTTTGCAAATCTATTGATTTACATCTGCAAATACCTTATTTGTAAATAAGGGCACACTCACAGGTCTCCCACACTCAGGTCTCCACATAACTCTTGATTACTTTGAGGATTAGAATTCAATCTACAGTGCACATCTTCAAAATATACACACAGATATAAGACGGTTCTAGAGTTTGCTTAACATCTGATGTAGCATGATGTTAAATGTCTATGTGAACACCACTAGGGAAAATGAAGCCTAAATTAAATGAACTCATATTTTTCCTGCACTTGGGGCTGATCGGCTGACTCTGGATCTGCCTCTTCTAATGGGTGGCTTGAAGCAGGAAAAACTAGCAGGAGTTAAAGAAAGGAATCTACTAAGCAAGAATGTGTGTAGTAAATGGAATGTTTGTGTTCTCTCAAAATTCACACGCTAAATCCTACCCCTCATGTATTAGGAAGTGGAAACTTTGGAAAGTGCTAGGGTAGGTCACAAGGTAGAACTTTAATGGATAGAATCAGTGCCCTTAAAAAAAATGGCCCCAGAGAGCTAATCAGCTTTTGACTCTACCAGTGTAGAATGAGAAGTCAGTCATCTGTAACCCACAGAAAGGCCCTGACCAGAACTCAACCATGCTACACTCTGATATGAATTCTACCTCTAGAATAGTAATATGTACATTTTTTTGCTCTTTATAAGCTATCAAGTCTATGATACTTTGGTACAGTAACAGCAGAGCAAACTGCTTAAGACATCTACTGAATCTTACGAAAACTGAAAATCAAGAGGGAAAAGAACACATCCAAACTTTCATAATGCACTGGCCATGAAAGAAACCTAAATATTAGCCAACATCCAGAAATTTGTCTGAGAAAGAAATACTTAAGGAGCTTTGAAAAATTTTACTTCATTTCAAAATGTGAAAAACCTTTGATTCAGTAATTCCACTATTAGGAAATTAGCCTAACATTTGACTACACGGAATTTATCAAAGCATTATTAATAATGACAGTATTATTGGTTAGTTTAAAATGAACATTTTCATATCAGACATTGTAGTAGATACTTTTCATATATTCTCAATCAGTCCTCAAAACTAACTTTTTTTTCTTTTAAGATAAAAACACAGACACTTGGAGGGGTTAACTTATCTTGCCAATCTTTCCAAGAACACACAGCTAAAGTTGAAGAACTTGAATTAGAACCCACATCTATTTAGTTCTAATACTATCCTTTTGTGTCACCATAAAAGCCACCTTCAGTGTCCTAATAATAAAGAATTGTAATGATAAAGAATCAGTTGAACTCATCAGGTACATTTATATAATAAAGTACAAAATCCCTCATATTTGTGTTATATATTAACAACAAATATTATAGTATATATTTTTAAAAGATTGGTTATAAAGCATACCTTATTGATTATGTGGCAAAGTACATTGGTTAGTGTGGATAGATAAATAAAAACATTAACATTCATTATCTTTGGAGAGTGGAATATGAACAAGTTGTACTTTAGATTTTCTATATTTATAAATTTTCTGGAATGAATAAGGAGTAAGAAAAGAGATTTATCAAAGAGATTTATAGTAGGAAAAATATTTTCTGCAAAGTTTTAAGAAACCATCTTCAACCTAGACTCATGCTTCAGCACACTCACGTTTCCTACTCAGACAGGATCCATTCACCTGTATGGTACCTGGAAATTCTCAGCATCTTATTAGTAAAAAGGGTTAATCCTCTTTTGCTTAGCAGAATTACGTGGACAGCTAAGGCTTCTCTGGCACCTGAGAATTAGAAAGATTTCAGGCCACTCTCCCGTTACCCTGTGGCTAGAGGAATCTAATAATACCCTGCCATTTCTTTCTTTCTTTTTTTTTCTTTCTTCCCTGGAGATGCAGCAGGTAAAGCTTCTGATTGAATTCCATCTTGATTTCATTAAATATTCATAAAGGCCAATTAGAAGAGGAGAGAAAGAGGCCATGAGGCATCCCCTTCTATCATCCTGTCTGACTGGCTGACCATCAGGCATGGACTGGCCAGTGGTCAATATGGCCATGATCTTTCTGCACTCTCCTCCAGGGTCACTTTTCACCATCCCAGCAAGGGACACAAGACCACAAGGGCACGAGATGCAGAAGCCAGGTGAAGAGAGGCAGCTCATAATTCTGACAGCAAGGTGCTTAGTGTGTAGAATGCAAAATGCAGATGCTGGGAAGCACCCTCAATCACTGCTGGAATGGAAATCTTTCCCTAATGAGTGATGATGATGGGAAAGAGCTGATTGCTCTGAAGAAAAACTGCTTAAGATTCATAATCAATCAAGCAAGTTGATTTCAACCTTTTGTAACTAAGCCATCTGGTTCTGTTCACCAAGAGGAGCTCATGTCTTCTTTCACTTTCCTCACCTCACTTGGACGATAGGTACCTGTGGAGACTCCAAGAGATAGGTGTATCAGGAAGGGACGATGGAGAAGCCTAGGACATTTCACCCACCTTAATCCTTTAGTTTTACAGGTGGGTTGGTGAGAAGAAATGACGAGGGAGCTGACATCACATGGTCAGTGACGGTGCAACCCACTATAGAATACTATGAAAAAAATGGGCACTAAAAGTCCAGAGCTCTAGGTCTCAGAGCAAGCTTGGCTGTCTCAAGCTGTGAGGTAATGAACAAAGAACTTATGCTACTTTAGGCTGCAGACTGCCTATTCAAAACTGGCAAAAACAGTGTCACTAATAGCATCTTCTTTCTTACAGAGTTCTTATGAAACTCAAATAATAAAAGAATATAAAAATTCTTTCACAATGGGGACACACCTTTTATTACTATCTATCTCCTTTCCATTTTCCAGGCCTGAAGGTTTCCCATCTAACTCACATTGCACAGAGATGCCAGCAAGTTCCTCTCAGAAGCTCAATCTGACCTTGTTGTTTCCCTGTTTAGTCTCCCTTCACACACTGTCTGTCCTTCAGACGGCAGTTAGTTCTGAGTGTGGTGTTTAAGAGACCTTACAATTTTAAGAATACTTATGCTTCTGCGTTTCATTTTTCTAATTTATAAAACAAGGAAACAAAAACAACAGAAAGCTGTTGTGATCATTAGAATTCACATCTGCAGTACAATCAGCATGGATTCTGGCACAGTCCAGCTGATCTATACAGCTCATATTATGTTATTAAGCTTTACAACACTCTGGAAGACAGGTAGAGAAGGAGTAATGCATGTGGGGTGTTTGTGTTTCGGGGGATATGTGCATTTGATAGTGTGCATGTATGTACTTGTCCAGTGGATCTGAATGCCCATGTGTGAGTGATGATGGAAGGCAGAGATTGACTTCAGGTGTCTTTTCTGATCATGCTCTACTTTATAAGTTTTTGAGACAGCATCTCTCATTGACCTGAATCTCACTGATTGGATTAGACTGGCTAGCCAATGAAATCCAAGGATCCACATGTCTCTGACAATTCCAGCCTCAAAGGCTGCATCATAGAGGGTGCTTCCACCACCATCTTTTATGTGAGATTCGAACTCAGCTTCTTGTGTTTGCACAGCAAGCACCTGACGAGATTGAACTCTATTCCCAGCCTCCAAGAAAGAATAATTTTAACTTTGATTTTACAAGTGAGACATGAAGAGCCCAGAGAGGTATGGGCATTTGCTTACACAAGTGTCCTAGATACAATATAGAGCTGAGTTTCACTTAGTCCTTTGGTTGCTAAAAGCAGGGGATGCAGTGGAGAGGGGGAGGGACAGGAGCAGGTGTGGCTACCTCGGGCTGCCAGCACAGAATGATTCCTGAATGAGATACTTCTGCCTAGTTTAAAAAGCATAGAATTTAATTTTATTTTCTAATATGATTATAAGGCCTTATGTCATCAAAACCCTGTCCAAATTCTTGTGCCTCGTTGCAAACCAGTGGGCAATGAAATGAAGCAAAAAGAGCTACAGCTATGCAAAAGAGTTGCATGAATAAAAATGGAAAGATGAGATTTCCAAACAATAACTTAATAACCACACACACACACACACACACACACACACACACACACACACACACACTTCTCCACCTCTTTTTAGCACAGCCGCTCCTCTGGGCCTATTTCAAGGCACTGAATTGAAACTGAGTGGAAATGCATGAACTGTTGCTAACAGATGTGCTATTTAAAGATGATTTCCTCAAGACAACACATGCTATATAAAGTGGTGAGCCATGGTCATGAAACCTGATACACATGCCCTAGCCTTGTCCTTCCTAATCTCCTTGTCTCCAGACTAAGACCTGATCTAACTCCTAGACCCATCTTGATATGAACCAAAAGTACAAGCATCCCCCAAAAGTCTATTTCATTAGCTCATATGAGAAATATTTATCAAGCACCTATTTACTGTATTAAAAATTTTGCTAAAGTGAAGAAACAGAAAACACACTGATTCTTTCCTCAGTAGTTTTAGTCCATTGGGAGAAAGTAAATTATTAAAACAATCAAATATTCACATATATGACTTCACCCTTTAGTAACTACCATGAGAAGTTTGGAAGTTAATGACATATTTAACAGGAAGTTCTGATGTTGGAGGGCACAGTGGGTCTGGTAAAGTATCCTCGAGGAGAAGTCACTGGTACTAGGTGTGTGGAGTTAAGAAGGCAAAAGACAAGGGAGTAGAGGGCAGTTGGAATTCTTTGAGCAGCTCTGAGGTAAAAGGATACAACACTAGCCAAGGAATTTGTGGAGACCAGAATGTCTGAAGAACAGAGATGGGGACCAAAGATGAAGCTGGAAAGGAGGGAGTTGAGGCTCCACTGAGGTTTTAGATCAAGGAATACAATCTGGGATGCAAGTTATGCTACTCATGAAGGAAGCCATTAAAAAGTTTTCAAATAGGGATGGGCATGATGAGATTTGTATTGCAAAAAATAAATCACTTAAATGTTAGCAGGTTTTGTTGTAAAAAATATCACACTAATTTTTTAATTTATATAAAAATGCAAAGGGCCTAGAATAACTTTGAGACCAAAGTCAATACTAACCCTACCTTACAAACCTAGGGTAATCAAGACTGTATTTTGGCACAGAACAGAGACCAGAAAAATAGACCAGCACATAGATACACAGCTAATTTTCAACAGAGATATGAAAGAAATTCATTGGAAAGAAAATCTTTTCAACAAATGAAGCTGGGACATCTGATTATGCACATGGGAGGAGAAAAGAGCTTTGACCCATACCTCACACCATGCAATTGATTGAACACCAAAGTTTTATAATAATACCAAAATTAACACAAAATGGCTTATAAACCTACATGTAAAGCATGGAATGCTAAAACTTTGAAGAAAAAATAAATTATTTTTGTAACTGGATTAGGTAAAGATTTCCTAAATACAACACTGAAACAATGATTCATAAAGGAACAAATTAGCAAACTGGACTTGACTGACAATTTAAAACCTCTCACTGAAAGAATTGTTACAAAATCAAAAGACAAACTATAGACTGGAAGAAAATATTTGCAATTAATATATTTGATAAAGAGTTTGAATCCAGAATATAAATATAAGTAAATTTTAAAACTCAGTGCAGGTCAAATATCCATATCTACAATGCTTGTGTATAGATGTGGTTTGGTGTTTTAAAAAGTTTCAGATTTTGGAATATTTTGGATTTTATGTTTTCGGGTAAGGGACATTCAATCTGTAAGATCTGGGAGGAGCTGGGGGTGTGTGACTATGACCAAAATATATTGTATGAAATTCTCAAAGAATTAACAAAATATTTTTTAAAAACAAGCAATTTGATTTTTAAAATATTTTATTATTTTATGTGTATGAGTGTATTTCCTGCATGTGTGTAAATGTACCATGTTGTACAATGCCCAAGAGTCAGAAGTAGGTGTTGGAATTGGAACTGGAATTATATCCAGTTATTAGCCACCATGTGGGTGCTGGGATTCAAACCCGGGTTTTCTGCAAGAGCAGTCAGTGCTCTTAACAGCTGAGCCATCTCTCCAGCCCCATTTTTTTTAAGGTGGGCAAAAGCCAGGCATAGTAGTGGATCTCTGTGAGACTGAGACCATTGATCTACATAGTGAGTTCCAAGACAGGTGTGGCTATAGGCAGACCCTGTGAAAATCCCCCTCCCCTCAAAAAAGTGAGCAAAAAACTTGAACAGACATCTAATCACATGAAAAAATGTCTAATTATATTAGTCAGGAATGTGAAAATTAAAAGCACAATGTGGGACTGGACAGATGGCTCAGAGGTTAAAAGTACTGATTGCTCTTACAGAACCTGGATTCAATTCCCAGCACCCACATGGCAGCTAACAACCATCAGGAACGCCAGTTCCAGGGGACTTCAACAACACCTTCTTCGCACTCAGCGGGCATTGCACGGCACAGGTGCATTTACACACATGCAGGCAATACATTCATACACATAAAATAAAAAATATATATTTAAAAGCACAATGTGATACTATTAGAATGGTTAAAATCATGACTGTTTCTGTCTAATTGTGGTGAGTAATAGGGGAACTAGAATTTTTATGCACTGCTGTTGAGAATGAAGAACAGAATAGCCATAACAGAAAAAGTTTGACATTTTTATCTTTTTAATTAAATATAGATCTACCATTTGACTCAGCTATTTCAGTCTTATGTTTTTACCCAAGAGAAAGAAAAACACATGTTCTTGAAAAAATTGCACTTGAATGTTCAAAGAAGCCTTATTTATAACAGTCAAAAACTTAGAAATAATTCAAATGCTTACCAACAACTGAAAGTAAATATTCTGTATATATACAATAGAATATTATTAACCAGTATAAAGAATTGAAGAACCAATACACACATCAATGTGGCTAAATTTCAATAGTTATTCTGATAAAAAGAAGCCAGACCAAAAATTACAAGTACTACACAATCCTATTCTAGAAAGAACTGTCTAATTCTGTCTGTATGAATTCTAGAATGTGCAAACTAATCTGTAGTGACAGGAAAAGGTGTTGGTTATGTGGGAAATGAGGAGGGGGTGTTAAAAGAACAAAATGAGACACTTGGAATCGACCCATTATTCATTATTTAATTCGCATGTGAACATAAGCCCAAATGGATCAAATGCTTACTTTAAATACATGCATTTCTTTGTATATGAATTATATTTCAACTATTTTTTTAAGTAAACAACTGAAAATCTAGCTATAATAAGAAAAATGAATAAAGGCATATTATGATAGTAGAGCAGGAGGCACAAGTAAGTTTAGAGTGGATAGGTAAAAATCCAGGGGACAAAGGGTGATTGATTCTAAAAGATCAAAAGGAGCATTGAAAAGTGAAAGGATCCAAAGGATTAATGAGTTGAAAAGAAATGACTGGGGGTCGATTGGATAGTGAAGAATGGGGCTTAAGGATGTTGTCTAGGAATCAGAATGGGCTACTCCATTTCCCAGTCAGAGATGTGCAGACAGCTGTCCACATTTGCAAATGCGATCAACAACGGATTGAAAATATTCAAGAAAAAAAAAGTGAGTTAGTCCAGTCTAATCCATGCTCCCTAAATGTTCTTGTGTGGGGGGTCTACCCCTTGGAGTCTGGTTGACTTACTGAGTATCACACCACTAAAGAACTCTATAGGACTTAACAAAAAGAAAAATGAAAATAGAGGACATGAACTGGGGAGGATAGTCAGGGGAGTAGAAGTTGGGGTAGAGATGGTAGATGGGGGTCTGAATGTGATATACATTGATTCTCAAAGAATCAATAAAACATTATAAAGGAAATAGAATCACAAGGAAAAAATGAGTCTGTATTGAATACATGGAGATTTTTACCTTGTCAATATTCCCTTAACAACTGTACAACAACTGTTTAAATACCAGTTACATTGTAGTCAATGGATGTAGACAGGTTATATATAAAAACCCATTTATATAAGGGGCTTGAGCACCCTAGATTTGGGCATTTGGAATCTGACATGGAAGAACAAGTATGTTCAGTGCTCAAGAAATACTTAAAGAGCCCTCACTGCTCCTTACATCTTCATCTCCTATTCCCATTCTATCACTGATTCCCCTCTTGATCTTAATCTGCCTTGTCTGCACTGAGCTAATGGTTTCCTCTCTAATCCTCCCACATTAAATTTAGCTTCTGAATTTGATCCTTCATACTAGAGACCATTTCACTCTCCTGTGACATTCCTTCCCATGACTCTTCTTTGTTGTTAGGATGAAGCTCAAGATCCTTAGCATGGCGCCTTTGAAGTCTAATGGCTCCGCCCCCTTCTCTCCTATAGCCACCTAGCCTTGCCTGCAAGAACGTTGACGTGACTAGACATATCAAATCTCTTGAAGCTTCTTTGAATGTTTCTCATCTTTCCTGTGCACAAGTCGATCTTTGCCTTCAACTCACTTCCAGAAGTCACCCTTCGTCTAAGGACTTGGGTTTGAGTCTCCTAGTTGTTCTGTCAGTCTTATGTTTCTATCAGAGCACATGCTTTTCTGGCTGGTATTTTCTGCAGCTCTGATTTGGTTTCCCATTCTTAGGCCCCTTTTCTAGCACATAGGTCTCCTTTGATCTTTCCTCTAAGTCTGGGGATCTGTTTTTAATTCCCAGTCTTCCCTTAGTCATCTGAGTCCTGTTTAGCACCTAGTATGGCATCAAGTACATGGTAGGTGTCTGAATATATGTGGACTATAGAACCACCTCAGCTTTGGCCTTCTGATTTTGCTTCCCATGTTGGTGGGGCTAAACAGCAATTTATTTGCCGACTTGGTTTGATTTCCCGGTCCCCGGGCATTATCTATCCACTGGAAAACTCCTTAGGACACTCACAGGCTTTGGACACCAGGTAGTGGGTCTAGTGTGTCACCAGTACTGGTTGTTCTGCTCAGCATTTGCTCCACCTCCTCAGGCATGTTTTGGACATCCTTTGACTTTCATGCTTGTCCTAGTATCACAGTTCTTTCCTTCCTCACACATTATCTGGACTATCTATAGAATCTAACCTGTACTTGGCAATGGGAGGAAGACAGGTAAGACACAGTCACTGACCTTGGGGGCTCCAGATATGATACTAAACAAGTTGCTCCCACTCCCTGATTCCTAGTTTCCTCAACATCTATAAAATCATGTCTAAAGCACTATTTTTCTTTGTGATCCCATGCTTCCAAGATCAGAATTGGAGTGACAGCAGAATGAAGGGGAGTAAATGATAAGGAGCTAAACATTTGAAAGAAAATATGCAATATTGACAAACTTGTTTCAGGTACTGCAAAAGAAATGACTATGAGTTGTGTGGAACATTCATGACCATGGATTTCCATCACTACTAAAAGTGTTGTGTTTTAACTTAAAACTTCTTAAGTGACAGATGATGATAACTAACATGTCAAAAGTTTGCTGAACTGTTTAAGAGAGGATTATGACCTATATCCTTAAGAATTAACTTGATGAAAGGGCAGGAGTAAAGTCTTAGAGCCCGTATTTACATATTTACACAGCACATTCCTGGTTGTATAAACTTGTACAAATGGCTTCACTTTTTTATGCCTCTTTTTCCTCATCTGTAAAGCAAGAATCTAATTTTCATAAAGTTCTCATAGGGTAATTGTGAAAATTAAATAAATCAATACATGTCAGCATAAGGTAAGGATAAATGGGTATTAACAGCAATTATTATCCACAAAGACCTAGGACTGGATCTAATTTCCCAATGAAATTATAATTTCCAAGATAGAAAACTTTAATGCCACTCTCATTACTAAGCCTGGCACTCAGATATTGTTGCTTCCCTAGGCTCTTCCTGCTATCACAAAGGGGAGAATTCTACGCAGCTTACACTTGCCATGCACACGACTCCATTAAGAAATGTGATCATATTCCCTGGAGGATTTTCTGCTTCGAAGTTATAATTACAATCCAACGGTTTAATTTAATTAGACCCTTCAGTCTACCCAGAAGGATGATGTGGAGGAGAATAGGCAATCACAAGTCTGGGCAACTAACAAGGAATCTTTAGGAGGGAGAACTATAAATTGTAGGTTACTCATTTACTATAAAGCTCCTTTTCAAGGAGCCTTTGACCTTTAGGATCTTCATACTATCAGCTACTCAAAGCAAGAGGGAAGCAAAGGGAAAGCAGCACCCGCAAGAAGCCACTCTCCATGCTCGCAGGCCTTTGCTTCACATTCACCACTGTGACAACATCTGGTAACATTGGCTGTGCTGCTACGTCTTTATAAAATATTGAGAGGAAATATTAATTTGACCAGCATTAAAACAAAACTATAATAAACAATAAAAAATAAAAGCGTAGAATCAGCATGTTTATACCGTTCTTGTATGTGAGAGAATTAACAGCTACAATTTATTTGAGACCTTCCAGTTCTTAGTATTTTATACACTTTTTTTTCCATTGCAATAACTTTCTAAGGCACATATAGTAGAATCTCATCTTTCCAGAGAGGTAAACTAAGACAGTGAAAGAGTAGATAGTTTGTATCACTACCAACACCAGTGCCTGTGCAAACTTCAGGCTCACCTAATCCCCTAATTCTATGAATGGAAAAATATACACCCATGGGCTGGGTGACCTTTTAAATATTTGCCCTAAGTTAGACATGGCAGTTCCACAAGAGCGACAGCTACCCAGACTTTCCAGTTTTCTCTGTGTGACAAGCCGTAGCAGTTTCGATTCACTTGAAAATCACTGATTGTCCATTTACTGTGTCAGATGTTCTGACAGGTTCCAGTGACAGAATAATGGACAAAATGGCAAAACCCCTCTGCCCTCATGGAGCTACGTTTAATGGAATTAAACAGAATAAATAAAACAAGTAGCACACCGAATACTTTAAGGTTGATAAGTACCATGAAGGAAAACAATCGAGAAGGGAGGTAATACATGTTCGGAGCCAACATAAAAGTTCAGATTGGGAAGCCAGGGCAGGCCTTACCAAGAATGTGGTAGAACATTAAATGCCTAGATAATTGGAGGAATCATGGAGATGTTAGATATGCTAATATTAAGTAATAATCTTAATCCTCATCTCCCCCATAAAATTAAGCACATTTCTTTGCCTTGAAAATTAAAGCCTTTGCAGTCAGAGAGAGGTGAAATGGGTACTGATCTTGACTGTATGTCTCCCATAATACTAAGAACTGTAAAACATCTGGAAGCAAAAGGTAAAGGCCCACTCTCATTAAGCTTAGGACGTGAGGAAGACTGGATTACCCATACAGGGGTGGTAAGATCTAAAGCAGGAACAAACAGTTCTGTAGAGGAACTGATTGATTATGCAACAGTGGATCGGGGTTGGGAATAGGGAAGGCAGACCAAGGAGCCAAAATGGGCCCATAGGTTGGAAAAAAACAAATAGAACACCATATTCAGAAGCACAGATGTGAGAAACAGAGGGAGGTGATGACATTACAAGCAAATGCGGTGTGAGGAGTTAGAGCAGATCAGTGAGGAAGGTAAGAAGTAGTAAAATAAATGTGTCCAATTTCTAATTTCTTATCACAAAAACAAAGAAATCAAAGGACTTTGATTAATTTACTTGTTATTAGGCAGCGTACTACAAGATGAAATGATTTTAAATCTCTAGAAGAATGATGTGGCTATAATATGCAAGAAGGATGTGCTGCACCAGATGACTGGAGCTTTTCTATGTAGCTACAGAAAAGTCCTCACTTAATTATCTATATGTTAAGCTGAGTGTGGTAGAGTAACTCTAAAAGTCAGTCTGGCCTGGAGCACTGTGGAACATTCTTGATGTCAGGTAACTGGAGCAGTGAAGAAAGCTGACTTTCAAATATTGTCTGGATAGGTCCAAGCTTGCTGTCTCCCCTCTCTTCTAAGAGTCACTCTTCTTATGACACCCCAGTCTTGGGAAGGCAGCAACTTGGTTCTGACCTTGTAAGAGCAGTTCTCAGCTAAGTAGTGATTCACTGTCAGGCCCAGATGACAGACTGTGGCCATGCAAAATCCCAATGGATTCATAACAGGTCAACTCCCATGAGGTCACCCCAGTTCCTCGGCTGGCAAACTTTTCAAGATCAAGCTTCTAAAGTAGTTAACAAAGTTGCCTTTTCCGGAGGTCTGGAAAAATCCTCATACCAATACAGCAGTTCCTTTCCTTCTTTGTGCAATCTAATGCCAAGTTTCTAATTTTACAGGCAAGTTGTGATCTCCCTGAAAAGAAAAATAAATTCCCTATAAGGGAGCTTATGGCTTTCTTGCAATGGCATTTTTAGGTACACAAATGTCTTTATTCCAAATTGTCTAGGGGTTTATGGGAGAAAGAATATTTTCATATACCAAGCACTAGCAACATGCCAGGCATCGAGCTAGAGCCTCTATTTATGTCACCTCATTTAATTCTCACATTGGCCTGTGAATAAGAAGTGTTTTTTTCCATTGTATAGAGCACTGAGAAAATCGAAGCTCAGAGCAGTAAAGACATTTTCTCATTCTACAACTAGAAAATGGAAATCCTGAGAATTAAGTCCAGGTCCACTACTCCAGAGTCTATCCTCCTTCAGCGCCTTAGTGTTTCCATATACATAAAGTTTCTGGATGATTTGGCAGATTCAAAAGCTTTCTTATTAGTTCAAGGTATTTCGAACAGTCTTTTTAGATCATATTGTATCTTGCCTTATGTCCTAGATAGGCAATGTTGACACAAGTTAACCTTGCCTTAAGTATTTTTTCAGGACTCTGTGCATCTACTATAACCATCCACTTCTTTGTTCTCGTTAGCTTTTAAATGATGGCCATCTTTTCCAGGCAGTTACCGCTGGTCATGCCTGTCACCTATATATCTTCCCAATTTCTTTACATTTACTTCTTTATATTTGTTATAAACTTGCTAAGCAGAAGATCAATGCTTATTTATGTATGAGTAAAACAAGGTAAATTGTGCTGAATGACAGTCGGAGTGTTTGGACTATGTGGAAAATGTGGCTTTTTTAACGGAAAAGCCTATGATGGTAGTTATAAAAACAGTTAACAACAGGGCATGTCATAGAAGTCACACTTCTGTCAGTTTTCATTTGGGGCCCAACAAGTAATTTACTCTCCACATTGAAAGGATCAAAAGCAAATATTTCACCCATCTCCATCTCCAAGGCTGTGGTAGGAACCTAAAGTCAGTAGATACAGCGTGTTGTGTTCAGGTTAGAGATAAAAAGACGCAGGCCTCATAAACACACAACACAGAACTATTTCTTCTGAAATGACAAACTGGAGGATGGCAAAAGCTCCTCAGAAACACCACTGTGAAAGTCTTGTAATTAAAGACAATCTGGAGAGCTTTTTAGCTTTCTTTAGCAGAGACTAAAGAAAATAATAAGAATCCTATTACTAACATACCCTATCTCAGTAATCAACTTGCCTGGGACAGATACAACACCTGGCAGAGAGGAAAATGATGAGACTTAGAGTGTAGAAAAGAGAAATACAGAACATAAATAAGATATAACATTCAGCTACATGTGATCACAAATTTGCATCAGTTTGTTAGTGAGAAGAAATTGAGAACAAGTACTAGAACTCAATTGAATGCCTTGAAATACAGAGGTACCTTGACAGTTCTCATCCACTGGCCACATCCATTCCATCCATTCTCAGTAAGTCCTCTTTTCTACAAATCCTGATTTGAGACTATCTTCCAATAGTGTGAAAGAGATTTGGCGTTATAGAACTTGTCTAGTCATTGCTGTCAAATTGTAGTTATCAGAACAGGCAAAGGAAGTAAGCATAAGTGAATGAATTTTCTTTTTCCAATTTTTTGAGCCAGGGTTTCACAATATCATCCTGGCTGACCTGGAACTTTCTGTATAGACCAGACTGACCTTGAAGCTCACAGAGCTCCACCTGCCTCTTCTTCCTGGGTGCCAGGATTAAAGACATGTGCCACCACACCTTTCTTAATGAATGTTAACTTGATCTCAATGTGTGGCACAATAAATAAGTTTGTGACATCTATTAAGAAGTCTTTAGTTTTCAGGACTTCACAGAGTTTGAGGTTGCCTGAAGGTAAACTCTGACTATATAAATTAGAACATAGGTGCTTAGTAAATACCAGTGCTTTTATTTAAAGCAAATGTACCTGAACCAAAATGTATTCTTGTACAATAAACTGCACTGAACTTTATTACTGATAAGGATTATCTCTTCATCTATATTTTTCATCTATAGGCTCTTAGTGTTCTCACTGAAGATGTTTGGGGGAAGAGATGCTTTAAGAGATATTTTGAGAAATGCCATTACTCCTTAAAAAAAGAACGTCTTTCTACATCACCCAGATAAAGAAAAATATGCAGACCTCCAAGAGCTTAAGAAACCATTCATTAAGACAGACTGTCAAAACAGTCAGCTTGAAACCAAATTTAGGAATTTCACAAACAAGTCCTAGGGTAACAGGCACGGGAAAGAATGGCAGTTCTGACAGGCTTCTTCTTCCTTCAGGAAATGGTCACTTGGCACCCTAGCCACTTGGTTTGATGTGTGCCATTCCTGAGGGAAAGGCATTTAGGAGAGAAAAGGAGGTGGTTGTTACTGCTGTTTGCTATGGAAATATTTTTACAGAATGGACTTGTTCACATAGCAGTTGCTTTCTGTTGTGGGTTATTTATAGCCCTTCCACTCTTTACTACCAAAGCTAACTCTATACCACATCAGTAAAAACATTACAAGGCCTTAGAATTTCCTTCATTTTCAGGAGGCAGGGCTACTGAACAGAGCAGAAAGCTGAGTCAGCACAGACACGCTTGGGGCCTTGTTGGCTAATATCAAATAGGATCCTTAGATGTTTCTGGACAGAAGTGGTTTTTATTTATTTTTTATCAGTTTTATGAGACTATTTAAAAAAGAATAGAGCTGGATACTGGCTCATTCATCTCATTCATTTTGCTTTTACATTTCTTAAAAACTGATCTCTTGCTTCTAGTTTCATTTGATAACTGCTGATGAGTTTCTAACCCATGACAAGTCCTGTGCTGTGCACGGGGATTTAAAGGGCAGGGGTCAGCATGATGACTCAGCAGTTAAGGCTCTTGCAGGCAAGGCCCGAGTTTAATTTCTGGGACTCATATGGTACAATGAGAAAGGTGACTCCCACAAATTTTCCCCTGACCTCTACATGCATGACATGGCATGCACCCCAGCCCCCCCCAAAAGAAGAAGCCAATGTAAAGAATGCAAAGAAAGCAGAGTGGGGCACATCTCTTGTCCAAAAGGAGTTCTAGTTTCTCCAATGGCTAGCTAGGTAGACTCACTTAAGATATTTAACTTTTTTGCTTCCTTCTCTATAAATTAGAGATTATGAAGACTAACTTTCAGGTTGTATATACCTATTCACTTTTGGTATATGTTGTATTAATTACTCTTCTCTTGCTATGATAGAAACACTGACCAAAGGAATTTATAAAAAGAGTTTATTTGAGCTTAGGGTTCCAGGGGAATGAGAGTCCATCTTGGCAGACAGGAATGGTGGCAGAAGGTGGCTGGAGCAGGAGCAGAAAGCAGAGGCTCACATCTTCAAGCAGGCACAGGGAGCAGAGAGCAACTGGGGATCCCTCAAGGCTTAAGAACTCTCTAAGCTTGCCCCCAGGGATGTGCTTCTTCCAGCATAGCTACACCTTCTAAGACCTCCCCAAACAGTCCTACCACCTGGGAACAAAATGCCCAAATATTTGCAGAGTATGGGGGGACATTCTTACTCAAATACCACATATGAGTCTATGTGTGTGTCTGTGTTCAGGCATGTACATATTTGTGTATGTGTGGAGGTTACAGGTCAACACTTTTTTCTTCAATTGCTTTCAACTCTTTTGTTTGTTTGTTTTGAGACAGGATACTTCACTAAACCTTAAATATATTGATTTGGCTATACTGGCTGGCCAGGAAACTCTTTACAATGGAGTTATCTCTGAAGCCTAAAGTTTTAGCTTATTGAAAGGAAAAATGAGATATGACAGGCAAGGTGCAGCCAAATGTATTAGTTTTTATCATAATATTATTATAAAGGGCTAGGTGGAATTCTGTATTTTTTGAAATATCATCACTAATTTTGTCAGTTGAGAGCAATTTCTTACTTTTTACTTTTCATTCAATAAACATTTATTGAATATCTACCCTATGTCACATACTTAGATTGAGATGCTGTTCAGTCACTAGCTAGCTATATAAACTCCTCCAACAGTTTAAAAAATTGTTTGAAGCCAGGCATGGTGGCACATTCCTTTAATGCCAGCACGCAGGAGATAGAGACAGGCAGATCTCTGTGAAATGGAGGAGAGTCTGGACTATATAGTGAGTTTCAGGCCAGCTGGAACCTGTCTCAACAAAAAACAAAAATAATTGGAGATTTTATACATGTATATAAATGAGTTTGATCAAATGGGCTCCCCATTCTCTCTTCTACAATTTCTCCCTATTCCCCCACCACCCACCACTTTTTCCTTTCAACTTTATGTGCACTCTCATTCCTTTTTTCTTAATACCAACTGAGTCCATTCAGTGCTCCTGTACGTGCATGGACATGGGTCCACTCCCTGGAGCACAGCAGTCTCTCGGAGCATGCATCCATGAAGAAAAACGACCTTTCCTCTTACAGCAGCCATCGATTGCCAGTAGCTCCTCAGCTAGGTGTGGGACTTCATGAGCCCTCCCCACTCCATGCTGAGGGTTTTTCTGGCCTGATCTTGTGTAGCTTTTGTGCATGAAGTCACAGCTGCTGAGAGCTCATGGGTGCAGTTATGTTGCCACGTCCAGCATATACTGTTTCATGGTTGACATCCATTTCTTCTGAGTCTTACAATCTTTCCATCCCTTTTCCCACAATGATACCTGAGGCATATGATCCCCTGGGAATATAAATTTCCTATTCAGATTGGAGCACTCCACAGTCTCATTCTCTGCATGTTGAACGTTGATGTACTGTGAGTTTCTGTATTAATTGCCATCTATTGCCAATACCGCCCCCCCAAAAAAACCCCCAATAACCTTCTCTGGTGAGGGATGGTAAGGGCTGAGAAAGATGCACTAATCTAAGAGTATAATCTAGGAGTATAAAGATAATAAAAGTTAGGACTGGAGAGACGGTTCAGTGGGTAAGAGCACTGGTTGCTCTTGCAGAGGACCCAGGTTCAGTTCCCAACTTCCCAGCACACACATGGAAGCCAATTTCAGTTCCATGGAAATCTGATGCCTCTTCTGACCTCCATGGTCACTGCATGAAATGGGTGCACTTACACACTTACACTGCATGGTAATGTCCACTTAGCAGACTAATAACATTAGGTGTTTCCCTAGCCAGCTCTGTGTGTGTGTGTGTGTGTGTGTGTATGTGTGTGTGTGTGTGTGTGTGTGTGTGTGTGTGTGTTTGTGTATTGGCCCTTTTAATGGTTCCAGGCATGAGTTCCATCTTGCGGAGTGGGCTTTAAATCCAGTCAGAAAATGGTTGGTTACTCCTATTTATGCCACTGTTGCATCAGTGAGAATATCTTGCCAGGCCAGTCATTAATGTAGCTCATATGGTTCACAGCAGGAAAAGGATATTGAGTATTTTTCTCCCCTAATAGCATGCATAGAACCTTCCAGTACTATGAAATCTAGGTAGTAGGGATGAAGCTTTCAGGAGAGTACCAGTTTGAATTCCCCATGTCCTAAGACTTGATTATGTGTTTTTTGTCAGCATCAGGTCTTACTGTCAAGTTCTAGAGGGTAATCAAGAGCTATGGAAATAGGTTATAATGATTTGGGGGCGGAACACCACTGACCAACAACCTGAAAAGAGGTAACCCATATCTGGCTTTTTATTTGATAGCCATGGTATCTGGAAGAGGCATTGTCCCACAGTTATGGTATCTCTCTCTCTCTCTCTCTCTCTCTCTCTCTCTCTATATATATATATATATATATATACATATATATATGTATATATATATATATATGAAAAGTTTCATAGCAGTAAGTTACATATGGCATTTTCAGAAGTCTTTAGTGTGAGCTGTCAGTGGTTCTTTCCCACACTCCCTCCTCAACTTTGCCCTCTCATCCCCACCCCATTTAAGACTTTCTGTTCCATTATTCCCCTTTCCCCTTCATACAAACTGGATATATTTTTTTTTTATTCTTATTCATGTTTACCCATCTCCTTTGCAGTTTGGGTTATGATTTGTTCACTTTCTGTTATAGAGAATTGCATTTCTATCTATCATTTTCTCTAAATGTAAGTAGAGGACATTTCTAATTGTCCTCCATTTATTTAATGTTCAATAGTTCTGGTCATTAAGAAGCATATACTGGGCACCTGTTATATTTCATATATTATATTAACCAATTGAATGTACAAGAAGAAGAGAAAACCATAGTCTGGTTTTTGTTATCATATATGGTAGTGGCCAGTCTATTAGAAGAGTAGGCAAAGCGATCTATTAGAAAATAATATACATGACAACAAAGTCAGATTAAAGGAGTAAATGAAAGTACCTTTAGAAATTTTGAATAAAATTCTTGCAAAAAAAAGGTAGTAAGAAAAAAATATGCCATGACCAAGTTATTTTCATTTCAGGGATGCAAGGATGGCTCAACATAGAAAATCAATAAGTAGACCTAAGGACACAAAACACATGGTAAACACAATAGATGCAGGAAGAGCTTTTGACAAAGTGCAGCATGCCTTTAATATAAAAACTGCAAAGAAACCAGAAATGGAAGGAATATATGCCAATGTAATTACAGATAAAAATAACATAGAACCACCAATACTATATTAAATGGGGGAAACTGAAAGCATTTCTAAGAGCAGGAATGAGAAAACAACTTCTATTGTCTTTGCTCTTTTTCATTATAGTGCAAATTCTTAGCTGGAGCAATAGGAAGAGGAAGAGCAAGAGGAAGAAATGAAAACTTCAATAGGACAGGAGAAGTCAAATTATCCCTATTTTTAGCCTATATGATCTTATACTTAAAAGGCACTAAAGGCTCTCTCAGGAAGTTAGAGCTGATAAACACCGCCAACACAGTGTCAGAATACAAGATCAGTACAGAAAAATCAACATATCAATAATGAACCTGCCCAGAAACAAATTAGGAAATATAGCTTTGAAAAAAATCCCTTCTATGTATAATCCTAACTAAGAGCATGAAAGACTTCTGCAATGAAAGTTTTAAGGTACTAAAGCAAGAAAGTGAAGAAAACACTAGAAGGTGGTAAGACCTCCCATACTCATGGGTTGGCAGAATTAATATTGTGAAATTGGCATTATTGTTCAAATAATTCTACAGATTCAGGGCAATTATCATCTAAATTTCCAGTGATATTCTTCAAAAAATAGAAAAAAATCCTAAAATTCATATGGAACCACAGAAGACTGTGAAATAACCAAAGCAATCCTAAGCAGAAAGTACAGCGCTGGACGCATCTCAATACCTTATTTCAAGCTATACTATGGAACCATAACAAAGCCAGTATAGTGTAAGCACAAAAACAGACACACAAACCAACAGCATAGAACAGAGGGCCCGGAAATAAACCCACACAGCTACAGCTACGCTTTCAACAGGTATCAAAAATATACAGAGGTTCAACAAATGGTGCTGAGAAATTGGATGTCCACAATAAAAGACTGAAACTAAGTCCATATTTCTTACCATGCACAATTCAAAATGGACCAAAGACCTTAATGTCAGACCTGAAACTCATGACTTTCTTGAAGAAAACAAAGGGGAAACATTTTTTAAAAAAATAGGCATAGGCAAGTATTTTCTGAAAAGGACTGCTAGCATAAGAAATAACTCTAAAACTTATAAATGAGATGACATGAAATAAAAAAGTTTTGGCCCAGAAGTAGAAATAAACTATCTGTAGAGTGAAGAGGTTACCTACAGAATGGGAGAAAATAACTGTCAATTACACAGGAGACAGGACATTAATATCCAGGATATATAAAAAAAATCTACAAAAGCTAAACAGAAAACCAAATCATCTAGCCAATAGACAGCTAATGAACGAAATAGACATTTCCCAAAATATGAAATACAAACAGCCAATAAATGTTTGGAAAAGCATTCAACATTCTTATTCATCAGGGAAATAGAAATTAAAATGACACTGAGATTCCATCTTACTCAAGTTAGAATGCCCGTCATCAAGAAAACAAGTGACAACAAATACTGGAGAGGATGTGGGGGGAAAAAGATCTACTATACAGTGATGGTAAGAATGTAAACTTGTGAAGCCACCATGGAAATTAGTATAGCCATTGTTCAAAAATCTAAAAGTCTTCATATGATCCATCTATATCATTCCTGGGTATATACCCAAATGATTCTAAGTCAGCATATCACAGAGATACATACATTTCTACATTTATGGTTACAGTATTCATAATAAACAAGGTATGGAACCAGCCTAAATGTCCATAAAGAAAATGTGGTACCCAGGGGGGCATTCAGAGACTCACAAACAATACTGGTTCTTGCCATTGCTTTTGATTACCTGCCAGAACTTGATGGTACCCTTTGGCTGAAGACACTAATATGAGTCAGAGAACAAATAAGGAACAATCAAGCTGGTGCTAATCTTGAAGCTTCATCTCTACTAGTTGGCTTTCACAGAACTACAAGGTACTATACATATGCATGCTATCAGAAGAGAAAAGTAATCATCAACCTTACCTAGCTTTGAACTCTGTGAACTACAACAACTGGACTGGCAAGGTATGCCCACTGGTGCAAGAGAGCCAAGAATGTTATGTGAATAACCAACCACCTTCTGACTAGATTTAAGACCCACTTCACAAGATAGAACCCATCCCTGGCACTTCTATGAAGGCCAAGAGCATATTGTGGTTACAGGTCATAGGAGAGAACCTACAACTATCATTCTGCTAAACAGACATAGTATTAAACTGACTCCTAATGTCTTACTGTTAAATCCCATAAATTTGTATATCTTTTAACACTCACCAGAGAAGCTTTTTCTTAAAGCAGATACCAGTCAATTAACACAGAGACCCTCAACTGGTCAGCACCAGCACGAAGGATATAAGAGCTTGTAGAGTGCTCAGTCATAAATGGGACACCTACATCACACCTTCTCCCAAGGCTCAAGGACCATGGGGAAGAGCAGAAAGACTTTAAGAATCAGAGGTGGTACATGAACACAAGAAAACTGTGTTGTCTGGACATAACAGGAAAGTGACACATATGTACCCACAAAATTTGTGATGGCATGCACAATTACCTGCACATGCCTGAACTAGACAAAACTCCAGCAATTGGGGGAAGTAGGCAAAACTCCTGGGCCCTCTCTGCGGATCTACTGACAATTGGAGGTTGCTAGGAGAGGATTTTCTTTAAGGATGTGACATTTGGTAAGTTCACCAGGCTCCAAAGGATGGATCCATACCCAAGAGTATTTGGGGACACACATTAGACTCAATAGGCTTTTAAAAAAGAAAAAAATATCAGAGCACATGAAGTGGGCGAGTAATGGCTAAATATGGGGGAAGGGCTCTGAACATGACAAAAATACATTTTATGAAATTCTTAAAGCATCAATAAAATATTTTTAGAAAGAAAATTTGGTATACAATGAAATTTTATTCAGTATAAAGGAGAATAAAATTATGTCATTTGCAGGAGAATGGACAGAACTGTAAATAATTATGTTAAAAGAAATATACCACTCAGACAAGTGTCACGTGTTCTGTTTTATGCATAATCTGCATTTAAAATTGCACACACATGCATGTGTGTGCATATATGTGTGTGTATATTTTGTATATGTAGAGTAGGGGCAGAAGAGTAGGAAGAGGATTATAAGGGGCCGAAGAAGTGAGAAGTGAGAGGGTGGTGGTGGGGAACAAGAGGACTGATGGAAAGAATAAGAAGGGACTGCACGGGGGAAAGGAAGGCACCAGTAAGATACGGGAGAGGAGCAGGAACTGAAGTGAGAATAAGTATAATGACACGTGTGTGAAAACGTCACAGTGAAACCCATTTCTTTGTATGCTCACTGAAAAATATTAAAGTAATAACTGTTACAGGTACTCTAGAGGAAGTAGTACATAAACTTCATTATGAAGAGTAAGTGGGAGGTAGGTAGGACAGGGTGAGAGGGGCAAGGAAACCTATTATGACAAGGAAAATTCAAGAGACAGAAAATGCTGGTGCCCTGAAGAACCTATAATGCTCTTGTTTCGTAAATTTTCTCATGGCGGGTTCCGGCTTTCAGCCTCATCCCACCCTCCAGGTCTGAACTGACTGAACGCATAGAGAATGCTCTTTTTAGAGAACTGATTTATTTAGGGCATTTACAAAGCTACTGATTATCAGCAGCTCGCTGGTCAGGTCTGGCTCTTAGTTCGCAGCGCAGAGCCCTTTGTTCATGGCGCGCAGTGCTCTTGGACCATTTCCCCGCCAGCATTTCACTTCCATTCACATGATCCTTGGGACCACAGGGACTTAGAATGCTGCTTCCTGGGTTCTGGCCTTCTGAGTGGGCCTGGGGCCGGGCATTTTACTTCCTGCATGGATACAATCTCTGTCCGTCCCCAGGACAGGCCGCCATGTTCTTCCTGCTTACTCCCTGCCTCCCTCCTCCCTTATTGGTCAGAGGGCGGGACTTGAAAAAAAAACCTCAGAGAGGATTCTGTTCTCCCCTACATCTCTGTATAGCCATAAGAGGACTACAAGAGAAGATGAGCAAGATTAATTCAGTGGTAGGAAAATGCAAGATTATATCAGACATTGTAGACCAAGTTTAAAAAGTCTGGCTGATTTTTAAGAATTATAGGAAGTTGGGGTGGCAAGATGGCTAAGTGGTAAAAGCACTTGCCATGAAATCTACAACCTGAATTTGATCCCAGGAACCCAGTTAAAGGTGGAAGGAGAGAAGTGACTCTACAAAGTTGTCCTTTGATGTCCATATGCACACCATGACATCACACCCTCCCCCACAATGATGATAATATAAAAGAATTATAGGAAGTTACCAGGGGGTTTCAGGAGGGCAGTGGCATAATGGTCAGCTAACCTAGAACAGCAGAGATGTCAAGAGGGAAGAGGACATTTCTGGAGATCACAGTCAAGAGGAGTTGATGACTTTTGTTGTTGAGAGTAGATTGTTGGAAACAATGATTTAAGAACTTTTGGCTCTAGGGGCTGGAGAGATGGCTCAACCATTAAGAGCACTAATTGCAGTATTGAATCCTAGCCCCCACATGGAGGCTAAGAATTATCTGTAACTCCAATTCCAGGGGGTCAGATGCCCTCTTATGACGTCCTTGGGCATTGAATGATATGAGTGTACTTACAGACATTCAGGCAATACACTTATACACATAAAATAAAAATAGTAAGTAATTTAAAAAAAAAGAACTGGCTCTGAAATCTGGAGCAAGATGGCTGCAGTAAGAAGAAGGAAGACTGCTTTAGAATTGGGGGAAGTTAATAAAGCCTGTTTTGAAGCACATTTGAGACACCTGTGGGATATTACTGTGGAATGCAGATAGAAAGATCAGGAGTTTCAGAGAAGGCAACAGGTACCACTTTGGGTGTCTGAAGCAAAGAGCTGATAAATGAAGCTGTGAGAGAAACTAGGAGCATGCAGAGAAACTGTAGAGAGTGAAAAGAGAAAACAGCCCGAGACAGACCCTTGAATTCCAAGAGCTAAATTAAAGATGAGTTATTAGCAAAGCAGCTGTGGAGACATGAGCAAGGAGATAGATGGGCACCCAGTGGACCATGACCACATGAAAGCCTATGGAAAACAGTGTTTTCAGAAGAAAGGAATCATTAGTGGTGGATGTCATTACAAAAGCAGAAAAGTATTTGTGGATTTGGCCAGTATAGACCACTTCATATGACTGAGGGGCAGAGATGGCTAACTGAAAGGTAGAAGAATGAGCTCTAGAAACGAAGCATTGGAGTTAGCAAGTTTACTAAATACTCTAAAGACCTAGAAGGGACATGTGATTAAGAAAGTTATTTTTTTGTTTTGTTTTACGATGGGTATATTTTCCATGATTAAATACTGGTGTGAAGGAAGTGGTTCTCCTTCATCAAACATACATGTACTTAGTATGTTTGTAAAGTAGTCTTTTGTTCACTGTCTGGTGTACTATGGGGTTTATGGATCGGGTAGAAGACAGAATCTGAACCACTTTTTTTGGTCGTTAATGTTATTTACTAGGTGGAGAAAATAAAGTGCTAAAGATGGGAGGAGTCTTTGCTCATAGACAAACACTAAGTTGCAAATAAAAGACAGGAACCCAGGTTATATGACTAGACAGCTGTGCCCAGCAGTGACCTGTGGCATAGTATCAAATGTCCCAGAGTCTCTGAGAGCCAATAATGTCTGCAGCATCATGTGTCTTTTTTACAAAATTTCTTTTATCTTTGTTTCATAGTATAACAATTCCTTTCCTTTTCCCTCTTTACCTGTGGGCATGGGAGCACCTTGAGATCAGGCATATGTCTGACATTCACGTTTCCAGTGTCTAACAGAGCCTAGCACACAGTGAGGAGGAAGAGGTCAGGGATCCCCAAAACCATGTCAGAAATGGAGCCATGGACTTTCATATATCTTAGTGGTTCTCAATCCAGCCTGCATGTTACAATAACTCAGGGAGCTTTGAAAAAAATTAACCCAACACCAAATCAGTTAAATCAGACTAAAAGGAGGGTTTTGTCTCAAATCTATCCAGAGATCTAAAGCATAGCTCGAGTTGAGGGCCATTGTTTATCACTGTTTAAGTTAATCTTACTGAGAGCCATCTGAGGCAGGTGACATTATTCTCAATTAAGGAAGGAGGAAGACAAGCCTAAAGAGGGTAATGATACATGGAATCCATGTGATAGGGTCAGGGCTTTGGCCTATCTTTCCAATAAATGCTCGGTAAAAGTCTGTACAGCTGAATTAAACAGATCCCAGACATTGTTATAATACCCATTTCTGTATATTGATCTATGTCTATATGTGCCCTGTCTCTTGACTCAGAGAAAGAAATCATCATACTGTCTGACCTGAAGTCCCATTTATTACATATTCCATATGAAGAAAAGCATAGAATGTCTTTATGTTCTCGAAGCCACAGCTGCAAGCACAGAAGCCCACATGGCAGTGGCAGCAGTGATGTCATGAACACTTTCAACTGGTTTTCTTTTTTGTACAGAAAATAATATTTCAATCATGGAGAAAATGTGTAATGATTTTCTTCCTCTTTTCTTTTTGCTTCCTTGTTTCAGTGCCAGAGCAAACAGTGTTCCAGGGTCACTGTCTCTGAGGTCTCGGCTTTGGGGGACTGGAGAGCAGTAGTTGACAATCATCCAAGTTGTCAGATCTTCCTTAATAACCAAAATACATTACTCAGAAGTTTTCCCCATAGTCTTTTGGCACAAAAGAGAGAAACTTTATTAAATTTAAGTAATTGGATTTGTGGAAAGCTAGGTGAATCCCTGTGGTGGATGAACACCATGAACTTGTTTCTGTAGGTGTCCCTGGCCGGTGCCCTCCCCTGCACCCTGCTCTGGCTTCTTGGCAGTGCTCCTATTTGTCTTACTGCCTTGTCACTGTCTAGTTAACATGCTTTCTTTCTCCACCACAAGATTTCCAGGCCAGGAACTCTATATCTCAGTTTTCCCATACTTGCCATAGAGTCAGGCTACAAATCTCTGCTTAGTGAATGTATGTAGAAGGATTGAATGGAAAAATCTTACTCTTTTTCCTTAAAGGGAATTTGTTAAATGTATAAAAAATACTGGAATAAATTTTAGAACTTTATAATAATTTTCATATAATTTGAGATGAGGAAAAAATTCTCATTCTACTATATCCTGGTTCTTGGTTTCAAGAAACTTGGTTGCATGCTCTGACCTCTATTAAGCTACTATCCTAATTGATCATGAACCAAATGAGGACCTTTTATAAATTCTGCATTGGTACTAATCACCTTTCTTTACCCATTCTGGACACTTTACTCAGAGGTCTTCTTCTAGGGTCTGTTAGGACTGTCTGCCAGGAATATTCATTTTTAGGACTCATGGCTAAATTGGGAAGAAAAGACTTGAGAGAAAAGGGAAAACGTAATTAATTTCTGGGTATAGACTAGCCTGAGGACATGACACAATACAAGCAGAATGAGGTCCCACAGGCCCTTTAGTATTCACGTATCTTAAGCTGGGCTCATGAGTGTTTCATCAAAACGTGCTTGTCCCAGTGAGTAGACTCTAGCTCAGAGTATGGCATCAGCATCTCCTCAGGTAGCCAGATTAGAAAAGTTGGGTGTCATTCTAGGTTCTCTTGCTATTCAACCCTTTCACGACTATCGTTGTGCTTCTAAAATACTAAGATGTCCACTGTGGAGCGGGCCTTAAACCCAATCAGAAGGTGTTCATGCTATTATTGCACCAGTGGGCATATTTTGCCAGACCAGTAGTCTCCGTAGCTCACGGGTTCACAGCTGGGTAAGACTGATGATTACTTTCTTTTCTGGTCTCATGCATGTACCTTCCAGCACTCTGAAGGCTAACTAGGAAGGATGAAGCTTCCATGTCAGTACCAGCTTGACTTCTCCATGTTCAATGACTCAAGCATGTAATATCTTTAGCAATACCATTTTACCATCAAGTTATAGAGGATAACCAAGAGCAATGGCATGAAGCCCTACCCATAGCAAAATAATTGGCAACTGATAGCTCTTGGGAGAGTTTTTTAAGGGTTACCCCTAAAAGGTCAACCACACTCCAAAGAATGGACCCACAGGAAGGAATATTTAGGGAACACAAACTATACTTAACAGGCCTTAAAAAAGGACCTGAAGTTGGGGTGGGCAGGGCAGCGGAGGTATATCTGAAAGGAGATAGTTGAAGGAGGTTGAATATTATCAAAATACATTGTAGGATATTCTCAAAATGTTAATAAAATATTATAAATAAGATGTCCACTTGTGGTGTTGGAGAGATGGCTCAAGGGGTAAAGTGGTTGCCACACAAGCATGGAGACCTGGGCTCCGATTCCCTGAAATCATGTACAACTGTCTGTGACCTGAGTGATCCCATGACAAGACAGACAGCAGGGAAAGGAGAATCTTTGTAAGTCTGTGGGCCAGGTAGCTGTAAACAGCAGAGACCCTGTCTCCAAACAAGGTGGGAAGTGAGAATCAACACCCAAGTTGTCCTCTAGTTTGTATGCACTCTGTCGTACACGTGTACCTGCACTCACACACATGAACAGGTACAAGTTCTACAACTATTATCCCAGTTAAGGGCTGCATCATTCCCTACATTGAATGTTGATGACTACAATAACTTCCTGCATGAGGATTCTCCGCACTGATGTCAGCATTATCTTTCTAAGATGTAAAATTCACTGTCTCTTCCCTGATAAAATGTGTTCAGGGATTCTCGGCACCTGACCCTTACTGCTATGCCCAGAGCTCTGCTCTTCACATTCCCTTGAAGTGTTCCAGTCATCGTGAATGGGTGTCCACTTTCTCCATTATTCCTCATGCCTTCTTGTTTCAAGGGTCTTGAGCTCGTCTGGAACATTCTTCCCCAGATCTTGATCTAATGAACTCCTATTTACCCTTAATTCCTGGCCTGTTATTTTCTAGTTAGTTTTCTCTAGGTGCTTCTCAATTGAGATAATTGATTTGGCTGGATGCTAAGCTCCAAGAGCATATGTCAAAGCCTTCCTCAGTGTTTACTAAGGTACCATATGCATAGTGTTTGCTGAATGAATGAACAAAGGAGGAAGAAAGTTAATACCTGTAAATATTATGCACCAAGAGCTATATAGGTGTTATCTCAATAAAATCATTCACCTCTCACAACTCTGTGTGTAAGGGGATCACAAATTTCATGTTAAAGAGAGAGAAGTTAAGATTCAGATGCCAAACTACTTATTTAAGGTCACAGAGATGGTTTAACTCCCTTAACAAGAGGGTAAACAAGTTATGTTGAATTCTAGGATTTTCAGCTTTGTATTATCCTATATTCTTAGTGTGAGTCTGTAGCATATTAGATACTAGGGGTGGGGGAAACTTTGTGGAATGGATGAATAAGTTAAAACATGGGAATTACAGTTGAAAATAATATAATCTAACTCAACAATGAACTATGTACACCCTCTGAAAGAGGTAGCTAGCCCCTATGTTTATTTTATTTTTATATAGTATTACATTCCAACATTATACTTGTATATTTATCTTCCATCTCCTCTAGCAAATATAATTTTCACTAGAATGTGCACTTTGCTCAGGATATATCACAAAGGTTGAGAACAATGTTTGACATAGCAATATTTGCAGAATGATTAAATAGTCGGTTTTCAAACTCCTTAAATGATGCCTTGGTCACTAATGCCTTTGGCTTACTCTTGCAAACACCTTAGTGTCTAATTTAACTAACTAGGCTAAATAAAAGAATACTGCTTAAACCAAAGGACAGGTTTCACCAAAATGGGGGTTATCAGCCAGTGGAAATGACTTCCAAGGGGAGTTTCAGGTTTCTTGGCAATGGTAACACACTAAGCTTCCTGGGCTGTCTACCTGTGACTGCAGTCAAAGCTCGCTCAGTTTGTTATGGGATTTGATCCATAAAGGAGCAGTGGTGAATCATTATTTATTTCCACTTGATATAGGAGAAATTATCAAGCAGTCCATTAAGTAAGCAGCGACTTTAACACAGTTATGACTAAGAGACAGGTCCCTGGGTAGAGGTGAGACAATAGCCACTGGGAGGAAATCAGGTTTGGGGTAGAGATGTCTAGGAAGTGTGTGCAGGACCCAGGAGCAGGTCGTGGGAAGAAAACAAGGATGGGTGCTGCGGGGAGGAGGGAGGAATGGCAAAGGTGAGCTATGGTTCTAAAGACATTTGCAGTTTTCCTCAGAGGGAGAGAACTGACACAAACCCATCAGACCCCTAATCTGTTGTGCTCTCTCCACTTCAATAGGCTGTTTGAAGGTCATCATTTGACAGATACTGGTCTCATCCTTCCAGTCTTGCGACTGGCAGTCCAAACTCCATAGTATAATAAGACTGAGACTGGCTTTTCCCTATGGAAATCTGTTCTACCTCTTTATTGTTTCTGTGTTATCAGCATTATAAAATGGAGGGTTCTTATCATGGTACTTAAGGCCTTTATATTGACTTCTTCAATGTTATCTCCTATCATCTTCACATTTCCCAGTATATGCTTTCTGCCTTCCATGGATTACAGTCCACAAATCTATCATACTCTGAACGTTCTATGTTTTTTATACCACTGTGCTATGGGCCATGCTACTGACTTTCTGTTTTGCAGGTGGAATCTTTCAGGGCAAACTGAACTATTATGTGGACTTTGGTAAGTTTTGATCTTCCTGGCTGTAGTGGTTTGAATGAGAAATGTTCCCCACAGACTCAAGCATTTAAACATCTGGTCACCACCCAGTGGTGTTGTTTAAGAAGGTTATGGAGCTTTTTGGAGGTGGAGCCTTGCTGGAGGAAGTACATCACTGGGAGGTGGGCTTTGAGGGTTTCTAGCCTTTCCCCACTTCCTGTTTGATTCCTGTGTTTGGATCAAAATATGTTCAGACAGCTTCCTGCTCCTGCTTCCATGCAATGCCTTCCCAAGATAATGGACTCTGAGCCTCTGGAATCATAAGCAAACTCTTCCTTCAGTTGTTTTTGTCATGGTATTTTGTCACAGCAAACAGTAAAGTAACAAAGGCAGTGATCCTTTAGGGACTGTACTTTTTATTCCTTCTGGAACACTCCTCACACTGCTGTGGTACAGCAAAATTTTGTCCTATTTATCTCTCCTGTTTCTAGTACGTGGAGGTATTGAATGCAGGGACTGTCCTGGTTCCTGAATATCACTATGTAACATGATGCTTGGCTCAAAAGTCACTAAAACAAGTTCACATAGTATTCTCTCTTCTTAAAAAATGCAAATTATTTGGGTATACCCTAGATCTACTATGAAGGAGATACCAGGAGAGACTTCCAGCCCTCCAAGTAGTACCCGTGCATACTAAAGCTTGAGAATTGTTGCAAGAAAAGTTAAAGAAATCAAAAAGGATTTCTAAGTGTGAAAGGCTTCCCTGAGGATGAATTGTTTGGCTTCTGCTTGATAAGAGGTGAGATTTCCACATCAAGAACTAAAGGAAGAGGCTTTTTTCTTTCAGAGAGAAAAGTGCAAGAACAAAGGCAAGGAGGAAGGGAAAGAGCACATGGCCAGGCAATCTACTGGGCCAATTGCCTGGAGTCTAGAAAGAGTTAAGGAAAACAATGGGAAATGAGCCTGTCAGTTCAGCAGCTTCTCTCACTGGCCCAAAAGCTCTTCCACAGTAGGAACTGTGTTTGATTTAGCTGAGTGTCTGGCCCAGGGCAAGGGGCTTTGTGAATGTTTGATGAATGATTGATTGAGGGCAACTCAATTGAAGAATGTCAGAGAAATAGATTTTCTGCAAGATCAGCTATATCATGCAATTGTTCCAGAAAAAGGAAAGTGCAGAGAAAATGATTTCACTGCAGTCAGAGTATAAACTTTCCCATCTGGCTCCATCTAGTGTCCTGACGGACAGAATTCTGGTCTAGCCATAGAAACATCCCGTAACTCTGATTGTTATGGGACAGGCTGAAGGACACATGCGGGATGAGACAGCTGGGAGACTTGGGTCCTGTGCTTGTTTCTGACTACTGTTTTAAACTGAAAACAGTGTTAGGTCTGAACATTCTTGATAATTTTCATTTGGTTCTTCCATTTGAATTTTCTGTATCTCTCTCTCTTTCTCTCTGTATATGTATACACACATGCATACAGACACATTTCTTGTCTTTGATGCTCTTTTGTCCAAGGAAAACTGGAGTGATGACAGACAAACCTTGCAGATGCCACTTGCCAGAGGCTATGTCCTCTGCAGGTCAGGGTATTTATAACAGTTTTTAAGCCATGTCCTGTAACTTCCACCAGGGGGTATCCCAGACTCTAAGAAGACAGTATGAAACCTAGGACTTAAATATCTTCTTTAAAGATATTTAATAAATTGTTTTCAGTGCTTTTGACAAGCATTCAATGAGGAAATAAAGATGTAAACATATATGTGTTCCTTAAGTCATAATAACAAAAAATAAAAAATTGTATAGATATTGAATTAGGTAGAATGATAGGAAATTATTCATATCCACATTATGAAATATTGTGAATTCTTAAAAACACACTTTTGGAGAACTTTAATAGTCTAGGGAATGGTCATGTTAAAATAATGTAGTAGACATTTTTTTTTGAAAATGTATAGCAACACAAAGAAAAAGAAGTAAACACACTTAGTGAATGTTTATCTGTCAAATTAGCATCAGTTGAAACTTAAATATTCTACTTTCATATATTTTTTAATAGTAGGCATATTTAAAATATGACATTGAAATAAAAATTCATCAGAAGTAGAAAAGAAAGAAAACAACAGAAGATAAAAACAGTCAATTTGGACACATGTAATTGAATAGGAAGGACAGAGTTCTAACAGTTTGAAAAGTTAATATTACCTGCTACTGTTACCCGGCATAACCCAGGCCAGGTTGATATTGCTGACCAAGAGGATACATGTTTGACATTATAGTAATATTTCCCATTTTTAAGAGAACTAAATTCATTTATACTCAATAGGCAATTGAGTTCCCATAGGTACCATCTATGAGACAATATGTAGGCTGGTTACAGAATTCAACAGTTAAGCTCTGGGTGGAAAATTATACTTTCTTTCTTGGTAATGTCCATTCTTAATGTTCTACCTGTGAAATATGATATTAACGTAACATGTATATTATCCAAGATACTTGAATAATTTTGCTAAAAGAATGTCTTTGCATGTCTTAGAGATGATAGATCAAGGAAGGTTTGCCGATACTTATATGACCAGCATTGAGCTAGAGGTTATGCCTATCCACTCCCAGATTCATGTCTATGGATCCTCATAATGGTTTTATGATACAGGTGCTATAAGTTTTGATTTGGAAAGGAGGGAATTTGGACTCTGAGAGGAGAAATGACTTCCTCAAGGCCATATAGCTATCAGCCAAGTAGGAACATCAAGGTTCAAATGGATATTTGTCTACTTGCAAATGGGCTAGCATTTCCAACCACATTCTTTTTCATTTCTATAGGTCATTTCTAGGCGACAGTTAAAAGGAGAGAAGAGGAGATGAGGTGACTGAAACCCTCAGAAACATCACTCTGGCCCACCTCCCTCCAGTGACCTTGAGATTGAAAGGGACAAAGAGCAGACTGCCCTGCAATTCTTTGATGAGTGAAGCGGGGAGGCAGTTCTCAGGAAGCAGCTGGCCTTTTTCCAGCAGCTGGACCTGGGGGATAAACAGATCAATGTGGATGCTTGCCTCCACCTTAGTGAGCTAATGGCCCAGCCAGGACACTGCCTTGCGGGGTTGCTAGTCATGCTGACAGTGCCTAGAGTTAAGCAGGCCTACAGCAGGGCTGAGAAACTCATTTCCCACTGAAGTCCCGCTCTGCTCTTCAGAACAAAAACCTAAAAAGAGCTTGTTTTCTTGTCTGTCTATTCATTCGTGTGTAGCTTTCTTTATTCTTCCATGACAATGCTGAGATCTGATGAAAAATGGCAATGGCTTTCCCCCACTGAGGATATAATGCCACCGATAAAGGAGGCATTCTGGTGTGCTGCTTTAAAACTGAATGCCTAAAATCTAACCTCCAATAGGATTAGGAAGCGAAGTTTTCGAGAGGTGTAGTTTTTGGGAGGTTTTCATGGTATAGCCTCCCTACATGGAGTAGTGGCCTCATGAAAGAGGACTCCAGAGAGCTGGCTAGGCATATGAGGAAACGGGCTGTGATCTGTACCATAATCTGGCCATGCTGGCACCCCAATCTTAAATGTCCATCCTCTACATTTGTGAGAAATAAATCTCTGTTATTCATCTGTCATTCAGTCTGTGATTATTTATGATAGCCCAAACAAGACAGTTGCTAAGTGTCCTCACATGCACATCAGCATTGGTGTATTACGATTTCAGTCACTTGTTTGGAGAGGCTTGGAGCATGGCTCTGCCTATCTCTGGATCTCAGTTTCTCACAGGAAACTGACAGAAATGTGTGAGTGACTACAGTAAAAGGTTTCTGTGACATGCAGCCAAATAGACATGAACAGCTAGATCAAACCACTGACTTCCTGTTCCTGCCCCTGCAAACATGGAAAACTTGCTAAAGATACTAATGGCAGTTTTAATATTAATAAATATTTATCGAGCATCTACTTACTAAGAGACAAACATTGGGCAAACCATCCTTCCTTCAGTGACCTACCAAAGAAAATCATCAACCTCATTCACATATGTGTAAATTAAGGCTTAGAAAGAGTAAGTGCTGTCCAAAGTCACCTAGCAAGAAAAGAGGAAAACCAGGATGAGAACTTGGGCCATTTTCCCATACTGTCCATTTAATGTCATCAATTTCTTGTTGGCAAGGATTGGTGTTCCTGTTTTTCCCCGCAACTCTTCTTCCTCTCGTCTCCAAATAGAGGTCTAGTGTTGCTCATCACTAGCATCCAAACCTTGCCCTCTCTTTTTGAGCAGTCTCACCTTCTCAGTGCTTTTTTGGCTCTTCTTGGTAACTACAGCTGCAGTTCCTACACTCAGTTTCTATTAGTGTGAAGCAGGTAACCCTCTCAGAGGCTGCCTGATGACTTTCCTGAGTCATGTCTCAGCTACTTTTTGTTCCTCCATTGATTTTTTCATAGCACATGCAGGCTGCTGGGCCTAGGTATGGCAAAACCTGAGCCTACTTCCTGCTGGAACTTTACTTGGACTCTTCTGAGGGACCAGAAAAAGACGCCTGGTGTTGGAAGGACAGGAATCTCTCCTAGCCACCTCTTCCACAGAGTGGTCAAACCCACTGTTTGCTGTGTCAACACACAGCTGGGCAATGTTCATATCAGAAGGAAGCCATGGCGGGCAGAGCCCTCATGCCGAGACTGGAGAACGTGAACAGTCACAGTCACGGGCATTCTTTGAGCCTAATTTAGAGTAGAAGCTCAACTTCTGTCTGTTTCTGTATCTGTCTGTTTCTCTTCCTCTGTTTCTCTCTCTCCTCCTTTCCTCTCCTCCAGATATCCTTTCCTAAGGAGTTTTTAGTGGGGGTTTTGATCTAAAGGTATCTTTAAGGATGTGTTCTTTCAGTGATTTACAAATTCTATAAACTATGGAACTCTCTGTTCCAAAGAAATTATATTCAAAATAGATGCAGTAGGATGGGACGGTGTTAAGCTCCATGGAGTGTAAGTCTAGCTCAACTCTTATGTTTCCATGTTGATGGTGAGTCTTTGACTGAACTTGGGTCCTTGTACTCTCAGGTCAGTTATCTTTCCTCTATGCATATTGTCTGAGTTATGTAACCAATGTATCCCTCAAATGAAAAATATTTACTGAGATCCTATGATGTGGAATCTACTAAAGGAATCACTGCCAGAGCATGATTCAAAGCCCACAGAGCTCACAGACCTTTGATGCAGAGGCCAAAGAAAGAAAAGCAGACCTCTACAAATGAATTAGGTTAGAGTTTCCCAGAAATGGAAATATTGAAATTTTGGACTAGATAATTACTCATTGTGGGAGGCTAGCTTGTGGATTTTAGGTTGTTTAGTAGTATGTGTGTGCACTCTGCCCACTAGATATCAAGTAATAACCCCTCTCAAGTCTTTAGTTTAAAGATTTTTTTAAATTTAATGTTTTCTTTGAAAATTTATAGCAAATAAAAAGTAGGGCAGTGAGAACTGGACATGACTGGACATGGATTTGCTGGACATGTTGAATGAGCTAACACCATTATTGTCCCAAGTCTTGACAGTTGAAGATGTTTTCTAACTTTGCCAACTTTGTCTCCTAAGATAGAGGAAGGAGGGCAAAGATTACCTCGAGCTGAGAGCTCCTGTGTTAGTTAACAAAGAACAGAAGGGCAATGCAAGCATCCTGTGACATTGTGTCCATTAAGTAGTGAAGACAAGTGTTATAAGAACGGTCAGAAGAAAGGCTCCCTTGCACTCTATGTGCTCATTACAGTTGGAGACATTTCCGTTTTGTAGAAAGAGGATAGTTATGGGGAGGGGTTCATTAAATGTGATGACATGAACACAGTAGGGAGTCAGAGCAGACTCTTGGTTGGAGACTTCCTATTCTAGACATGCAAATGTCATTGCTTTCTCCCTGTGCTGTCTTAAAGATTTACTGGCTGGGAGCTATATGTAAAATCTCTTAGACCAATACAAGACCACTAGAGCCATATCTCACTGACTTCATTCTAGATGGAGGGACAAATCCCTCTTACTTATCCTTGCTTTTCCCATTTGTAACAAGAATAGAGAGTGAAGACTGTGAGTTTTCCCAATAATACTTAGATTTCTTCTAATTTCCAAGATTCTATTTAAAATAACTTTTGCCACAATCCTAGAAAAAGTAAAGCCAAGCCAGGCCAATGATCTTAGGCTTTCTGTCCCACATCTGAAAGCCTAATTCCTCAGGTGTTCCAAAGGGAAATATGAAGGGAGTTCAGATGCTGGTACAGATTTGCATTCACATGTGGCTTTATCATTTATGACCCGTCTTCATGAATGACCTTGTCATATGCAATCTTCAAAACAATACTGTGAGGTAGGAACAATTCAAGCCCCTTCATTGATGAGGAACTCGCTGTTTAGAAAGACTGAGTGCCTACTGTGACCCTAAGGTCACATCCAGACTTGTCTGACTTCACGCTGCTTGCTGTTTGGGGTATACCCTAGATGCCGAGGCTTACTCGAAATTCTCTCTCTAAGGCTCTTGGATAAGATCTAAAGGCCAAGTGACAGAGACAGCACAGTTGAGTAGAGAGAGAAGAGACAGCTTGCTGAAGATATTATGTTGACTGTGGTGGTGACACCAGAACAGCCTGAACAAGTGCCAAATTGTGTGCTTTAAAAAGGGTTGAGGAAAGAAGAAAAAAAAATCTTCCCACTGTTTGCCTGCTGAGGCTCTGTGCTGGTACAGGAGGATGGAGCTCTGCTTAAGGCTTAATTCTATTGATTACACATTCCATTTTCCAAAGTGCCATTTGCCTGAAGGAGCAGGTGGTGTTTTCGGCATCCATTTAGCTGATGTATTAGCCATGTGGCTCAGAGCATCAGCAGGCCCGAGCCATCAATTTACGGTGAGATGACAGAGAGAATCACTCACTGCAGAATTGTAATGGGAAGAGGAGGAGGGGCAGTGGAATGTGGAGGAAGGGATGAAAATGCTGGAATAGTGTTTCTGACTGGAGTGTGCTGAAGCAGAATTCACCTGGCCTATTGTACAGCTTTGGTTGAAAACAGTAAATGTGCTCAAGGGGGACTGTGAGACAGAGGTTGTTTGAGAACTGAGGATACAAAGGGGAGTTATAACAACTACTACCTTGAGGAATTCAGTTTAGGAGAGAATGAATAACAAAAACATTAGACAGAGACTATAAGATAGGGATAGAGCAAGCAACAGAAAATCATTTTTAATTCTTCAACTGTAGTTCAAAGCCCAGTTTTGTTATTTACTAAATATATGATTGTAGACTGGAAGCTCCTGGAGAACAGTCACTCTGTGTAGACAATTTTGGATGTTTGTTATCCTGGACTAGAGTATAACATTGCTCTTATAGTCACCAAATAATATCAATATCAGAATCACAAAAATAAAAGCACTAACAATAGAATAACATATACTATAGTCCTTTATCTGTGGTTTCATTTGTTGCAATTTTCAGTTACTGTTGGTCAGTTAGAGTCTGAAAATATTACATGGAAAATGCTAGAAATAAACAACAAGGTTTAAATTGTGCACTTTTGGGGGCACTGTGACAAAGTCTGACATTGCCTACTCCATCCCACCTGGAGTATGAATCGGCTCATAGTCCAGTATATCTACACTATGTATGCTACGTACCTGTGACAGTGTTATTGGTCAACTTGACACGATCAAGAATCACTTCGGAAGAGAGTCTCGATGAGGCATTCTGTAGTTCAAATTGAACTGTGAGTGTGTCTATGGGGAATTATCTTGATTAGATTACTGAGGTGGGAAGATGAACCCACTATGATTAGCACTATTCCTGAAGGAGGGAATCCAAAAGTGTTTACGCTGGGAGAAAGCATGCTGAGCACAGGGATGCGTGCCCTACTTCACTCGTCTCTGCTCTTGACTGTGGGTGTGTATGAGTAGTTGCTTCAGGTTCCTGCTGCCTTGACTGTCCTGTAATGGTAGATTATAAACTGGGATTGGGACCTGCATAAACCTTTTCTCCATGAAGGTGCTTTTATCAGGGTATTTTATCACAACATAAAATAAAACTTAGATATCGCCTATTCCTTACTTAGTTGCCATCTCAGCTACCAGATTAACTATTAAGGCATCAAAGCACTGCTTCTCAAGTTACCTTTATGTTACTTCATAATGGTTCTAAAGTACAAGAGCAGTGAAATTTTATGATATTTTGTTATAATTGGTCTATTCTGCTTAGTTATTGTGGGCTGCTATTCATCTTCTTAAGGTGGTTAATTCACACGTTAAATTTTTTCTTAGGGTTTGTATGCATAGAAGAAAGCATACTATTACATAAAGTCCCATATTAGTTAAGGTTTCAGGGGTCCACTAGGATCTTAGAACTTATGTCCCAGGGCTAGATATTAGAGATCTACTATACTGAGATTTTGCTATATACCTACTACTGCCCAAGATATATAATATATGTATTTAATCCTTACCACAAGTCTAGGAGTCAGGTTCTAATACTATTTCTATTTATAGATAAAAAGGGATTTGAAGAATAGTAAAAGCTTTTCTCATAATCATACTTATGAGTTGAATAAGACAAGTGCTCTATATGCTCCTGAATCACTGAATGTTGGTTGGTTTCTAACTGGAGGTGCTATTTAGTTAGGTTCTGAGAACTTTGGGGGCAGGGTCTATTTGGAGGAAGTAGGTTACTGGGGACATGCCTTTGAAGGTGATATCTGATCTCTAACTCCTTCCTCACATTTTGCTTCTATGAGGAGGAGGTAAAGATCCTTCTATGCCATGTGCTTTCACCACCATGAGGTCTTGCCCAAGTGAGTGGGGCCAAGCAAGTATGGATCAAAGCCTTTAAAATGATGAGCCAAAAGAAATATTTTAAAGTATTTTGTTATAGTAATGAGAAAAGTGACCAATACATAGTCACACACCTTATATGTGGTAGTGGAAGCAAAAGACAAACAGATTAGCTTGGCTTCATAACCATATAGCCATTCAACAGTAGAGTTGTTATATTCAACTAAAATCTACTTGTTATTCTGTCTTGCAGAGAGACTCAATTTCCTTATAAATCAGAGAGATGTAATCTTATTATAGGTTATTGTAGACAGAAAGACAATATATGAGACAAGATATACACAAATGACATCTACTCATTATTCTTAAGAGTAACAGGTTCAGAGAAGATATTTAAGAGGTAAACATTTTCTTTGCCCACTTTAAGGAAGCATCCTCTAGCATCTGCATGATTATTATTCTCTGAGGAAATCAGGGTTTCTGCTCTGACCTCTATCTGTCTTAGTATCACAAAATGTTTCATATTAATTAGATAATTAACAATTTATTTATTAAGGTCTTTCTCACTTGACATATACAGTGGAGCAGATCATGGCAATGGCAAAATGTGACCCAAAGCCAATAATAACTTTCATGATTGCATTTCAATAAAAGACTCAAGGGTTTTTGAGTTTCTGTGAAGAAATTGATTTGACAGAGTATATTGATGAGAATAACAGGAAGATGTTAACCAGGTGCCTTAGACTAATTCCAGCATCATCCCATCTCCATCTAGTTTTGCTGGAGAATAGTCCTCCCAACAACCCACTTTTAAAAAGCCATGACAGGGAAGAAAGGACAGCCTACTGGCATTCACTCTCTCATACACTTACTTCTTGTTCAGTACACATATTTGGAGGCTTTGCTTTATGCCTGGCACTATACTAGGTACTAGACTTAGAAATGCTACTAAGATTTTGTTACTTATAATTTAAGAGATTCTTGCATATCTACACAATATTATATCTATTAAATTACTATATTACTTAAAGCAATGGTACTTTAGAACCATATAAACCATAATACTAGAAGATTTAAAATAACAATTACAAATTACTAGAGAGTATCTTGTTCAGGCTGGTCCTATACTCCTTGGGCTCAAGCAATCCTCCTGCCTAAGCCTCTTGAATAGATGGGACAATAGGCATGTACCACTGCATCAAAGAAGCATTATTAAGTCATGTAATATGAGGAGTGTGAGAAAATGCTGATAGTACAATGTTAATGATATTCATATCGAAATGATACATAACTTATGTAACTTATAGTATGTTATTAACTATAAATATATGCAAAGAAATCGGTAGAAAATATTTACCATTTTAAGTGTCTTTGGGTATTAAAGGTGATATTCTTATATAATATTTTTCTGTATTTACAAAATTTTCTACAATGACACATCGCTTAAATTAAACAGAAAAAAATATACAAAAGGCATAAAATGATAATTATTGTACTAGACATATGTACAAACTATTCCTGGCACAGAAAAGTGACTTTATATTTGAATTTTAAAGATGCATAAATTGAGGCTCTGAGAGATTATCCAACAGGTAGCTAAAGCACAGCTCAAATCCATGCCATCTAATTCCAAATTGAGTGCTCCTTCTGCTGAGCTACTGTGACTTTCAAAGAGCTAACAAAATGTCTTTATATGGGGTTTGTCTGCCTAGAAAGTCTCAAAGGGTCTGGCAGAATTTCTGTTCTGATGATTCCAGAAGAATTCAGATGTCAAAGAGGGAGCCCAGGAGTGCTTTGAAAATAGATCTCTGGGATTCAGGTCAGATGTGAATCTGGAGGAAGTGCAGAGCACTGTAGAAATAATCTTGCCTGTTAGTGTTTCCACTCTCCCTCACTTATGGTATTCTTGGTTTAGAAGAATAATAATGCAGGACTGAGCATGTATTTAATCTTTTCATATAACTTTAGAACATATGGAACTCAGCATGGAGTTGATTTTAATGTTTGAATTCTTACTATCACTGTATTATGTTCTCAGCATCCATGATTCTGTATATATATTTGAGTCCAATCTACTTTGAAGGTCATTCTTCATTATTGTCTGTTGTACCTGGCACTTAGTGATTTTCCTGTTTGGCCACAGAATCCCTCACCAACGTTTTTGTGATTATACATTCAGGTCTATACATCTGCATGTATAAAAGACTCTCTTAAGGAAAGTTCTCTTGTTATGATTTGAAAATAAAATGTTCCCCACGGGCTCATGTGTTAAATTCTTGGTGTCTGGGTGATAGCACTATTTTGGGTCTTTCTAGAAGCTTTGAAAGGTGAGGCCTAGTTGGAGAAACTAAGTCACTGGAGTTGACACAAAAGCATTACTCGAACTTCAAGTGGGACAAAAGATAGTTTATTCTGAAGCTAAATATGAGTGACCATGGTCTGGGAACACAAATTCAGGATACCCAAAATTCCATGTTCTAATGTGGTAACAGTTTCATGAAGTTTTTGTAGTAACAGAACAAAGAAGTCATAAATCAAGATACTTTAAATATATTGGTAGAAGCAAGTAAGTTACTTACAAGAAGTAAGTCGGCAGATAGAGAAAAAGCGAAATCTCAGCTATAGGCCTCAGACACTATCTGATGGTCTTCTTAGCCTTTTGGTTCATGGGAACTGTTCCCTTTTTAAGGTAATGCATTCTATTAGACACAAGATGTTAATTCAGAAATAGAGGTGGAGTATTTAGGGGGCTAAAGATAGCCAGAGGTAATCTGTGAATAGGCTGTGGATCTGCAATATTCCATACTCTGCACAGTCATTGAAGTGTTAATAAGTTGGTCAGCCTTGCAGGAAGTTCAACTCAAGATGCAGGATTTTTCAGGGAACTTTCATTTACATCTGCCATATATGTTCTGACTCATTATGAAATCAGAATCAAGGAAGCCAAAGACTATGGGCTGAAATCTCTGAAATAGTGTGCCCAAATAAATAATTGTTGTCTTTAATTTGTTCTGTTAGGGAGTCTGTCACAGTGTACAGAAGTACAAATGTGATGGCCTGAGTTCCTCATTTTGTATAAGGCTTCCACCTGGATGAACTGTGACTCTCACAGGCAGTTCCAGGAAGAGTTAATCACAGGGCTGTTCCAGGAAGAATTAACCATAGGAAAATACTCACCACAAAATCTGGAAAGCCTCAGTGAATGTCTTACAGATTTTGTAATCACTTGCTTAATGGTTATCTGACTTTTGTAACCACTTGTTTAATGCTTAACTGACTTCTGTAACAGCTTGGTTGTCTGCTGCAGGAGCAAATGTGTCATACCTGTATAATCTTGTATAACCACCTGGTCCATCAGGATGTGGTTTTTGTCTTTATAAGCTCTGTTTTCCTCGGAGTCAGTACTGTGTTCTCTAAATCCCACCTAGAGAGTACAGTTACTGACCACTGATTTGGAACACATGGATTCTGAGTAGTCTTTCCCAGGGGCCTTGACATTGTACTAAAAACACTACCTATCTTCTATAGGGCCTATTGTCTTAGTTATCAGCAAACATTAGAATGGGGGAATTGAGATATCAAGAACCAAACCTCTTAATCCTACTCTGAGATGTGGCTCAGAGGGAACTTAGTCTGGGTCCCAAACTTTCCTGATAAAAACCTTATCAGCCCACCTCTGAGAAGAGACTATTCACATATGTCTAATAATTGAATTAGGACTTCTCTGACATTTTGCCAACTTCTAGTCACATAAAATCTATAACTTTATAAGCATATTTTTATTTTGTCATCAGAAATGGAACATTTAATGATATAATAGTATAGCTATATATTTAACAACTTGTTAACTGTATTTGTGACTTTTAAATATTTAGCCTTGCACTTTCTTTGTGGGCCTGTATTTATCCTCTCACCTGAGACTTGGAAATGTTCAAGGAGGGTTTGCAGTTTTCCCAGGCTCTCAACTTACTACGAAGGTCTTGAAGCATGTCTTGCTCATCTCCTTATTTCTAGTGTGTCTAATAATAGTGTATACTTAGAATACTTAGAGAATGATTTTTTTTCTTTTGCATTTTAGACTGGAGATTTTATGAGGATGATATAAAGGATAACTATAGGAACAACTATTATTAATGGATATAATCTGGCCTAATGACTTTTAATTAAGTCCAGCAAAACCATGCTCTTGGCTCTGATATGACCAGGGTGTCTCCTTGGCAACCTCAGTTTGGTACTCCACCTAAAATGCTAATGAATGTTTATGGGTACGCTTGAGAATGAACATAACAAAGCATTGCAAGCTCACCCACTGGAAACACTGGAGGGTAAAAGGACATGTCACCTTAGACTAATGAGATTCTAGAAGTGAAAAGACTGGATAAAGTCTATTGAGATAAGAGTGGAACCAATGATCTTAAACTGGTTCTTCCTCACTGAACCTGGAGACACCAGTCTGAACAATTTATGGGTGTGTCCTGACCAGAGGACCAGTAAGAGAAATCGTGTTTCAGAGTCAGTTCTATAGGCACAAGGTGAGGAAACAAACAGTTCCATCTGCACAGGCTGAGGGGACAAAAGAGATCCATAAGCACAGTTCTGGGAGACAAGATGGTTCTCAGAGATATGTAGGGGAATTAGTGACCTCTGAGTTCAGGCCCACTATTAAAAACTTATTTTTAAAGTCATGCTTTTTGTTCAGAGTAGTTGTAATGTTGGTGTAATAACAACATTCACAGATAAAGTCAAGAGACATAAAGTCAACCAGGTTTATTGAAATTACCCTGGATACATATAGCTACCAAAAAATTATAGTCAATATAAAAATGAAATTTCAGAATGAGAGGATGGAATTTGCAGATGGACTTATAGTGAGTGAGGAGGTCATATGTCCCAGTCTCATCTTTAAGAATAATGCCCCTTTAAACTACACAGTTGGAAGTGATCTGCCAAACAAGATTCATATGTTATCAGAAGAACAAATGGATACTGTACATGAGAATAACAAAATATTTAATGTATTCTAAAGTTGCCGTGTATGCATCTATGTGCATAAAGCTCTCATCCAATGGATGAACAAGCTAAGAGGTGTGATCCCTGAGGAACTTGTAATTGCAGAATGGTTTCCCGAGTTATACAAAATCTGAGGCTTCCACTTACAATTTACAACATGTATTTCTGTCTCTCTCCATCCAAGGAAGCATTCTCATCATGAGAAAATGATAGTGGAATGGATCTCTGTCCCTGGATCTCCCACAGTGAGATGAATGAGGCTAGCAGACTTGAGTACCATTAGAAACTGAAGAGCCAGGAGCTACCAAAACATTGATTTTCAAAAAAGGAAGCTGTAATTCTGTCACAGTATTTCATCAGAGTTTAAACGTTGAATGTAGAAGAAGGCAGCAACATTAGGAAGAGTCTTTGCAATAATGAGGTATGGCTGAGAACCATATTGTGAGAGGAGGATGATTTTTAAATGCTCATTAAATTGATCTCCCTTTTGGGCAGCTGAAGTGCTTTGTTACCTAGAGACAAGAAGCTGGTCCTCCTGAAGTCAGTTTGGGCTGTGGTAGAAAAAAGTTTGTTGAAAAACAGTTTGAATGGAACCTGAGTTCAACCCCTGGGACCCACATGATGGAAGGAGAGAGGAGAGATCTGACTCTGGCAAGTTGTTCTGACGTCCATATGCATGCCATGGCAGACATGTATACACACACACACACACACACACACACACACACACACACACACAAATATAGATGGTAAAAGGACTAATATAAAGGTTATTATATAATATTTTACACAAAAGGGATTACATAGGCCACATAGTCTTATTACCGGTTAAGGCACAGAGGTAACATTACCAGCTAGTAGTAGTTACAAGAATAATATGAGCAGCGGTAGAATCAAAATGGTCTACAGTAGTGGAAGGGTCGGTACTGGCAACAGCAGTGATGGTGAGAGTAACATGAGTGGTACTAGCCATGGGAGGGGAAGGTGTAGTAGTCATGTAACTGCTAGAATATTAGCACAGCAGAGACAGAGCTATGAATCCTAGAGCAGAAGTCATGCTGAGGGGCAGGAAGCCCATAGCCTTTGTTTTACTCCCTGACTGGTTTTTTGCTTCTGTCTGCCTCGTCATGTATCTGTCCATCATAGAACAACAGGAAAGCTGTAGAGATCGGCACAATGGTTTACATGACGAGGTCAGAAGGAGCAGAGACACCAGAAAACAGGTCTGGGAGTGTGGAATGGAGATGGGGTCCAAAGAGCATGAATTGCAGGTATATTTAAATGAGATTAAAAGCCGGTGAAGAAGGAGTTCATCCTGGCTGAATACACTGAGAGAAGGCACTGACATTTGGTAAATGTGTCCAGAACTCTGTGGGGGCATTTTCCCAAAAACTGACATAGGAATAGGAACTCAAACCAGACTAACCCTAGAGTGCCTCAGAGATACAAGGCTCAACTTTAACATTTAAGCCCAAACCTGTCTGCCTGTTCCAGTAAGTATTAACTGTCAACTTGACCAAGCCTAGAATTACCAAAAAGGGGAGTCTTAATCAAGTACTTTCCTTTGTCAAAATGGTTTGTCTCTGTATCTTTGAGAGATTGTCTTGATTATAAATTGGTGTTGGAGGGTCTAGTCCACTGTGGGTAACATCACCTTTATGTAAGTTGTCCCAGGCTTCATAAGAAGACATAATGAGTGTAGGAGCAAGCCAAAGAGCTCCTCCATGGGTTCTGCTTCCAGTTCTGGCCTAAGTTTTTGCCCTGACTAGCCTCAATGATGGATTTATACATGGAAGTATAATCCAAATAAATTATTTCCTTCCCAGATTGCTTTTATATTTTATCATAGCAACTAATACACTACCTAAAGACCCTGGCCTCCCTATGAAACTCATGGTCTCTCTCTAGTTACTGTTCAGTTTGCCATTTAACCACTGTAATGTTCATTGTGGGTTTCTTTGGTGGCTCCAAAGTTTAGTGTCAGAATGCCACATTAGAAAGTCAGCCTTTATGATACTATCTAGAAGTATGCATTCTATTTACTCCACGTTTTTAAAATACACCGTAGAAGTCTGACAATGCTGTGAGCACTGTGAATCTGTCTCAGTTAACAGGTTTAGGAAGCCAACCAAAATGCCATGTTTTCCCTTTTTGTTTCTTCTCACCTTTTGTGGAAAGCATTTGTTGGTTCAAAGAAGTCAACCCAGTGCCAGAGGGAAGAGTCAGTCCTATTACTGGAGCTCAAGATTACAGCCGTCTTTTTCACAGCCAGAAAGAAAGCTTAATCAACATTCAGATTAGTGCATCCCTATTTACAGGAGTATGAACTCAATCAAAAATTTTAACTAGAATCTTGGCACAGGTGCCTTGAGATAGAATCTGACTGTTCTGGGTTCTCACCCCGATTTTAATATGCATTCCTGGAAGGAGATAGCTGGGTTGGATAGACTTAGGGTTCAATTTAGACCTTTGGCATAAAAATGTAATAAAATTCTTTTTGAAATTCTCTAAGAATTTGATTAAATTACAGAATCAGCTGTTTCCATAGGTCTTTTCTCCCTTCAGGCTTACTATTTTCCTTGAATGTGATGCCATTTTATAAAGAGAAAGGAAAAGTGAAGAAACACTAAACTTGGAATCTAATAGACTTCACACAAATCTTGGCTTCATGTACTAGTTGGGTGCTCATGAATAAGTCTCTTAAACTCTACGAGCCTCAGTTTCCTTATCTGTAAAATTGAGATTATATATGTAAATAATATGGATAAATATTACTTCTGCCTCAAATGATGCCTACTAGAATTTAAATGGAATAACTTGTATTTTCTTCTGATTTATGAAACCGATAAACTAAATTATTTACTTTGCTACAAAATTTTCTATGACAGGTTCTAATAGGTTACACTATGCAACATTTTAGTCCTTAACTTTTCAGATCAGACTGTGGCCCTCAATGATGGCTTTAATGAGAAGAGCCAGTTCTGAATCCTAGAATTTAAGATTGATTTTGCTACTAGTCTTACACTCAGCAACAACCTTCTCTAGACCTGGATCCTGCCTTTGCTCTTTCAGCTGTTGCATATCTGTAACTTTTCTACTCAGCACGCCTCCAGTCCATGCTTGATATAACAGAGATATCCTTTGGCAATAGAAACTTGATCCTCACTTATCAGGCAATGGCTTGTCAATGCTATGAGATACATTATTAAAACATGTCCCATGGCTAAGAAGACCCTGCATCACCTGGATCCACCTACCTCTTAAGCCTTCTCTTTTCATTATGTCAGCTCTGGCCACACTTGCATCCTCTCAGTCCAAAGATGTGTCGTATTACTTTCTGTTCTCTAGTCTTTGCTCCCATCGTTTTCCACTTCTGCAGATTTTTTTTGGATCCATTTCTGTCTTGTTCCCTCTTTTAAATCAATTACCCTTCACAACTCAGTTCAAAGGTCGTATACTCACAAGTGTCACTCTTGAATTTGAAAATCACATCAGGTTTTCCTGTTGTGCCTTGGGTAAAATCTTCTGTATCTGAGATCTATGTACTTGTTCAGTGCTTGTCTCAGCTACACGCCCCAGTGAGGCAGAGAGCTGTTTCTTTGTCACCATGCTCTCACTGTCCAAAAGCTGTATGGAGGTGTCAGTGTTAGAAGGTGGCAATATTTAAAAAAATTACTTATTATTTTTATTTTATGCGTAAGAGTGTATTGCCTGCATATATGTAAGGGCACTTGTGTCATGCAATGCCCATGGAGGTCAGAAGAGGGCACCAGATTCCTCAGGAACTGGAGTTACAAATGTTAGTCACCATGTGGGTATTGGGAATTGAACCTGTCCTCTGCTAGAGTAGCCAGTGCTCTTAACCACTGATCTGTTTCTCCAGCCACAGAAAGTGGCATTCTAACACTGCTACTCCATTGTGGGTTGCTCTGGAACCACTTGCCTTGACCTACTTCAAGATGACTTACTACAAGATGTCATTTAATTTAGATGTCTCTTTGTTTATTCTTTGTCTAGTTGACCTGCCTATTGAGGACAGTGGGGTATTGGAGTTACCTGCTATTACTGAGTTGGAGTTAATCTGTGATTTACAGTCCTGGAGTACTGTTTTTCTGAAATTAGGTAATCCAGCATTTGGTCCATAAATGTTCATGTGTAATATCTTCTTGATTGATTGCTCCTTTCATTAGAATGAAGTGACCCTCTTCATCTCTTCTGATTAGTTTTAATTTGAAATCTATTTTGTCAGACATTGGAATTGCAACACTTGCTTCATAGAGCCATTTGTTAGAATATTTTTTTCCATCCTTTCACCCTAAGATAGTTTGTATCCTTGAAAGTGAGATGAATTTTTTGAAGGCAACAGAAGAATGGGTTTTCTTTCTTGATCCATTCAGCTAGCTGTGTCTTCTGACAGGGGAGTTGAGACCATCTGCATTTAGTGTTACTACTTAAAGGTGTGTACTAGATGCTGTCATTTTAATTTTTTTGTGTTTGTGGACCTATTTTGTATTTCCATTATTATATCTTTCTTTGTTTTCTTTCTGTAGCCTCTTGGGTATACTCATTCCTCTCTTTGGTCCTTTGTATTGCTTCAAGTATTCTCTAAAGGGCTGGTTTTATGGATGTGAGTTCTTTCAGTCTATTCATGTCATGAAAAATTTTCCGTTCCCCCTTGACCAAGATAGATAGTTTTGCTGGATAAAGTATTTGGGGTTGGAATTCATGTTTGTTTACAGCTGGGAGTGCTTTTGTCCCGGCTCTTCTGTTTTTACAGTTTGCACTGAAAAGTCAGCTGTAATTCTGATGAGGTTTCTTTTATATGTAACTTCTTGTTTTTCTCTAGCAGCTTTCAGTACCCTCCCTTTGTTCTGTATATTTAATGTTTTTACTATGCTATGCTGTGGGTAGTTTCCGTTCTGGTCATGTCTAATTTGTGTTCTATGTGTTTCTTGAATCTCTATAAGTAAGTCTTTCCTTAGTTTAGGGAAGTTTTCTTCTATAATTCTGTTGAAGATCTGTTCAGTGCTATCAGTCTGAGATTCCTTTCCTTCCTGTATGTCTATAATTCATAGCTTTGGTCTTTTCATGTTGTCCCACATATCCTGAGTATTGCATTCCTATGTTTCTTTATATTTTACATAGTTTTTGCTTACAGAGTGCAAACCTTCAGCTTTGTCATCCAGTCTTGATAGTCTGTTTTCCATCTCATTTACTTTGCTTGTGCGGCTTTCTGCTATTGTTTCCAATTGGCTTATTGAGTTTTTCAATGTTCATTTCTGTTTGGATTTTCTTCACTAGTTCTATCTGTTTTGTGAATTCGCTTTTCAAGTCATGATGCAAAACAAATTTCAACAAATACAAAAAATTTGAAATAATTTCAGGCATTCTATCAGACCACATGCAATAAAGCTTATAATCAACTGCAAAACAAGCTCTAGTAACTACAAATTCTACAAATTCTACAAATTCACAGAGATTAAACAACACATTCCTAAAGGATGAATGGGTCAAAGCAGAAATTAAGAAAGGAATGAAAGTATTCTTGAAGCTAAACAAGAATGAGAATACAACACAACAAAAACTCTGGGACGCCTTAAAAGCAGATTATAGCTCTTAATGCCTGCATGTAAAATCATGATACAGCCAATATCACTCTTATACCAAAACCAAGTAAAGATACAACAAAAAACAAAATGACAGGCCCATATCCTTAATGAATATAGATACAAAGATACTCAGCAAAATCCCCATATAAGCAAAAGATCACCCACCATGATCAAGTAAGCTTTATTCCAAAGATGCAGGGATGTTTCAATATATGTACATCAATAAATGTAATAAAACATATAAATGGTCTTAAGGACAAAAACACCATGGTCACCTTTATAGATACAAAAAAGCCATTTGACAAAATCCGACATGCATTCATGTTAAAAGTGCTAGAAGGAATTGGTCTGGAGGGAACATACCTCAACATAATTAAAGTGATATATGAGAAACCCATAACTGACATCATTCTAAATGGAGAAAAACCTAGAAGCATTCCCATTAAAATCAGGAACCAGACAAGGCTGTCTACTCTCTGAACTCCTTTTCAGTACAGTGCTTGAAACTCTTCAAGAACAATAAGACAAGAGAACAAAATCAAAAGAATGCTAATTGGAAAAGAAGAGGTCAAGTTATACCTATTTACAGATAATATGGTATTATAGGTAAGAAATCCCAAAAATTCCACCAGAAAACTGTTAGAAATCATTAACATTTACAGTAAAGTGGCAGAATACAAAGTCAAGTTACAAAAATCAGTAGCCTTTCTATATACCAATAAAAAACAATCAGAAAAAGCATTCAAGGAGCCCTCCCAATTCACAATAACCTCAGAAAATGTGTTTAGGAATGAATCTAACCAAATACATTAAAAATGCCAACAATGAAAATTTCAAATCTTTAAAGAAAAAGAGGAAGACACTAGGAGAAGGTCCTACCATGTTCATGGACTGATAGAACCAATATTGTGAAAATGATCATCTTACCAAAAGCAATCTACAGATTCAATGCAATGCCAATAAAAATATCCACGACATTCTTCACAGAGCTAGAAAAAAGAAGTCCTAAAATTCATATATAATCACAATAGACTCCGGATAGCCAAAGTAATTTTGGGCAAAAAGAAAAACACTGGGGGATCACCATACCAGGTCTCAGATTATATTAAAGAACTACAGTCGTAAAAACTGCATGGTACAGGCACAAAAACAGACACATAATAGAAGACCCAAACATGAGTACATGCAACTTCAGTCACCTGATATATGACAAAGAATTCACAACAGAGGAGATACATCATCTTCAACAAATGCTGCTGACAAAACTGGATCTCTGCCTGCAGAAGAATGAAATTGGACCCTTATTTCTCAAGCTGCCAAAAGTCAGCTCCAAATGCATTAAAGACCTCAGTATGAAACCCCAAACTCTGAAACTGCTAAAAGACAGAGGCAGTACCCTCCAAGACAGAGGAGTAGGAAAGAACTTTCTAAGTCAGACACCAGCTGCTGAGGAGTTAAGGTCTAGTCAATAAGGAAGACCTTATTAAGCTACAAAGACCTTATTAAGCCCAAAGCTTATGTACAGCAAATAAACAACCAAGAAAGGGAAGAGGAAACCCACTGAGTGGGAGAAAATCTTTACCAGCTACACATCTGACAGAGGATTAATATCCTGAATATACAAAGAACTCAAAAAACAAATAAGAAAATAAATGATGTAATTTAAAAAATGAGCTGTAAACCTGAGCAGGAAGTTCTCAAATGAAGAAATAAAAATGGCTAAGAAACACTGTAAGATTCCGTCTCACTTTAGTCCTACTGACTAAGGTCAAGAGAACGAGAGACATGAAAGGCTGGAGAGGATGTGGAGGAAGGAGATGCTCATTCATGGCTGGTGGGATGCAAACTCGTGCCAGAATGATGGAAAGCGGTGTGGATTACTCTAAAAACTAAAATGAACTTATCACGTGGTTCACTTATCCCACTCCTTGACACATAGCCAAAAGACTACTGTAGATCCTGTACATCCATGTTTATTGCTGCTGTCTTCACAATAGCTAAGAAATGGAAACAACCTAAATGTCCCTCAGCAGACGAATGGATGATGAAAATGTGGTTCATTTACACAATGGAGTTCTACTTAGAAGTAAGAAAAAGTGAAATTATGAAATTTGCAGGTAAATGGATGGAATTAGAGAGTAATACAAATGTAAAAAGCAAGTGACATATGCTCTCTCTTATTTGAGCATTATAGCACCAATCCCATATATGCAAGTGCAGATCCTTACGTAACACCAGGATCCAGAAAAGAGAAAGGATACACGGAGGTAAAGGAGAGAAAGAACCTGAAAAGGGGGGAGAGTAGGGGGACAGATGGTGCCAGGCCAGAGATGGGGAAAGTGGGAGTGTTCAGCCGGGAGGAGAGGAGGAAGGGACATGCAGGGGGTCATGCTGGGGGGTCAGGAGAGGGGAGAGAGAGGTCACTGATATGAGGGGAGGGTGGGGATAATGCTGGGACTGGGAAGGAAGGAAGGAGGTCTGAGGGGAGGAAAGAGAGCAGAGATAAGTGAACCTTGGAGGACTAGGGAACCCAAAAGAAGATGTGATCCCATTGAAACCCTCTGATAAAAGCACAGTGTGTAAACATTAGTGCATCTGTATACCCTGAGAATGTTTGGCAAGGAACACAGTGCCTGACACAAGGTACTTCCCTTTGTGTGACTGGTGATTGTGATCCAAGAGACGTCCAAAATAACACAGGCCATTTCCAAAGTTCTTGGTTATCCCCCAGAACTAGAAGATAATACTCTGAAGACAGGACATACTTGGAATACAGCACTTGGAGCAATGGAGCAAAAGCTGACCTGGAAGCCTTCTACCTGAAGTTTAGCTCCCATAATGCTAGATGATAACACGCAAACCACTAAGGGGGAAAATCAATCAATGATCGAACATAATCCTGAATTCTATTAAGTGTAACAGTTGGCACAGCACACTACCTCTATTGGTGCTGTAGGACCATTGTCATCTGTGGGTAATAAACAGCTATCTAATTGGATTTAAAACCCTCTCAATGGGAGTGAACTCATGCATAGTACTGTAGACTCAGTCAAATACATGGGGGTGGAGGGGACATAGATCCTAGAGAGAACTGTGTCTCTGTCATATCTCTACAGAAATGAAATATATTATCATATGCTAAATATAGATTCTTGTATTTACAGGCAAACATATGGTATACTACTCATCAAAGAAGGTTCTTTTTGCAACAGATGGAGGCCACAGCAGAACTCCATAACTGGTCAGACAGAGAATATGAGACTAAGAGATGCCAAGTCTCAAGTGATGCATCTACAGTTGAACCTCTACACTTAAGGCTCACAGAACACAGTGGAACAAGGGGTAAAGAGAAAACCAAAGCATCCCTCAACTCTCACCAGTGAAGCTTCCTCAAACAGCATAGTCCTAGCTACACAGGCAGCCACAACTGGCCAACTTTTATAGAATAAAGACTGCAGAGTATGTATACCTGGATAGGATTCCTGTATTGAACCTCCCCACCTATTACTCAAGGATCATTGTGGAAGAAGGGGTGGAAAAATAGTAAGAACCAGGGCTGGTTCACGAACTGAGGGAGGCAGAGTCTTTCAGGCTAGAGGCTTGCAGATGTGAAACTGTGGCAATGATGGCATTGAGTAGAAGACTCACATCAACTCAAATTAGATAAGGGCCCAGAGTAGAGGGATAGAAATTGGTGGCAGGCCCCACTAGTGAGTACTAGTGGGACAGGGAGAGTATGCTCACTTATGATCTCTAAATAGCCTGACCAGACTCCAGTGGACGAATTTTCACTAAAGGACATCTGGGCACTAATGCTTGACTGGGTAGGACTTAACATGTATGACAGAATACTTGAGTTCTGGTGGGGGTTGGGCGGGGAGGAATGGATAAGGGCCAGGGTCTAAATTTGATTAAGAATGTTGTATCAAATCTACAAATCTCAATAAAAACATTTTATTATTTTTATTTTATGTGTATGAGAGTACTGTCTGCATATATGTAAGTGCACTGTGTCGTGTGGGAGTTGGGAACTGAACCTGGATCCTCTGCAAGAGCAGCCAGTGCTTGTAACTGCTGAGCCATCTCTCTGTCCTCCAAGGAGTATTTTTTATGATGATGAAATCAAAGCTTAGGAAACTTAAGCACCATTTCAATGACTTGTATGGCCAATCTTTTCTAAGCTTTTCTGAATGGTTGTGTGGGGAACCAGAAGATACTACTGAGATATTAAAGGCTAATATATGATGATCTAGAAATAACTTTGGACATCAGTTTTCTAGAAAAGTTAAGCAGCAACCTCAGTACAAAGGTATTAAACGTCATGCTTAAAGATTTTTAAAGTCAGTAGACAACTGCAAGGCAGGTTTAGAATTGTGATTCTCTCATCTATACAAATTAGAATAATCATTTCTCTGCTGCAGTGTCATTTTGTAGATAACTCAGATAGTAAAAGTATAGAAATACTCTTCCTTCATGTATGTTAGAGAACTTAACCTGTGGACTGTCTGCAGTAGCTCTAACATTAATTCATTTTATTCTGCTGCAGTTTTTCAAGCTATCTGACATGACGCTTTGCTCATTTGTTGGCTATCTGAATGTATAAATGTTGGGTGCCTTTCCCTCCTTCTGATTCCCAATCTTGTACTCTTCCCCCTGCATGTAAAATCAACCATGTCACCCATGGAAGAGCACTGGAGTGAGTCCAAAGAAAACCACAGTTTCTATCTGAACTCCCAACAGGAACTTTAGGGGTTCCTCTTGTATCTACCCCAGAGATTCCTTCACCTGAACACTACACTGCAGGAATCTTGTTCATGCTAGGCCAGACTTCTGCTTCCCTTCTGCCTGACTGCTTTGTTGTTACCCTGAGACATGGCTGAGAAAAGCATACAGGATGATATGATTTACCTTCCTGGAAAGAAATTCTTTGCAAATTCAATTTAACTCTGGTAATTTCATAGACCAGAGAGCTGAAGGAGAGGGGAATATCCCTCTCTATTCTTGGAGCTTTTCCTATCCTTTAAAAAATATCTTACAGCTGGGCATGGGGATGCATGGCTTTAATCCCAGTACTGGGAGGCAGAAGCAGGCAGATCCAGCAAAGTCTACATAAGCCATTTCCAGGTCAGCTGGAGCTGCAGGGACACCAGATCTAAAAAAAAAAAAAAAAAACCCATAAACAAACAAATAAATAGATAAATAAATATGCCTTTAGTTGAATTTTGATTTTTCAGGTAAAAGATTCATGAAATTAATGTTCAGAAAAAGAAGGGTTTTATTACTCACTGAATTAGAGGCAAGGGGAGATGATATTTCTAATAATTTCTTTAGGTGTCAAAAAGATCACAGATGCTCTTTTAATGTTATGAAGACAAAAAATTTTCTTGTGTATTTCCAGCAAATAAAACCCATGAAAAATACACTGTTTTCTGTAATTACATGGTTACCAGAGAAACTGCGTATAGAAGTTCGCCTAAGCATAAGCTAAAAAATTGAAACATTTTATAAATTTGTACAAGATTATTTCAAAAAGTCTGGGCCTGTCATGCCACCAAGATCCTTGTGGAACTGCGAGGGTTTTTTAGCTGTATAGGAAATGACACTTGAAGGTTACCATTCCTGTTTTTTGCTGTGAACCTTTTAAATGAGTGTTTTCTAGAAATGCAAGTCTTTAGGTAATTTTTTAAAAAGCCTTTACAAAATCAATGTTTGATTGTAGGTTAGAGAAACACGCAAATACACACACACTTTATAAAAGATATTTACTAATTCAGAGTAAAATTTTTAGTTCTGAAAATAGGAATTTTTAACTTTTCAAATATTTCACACAAAGATTATGTATGATTTCCTTTAAATAACTGAATTATTATCTAGGTATTTTAAGGATATTACCTTCCTTGAGGATTGTTTTTCTCTTCTATAGAGTTGATCATAGTCTCTCCATAGTTATCTCATATGTATTAATATATTAGTGTCTATGCCTATATAGCACCATATATGTGCATGTGTGAATATGTATATGTAGGTTTATACACTCATATCTATGGCATTTAGCATTTGGTAGATGTCCAATAATAATTAGAAAATAGAGAGTTTTAGAAATTATTAGAGATTATTTAGTTCAATATCCTATTTAGTGAGGACAATTGCTTCTAAAATATAATTGTCATGCAACTTTTCCTTAAACTCCTCCAGGGACAGGAGTCTCACTACTTCACATGGTGGTCTATATGATTAAAAGACAGCTGGCTTTTGTCAGAATCTGCTCCCTATGGCTGTTTTCCATCAGACCTAGTGGTTTATTAGAAAACAGAACAAGCCCACATCCTTTCCACTGAGGCAGAGCTTTAGATGTTAGTAAGAGACAGGCCATATGACAAGTTTCTTCACATCTCATCTCTGACTTTCAGTTTCTACTACATTAAATGGGGATAGCAGTTCTTCCAGTTTCTCATCAAGGCTTTGGCTAAAGATCAAAATAAAATGCCAAATAGGAAACTAGTTTGGAAACTGTAAAGTATCACACATACCGACTATTATAATTTTTTCCTAATCTTCCTCAATTAACTTGACTGGAACAGAACAGTTGGCCCTACTGGGGAAATGAGAAGAAAGTGGCCTTTCCTTGGCTCAGTTCTGCCCTCTACAGTCCCAAAGCCTGGAAACTGATTTGTATCTTCTTGGTTTCCCTTCCTGCTTTCTCAGCATGTAGCTGCCTCCCTCCCTAGACCCCCCTTTGATGTTGTTCACCCATTTAGTTAAATGCTGTTTTGATGAGGTTGCCTATTTTGGTAAGTGCCCCAGGGAATGTGCAGAAGGGTTTAATTCCCTTTTCTTTCCCTAATGTTTATCTAATGGTAAAGGACTGAGAATAAGTTTGATATCCCTGGAGACCCTAGGCTGAATGATTCAGTAATATATGTGTCTAGGGGCTGGCTGAGAGACGAAGATTTCTGAAGTGGGTGTGTGAAGACACTCAGCCATCATGCCTGGTGGGGTGTCACTCATTAGGAGGCATCCCAGGAGTGTAGTAAAGGATAGCATGGAAGAACCAGAGTACTGAGATTAGTACAGCAAGGTGAGATGAACACGTGCCCCAGAATGTACATCCACTGTACCACAGTCAATGCCGGCCTTCACTCTCAGAAGTGAGAATTGGAGGGTATGTTATATGTTCACATGAGACATAAGGCAGATACCTGCTGTGAGTATTTTGATAATTAAATTGATTATACAATTATAATATCTACTGGACAGTGCCATCCACAGCTACCTTCCTCCAACCTGCTCTTCCTCTAATAGTCTCTACCCAGGGAAGGGTATCACCATTGTGAACAAAAGGTCCCAGAAAAATGCTGCAACTTGAACTGAACTAGCAACTGATTAACACTTCATTGACTGTGGAGAGTTTGGAATGCTGCTGATCCAGAGCTTACCTACAATTAGGGCTATCTTTAGCCTAAATAGTCATTCCTTGCCCATCTCTGTTTCTGACCTTAACACGTGGTGACTAATACAAAGAGACAGTTCATTCTCACCAGAGGGCTAAGAATGTCATCAGATAGTATATGAGACCTACAGTAGAATCTCCCGCCCCTTGCTGTGGCCTTTTAACTGAATGCACCTAATGGAATGTACCCACCACGGCATTTGAAAAGTGTCTTCATTTATGACTTTTCTTTGTTCTGTTACTATAAAAACTCTATGAAATTGCTTCCACACTGGAACATGGAATTTTGTGGGTAACCTGTATCTGTGTTCTGGGACCCTGGTCACTCATATTTGGCTCCAGAATAGATTATCTCATATCCCCTTTGAGGTACGAGTAATAGGCATCTTTTCTCTAGGCCCCTAAAACTTTAATTTCATTTTATTTTACCCAGTCCCTGGCTTCAAGTTTCACAATCCAAACTATATCCTCTGTTATGTTAGTCATTTCTGTAAATTCCTCTTTGTAATTATGCTTCTGATGTGTATAACTGAATAATCAAACCCTGTACCTGCCTCTTGAAGTAAACCTCATATTTATCGTTTTTAATTTTCCATTAATTTACACACTTGACAAATATATTTTTATTTTTAAATATTTTATTTATTATTTTAATTTTATGTATATGAGTGTGCTGCCTGTGCGTATGTAAGTGCGCCTGTTGAGCAGTGCCCACAGGTGTGAGAGGAGGGCGTCAGAGCCCCTGGAACTGGAGTCACAGATGGTTGGTTGTTAGCTGCCATGAGGGTGGTGGGAATTGAACCTGGGTCCTCTGCAAAGAGAGGTCAGTGCTCTTAAGACCACTGTGCCACCTCTCTAGCCCCTCATTTGAAATATATACTGAATATACTTAATTCTTAGAGTTCAAATGGGTTGATGTTATTGAATTAATCAAATTTGGTTAGCATCTCCTGAGAAATTAGCTACAAAGCCATTTGAAACTATTGCCCATTGTACTTGTGATTTAAATCAATTTTCTATCATATTCTAGAGTGTTGCTTCTAAATTATAAATTTTACTATATTATTGTTTCTAATGCTTATCCACTGGCTAGGAATATGTTTCAGTATGAAGAAAACTGCACTAAAGTAATATCTTTCTCCTTTCCACTTCCCCATCACTGGATGTCGTTTGGGTAAGGAGTAACTTGTCTGAACAATAGGAAAAGCAACAATCTTGTCCTCAGCTTATATTATCTTTCTGGAGTGATCTTGCTACAGACAGCATACCCTTAGTTTTGCTTTCTGCTGTTTCTCTACTGCCTGTGACTTGGATGGGGGAATAAATTTCTCAGGTTTAGTATGTGTGCTGGTTAGTTTTTGTCAACTTTATACAGACTGGAGAAGAATGGGAAGAAGGAACTTCAATTGAGGAATTTTTTCCATCAGACCGATTGTGGGCAAGTCTGTGAGGCATTTTCTTAATTGTTCATTGATGCAGGAGGGTCCAGCCAATTGTGTAAAGTGCCATTCCTAGGAAGGCAAGCCTGGGCTTTGAGGAAGATAGCTGAGCAAGCTAGCAAACGCTTTCCTCTGTAGTCTTGGCTTCAGTTATTGCCTCCAGGTTCCTGTATTGAGGTCGTGCCTTGGCTTTCCTTGATGAAGTACCATACTGTAAGATGAAATAAACTCTTTTTTTTGGTCATGGAAGTTTTGTCAGTGTTTTATCACAGCAACAGAGGAACAAACTAGGACAGTGTATGTTGCCATCCCCTTCAGTCATGCTCTCCAATACAGCTTCCCCAAGTAATCATTTATCTTTTACTGAGTTCTGATCTTGCATGAGGAGCAGAGCTTTATCCTACTGAGTCCCTCAGTCTCCAATATCCAAGAGTAATTTAACTTCTCCAGTCTATAAACAGTAAAATAAAAACCCTACCTCCTCTTCTGGTACAGTGAGAGTATTTGCTTTTCTGATGTTGATTAGTGTCTTTCCTCTCCTCAGTATTCTTTCTTGGGAAGTCATCTTTTATGACAACAGGCTAAGTTTCCCAGAGATCTTATCTGAGCAGGTAGAAGTAAGTTTGTTTTAGGCTTGGTCTCTGAAAACTAGGCCTTAAACTCTCATCAGCCACACATACATAAGAGAGACCACTGATAGTTGATTCTAATACTGAAGTGGCTTTGAGTTCTCCAGCTGGACTTGAGCCTTTGCTAATACTGAAGAGGCCACTGCCTATCTGGCTTTGAAACCTCTTGATTATGTGAGTGAAAGCAAATCATCCTTGCCATGTTTATAAATAATAATGAAAGCATGTTTTATAATTTGCTTGCAAAGAGCTTCTTCCTTTATTCATCTTATGTTCTCAGAAAACCATGCTCATACTAAGTGCACAAAATTCATCTAATTTTAGAGATGCAGAAACTTGGTCTTAGGTTTGTGACTTTGCCAAGGTGCCTGAGCAAATTCAAAGCAAAGCTTGAGAAAGTCCCTTAGCATTAGAATCAGAAGGGCAGTTAGGAATCTCCTTAACAAAACATCTGGATAGAACTTTGTATTATTGAAAACATAAAATACAACAGTTGGAAGGGACCTTGACATACATATGGTCCAACTACTTTCCTTGATAGATGGGTAAAAATGTGGTTTTCTTGAGGTCTTGAAGATAATCCGGCAGACATCAGATTAGATAACTAAGTCTCCAATTCTCTGTCCGGGATTTATTTATTTATTTATTTATTTATTTATTTATTTATTTATTGTCAGAGCTCCTTCAAGAAGTATAAGTCTCTTGTACAGACTGGGAGAATATTAACCTTAGAGAGGCCATAACTGAAGAATGGGCAAACTACTATTACCTTTGGAATGATATGATGAGCAAAGGTTTCCTCTAACTCTTGTTATGATTATGTCTCTTTGTCACTTTGTAGGTATTATTCATCTAGGCCTTCGGTTTTTATATACTATTAGTCAGTCCCACAGACTTTTTTCTCACTGTTTTCTACTGTTTCCACTGTGTTATTGATATACCTTTAGGAAATAAAGTATTTATGGATTCCAGGTTCTGCGTTTGAGTTTCAAGTATACATTTTTTCTCTATGACATTCACAAACTGCCACTCAGCATCTGTGAAATTGAGTGATAAAGCATGCATTTATAATGAGTGCTATAAAAGGGAAAATCAGGATTCTATTAGGGAACAGAATGACCCACTCTAGAACAGGTAGAGAATCTGGCTTATCTGAGGAGGTGGCACTTCAGCTAGAAATGAGTCAGAAGGAGAAGGAGCCCAACAGTTATGAAAGCCTAAAATGGAAGGACATTAGAGTGTCATTCAAATTCAGTCCTCTGACTAATCCTTCTACCAGTCCCTAAATAACATAAGCATGTTCCCTCTTACCTGTCTCTAATGCCCTTCCCCCATGTCTCCGTCTGGAATATCAATCTCCAAATGTTATATTTCAACTTAATCAGTGTCCCCCAAAGTAGGCATAGTTTCTTTCAGTATCTTCCCAAATACTTCTTTTTTAACTTTAGAATAGTGTATGGTAATAAGCACATATTATCTTCTATTGAGTACTTGTTCTGTGCCATGAACTTTGTCAAATATTTGATCTGAATTGTTGCATTTACTTATGTGACAGAGACTAATTTTATTCTCCTTATTTTGTAGAAAATAAAGTTTCAATTTAGTCATATGCCCTGGCTAACAGACTCAGAATCTGGATTAGAACCCCAGGCCTTTTGCCTTCAGGACCCACGATCTTAAGTCTTTGTGTTATGATCAAACTATCTCTAAACACATTTTCCCCATCAGACTCAGGGATTCCTGAGGGTGAGCTTTGGGGTGATCGATCAATGTATATTTAGCACACAGAATAAGCCTTGGCACAAAAGAGTTAACTAGTACCTAAAGAATGTCTTGGCAATTATAAATCCTGACCAATAAGGACAAAATCACATAACTCATAAACAGGTCTGTCCCTTCAGCCTTCAGGCACAGTCTCTACTGTGGCCTCTGCTGATCTGATTTGCTCTGCAATTGACAGCATAGGTCCTTTGCCTTCATCCCATTAATGGCATTAGCATCTAATCAATAATGCTCGGCATTTCATTTTATCACTTTAATTAACAAATTCAATTTGTTCAGACCACTGTGAAAACAAATTAAAAGCCCAAGAAGTCTCCAGAAGGGGAGGGAAGACAGGCCTCTGCCCAATTAAACTGGGTGCTGATCTTTGAAGCTCACAGGGAGCTGGGCATTGTTCTTCAACCATCTTCCTATTGCAGAACTAACAGTCTCGATGATATAGGCAAGGTCAGGCAAATCAGTCTCTGCATCTTCTAGTCCTACTTTGTCCCTTTCCATATTGGCCAAGTGGGTGTCCCATTTGCCTTCAAATTGTTTTCATCTCAGAGGGTTCATTTTCTTTGAATGTAAATTCAAAAATAACAACTTTAATAAAACCACCAGGGGATAACTTCAAGTATCTGAAGATAGTTTTAGTTGTCTCCTCTGGGGGAGGATGCTACAGTATCCAATGAGAGACTGCAATGCTGCAAACATCTTATAATGTAAGGGTAGCATTTCTTAGCAAGTAGTGCTAGGATTGCAAAGCTCTGTTTTAGTTTCTCTATAATTTTCAAAGCACCCTCCTTGATAATTACAATGTCCCTGTGAGGTAAAAAGGATGGAGATCACTGACTCCCATTTAAGAATTGAGGAAGTTGCTCAAAGAACACTAGGGATAAGCAATAGTGATGTGATGTCATCAGACTAGATCCTTTTATCTATAAACGAATTAAGAGTGAAGAACATCTCTCAGAAGTGTCAAGTAATGTTTTGAGGACAGAGAATGGCTCACAGCTATGTGATTGTGCCTTGCATACAGCGTAGAGGACAGATAAAGATGAGGGCACTTGCTCTGCTTGCTCATATGATAGGCTGTTTTAACTTAGGTTCAGTGGCCTCTGACCTGAGAGGAAAGGTCTTTGATGAGTGCAACTGGAACCTCCTCCCCCTACTCTCAATTGTTATATCCAATAATTGCAAATGAGCCAGACTTTTGAGTAGAAGACAGACACTGAAAAGAACATTTGGTTCTTAATCATTGGTTATTCAACTGTGGGATTCAATTTTCCTTTCTACTTGAGAAACTAAGAATGGAGGATTAAAGTTAAAGTGCATACCAATGTGTGGTGGGTAAAGATCAAAACCAAAATGTAAAGCTGGAATACTATGAAAAATATATTAGATGTGTTTTATAAAGTGGGACAGGAAGGGGAGGGAGAAGGCAGAAAAGAGGGAGAAAAGGGAGAAAGGAGGAAGGAAGACTGTTAGAAGTTACTGCAGAGGACCCACAGAAGCTTCAGAGTGAACTTGCACAAAAATGGAAGAAGAGTCCAGCAGGACGAGGCATCAGAGGGCAGGGATGGCTCCTGAAATAGCCAATATTAGATCTTCTGACAGTTTGGACACATGACCCAGATTACTGTCTCTGTGTATGAATTAAAAGATGGGTCACAAGTTCTATAACACTTTGGAGTCCAGGGTATTTGCTGTGAGATGTTCTTGATGAGACAATAACAAAGATGATGCTTCACAGTAAGTGACTTCCGAGGGCTGGGATGGAGAATTCGTGCTTCACTTTCATTTCAATAGGTGAAAGGTCCTCTGATGGCAATGACAATAATGAACATAGTGCTCAAAGGAACAAATTCCCACCCTAGTAGTGGTCTTAGGTAGACTGAGGGCTAGGGTTATAAAGTTCCAGATAAGTTTGTGTGAAAACCGGAAGGACTGTGCAAACACTTGGAATATTCTTTGAGATCACTGGACCCATGTGAGGGAAAGAAGTATTGTGAAGAAATGGGTCAGATCTTTCTGGACAGATAAGGGCACAAAGATACAGAAACATAGTTAACAACCTTCAGTTCATTAACAGGTTATTGAAGCCTATGTTTTCATGTATTATATACAAGGACGAAATTTTCAAAATGAAATCAAAGAGGTTAAGTCACTTACTCAAAGCTACATACCTAGGAGGTAACAGAATCAAATGTGAAAATGACTGTGTCTGCATCCGAATGACAATTTTACCAAATTACAACGTGAGGCCCCATGAGGGAAATGAGAGTAGCAAGAAGGGCCCACATCTCTTTGTCTGGCTTTGACTCTCACTCTCTAGTGACTTCATTTCTTGCCTCTGCAAACCAATGAGGCCTCTGGAGAAAAATACATCCCTGCTTTTCTGCTGTGGTAACTGAAACTAACAAGGTATTTTTCCACATTCGGGCATCACGGACATATCCATGTGGGGAAGCTTGACAGTTGCCATTTTTAAAGTCCAAGGGTGACATATTCCTGGTTCTTTGCCTAGGAACAACAAACAGATCTTTAATCAGGAAATGAATATCCCTGTTCCCTCATGATCTACTTAGAGACAGAAGCAGAATTGGCTGTGATGGGGTCATGGTGGAAAAACATGGCTTTAGAGCCAGATTGGCCTGGATTTGAGTTCTGAACACAAAGCTCCTTAATTTTGTGACCCTAGGCAAATGTCTTAATCTTCCAAATCCTCAAATCCCTCCTCTATTTAATGGAATAACAATAAAACTATTAAAGTGTGGTTGTCATGATTAAAAGAGATAACTTGGGCAAAGAACCTATATGGTATCTTCATGAAAGTAGATGTGAAAAAACATCATCTCAGTTTCTACGTTCTTAAGTCTTCTTCTGGAATTTGTGTTCCAATTCAATGTTGTACTCACAGAACTTAAAACAAAGTTCAAAGGACTGGAGAGATGGTTCGGTACTTAAGAATGTTTACTGTTCTTGCAAAGGAATCCCGAGTGGATTCCCAGAGTCCACATTGGTGGCTCACAACCACCTGTAACTCCAGTTCCAGGAAATTTGATGCCTTTTTCTGACCTCCATGGACACCTACACTCATGTAGAACACATAAACTCACACAGGCACACACACAAACACATAACTAAAAACAAACAAATACTTAAACAAAGTCCAAGATATAGTGGGCTCACAATGAAACTCACAAATGAAAGTTTGATGTAGAGCTGGAAGAAGAGTGGTGAGGAAGAAAATGATTAAGGATTATGGTCAACTCAGAATTGAATCTCATGTCCTGTACTCTCTGACTTCTGTGTGATTTGAGTAAATTATTACCTTCTCTTAGCATTAGTTTCCATGTGGGTAAAATGAGAAGAATACCAACTTGCATGGCTTTTGTAATGGTGGAAGGTTACACACATAAAGTACCCACATATTACATACCTAGCAATGACATGGTATCAGCTATGACTATTCCTACCAGAGATTTCATCTAGACTCTCATTTTAAACAAGTTATATGGGCATTAGCATTCCCCCTTATTTCGGTTATTTTCTTTGCTATAGAAAGTCAGTCCTATTGTGTTCCATGGAACTTTAAGTTCCACCTTAACCTTTGTATTGTCAATAGTGCCACACACTACAAACATAACACTGCACCAGGGCTAAGAATCAACGGCAAAGGAATTGACAAAGTTACCGTTCTCACAGGACTTATATTCCAAGGGGTACAGTAGTCAAAAGAAATAGTAAGACAACATTTTGCTTCATGAAAGTTGCAAGTGGCTTCAGTTGTATATGCTTTTGTTTCTTAGAACAGATTATAAGCTCATGTTAAACAAATCCTCTGAGCTATTCAGAATAAAGTTCTGAAGATGCATCAAAGGTAGAGACCTTTCAGGACCAACAAGGCTGCTTAAAGATATTTCAGTTTCTTCATAAAGCATTTTGACTCTCCCGAGTCCTTATACTCCCACAGATACTACCACCCAGACATGTGCCAAATCACACTTATTGCTGCATTTTCTCAGCAATATTCCAGGCATTGTGCCATACAACAAAACTACAAAGATGAAAGATGACTAAGGCATGGTTCCTGCTCTTATCTGACAACGTTCCTGTAGCCCGTGATCCAAGAGAGAAAACAGGACTAGAGACAGATGGGCAGCACCAAGTGATTATAGCTACAGGGCCACCGAGTCTCGGGAACCTGTGGCAGCAGCGGTAGTGTCTTTGCACATGTGATTCACCTTGTTTGAGATGGAGAAGGAACTAAAGGTCAGAGAAGGATTCTTGGGCTCATAAAGCTATCCCGAAACACAGATCAATGGAGCAGCAGCATGCTAGGGTTAGACAGGTTGCACGGCATCAGTCTCCAGTGTAGTCTCCTTCCCAGGACTGGAAGCAACATTTCCCAACTGGACAATCCAACATGCCAGAGCCTGTGACAATCACAGAGGATACACAAGTGAACAAAGCACTGGCTTGCCCCAGAGAGCTCAACATGCTATGAAAAGTAGAAGTCAAGGCAGCAGCATCATGAATGAGCTCCCTGAAAGGGTATCTAATTGTAGGCAGTTAGCTCTAAACACATGTACATTTGAGCACCACTAAATGAACTTAGTAGGATGTGTGTGTGTTTGTGCACATGCATATATATGTATACATATAAAACCAGAATAATTAAAGAAGAGGTCAGGAACTTGAGAGGAATTGGGAGGAGCCTGGGAAGAGTTAGAGGGACAAGAAGGGAAGGATGGAAATGATGTAAATATGACATTCACATATAAAATATTCAAAGAATAAAAATAAAAGAAAGAGAAATGTGTGGTGCCGCACACCTTTAATCCCAGGACTAAGGAGGCAGAGGCAGGTGGATCTCAGTGAAATCAAGGTGTGTATCAAAAACACAAAAGTAAAGGAAAGAAAGGAAGAAAAAGAAAGAAAGGAAGGAAGGAGAAAGGAAAGAAAGAAACATTTTAAAAGGTGAATCAAGTGCCCCCAGGCTTCGCTGGCAGAAATGCTAATGGTGGCAATTACAGAGACCATGAGGGCACTGCATTGGGATATCCCTCTTTACCCTCCCAGCTCTGAGAGTGAAGAAACACTGCACATATCCTGTAATATTGGGCAACACAGATTTGTCATCTTCATTTTAAAGGTGAAGAAAGTTAGGATTCAGGAGAGAGACCCAGTCAAGAATCAAGATCCAGAATCTGAACCAAATACTGTAACCCTGCCTCAGGTTATTTTATGTTGCTACAACATGATATAAAACTAGATCACTTATAAAGGAAAGAGGTTTATTTAGGTTGTAGTGCTGGAGACTGGAAGTACAAGATCAGAGCTGCCTGCTGTGGAAAAATAGAAGCCCAGCTGCATTCTCATAGACGAGACAAACCAGAAGGGGCCTTGGTTTATAACAATGTGCTCTTGTGGTAACAAATCCAGTTCCTAGAAAAAGGTATTAATCCTCCTTAGTGATCTGATCACCTCTTAGAGATCCCATCTCATGCCATAATGATAGTCAAATTTCAATAAGACATTCAATAAAATTCAATGACATTCAAATAGCAGCAGTTCCACAGTGAGGTCCCAGGGAACACTCCAGTCAAGCATTTTTATGCATACCCTGGGTTTTGGTTCAAATGTACCCAAACACCTGAGAAGGACATGCAAGCCACTTCATTAGATCTGCAGCATTCACTGGAATTGTTTCAGGTCCAAAGAACATATCATAAATGTGAGATCACTACTTAAGCATCGAATGTGAGAGCGTTTGCCCTGTTCTGGTTCTGGTAAATACAGCTAATAAGGAAAAAAATTCCCAAAACTTTCTTGAGCAAAATCTGACATTCAACTCTGTATTGCTAAGTTTTTCATTCATTGTACAGAGACAGTGCTAAGCATCCACATAGCACATGCATTCTGCAGAGTTCTGAAGCTTATCTTCCTGGTTTAAATCCCTTCATCATTAATTTGCTGTGTGATAGTACAAAGTTACTTTTCTTTGGGGACTTTGGTTTCCTCATCTGTATAAAGGGGATTGTAGAAAGTCAGTAATCAATACATACACACAGTATGTGCTTAATAAATGTTCACTATTGTTCATTATTGTCATTACTATGGATATGTGAGTAAATATTCTGATGAGCTTCTGCCCATGCTATTCTGCTCATCAGGAGTACTCTTCTTTTCCCTACTGAAATTGAGTGCTCCATGTTCAGCCCATGACTTACCTTTGTTATGCCCCTTCTCATTCTCTATGTCTGAGAAGTTGTCTGACAGGCATTGTGTTCCATTGTCTTGCATGACTGACCACACATTAAGTGAACATTCAGTGCTCCAGAATACCAAATTCCTAGACTGAGACCTATACCTTATACCTCATGATCTAGTCAGTAAACATCTGTTGAGTGAATATATGAGAACAAAGAAACTTCTAAAATTATCTGTGCACATACATTATAGGAGATGTTCATATCACCCAGCAATAGTTGGATCAGGAAACCAGGGTGTAGGAGAGCAATTGGTTAGAACACCAGTTGCTTGAGATCTGATTTGGGCCTGGCCACCTCAGGCACAGGTTCGTGGGGACCTTGTGCTTCATTCCCGTGCAATTCAGTTTCTTCATTTAAGATGAAGTAGCTGAATAAGATAAAGTCAGAGAGCCCCTGTAACTCTAGACTTTGCACCAGAAGGTAAAAATGCACCCAGTGTGTTCAGTTCCCTCCATCATTACTTGATGCTAGGCTCTGTGCTGCTCATTGGGGACTCAAAAGAATGATGCTCATTCCCTGTCCATCAGCATTTACAGGTGAATGGAGAACCCAGACCCACACACTGCTGATGGGAAAGAGGGAAGTAAATGAGGTCCAGAATAGAGGAGTTCAGTAAGGGGGCAATGTGGAGGACACAGGAATAAGAAGGCTGACCTGTGGAGACAGCTCCCAGGTAATCAGCATGGTGGAAGAGGGGACAGACTTGCAGAGGGCCCCCAGTGTACACTTGAGGCACCTATATAGGGTCCCCTTCTCCAGGAGCATCTTGCCTCTTTCATTTCATCTATCACATCATGTTCCTTTCACTGATTCTAGAGCACCTCTCGTTCCTACCAGTACCTTCTGTGTTGATATCTTCATTCTTCCACCCTACTCAATGAACTCTCCTCTAAAGTTCACATTCTCAGAAAAGCCTATCTCACAGTCCAGATGAGGTTTCTGCATTTTATGTATTCCTTTTTTCATTTTTAATATTTTTATTGAGTTTTTGTGCATTTCATACAATACATCTTAACCAAATCTAGACCTCTTCCCCATCCCTGACCATACACCCTAACCAGATTTCAGGGTTTCTGTCATGTATGTTAAGTCCTATCCAGTCAAGCATTTCTACCCAGGTGTCTCTCGCTTCAAGGACATTCCCTGGAGTCTAGTCAGCCTATCTAGAATCACTCCCTTAAAGAAGATCTACTCTCCTTCACCCCACAGTAACAATTTGTCAATAGTTGCTTGGTTAGGGTTGGGGCCTGCTGCCCATTTTCCTTGCTCCATGCTGGGATTTTGTCTGGTTAAGTCTTCTTGACATCTGTTAAATAATTTACTATGTGCTCCCTGGCTTCATGTATGTTTGCTTGATGGAATGAAGGCCTTGCTTACTCACTGTTTCACTTGTGATAGAATAGAATCTCAACAGTTTTTGAATATATTAAGTAGAGTCTCAATAAATGCTTGCAGAATGAGTGACTATAAGGACAAAGATGCTGCAGAATGGGGGAAAGCCACTGCCATCTTTTTCTTTTTCTATTACATCAAAATCTACAATGTCTGTTGTTAATGCTTTTAATGCCTTTTAGTTACTTCCTCCTCACCTTTTTTCTTTTCTTTTCTTTTGGCAGTAACTTCAACTGAGCCCTTAGAACTTTAAATCCTTAAAATAAGTCCATAAAATGGAAAGAATAAACAAGGACCGCCTGCCATAACTTACCAACCTTTCCTGTCTCTCAAAGCACTGCAGCTCCCTGAAGGAAAAAATCAGACAAGGCAGACCCCATCCACCAATTCCAGATGAGGTCTGACAGGACAGCAATAGGACTGAATGATCATCTTTTACTAAAGTACAAATGACAAATTATCTTTTAAATCTCTCTCTCTCTCTCTCTCTCTCTCTCCACATCAATAGGGTATTATGAACACAATGTGATAAAAATAGAAACTATTTTTCTTAGCATCATTCCTCAAAAGCAAGGCTGACTTTTCATAAGGGCTGGAAAACAGGTCCCTAGAGACAACTGAATCATCTCCTTTACTTACAGATGTGAAAGAGAAGGCTGGAGAGGGCAAAAGACTTGTTTACCGCACACAGCCAAGCAATGTAGCAACACAGAGACTGGGACTGGAGGAGGCCGCTCCTCCCCACACTTGCCTGATCTCCAGCTCTTCGTTGGTTGCTTTGCACTTTGTCAGCAATTCTAAGTCCAGGCCTGCTGCCCTCCCCTTGTTCTTGCTCAGCTTGGCTTTTCCCCTGATTCCCAGTGACAGCCTGCATGCCCCAGCTGCCCTTGCTGAGCATGGGCACTCTGTAGATGACTGTTTCCTTTCACTGATTCATCCTGTGCCATCTGCTTTCAGATTTCTTCAGGAAATCTCAGCATTTCTGCTGTTCCCTGAGCTCTGTCACTTCCTCCTCCCCTGATGATGGAGCCCAGAAACAGCTGCTTTAATTTAACCTTCCTCTCCAGACTACCACTTTCTGAAATCTGCACCACCTATATTTTACTTTCTTACATTTTTGATTCACCAATTTCAGAGAATTAAGAGCCTAAGAAACAATGCTCTTTTGGAGGAATCCTAATGATAGTGTTCATTCACACCTTTACATAAGTGACATTTAGTTCACAGATAGTTCTGTGACACTTAGCATGTACAAAACACTGTGTGGACACAGAAGGGACTGCTAAGGGAGTGGAAGACACATTTGCAGCCCTGGCCATTGACAGAAAAAGATGAAAGAAATAAATGAACGATATCTCTTTGGGGCGAGAGTAGGAAGCCTGGGATAATGGCAATAATATTTGTTGAGCTCTACTCAGTGCTACAGGGTGCTAACCCAGATTTTTCATTTGAGGGACCAGGAAAGAAGGAATCTGTATTCTGGGGAAATGTCAGAAATCATAAAGCATTTGGTATGTATCTGGAAACTAAGTGTAAAAAAAAATCTTGAAATCCCTTGTTCAAAGGATCTAAAGTAAAAGAAGGTTGGAAGACTTTTAGTGTCTGGAGTCCCACATGATATATTCCCCCCAAAGAGAAACCAGGGGGAGTTTCTCTTGCTTCCACAGAGGTAGAGGAAAGACACCATGGACTGAATTCTGACCCTTTCTTAAGAAATCTAATGAGACTGTGGGAAAAATGAAGAAGTTGTTATTTTCAAACTGGCTGATTGATCTGGTATTGCTGAGATAATGAATTCTGAGGTGTAGGAAGCATAAAAGATGGATAATATCATTTCAACTCCCACGTAGAGTTTATATGGAGAACCAGAAAAGAGAGAAAAGGGACAGTGACAATTAGAGACTGGGACTCATTCTCCAAGTCATTGTTGCTGTTGAATAGAACATATTCCAAAGAATCCATGAAGGAATCTATATAAAAGTCAGACATCTGTCAGGTACAGAAGGTAAAAAAGCAGTTTGGGAGAGTGCCAGGATACACGGACCAGGGGCCCCTTTGCATCCTTCTCTTATGTACTTCATCCTTAGTGAGCTAGGAAGAAGAGATGAATAAAACCTAAGGAAGGGCTAGTGCTCTATCGCCAGCTCTGCAAGCTTCTTGCTGGAACAGGCCTCAACTAGGTGGATGGGAAGAAGGAACATTAAACCAAGTTCTGAGTTTTTAGAGTTGTCTGCAGCAGGACATTTTAAATTATTGAATTGAGTCTGTTTTCATTAATAAGGTGAATTAGAGCTTTCTATTAATTGAAAGGGAAATTTTCATCCAGGATAAGATAATGACTACACCTTTGACTAGGCCTAACACATTGGGATGAGGCAAAAATAAAGCTGCTTTTATGAATGTACTCCGAGTCTGAGTATTATACCAACGTGTTATTGTCTACACATATATTAACACATTTAATCCCTAAAACAACTCTTGAGAAAAGTAATGCTATTGTTCCTATTTTAATAAATGAGGAGCCAAGACATGGGGAAATTAAGTAACTTGCCCATGGTTATCAGTTAGTCAAACATAAGCACCTTGTAAGCAATATGGACTTCCTGTGGGTGAAATATATTTGATCCCTAGGCTATATCTTCAGTGTTCTGCAGCTACAACAGAAATATTACTTGAGGTCTGCTTTCAGGATAATATGCTGTAAATGAAGGCATAAAAAAGGCTTTAGCCATCAAATTAGCCAGTCTGAGCCAAATGACTCATGAAGAAGAGTGTTCAAAAGAGCCTGGGCAGCCAAAAATGACAAATACCCACTAGGATGGAAGATCCTTGCATCATCTTCCAGTGCTTGGAGCTGAGCAGATGTTCTGTGAAGGTGAGTTTCTTTTCTTCTTTCACTTGCACAGACTTCCATCCATCTGATCCTAAAGCTCTGAGGAGGTATTAATAATGTGTATGGGTAGACGAAAAGGCCACCATGTACTATTTATTTAAGACTTTCACAGAGGAATCATAAATTTAGCCTGTGCTGCAGACACATTCTAGAGACAGTCTGCTGCCTGGGATTTGGCTCAGAGCAGGAACAACATGCTTGGCATTTGCCTAAATCCAGCCTAGCTCAAAGGTAGATAGCCTGATTCAGTTAGGGTAGCTGAAAATTGGGCTCTAATTTACTTTCTGGCTTTTGAAACACAGAATCATAGAAATACGGACCAAGAATCTTTATAGATCAATGGTAGATAATAAGATCAACTGGTGCTGTTGTCCTGAGCAGCATCTTTAATGGGCTCTAGACACTTGTACCTACTGGACCACATTATTCTTCCTCTGATACTCAGACGCAGAATTGAACTTATGCCTTAGTTTCCTGGTTTCCATTTCCATTCCCTTTCCTACTATTTCTCCTACTGCCCTTAGGGACCAAAGACTAATCATAAACCCTAGAATACTCAGAAATCTGTCAAGATATTAGCAAAACTTCTCCATTTGCCAAGTTTTGTCAGAAATGTAATATAGCTTCCATACAAGTTAATTCAATACTATCATTTATCAGTAAAATATAATTTAAAAGGTACTCCTCCACATATTATCAAATTTAACTCCAGTCACCTCTGTGAATTTTATTTTATTAAACAAATGTTTCTTTTCAGGTTACTACTTTTTCATGGTGCCAGGCACTGTGCAGAGGTTCACTGTGCAGATCTGCACATGACACACAGTCACATTATGTGTACTATAAAGACTTAAAGATTGTTGACATCAAATGAGATATCATGTGGGAAACTGCTGCTACATTAAAACATGAGGTCATTATTGGTGTGGTTGCAATGAGTGGCTCTTATTATCAGCTTCTGCCTAAGTTAGAAGGGCTCGTAAAGGCACTGTGGTGGTTTGAAAGTGGTCTTCCTCCATAGGCTCGAGTATTGAACACTTGGTCAGTTGGTGTCACTGCAGAGATTCAGGAGGCGTGGCCTTGCTAGAAGGAGCACGCTATTGGAGGCAGGGCTCTGAGAGTTCATAGCTGCATCCCATTTCCAGTGTTGCTCTCTCTGCTTCTTGTGGTTACTTGAGTATGTGAGGGCTCAGCTTTCTGCTCTGGCCATCTCTACTGCCACATAATGACCCGTATTGCTCTGGAACTGTAAGCTCAATAAACTCTTCTTTCCATAAATTTCCTTGGTCATAGTATTTTATCCCAACAACAGAAGAGTCAGTAATACAGAAGTGGGTACCAGGAGTAGGGTGCTGTCAGGAACCTGACCATGCTAGTTTTGGAAGGAATATGGAAGACTTTAGAGGTATGCACAAGAAAAGTGATTGAATGCTGTAAGCAGAGCTTAATGAATGGGCTGTTTGCCTAATATCTGTATTCAAAATGATAGGATTATTAATAGTGAATATGTAGATCTATAAGTAAAAGGAGCAAAGGGGCAGAAATCAATATATAATGCATAGACTGGAAGAGAAAAAGGGCACTAGGAAGCTTAATGATGTAGCAGCTAAGGCACATCTTGGATGACTCTCTTTGATAAGGAAACTAATTAAGACTAATTAAGGAAAGGCCTTCAGATTTGCACTTGAACAATGAGAAAAATACCCTCACAGCAGGACCATACCCAGTTAAATTTCCAGCTTGTAAAGGGAGAAAGTGTAAGGAGTTTTCTGCTTCTAGAAAACTACAACATATAAAAGCTACTGATAATGTGGATGAAAGGGGCCAAGTTCCATTCCAAGCTAGCAGCCACACTTGGCAGTGTTCATGTGGTGCTGGCTTTAGAGGCATGAAAGATAGAAGAATGATGAAGTTATCAAGTCTTCCTCTGTGGTTTCAGAGAGTCACTGAGGTCAGGCAGTGTATAGCAGGGGAGTCCCTGTGTAATGAAGGCTCTGATAGGCCAGGAGGACCTGAGATTCCATTACATGAAGTTGAGAAGGTGAAGCCTGGTTTGCAGTGGAGACTCTAAGATGTTGGAGATGCAAGAGTCATGAGATATGTGCCAAGGAGAACTGTATACAGAGTGTGAAACCAGCACAAGAGAAATGTATGTTGCAGATAGTAAAGCAGGAGAGGTAGAGCCATCTAAAAAGTCCTAGATCTTGACATGAAGCTACATGATTTGGTGTTTGTGCTCCTGGATTCTTGTTTTGGTTCAGTGTGTCTTCTCTATGCCCCAATTCCTTCCTTTGGGAATGGGAGGCATATTCTGTGTCGTGGTATGTTGGAAGTATGTAATTCAATTTTTGATTTTGGAGGAATATAAAGGCTACATAGACACTTCTAATCACAGTAATATTTTTGCAAGTTGATCACCTTGTATAGATAGTGGTGTGGTTAGGTTTTGGACCTAAATCTTTATACATCTGCTGAGTTCATTCCCAGAGAGATGGGCTGATGGGGGAAGGCTGAGGCCTGGCACCCAGTGAGGAATTTCTCTCTTTTCCTTTACTTGTGTTGGCTCTTCATCACAGACTGCTTATTATTCAACAGTTTTGCATGCCTCCTTGTTTAACTTGAAATAATTTAAATGACAGAAGCTAGGCAGGTCCAGCTTTAAATTTCAGCTATGCCTCTGGCTATGTGACCCTAAAAAAAAGTTTTAACCTCCTTGAATATGATCTTTCATGAGTGAAATGAAGCAAATGCAGAGAGGAACATGAAATAACAGGTGCAAAGACCCAGCGACCAGCACAGGAAATACAAAGTAGATTATTCTCAGTATACAGTAGCTGAGCGTCACTAATCGCTAGCTATTACTACTACCTTGCCACACTGTGTGCCCTCACAGGTGGATGTCTGACCTGATCTAGGCTCTTTAATTGGAGCTGACCTTCTCTGGTTTCCTGCAATAGGAGGGAAAAAAGACTAGTCACAGACATTATCCCTACTGAATTTTCCCAGATCACCTTTCTTTTTTCCACAGATTATTCCCTGCCTTTTTCTTTCTGATAAAAACATTCTTCCCAAGATCCCTTAAAAGAACCCAAAATATAGCCAGCACATAACTGTCCTTGGATTCAGGGTGGGGTGTGCACAGAATTTCTTGACTATCAGTGGTGCCTTTTCACTACCTAGTCATGCCAACTGTTTATTTCAGTACCTAGATGATCCATTTCTTAGAAAGAGCCATAAATCCCAATACACTCAAACTCCAGTGCTAACAACAACAGATAAATTGCTTTGCTTCAGATAACCATTGCCTCTTAGGTACATTACAATCAATTGATGGCTTTCAATCACAAGAATCCTGCTCTTCTTAAATATTTAAAGGTACTTCATATCTTTAAGTTTTTTTCCCAATTGAAAAACAATTACAACTAGGCATAATGGCCCACATGTGTTATCCTAGCACTTGGGGAATCTAAGGTAGGACGACTGTTGTGAGTTTCAGGTCACCCTGTACCACAGAGCGAGGCCTTGTCAAACAATAGCAACAATAATGGCAATAATAAAAACAACAACAAAAGCCAAAGTAAATAATGATGAACAACAACAAAAGCTCTACAGGATTTTAGGGAGAGGAGGAGACAGCCTGTGGGAGTCTGAGACCATATCAGAAACCAGAGAAAGGAAGAAAAGAGGTTTTTGATAATTTCTAGGAAAATCAAACTGACTTATTCACTCAATCACTCAATAAATATTGATAGATAGATACCTCACTTTGGTGTGGGTGTTGATAAGAGGCTGCAGATGTAGAAACAAAGAAGGGATGGTCCTTACCCTCAAAGAACTGTCTTGACTCATATAATAGGTAGACAGACAAATTCAACAGAATGATTCAGTAACTCTTTACTTGTGACTGACTGAAGGGTATGGCATGCCTCTTCTGACACCACTGACTGCAACTTCACAGATGAGAGGAATTTACTCACTCATAATTTTAAACGTTTAAACATTGTAAATATATTAAAATACACAGACTAGCAGAATGAATGGTACCTTACTCTATCAATTTCAAACACTCTCCCATATGATTCTTTAAAAATATTATTATTATTGTGTCGCGGATGTGTGTGTGTATGTGTGTGTGTGTGTGTGTGTGTGTGTGTGTGTGTGTGTGCGTGGTGTGTACATGCTATGGCACCTGTGTGGAGGTCAGAGGACAAATTTTGGGAGTTGCTTATCTAATTCCACTGTGGGAGCTCCCTCTCTGTGTTGTTGCCTTTTAAACTATGGTGGTTAAGGGATGGGTAAACCTTTCATAGAAAAAAATACCTCTTTCCCCCCATCCATAACTCCTGTGTTGTGTTATAGTCAAAATCAGGGATGCAGTCAGCATTAAGATAATTCACATTCTGTCCATGTAATGACTGAGGTCTAAAGATCAAGAGAAAATGGCTGGAAAAATGTGTTGTTTTACAATTGCGCTATAAAATGTCTAAGAGTAAATTTACCAAGGTTTGAAAAGAGTTGATTTTTCTTCTGGCCTAGCTGAGAAAGATTTGGATTTCTCATCAGCAACACACAATACCAACATTTGAGAGATCACTGTGAGATATCATTCTTGACGGATAAAGGAGAGGTGTTTGTATTACTTTAAAGAACACTAAATAAAGAGGGTTATGGAACTGTAGAGCTAGATAGGTATGTATTGCTTCAATTTTAACAAACCCTAAAGAATCATGACATTATAATTCATAATAATGCCGCTACAGCTGGACATGGTGGCCCATGCCTTTAATCTCAGCACTTGGGAGGCATAGGCAGGCAGATCTCTGTGAGTTCAAGGCCATCCTGGTCTACATAGCTAGTTCCAGGCCAGTTGGGACTACAGTTGGGTCTCAAAAAGACCTAAATAAATAAATAAGTTTCTAGTTTTTTCTTGCAATGAGAAATATGTAATTAGGGAAGAGTCAAATATTTCACATACACAAAAAAATTGTTTCTGGAGATATTCAGGAAGAGATAGGAACTGGACACTAAGAAGGATCTCCACATGCAAGATTAGAAACAAAGACTGTATCATAACTGTATATTTCAACAACATTAAAATACTCTTTAATAAACCACTATAATTAGTCTATGAGTTTGGTAATTTAAAATCAACCTGTTTATATAGAGAGAATCCTTATAAAAATTTTCTCTCAGGGTCCTCAGATACTGTTCCAATCATTAAATACAGAAATTTGATCTTGAATGGGAACAACAAATTCAAAGGGTTTTATAATTGAGAAATACATTTTTTTTGGGGGGGAGGTGTTTTTGAGACAGGGTCTCCTTGTAGCCCCGGCTGGCCTGGAACTTCCTATGTAGACTAGGCTGGCCTTGAACTCACAGAAATCTGCCTGCCTCTGCTTCCTGAGTCCTGGGATTAAAGGCATGCACTGCCACTCTTGCAGAGAAATACATTTTTATTGGATTAAGTTTATGATATTTTATAATTTTTCAGTCAGCCAGCATTCCATCATGATTCATTTTGGGGCATCACTTCTATTATTCTTGAATGCTCAACCCTCTGTATGTCAAGAAACATTTTCTTGTCTTTACTGTGTTTGTCTTATGTTCCTTCATGCTTTCCCAGGGCTGGGTTAGGCAGTACTTCTTGGTGCCCACCATATCTTAAAACATAATACCATACTCACTGGGTTTGTGTTTGTTTCTTCTGTTAGATTATCAATTTCTTGAAGGCAAAGTTTTTTTCAATGAATAATATCTTTTAATTATACCCAGTCTAGCGTACAGAAGTGCTTAACACGTCATTTTAAAATCAGTAATTATTCTGTGAGGGGGATATACCTGGTAGAGTGGGAGGAGCACAAGAATGAGAGGATGTGGATTGGAGAACCAACTTTACCACCATTTTTCTGATCTCAAATATTTTCATACGTAAATTTGAGATGTAAAGATTGACTTTTCATGGTTTCCTTTGAAAAGGTAAAATAAACTATAAGAAGTACTTCAGCAATTTCCTGACTCATAGGTGATCTTCAAAAGTGGTAACTACTATAGCATATTATCAATAAGATATTCATTAAATTAATGAATTAAAGAAGTGTCTAATAGCCTAGTGAATGATAAGCATTGTTTTAGCAAGTAGGAACATAGCAATTATTCTTGTATAAAAGAGTGACAGTGACTTCGCTCTCTGGAAGTTATATGGATGAAGATTCTCTATCTGACATTTTCATACCCATTTTCTGGAGAAGCAAAGCAAGGTAAGAAGAACTAGATCTTACAGGATCTTCCATAGCATGATCAGAAAAAGCATTAGTGATAAGGATATTTAAATAGGTTCAAAGGAAGGGAAGAGAAGGAGAGATCTATAAAAGTACACGGAGAGTGTAGTCCTGTAACATCTAGCAATGGAGAATTTGTTAAAGAAAGAAAAAATTTCCCAAGGTCATGGGATGGCAAAGTGGCCAATGTGGCTACAGTAGCTTGATCCAGGGACTGGTGGCGAGGAAAATGTCAAAGAAGTTGAAGGCAGGGAACATGCTGTAAAGAGCCTCTAAGACCATGGCAAAAAGACTGTTTTTATCTGAGTAATATGAGAAACTGTTGAAGGGTTTTGGGCATGGAGTGGTCACAATATGACTTTCATTTGAGAAAGATTATTCTGGTGTCTAGGTGTCGAGTAATTACTGTGATGTTTATGGAGAAGGGCAGGAGCATCAAAGAAAGAATCAACAAAATGAATATGAAGATGTCAGCTGGAAAAACTTCTGTTAAAACATAAGCTCCCTTTAGCCAGCTATTTTAAGAATCCAGTGGATATGTAATGATGGATTTGGAACAAGAAAGTAGAGGTGAAAATGATAGTGATTAGCCATACAAATACATTTGATAATAGAATTAATAAAGTACATGAGTAGATAGGGTATTGAATAAAAAAAAGATGATTTGAAAGGTTTTGGATAGTATTCAAATTTACAGAAATGAGGGGGGATTATGGGAGCTTTTGATTCTGGGAACATATGATTCTGGAGTTTGAGAAACAGTCAATGAAGAAGATAAATATATATGTGGTATTTTAAATTATGAGATCAGATGAAATTATTAAGGATATAATACTGACATGAGAGACCTCAAGAACAAATTCTGGGATACTTCAATGCCAAGAGATTGAAGAGCTTAAAACAGACTGGCACAAGGCAGACAAAATTCCAGCATGTATGAAATATAATATATTGTAAAAATTCAATTAAAAGGGTCTAAAGCAGATTTATTAAGAGAATTTTTCAAGGGGAAATAGTTCCCAGTCTAACCTGAGGAACTATGGGTCACCATTGGCTGCTAGGAGGAATAGAGTCAGACTTTTAAAAGTATGACTCTTGGTAGGTTAACCAGGTTCCAGTGGATGGGTCTATACCAAAGGGGATTTGGGGGTACAAATATGACTCTATAGGCCTTTTATGTATGTGTGTGTGTGTGTGTGTGTGTGTGTGTGTGTGTGTGTGAGTGTATGAAGTTGAAATTGGGTGGAGGATAGGATGGGGTGCAGATAGGGGAGGAGATCAAAATATATTTTATGAAATATAATGTATTGTAAAAATTCAATTAAAAAGGTCTAGCAAAGAAGATTTGTTAAGAGAATTTTTCAAAGTAGTTTTCTAAAGGGAAAGAACTTAATTTGAAAAAGTATGAGCAGTCAGTTGTGTTAAAAGTTCATGTTACCATATCATCACAGAGAACACTGATCTTGTTGTAAAACACATTCTACTATTCAGTTGGTAGATGTAGGCTCACACCACATTGTTCCTCTGTAAGATGTGGGTATGAATTTCTGGTCACTATTTTCTTTACGTACTATGGATTACACATAATTGTTGTAAGCTCTGATAAATGCTTTACTGATCAATTATATATAACCCGCATCTACTGACACCATTTCTATGCCATGATCTGATCTGGGAAATGGGGACTGACAGAGCACACTGTACCTTTGTTCTTTACCTTTAGACAGACCTCAGTCTGTGTGCAGCAGGGGCGTGGGGTATCTGTGGAACCTCTAGGAAGTGTAGCTTAGTTGGAGAATGTGGGTCACTGGGGGACAGGCATTCTGGCAGGCTGCAATTCCTGTGAGGTGTCTGCTTTCCTAACCCATCCAGATAAACAGCTTCATATTCCTGCAGGGCCATGAGCTCACCATGCTATCCTTCCTGTGGACTATACTGTCTCAAGTCACGAGACAACATAAATCCTTCGTTCTCTCAGTTGCTTCTTTGAGGCATTGTACAACAGCGATGAGAAAAGTAACAGTAATATAAAGGTATAATATGTGCGGTTCTGGAAAAATTCTCCAAGCACTGCAGTAAGAGACAGGAACTTGTAGTAAAATGGCAGCCCCAAAAGGCCATAAAAAACTCAACAGGAGAGAAGATCCTTAGGAGCTTGCTTCTAGAGTGTAAATCACAGAAGAGTCAGAGTCAGCCCCTGAATGCCAGTCATTTATATCTCTCTCGCCTTCTGATTTACTTGGAGTGTCAGCTGTTAGCGGAATCAATACCTTTTCCTTGACTTAAGAAATTGATTTTTCACAGTATCCTTCTTTGTCACAGACAAGAGACCAAGAAGTCGAAGCCCAGACTGTTACACTTCTGAGAGGGAACAAAGGCCAACGAGGAAGAGCTGTTTATTGGCAGAAGCAGATCATATGGTAACAGGGAATTGAGGGCATGAGGTTTAGGGAGGTGGGGCAGTTGAGGAGAAGAAACCATGGCTTCCACTCCAGAAGGCTCCTAGCATCACTGGGTGGTACTGTCATCTAGCTAGGAGAATCTGCACTGGAAAATCCAGGACTATGAAATGAGCAAAAGTCAGAGAACATAGGAAGCAAGCATGGTACAGTCCAGTTAATGAGAGGCCTGAGAAGTAGCACTCAGAATGGTACAAAGCTTTTCCAGAGGTTCAGCATGTCCGGGTCCCTGTTTCATAGCCCACTTCACTTCACCTAGGAGCTGAAGTCACTTGACAGCACTTACAAACTCTGCACACCTCAGCTCATTAGGGGCAAAGAGAAAGTCTCATCCTGTGAAGATCCATGATTCACAACATTCACTACATATGAGAATAATCTAAGACATTTTTAAAAATTCCAAAGCCTGGACATATATTCTAAACTAGTGCAGGAGGAGGGCAACTGTAAATTTTAGAAGCTCTGTAAATATGCATGCCAGTGTGTAGCCAGTATCAAGAACCATAGTCATAGAACATCCTAAAATGGAATTTGGTGCACTAGAAAGACCCTAACATTGTTATCTCATTCATTCAATAAGCAGTTATTAGTGTTACTAATAACTGCAGCCCATGTACTTGTGATTTGGAGTATATTATTTCTTTTAACTTTTTTTGAAGGAAACATAGAGTTGTTTAGAAGATCACCAGAAACAATATGCTAGCAAGACTTCAAACTACCAAGCCCCCAATATTATACATTTCTCTGTGCTTTTTCTTAGTGAACTGGGAAGGGCTGGTATGGGAAGCTAAGTTGAGAGGAAGCTAAGTAAAAAGAGCATGTCTTCAGTAATTCGGGGAGTGGTTCCAAGGATGCACTCAGAGGAAGCCCTTGTGTTTCCTGTTCACATAATCAGAGCAATTAGTACCATGCTTTGTTTCCACAGCTGAGACCTAGCCAAGACCCAGTCATTTTGGTCCTAGAACTGTGTCTTCCTCCAAGAAGTCATGGGACTTTAGGCTTTGCTAGCTACCTGAATCTACTCCTGCTTGACTTGTGTACCCAGGCCTGACTTTATGTGAAGGCACAGACTAGAGTGAGATGGATTTAATTTCTAGTTAATTCAATTATTTGTGCATAAACCACTTAATACCTGGGCATCCGTTTCTTCATTTATGTGCTGGGGATGTGACTAATGAGTCAGTTTGGACTCTAGAGTTAAATATTCTAGGTCTGAGTCTACAGCCACTGTTTGCTCTTAAAAGTGGACATTTTTTAAAAACTGGAAATAATAGCAATATGTACCTTTTAAGGCCTTTTAAAAGGGTTTACAGTACTATCTGGCATGTCATAGGTTATTAATTAGTATTACCTATTATTATTTCTTCTTATATTACCCAACTACCTTTTTCAGTGCTTATGGAAGCCTCTGATTATCTAGGCAGCCTAGCCACCAATACAAGCACCAAAACATAGAGAGCTAATTAATCCATTATGCTCTGATGACAGCTGGGAAGATATACAAACCGTGTCTTTTTTCAAACTGTTATCTCACACAGGATAATGGCTCCCAGGTGGGCCCAGTGTGCTTTATTCTATTCCTGAGAACTCCCAAATGTGGTTTCAGATGGCATGAAAGATGGAACCTTTACCAGAGTTTTCCAGGGAAGGAGAAATAAATGACCTCACAGTATCCTTTCTTACTCAGACTGTGTATCTGTGGCTCACTACATGGCCAACTTATACCCTGAATGTGTAACTACTGAGGTTTGAACAACAGGCTAAGGTCTAAAGGAGCTCACTGGCTGACTTAGAGATGATAAGCACATTCTTACAAACATCATTTTGTACTTTACAAAGTACATATTGTATTCGTTCATCCATCTATCCACTGAATGCTCACTGAGTATTTATTGTGTGCCAAACTACATACCACACTATGCTTAAATGCTGAGTAGTAAATGAGAATACAGAGGTGAGTAACAAAATGCCTTAACAGCTCACAAGCTGGGGACTTGGGAGGCATTTGAATGAGTAAACAAGGCATAGACTGTGATGAAGACAGAATTGATGTTGGACAGTATATGAACCAAAGACTGACAGCTCTGCCTAGAAGTAGGTAGACAGGCAAGAGTTCATATCCTTAACCTTAGGGCTGTTGAATTTCAACAGATCCTGTAGCAAACTTGAGTTTGGTTCTCTTAGATAATGGAGGCTCCCACGTGTCTGATCTATAAGCAACATCTACTTCGTGGTTTCTCTAAGTCTATGTGCTGCACTCCAATGACTTTGTAAGGTTCAGAATTTTCAGTTTGGGGCTAGCATCCCATAACTTTACTTACACCCTTTTGGTAAATCAGCATAATAATTTCTGTTGCTGGACTCCCACAAAATTGCCATGAATTTTAAATGAGATCCACAGGTACAGAAAAATACCAGTGGGATAAGGAGTGAATACTAGGTAGCGGACCTTGGCCACTCCATGCAAATGCTCCTCTTCATTATGTTTTTCTGTTTAAAAAAAAGTCCTCTATTTTATAGACATTCAGTGACTTTCCCAACTTTGCCAAATTCACACCAGTATTAAGTAACAATTTGTTGACTACAAATGTCCTTTTATTATATTGCTTTTCCTTGGGTATCAAACTGTCTTTCCAAAGTAAAAATGATACATACACATGCATATACACATACATACTAAAATTACAAAGAAAACACCTATGTTCTCCAGGCCCCAAAACAGGCATTTTAGTCAACATGAAACTCACAATGGAAGAGGTTGTAATGACAAATTTCAATACAAAGGTAGCTCTAGTTTCAGTCAGATTTCACGGGCCACCTGCTTATGCAATTTTTGCTTTTAGTATTGACTAAATCAATTGGTAACGCCTGACAATTTGAGGTTATATAAATAATATGAAGTAGAGCTTTTAGAATGGAAAATAAAGTGATTAGTAAAATAATTGCATTACACAGACAGACACACACATAGACACATGCACACACAGATACAGATACATACATATACAGATACATACACACAGACCCATAGACACACACAGAGACATACATACAAATAAACACAGATACACACACACACACACACACACACACACAACTTGCAACTTGCTTATCTGCCTTTTGTTTTATATTGACAGCTCAGAAGAAAGAAGTTTGATTCTGTGCCTGAAGATCTTTTCTTCATCATAAGAGAGACCAGAGAGAGCAGTGTGCTATTGTGAGCATTGGCTTCTGCTTTTCATGTTAAGAGAACTTTTGTGCTTGCTGAAGTTCAGGGACAGAGGTCATAATTATACCCCCTTAGCAGCTGTGCCATAATTATACTCTTTTCTATTTCTTACAGAGGCTGTAAGAATCAAAAGTCTTTGAGTAACCAATAAGACCACATCTCAGATGGGCAACTGGCAGGACTGTCATCATTTGTAAATGTACAGAGTAGCACAGTACCAATGAGGCTTCATAATGGGTCAAAGTTCCTGTTTCCACCTACCACCTCATTCTTTTATTTATTTATTTTTATTTTATGTGTATGAGTGTTATGTCTGCATGTCAGTAAGTACACTTGTGGCATGTAGTGCCCGTGGAAGACAGAAGAAGGCATCAGATCCCCTGGAACTGGGGTTAAGAGTGGTTGTTAGCCACCATGTGGAAGCTGGGATTTGAACTTGGGTCTTCTTCAAGAGTAACCAGTGCTTTTAACACTTAAACCATCTCTCCAGTCCTAGCACCTTGTCCTTTGTTTTTTCCTATGAAGTTCACAAATCTGCTCATCCCATAACTCTCCAAAATCCTCCCCTTTCATACCTTTCCTGAGTAGAGCATCTTTCCATTTCATTTCACACATATTCCTCCACATAGGTATCTATAGTTATTGTTTCTACTCCCAAAGTCCTCTAGCCTTAATCTTTGTTTTGTTCAATAGTATTGTACAGTTTGACCTTTTTAGATAATATCTTCTTAAAATTCCACCCACTGTTGGATTCAGGCTTTCTTCCTCTTCTGATTGTTTTCTCTCAAGCTCCATGGCTGGAATTTAATTTAAAATTTTAATTTTATGTTTATGAATGTTTGTCCTACATGTGTGCAAATGTATCACATGCATGCAGAGAGCCTGCAGAGGGCAGAAGAAGGCATTAGATCACCTGGAAGTGGAATTACAGATTGTTATTAGGTGCCATATGGGTTCTGGGAACTGAACCTGCATCTGCTGCAAGAGCAGCAGGTGCTCTTAACCACTGAGCCATTTTTCCAGCCCAATTGGTTCTTCTTAATCTTCTTATCTCTTAAATTCTGATGCTCATAAAGTCCTAGTCACTCCACTTGAAGTCCATCCATGCATCCATCCATGGATCCAGGCAGGATAAACCCAAGGAAGATCTATAGAAAGGAATCAGAACCAATTCCTACATTCCACCAGCTCATTGTTTAATGGGAGACAGACATGTCACAAGACAATCCCACATCAATTCAGTCAGTTCATCTTCATCATATTAGAAGAAGGTAGTGCAGTCTAAAAAAAAGGCAGAAACAGAAGTTTTCTGCTTCTTTTATTGTGGTCCTTAAAGACAATTTAAATCTGCCTACTTATACCTATTTTTAAAGCCTATAAATAACCAGCCCAACTTGTCATTTCAGACTAAATACATATGAAAAAAGAATAATCACTTAATGACATTGAAGTAATCCTATTTGTTTTGATCTCCTGGCCTCTGGCATTGTGTTTCATTAGGAGGCAGCACATATAGTCCTGGTTTTAAGAGAAAATAAACATATTGCAAACTGGTTTATAATTCTGTTTGCATTTTTAGTGAGCTGTATTCACTCAGACAAGTTACTCAAATGGCTCTCATTTTCCTCATTTTCAAAATGAACTTAATATGTTCCTTACAGAATTGTTAAGATGGTTTAATGCAAGAAGCATATATTGTACAGTTCCTATGACTTAGTATTTAGAACAGACATCAGCCCAAGCAGTCCTCTGTTTCAAATGTGGGACTAACTCAATAAGAAGATAAAATGTCAGTGATCGAGTGTATGGCTCTGTTCACGTAATCAGACATGATACATTGGAAAAGGGGCCCAGGATGACACTGTTTTAAGTTAAAGTTCTAAATTCCCTTCAATTTCCATGTTCAAATCATTTAAGGAGTGTTTTCTGTAGTTCGGCTAATGAAGTCATCCTAAAAATCACTTTCAAACAGACTATTGCTCAATAATAAACTAACTGCATGATAATACACATACTGGAGTCCCAAGTTGGGTGATTTTTTAAAGATCAGAATCCATACAAACTGTCATTGAGAGTCTAAAGGGGGTCATTTGTGGAGATTGGATTTCTCCAAAAGAAAAGAATATACCAATTTTATTCTCTTTATTTTGCCAGCTCATCAAGAAGAAAAGGATGAAAAAAACCCTAATGCTTATGGTACAATTCATCACAGGGAATTTTATGGCAGAAAAATGTTTTCAATTTATAATGGCAGTAATAAGTGACATTGAGCAAAGGCTGCAAGAGACTTTTTTCCTATAAGGAGTCAGCTAGGAATAGAAGAGGGATATAATCATTACTCATCTCTGGATGCTAAATGTTTAAAGGCATCTTACACAACAGCACAGATTTTATTACCATGCTTTATACCAGGCAGAAATATTTTACAAAACCTATATGGTGCATGACCTGTTTCTTATAACTGAACACAATTAAGGCCATATAGTAAGTAAAAGGTCTTCTTTTTGTCAGAAAACTAAGGCTTACATTGACAAGTCCAACGAAAAGGCCAGTCTTAAGAAAGGAGCCAAGTTACAGAATTTGGGGAGCAAACACATGCTCAGACAGACATGCACATACTCATGTATGCATATATCTCTTCTGGTTGAGTTTTCTAATAAATACAGTGCTTCAGAAATAGAAAACTAAGAAATGTTTGCAGAAACCGCAGTGTTTCCTTGTGTTTTACAGACTTGAATTCTTTTACTGATTGCACATGGCTGAGCAGTTATCCCTCTTCTATTTCAGTGTGTGCTCTCTGGAGATGTGAAGTTATCAAGACCTCTGAGTACTTACTACTACTAAATATCACTACTATGAAAATGCTTCTTCCTCCCACTCTGTCACTCTCATTCATCGCTCACTAATTTCTTATTTAATTATTCTAAACTTACCCAATAATTCAAACCAACAAATATTTCTGTGCAATGTGTCCAGCACTGTTTTACGTTGTTGTTGTTATTATTATTATAATTATTATTTCATGACCACTTCTTTTCAAGGAAGACTGCATAAGTACTTTGCTAGAGAGGTAGAGAAGTTCCAGAGTGGAACCCTAGCGAGAAGTGCTGAGAGCGCCTCCTGGGGGAGGTGGGCCTTTTAAGGAGAATTTGATGAGTAAATGGACATTTTCTAGCATTAAGCAGGTAAAAAGACAGGGGAGGCAGAAGAAAGAATAAAACATACAATGGTAAAACAGTATAGTATAGTCAGACTAGAGCAGACTAGCGCAGCTGAGTGGAAAAGACAAACTGAAAGGGCACTGATTAATCTGCTGTATGTTAGATGTTGCTTTCTGTGCTGCTTTCTAGGTCCTACAAAAGCAAACACAAAAAAACAAAAACCAAAAAACCAACAAAGCAGTCACTTGATTGGAAGAGCTAGTACTTCAGAATTTGAGTCTTTTTTTCTTTGCCAAGCACTCCTTGTCAGACAAAAAATTACATACTAGTCAACTGAACTTGTTTTTCCTTTTGTGGTCTTTATTTCATGTTTTTATAGACCTAATGGAGAGAGAGGAGAGAAAAAGAGCAAGAGAGAGAGATGAAAGAGAGAGAGAAAGAGAGAGAGAGAGAGAACATAGGAGAGAAACATACATGAAAGCCTGGGTTTCAAATCTCCCTATCAGATGAACAGGGAAACCATGTTAGAGAAAAAAACTGCCCTCCTGATAGCACTGAACTAAGAGATGAACTTAGGGGCCAGACCATAGGAGGCTTCTTGAGCTATATAGCCAAAATTTTGATTTTATTCTGGATGAATATTAAGCCACTGAAGGGTTGAGAACAGGAAAATGAGAGGATCTGAGTCCCATTTTAAAAGGGACTATGCTGTGTGGGGCATAGACTACAGGGGACAAGAGTTGAGGTTTTCGCTAGAGCATCTTAAAAAACTAGAGATAACTGGGGCCTGAGATGTTGGAAGGGATAAGAAATTAGCGCATATTTGGATGTCATTACTTAACCTTACTGATTCATTTTACTTAATTCTTTAAATTCTTAAACTGTTTATTCTGCAGATCAAGATGCTGAGGCTCAGGAGGAGAATAACATACACAAACAGATCCAAAGAAAAATGGACCTTTTGGCCACTCAGACTTTCTAGCACCTGCTTCCAGCCCAAGTCAATACTGCTTTTTCATAAGCCTCCAGTACCATACTCATGGTGACATTTTCAGCAAACCAGACGGCATTTAAAGAAAGCCTGCCCAGCATCATAGAAATCAGGACTCCAATGCGCTCCAATTGGAGTGAAGATGTGTGGAAAATACCAAGCAAATGTTTGGACTCAGAGTCCAAAATAACATGTATTTAACTTTGCAATTTACAAAGCTAAATTCAAACATGTGTCTTGTTGGTTTTCCAGAAAATATAGAATCTTGTAGCATAAAATTAAATAAGCACCAGCCTCAACTTGTAGTCTCTTCCTCCTTCCTTCCTTCTTGATTTTTTTTTTCAAACTCTCTCTTTCACCAAATTAGTGTGTTTCCCCATGGCTGGTCTGTATGGGGCAACTGGCTTATACTTGCTAATTCCATAATACACAGCAGACACTCCTTTTCTTTTTATAATACATGTGTTTAGCTCTCTGGGCTCATGACCCTGGTATGCTTTTCTAATGTCTATATTGAAGCAATCTTTTCATTCTTCTTCTTCAACTGTGTTCTACAATGCTTCCTATCATTTAATTGACTACTTTATGCTTCTTAAACATCATTTGAAATTCCTATTATTTTGGGGGTTCTTTTCTTATACATTAATTATATAAAGTAAGAGGTTTCACTGTGCATTTTCATACATGCATATGATGTACCATGATCAAATCTGCCCACTCTATTATCCTTTCTTATCTTCTTCCCTTCCCCTTTTTCTTCTTCCACATCCCTAATAATCTCCCTTTCATTTTCATGTCTCTCAAACCCTAGATTACACATATGAGAGAAAACATATTTTATATGTCCTTGTAAGATTGGTTTATTTCCTTTAACATGATAACTTGTAGTTCCATCTATTTTTTCTCAAACAACATAATTTCATTCTTTTTCTTACTGTTGAATAAAATTCCACTGTGTATATCTATCACATTTTCTTTATCCATTGCCCCTTATTTTTTCAGTCTTTACAGTAAAACTAAAAATATTAGTCTTGCTTCACAGAAACTAATTAAAGATTAAATACCAAATGGATGAATAGGTTTGAAATAATTCAAGAAGAGTGGAGTGTTTCTATATTAGCATTATTTTTCTTTCATTTTAAAAGTTCTCAGGTAAACTTGTCCTTCCTTTGTTGGGGAAACAAGGTGCTTCAAACATATAAATGCTGGTGACAAAACACTTTAACATCTGTTGCCTGATGCCAAAAGAACAATAACGAGAAAGTACCCTTCCTCAGAAAGATTCTAGGTCTGCTACCTCTCACTTTAAATTGGATACCTGTTCACTAATTAGTTTCATACTTATAGGAAATTTTATTCAACAAAGGGGTTGTTTTGCTTAAAGAAATTTTAACTGATGCAGTTTAAAGGTCATATTTTAGAGACATAGAAGGTAAAATGCAGAGAAGAAAAGGAACAAGGCTGAACACATGCTACAGATCATCTGTTCAAAGCCAGGTGTACTCACTTGTGGACCTAGAACAAGCCACTTACTTCCTGGATATTATGACTGTTCTCTCCACCTTCTAGGTTATTTTCTTAATACTAAGAAAGGTAATGGACTAACTCTGAAGATACCTTACTCCCAGAGCAAATGGCCATAATCTTGTTCATTTTGGCTTGGTCTGCTGTAACACCATCTGGAGCCCTGACAAACAACATGCAAATCTAGGCTCGTGAACAAGATTCAAATCTAGACTTTGAGGAAGAACTTGTTCAAATTTTTGGCTCCAACCAATTCCTTAAATACATTTTGGGTCAGTACATGGGTGGCTACTGACTGAATTTATTTTTCCTGATTTAAAAGAAAAAACGGAAAAGAAATGTCAACATTTGAAGAACAGTCCCTGGATTTCAAGAACATAAAATAGTAGCCTCCCTTGTTCTCATCAATAGCTGAATTTGGAGTGTGTGGGGTTTATGGAAACCAGAGAAAACAGGAATGACCTGGGACTGAGAGAGTTTAGGAGAGTGGTACTTTTTCTGCTTTAGGGAAAAATAACTTCTAAGTCTTGAACAGAGCCATCAAGAGTACAGGAACTTGGGCTGCAGAAGCAGCTTAGTGGTTAAAGTGTTCATTTCCCAAGGCTGAGAACCTGAATTTGGATCCACAGAACTCATATGGAAGCAGGACACAGTAGCATCTGCTTGTAACCTGAGCACTGGAAGGAGGGCAGAAACAGGAGGCTTCTGGTGGCTCTCTGACCAACCAGTCTAGCCAAAATGAAATGGAGAATTTCAGGTTAGTAACATTCTTTCAAAAACACAAATATTCAAAGAAGAACATGAACAATAACATCAAATGAAAAGAAAGGAAGGCGGAGAAGTGTTAGAGAGCAGACATCCCAACAACCCCTGGTTTTCAGGCATGCTGACATGGCGGAGTACACATGGATACAACACACCAACACGCAAATACATGCGAACAGTTCTTGAACTTATGGGCCTTCCTCTGGGTGCATTATATAGATATACATGAACGGTCCTCTAGAAAAACACCAGGGTCATAGGTCAGTTTTCTTCTGTTCTTTTCACTTAGTTGGAAGCTTATTTCTTCAGGTCTTAACTCTAAAACAAGGAAAATGATGGGTCAAGAAAACATATACCTAGATTAAGTTCTTTGATCTATTTCCAGCATATGATGGTTGGTAAAATAATGATACTGCAGCCATGGAGAACTTAGTCACATGCTGGGGAGAATCTAAACGCATTACTTGTACTCATGTACACTTCAAGACAAATCTTTTCCCTCATTTTATAGGTATGGAGACTCTAGCACAGAAAGGTTAAATTACTTGCCTGAGACCATCCATCCTGAAAGTGAGTTACGATTTGAGCCAAATTGTTTGACTCCTTATGTTTGCACTTAATCTCAATAGCAAAATACCTCCTAATAAGCAGTAGACTTAATTGCTATGAATAAATCCAGCACAAGAAAAGGAGAGAAACAAATACTGTGCTTTGGAAAGCCTTCCAGAATCCTCCAGAGCACAATCCTGCTGTTTATCCAGATTATGCAGTGCTTGATGAATTCTTCCAAAATGGCTCCCGCTGACAGAATGCCTGATTCCCACACTTTGCTCTTTGGCATTAATTAAAACAAAAGAGTTAATCAAGATAAACTTCCACACCTGCCTCGCACCAGCCTGGAAGTTTATCATGTCTAAATATGTTTCTCATGCATTTACTGCAAATTAGTTTCTGAAAGTGAATTTCAAGGTCTAGTGACTCTGAGGTTCCCTAACTCCATTTTCATTAAGTTTTCACAAATGATCTACTGTTGCATTATTCTTTTATAGTGCAGATTTAAGGCTTCACTATGAAAAGCAATTATACTGTCAGAAAAGTGTATTTTGACTTATTAAAAAATCTGAAAGGTTTCAGAAAACTATTTATTTAGGTTCTTGTCGGGAGGGTATTTTGACAGTCTTCAGAAAGAAAGCACTTTTCAGTAGCACATAATTTGGGGTAGCCTAGCAAGGCCTTTTTTGCAGTGTGTGTTTGGAACAGTAGAACAAGCCCAGTACAGGGCAGCAAGAGGTCATAAGAACTACTTCCTGCAGAATGGCTTGGGGCCTCTCTGTCCTCATCTGAAAAAAGTGAAGAGGAAGAGGGTTAGGACTCTAATCTCTAGATAATAAGGACCAGACATTCTTGATTACTGCTACCTCACTGACCACTTATTGTGTCTCAGGCATAGTTCTATTTGGTATATAACCAACTGAAGAGGCAGATTATATATTCCTATATTATAGATAAGGAAAATGAAACTTAAAATTGTGAAATAACTTACACAAAGTCACCCAGTAGATGATAAATTTGAGATTGATTCCTATTGCATATCCATTTTATACATAAACTATTATATCCAGAAATAAAGAAAACCCAGTACAAACTATTGACACATTCAAAAATATGGAGGGTTGACTGAAAGAAGTCAGGTACAAAAGAGGATGATGCTAGGTGAAGGAAAGTTGTTCTGCAGTGAGGGGCAGAAGTGGAAACACAGGCAAGGGTAGAGCGTTGAAGAGTAAATTGATGGAGCGACAAGGAAATTTTCTGAAATGATGGAAACTGTTCTAAATATTGGCTAGGATGGCTACACAGCTGTACAGTGTATCAAAGCTTATGGAATGAAATGTTGAAGTTCATTGCATTTCACCATATGAAAACCTCACCTCACCTCAACAAATAAAGCACATGTGGGCAATGGCAATGGATGTTCAGCCTATCGACCCATGCACAGATGCCTAAATGCAAAAGGTCTATTTCAAAGTCTTTCTGTGCAGCGCCTTCTGATATAGGTAAGGCTGGGATGCTGTATGCCTACTGTGGGAACCTAGGGGACAGGGACAGTAGCTCTCCCTGTCCTGGGAAAACTACCTTCTTGTTCCTTTCCTTGTTCTTTTTTTCTATCATGGTCCGGCATTGAACCTAGGACCTCACGCACTTGAAGCAAGTGTTCTACCACTAGGCTCTAGTCTTAGATCTTAGGAGGACTTCTGATATTGAGGAAGATCTTTGCACTGAGGGAATGATCAAGGTTTGTGTTTCTGCTTTCTTCACAAATGACCTTGGGTCAATTAATCCCCTTTTGAGATACTAATTTCCTAAATTTCTTCTTTAAAATAAAGACTTTGGATATAGTAATCTCTAAGCTCCTTTCTAGCTCTAACTTTCCATTTTAAACAAAGATGATTATTTTCATGATAAGTCCCTACTCAATGTTGGTTTAATTATAGAAGGAACTGGGTAAGGCAAAGAAGAAAAGCTAAAATGAGATGGTTGAAAACAGGAGATACAGATTCAGGCTACTGATATATCCTTATATGGTCATTATAGGGAAAATAGGAATTTAACCAAACAGTGTGAAGTAGTCAGTAGCATGAGGACTCAGATATGATCCCATTAAGCTAGGGATTTGTCCAAGATCAGGGCTGAACTGTGTCTTAGACTCATTTTATTTTCATTGCCTATTTTGTTCTAGATGCTACACAGAGCCTTTTATGGTTGTTGTTTCATCCCACACGCACCACAATCCTGTAAGGTAGCTGCCATATTCTATTTTATAAGGGAAGAACAAAGTCAAATGATTTGCCTGAGGTTACATGACTTTCCTACAGCCTGTCTAGAATTTCATTTATTAATGTGTATTTTTTACAGTGGTGACCTGAATTTAGCTCAGTGGGTCAACATTCACAAGGCTAATCTGGCTAAACTCAGTGATCAGTATAAAACAAGTATGGAAAAGAACTTTTAATTCTAGGAAGACATTATTATTGAAACCAATGTATAGTGAATTAAAAAAAACAGAAATTTAAGATTAGAAAGAAAAGTGAAATCATTTTTGGATGCAAGCATTTAACTATTTCTTATACAGTGGAGGCTATCAACAGAACTTGATGGCAAGACCCAGTTGATCAAGACAGCATATACTTTGGCCCCAGACATGGAGAAATCAAGACCAGGAAGCTTTTCCCTGCTGGTTAGTGTTCAAAGTACCATAAGGTATTATGTAGGTTACTGGGGGAAAAGTCATCAGCAGTTTTACCTAGCTTTGAATCCTGTAAACTACAATAATGACTGCTGTGGAAGATAGACTCATGGGTGCAATAATGGCAAAACTGTTTGGGGGTAACCAACTGGCTTCTGGCTAGATTAAGGTTAGCCACACAAGGGGAAACACATACCCAGGTACTCTAAATCTGGGTTAGAAATTGTGGTTGGGGAGCTCACAGGTCCCTGTGAGCTGTGGTAAATCTGTTATCATTATTCTGCTAAATGGACATAGTTTCAAACTGCCGTTAAATTTACACTTTGTACAGACCTCATCAGAGAAGTTTCTTTGTGCGGTGGACTGTGGTTAGTGTAGAAACTTACAACTGATCAAACTCAGAGAATAAGTTCAAGCACGTTGCTCAACTACAAATGGGGCATCTACATCACATCACCACAATACTCAGGACCATTTCAGGACTGGGGTAAAAATATCATAAGAGCCAGAAGTCCCTGAGGTCCAGAACAAAGATGCCTTCTGGAGATGAGAGGAACACTGATCTCATAAACTCATGAAAGCTATGGTTGCCTGCATAAGATCAAGCCAGTTAACATTCTAGGATGGAGGGCGCATGAACCCCCACTCCTAACTGAGGGGCTAGGGACAAGTGATGACTTCCTGGGAGGGGGTAGGAAAGTCTGTTTTAAAAAAGTGTGTCCCTTGGTAGATCAACCATGCTCTGATGGATGCATATATGGGAAGCATAAACTGGACTTGGTGTATTATTAAGAACAACAAGAAGAGAGGACATAAAATTGGGAGGGGATGGGGAGATGGATCTGGGAGGAGTAAAGGGAGGAGTTGGGGGAAAAATATGATCAAAGTGTAGGACCCCCACTTTCATGGAAAAATGCCTGGTCCCCTTTGTTAGCTTACCTCCTCCCAAACTAGAAAGTCCCAGAGGTCACAAGGGCTATGTCAACATCTCATGGTATGTGAGATAACGTCTGTGGTATTTACAAGAAGAGCCCCTAATATCCCATCTATAGAATTGTGGGTTAAACATTCCACAGGAAGAGCCCCTAATATCCCGCCTATAGAATTGTGGGTTAAACATTCAGTTAAGTCAACATCTTGTGAACTGCAAAATAATGTGTGTGGCATTTCTGGAGAAAAGGTTGGACTATGTAAAATTGTCTTCTCTGTGACCCTGATCTGTAGGCCAAAAGCCAATCCAAATGTAACAAGTACCCTATATGTTAATGCATGATAATACTGTGAGTTTCTACTATAAAAGCCTGGCCCAGCCGAGGTCAGGGGGCGCTTGGCTTCCCGATGCTAAGTCCCCCACTTGTGCAAGTAAAATAAAAATTCCTCTTGCTGTTTGCATCTGACGGTCTGGATTCTTGGGACTGACTCTCAGGCGGCCTAAAGGGGTTCAAGTCCCCTGGGCTGAGAGTGAGGTCGAGGCTCCCCGAGGTTGGACTCTCAGGCGGCCTAAAGGGGTTTGAGTCCCCTGGGCTGAGAGTGAGGTCTAACAAAAGTATATTGTATGAAATGCTCAAAGAATTAATATAAACATTATATCAAGCATATATAAAAGAGGTTATAACAGAAATATTTAGAAAACTCTTATGTAGCCCTAAAACAGTGTTTGATATTATAAAGGTATTATAAAGCCCATGTAGAACAACTGAGTGCTGGAGTGTTAGGTGTGACTGGAACCTCCAAGCCCTGCCCCCAGGCAGCTCCAACCCAGACTCTCTGGGGCCTCTGAGGTCTGAGAGAGCTGAGAAAAGAACTGACTTTTTGAATAGATAAAGTCCCCAACCCAGGATTCACAAACAGCTGTACAAAAAGACTACTTCCTGGCCAGAAGTTTACCTTAAACAACAATCAGATGTCATGGAAATCCCAACCCCCTCCCCTAAAAGCCAGGAGGGGGCTGAGGGTTTTTTAAGGCTTTGAGGTTTTGGGGACTTGGGCTTTTGGGGCTGAGCTTGCTCTCCCGGGGAGTTAGCCTCTTGCATGCTCCCTGAGGGAGCTCCTCCATCCAGATCTGGAGACAGGCATGGCAGCCCCATTCTCTGAAGCCCTGGCTCCAAGATGGGGGTGGAGGGCCAGCATCTCTCCACTTCAAAGTGTGGCGAAGCTAGTCCCATCTGGTCTTCTGTTAATAAAACCGGGTCCTGTTAGCTCCCAGCGGAGTCTCTGGTCTCTTGTCTGCTGTGTCTCTAGAACCCAGAACCTTACACAGAGATGCCAAATTCTTTTTAAATATGTAATTCTTTCTCTGCTCCATGGAATGCATGTATGTGTGTCTATTATGTACAAAAAAAGAAAGTTACAGTATGGTTCTTGAGAACTGAAGCAATTTTTTAAATTGATATGAATGGGAATAAAAAGTTCACTAACTTGTTGTGATATGTTTTTACAACTATTCACAGCTTTAATTTTAAAATGCTGAGCTTTCTGTTTGATATATGGCCTAGAAAATAAAACACAGCTAAGGTATTGTTTTATTTTATTTATTTTAAATAGAGTCTAACTATGTAGCCTATGCTGGCCTCAAACTTGCAGTCTTCCTGCCTCAGCCTTCCAAATGTTTAAGGTAATCTTTATAATATATTTTGGTTTATTTCCTAACAGGTTAGCTTTAAAAACATTACCTTTTAGGGTGAAATGTTCTATAGTAATCCCTTCCATTTTTAAAACCAAATACAAGAAAGACAAAGAAAGATAACAGTAACTTACTATGTCCACAACTAAAATGACAATCTACAACTTCTATGAACACTAATATTGCCAAACCTGGGTTAAAGAAAGCAATTACCGGGTCTAGAGATGATGATGTACTTCAGTGGTAGAGTATGTGACTAGCATGCTTGGGGCCCTAGGCTTGAGCACCAGAACTGCAAAATGAGAGAAATAAATTTAAAGTAGACAACAGTTAGTTGCCTACTTATACTTTGCTTCCTCAAATAGGATAGCCTCCTCTACCTAAAACAAGGCAGGACAAATCCCTTTCCTCTCTAGGCTACTATCTCTGGGACTCAAGGACTTCATGAGTAGCAAATTGGTAGCTATCTTTCTCTTTATGAGTATTGCTATTTGAGGCAACCAGAATGCTTCTTTCTTCGACCTCTGCTCAACAACATTTTCCCTCAAACACATCTTATTGCACCTACTCATTGACTCCATGCCCAGAAAACACCAAACCAATAAATCAAGGGCAACTGGTAATAGTATACGTTGTCCTAGGAATTCACATGTAAAATAATATAGTCAAGCATACACAGAGTAACAAGAAATCTGGTAGTGGTGTCTGTTTCAAATAATAGCTGTGGATTCTTGTGTGCTTCTGTAACATACCCTAGAAAACGTATCTGCATAAGTTTCAGAAGAGTCTATCTCAGTATATACAACTTGGAGATTGTGTGTGTGTGTGTGTGTGTGTGTGTGTGTATGTGTGTATGTATCTGTGTGTTCCAAGGATCTGATATCAAAAAGTATGTTAGTATAATACATCTACTAGCGGAAATACCTGAGTGAAAAGAAGACAGAACCTGCAGTAAGCTGGGACTGCTGTGTGACCTTGAGTGAAGGATTAAGGGGAAAAATGAAGGAAGCTCGGGTAGAAATATCTTAGACTACAGTGTAGTTCTAAGGAAGACTGATATTGTCATCAGAGTCTTTGAGACAAATTTGCCTGTCAGAGAAGGCCTGACAGCAACAGGAGTTAGTAGCCAAGCTGAGCTCAGTCTTTTCTGGAGGAATCACATGGTAAATGTCGCCTTAGTGCAAACATAATAGATTTTAGCACAATAGTGAGATCACTGGTCAATCACACTTCCTGCATGAGGAGCGCTCTCACTGCTGTCACACTGGGAATGTGACTGATGGGACTGTCCAGTCCAGCTCCCTATTACAGACCCGAGGGGGAGGTGAGAAGACACTGGTAGGGAACCACATCTTACATTTCATCAATCACCATGTCTGCATAGATCCTCATCAATTCCACCTTTTAAAATTTTTTAGTAATGGAGAAACTTGTAATCTAAAGCCACACTGGGTGCCTTTCCCATTCAGCTCACCTATTCGGCCTTTGAAGTAAGTGGATGACCCTTGGAGGATGGTTATAAAATGCTGCAAATTTAAATCAGCAGAGACATGTGAGGTCACCATTCCAGATAGGACATGTTTACTGTTCAGTATCAGCACACCCATGATATAATCACCTGTATGAGCTATTCATCTGGCAAACACCTCTATCATTTTCAAAGTTCACAAGAAGCAGTTAGCTTTTATTTGACTGGGGCAATGGCACACTATAACTGTACTACTGCAGGGCTATTTCAACCCTCCTACTTTTCATCACAATGCAGAGATCTTGATCATTTTGACATTCCATAGATTTTTATTTCAATGATTCAGTATATTGTTGAGCACATTATCATGAGGAGGAAGTTTCAAGAAACATGGATGCTTTATAAGTCACAGAAAGTGACAGAAGGTGAGAGATGAACTTCATAAAAATCTAGGAGCCTACTGTTTCAATGAAACTTAAGATGTCTAGAGTTCTGGTACATATTACAATACCCCTTTAAGAGTAAAATAAGTTCCTACATTTTATTCTAAATAAAAACAGGTGCAATGATGTGTAAGTCTCTGGATTTTGAAGGCAACAAATATCTGACAGTATTGTTGTGGTTCATTAATGAGAAATATGTAATGCTGCCAGTTTTGGGTGAAGTCCACAGAAAAAGTCCAAACTGTAATGGAAACTGCTGAGCATTAGTGCTTTACAGATCAATAAATTTAAAATCAGTAACTATGAGTAACTATATCATCTCTATGAAGCCTTTGGAAAGCTCCAAAAGGACATCCACAGAGAAGATGCCTGAAGTTAAGAGAAAAACAAAATTTGACAAGCAGTTTTATAGTTGTATATAGGTGAAGTTAAGTAACCTATTTCAGTATCATTTATTAACCATTCCATTCAAACAATATGTAAGCAAAAGGTTTGTTTTCAAAGATAATTCCAAAGATAAACTACATAAAACACTAAAGTTGAAAGAGAAAAGTAATAAATACAGACATACACACACACATATACACACACACACACAAACACACACACACACACACACACACACATACACAGAGCTCTTAAAAGCAAGAAGAAGAGATGCAGATATGCTACAGTACATATTTTTTAACTGCCCACAAGGGTATAATGATAGTTAGAACTTCTATTTTTCTTAAACATTCTATTTCCTCTTTGGTCTGAGCAAATATCTCAGCTTTTTGTTGTTCTTTACCTACTGATATGACTCACACCTGTATTTCTAACGTGTATGCTGTTCCATGAACTTGTATTGGGTTCCTATACTTTTCAACTACTTCTATTACCATGCACAGAAGTATTAAAAGATACTCTAGAGAATCCTTGGGGCTCTGGATAATCCTTGTTTCCATTGTGTTTCAACAAGCCAAACTTCCCTTGGCAAGTGGGGTAAAGTCACCCCAATGAACCCAGCAGCACAACTTATTTCCTATTCAATTTGCATCACGGGACCCCCTAAATGGCCAGTGGTAACCTTAACTTCTAGCATTGTGTTCCCATGTTCCACAGTAACTAAGACTAAATTTACAGAGTGCAAAGTTGTAAAAGAGAGAACAAAATTTCTGTTAGTGTTTATTATGTTTAATGAAAGAAGAATCCATCTCATTTATACCCTTGCTTCTGAGATGGCTATATTATGGGTATATGAAAACCACAACCATATCGTTAACACGATTTTAAAGCATACATGATACCTTACAAGAGAAACATCCCACATATTTAGTTTCCCACCTGGCACTGCAACTGAACCTTCGTCATCAGGCATTTCATTCCACAAATCTACAAGGTCAACTGCTTTTGAGAAAAGAGATATGTATCAAGACTACCTAGTACTATCTGCATGATTCCATTACTGCCACATCTTTAAAAAATGAGCTGCTTTGTCAGGATTAATGCTATAAGAGGTATCATAAAGTGAATAAGACATTTTATAAAATCTATGAGAAATGGTGTAGGGAGAAGGATTATTACAGAAAATCAAACTCAAATCTGGAATAAATGTGCATTACAGTAAGGATAAATTATTGGCCCTTCATTACAGAAAGGATCTACTGTAATCAACTGGTCACCAAGTGACTGGATGGGAATGGTATTATGTTAGAGAATCATTATTGGCCTCTACACCTAGAGGATTGGATTCTCGGGAAATGTCCACATAGCCTCCACCCTTTGCCATGTCCTCTTTCTTTACTGAACCATCAAGCAAGCACTTAAGGGTCTGGATAAAAAGAAGGGTTAGCACCTAGAGGGTATATATATTATCAAACTGATTCTTGGGAACCTCTTCTGCAGAAGATGCTTCTGGTTAATATTCATGTAGAATAAAAGTGTTCATATTCTCCTCATCACAATAAAGTTCCATCCTCATACTTCTTGACCAGTTCTCCTCTAAAACAATCTTCCAATCCTGTCCATTCCAAGTCCTGACCATTAGGCTACCCCCCAGAGAAAACATGTATTTATGCCCATCTCTCTTCTCAAAGAGTGGACAACCAAATGTGCCACTAAAAGTTCTGATCACTGGAAGGATACCTCTGATATGGGGAATGGAAAACGCTAACATTCTGCTTCCATGATAGCATACAGAACTATTTATAAACTAGACCCAGGCTTCTGATTGATTGAAGAGTCAGTTTCACACATTGTTTTATAAGATACTTAATATGAACTGAAGGAGAGGTAACAGTGCTTCAAGAAAAGATGCTACAGGCTATGTATTCACACAAAGTGCTTGTGTCTTCAAGATTCACTATAGCAGTATATATCAGTATAATTCTTAAACTACTTTTACTTATTGGCTGCTTATGGCTTCATCTTCAGCTTGATTGATCAGGTGATAGCCATTTCATAAATGGAAGTTCAGTTCATATGATCACTTGGTGTCCCAGAGTTAAGCGTTCAGTCTTTATTAGGTTCACATCTTTATCAAGTGGAACCTTCTTTTCCTCTTTTGAGGAGTAGAGACTATTTCTATGTATATGAAGATTGGTTGCATCTTATAAGATTTATCACGAAGGAAAGTCAAATATGTATAGTGAGTGTATATAATAGGAAATGGCCAGAAAGATAGATTATGTCAATAATTGACTTATTATCCTTCAGCTCCAAATGTATCTTTTATGTTTCACTCTATAAACTTCTTCATAGATGGGTTTGTTTGGTATCTGTTTTCCTAGTTGTTTCTGCCAATAACAAGGGAAATTAGATGGCAGGAGAAAGAAAAAAAATCTGCATTTTTACCTTTTGTGTTTCTGTCACGACAACCTCAGAAATAGTTGCTCGCTCCACCTTGCATCTTCTTGTACTGCTTCTAGAATCTGTCTCCACATGTTCTCTCAGAGGCCCTAGTCATAGCAATATAAATACCTGCCCTCGGAGGTCTGAATCCAGTGCCCGAGTCCTTCAGGTTCTTCTAACTCCAGTTGCCCTCATGCTCCTTAACCCACCTATGACAGCAGCTTCATGTGATTATTGTTTTCAGGTTAATACAGCACTCTCATTTTTTATTTTTAGCCTTCCAATAGTAAAGCAGTTTTCATACTCTCAGTGTCCTGTTTTGAAACATTTATTGTAATTTCATTCTCCTAAATGAACCCAAAGGACCTAGGAGTAAGTAGTTGTAAACAATATTTCAAAGGTCACTGGATAAGACAGTGGCTAAACTGCACTGATTAATAGTTTCAATGCTTTCAAGTTTTGAAATGTTTTTGTTTTGAGGATAAAATCAATGACCTGACAACAAAATGATAGTTCACAAAAATTCTGTGACTTTTGAAAATGGGGATATTTGTGCAAAATTATTTAGTACACTATCAAAATGATCAAAATGATATAATCCTGCTTAGCAGAATCTGGACAACAAGAACAGAAATTCCTATTAAATATGTCTAAATTCAAATATCACATTATAGCTGGACCTGGAGAGAAGAGAACTCTCTATGTGTGTTCACAAACTTTATCTCTGCTTTCCTTTAATTACTCATCTGTATCCTAAAAAAGTGATTTTTAAATCTACTGACACAGAATACTTTAAACCCTAACTTATTAATTCACTATATTCTCTCTTTCACCAAATATTTATTATTTAGTTACTATGTTTAGGGAACTGTGTTAGGAATGCTAATTTGGAATAAGCAAAAGAAGCTTCTTTACCCCCAGCATATGATCTATCAAGAAGATAGACATTAATAAAAATGTGTAACTTAAAAATTCAACAGCAATAAGAGCTAAGCTATATATTAATAAGGTATAGATATATGAGAACCTAGAATTGTAATTTGAATAAAGTGGGCTAACAAAAAACAGGAAGTAATCCCAAATCTTTAACCCCAAAGATTGGGAAGCTATTCAGTGGCCTGTCAGTGATCAAGTAAGTATGATACGTTCGGGCAAGAATACATAATGTAAGTAAAGACAATGGATTAAAAGACAATATGGATTCAAGGAATAAAAATAATTGGTCCTAAAGATTTAAATGAAGATTAAATAGTTTGTTTACAGTAATTGTGTTCGTATAAAAAATAGTTCTTATCAATGAACTTTTTATATAATGGAATTATGTCCAAAATATGTAAATGTAGTATTATAGATTATTAGTTATGAAGATGCTAAGATGGTTCATGTTACTTTTTTCCAACTTTTCAACTAGGCTGAACTTGGCTCTATCAGACCGTCCCCAGGTAGATTCTAAATATAAGTGCTACGTCAGGCAGCTGCTTCTCTCTACCTGAGTACTCCTTGCAAATGCTGAGATGGTGGCTTTTTGCTTTAGCTATTGTTTTCCTCTAAGTATGTTCAACTTAAATGGCTATAGGAGCTAAAAATATAGCTATGGCAAGGAGCTGTAAGAACACTTCGTAAGAGTTCTAAATGTATGCCTCCCTCAGAAATCATTTTTTAAATTGGCTTGATGCTCAATATGGAAATTTTCCCAGTAGGTTCCAAAGTGATTGTCATGAAACGGATAGTGAGACTATTGTCAAATATAATCTGTGGGATTGATAGTGAATCCACCAGAATCACAAAGTTTTAGATTTAAGCAAATGCAGAGACTTTGAACTGTAAAATAAAGCATATGCTAAAAAATATAGAAACAAGAAGACTGATTGTGAGCTCTAGCACTACATGGTAAGACTTGGTCTTTAAAAAGGAATAAACAAAAGAATTACAGTAGAGAATAACTTGGAGGGTCAGGTTTTAATTGAATATATGAAAACCTAAAACCACAGGTGATTCATAAATTGAGGAGATGTGCAGTGATAATCTGACAATTACCTTCTCCCGCTCCTCAGTGAGGGAATTACTGGCATGTGCCAGCTCTGATTTTCATTGGTAGTCTAAAAATATTTCTAGCTTTTTTGAATATTTTTGCCACAATAAAGATAAGACATGAAGATAAGGAGAAGAAACTCAAATGGTAGGTTGAATCTTTTTCCTGAACTATAGAATTCATAAATACTGAAAACTCAGAATGTGACCGTATTTGGAAAGAACATTGCTGCAGCGATAAAGAGTAAAAAATCATGTCATTCTAGACTGTGGCAGCAAAAATCCAGCACGGCTCGTGTTCTGAAACACAGGAGGAAAAGGCTTGGAGACTGAGGCGCAGGGTGAAGCAAGTAAGGTCGAGATAGAGTTTGGAGCACAGCCTCTTCAAACTCAGCAAGACCAAGACCTTTTTTGTCCCAGAAGCTAGCAAGGGTCAGGGAGGTGTTGTGTGTGTGTGTGTGTGTGTGTGTGTGTGTGTGTGTGTGTGTGTGTGAATATACTATGAGACATCAAGTCCTAATCTTCCTCTGATGCTTCCCAATAATTCTTCAGCATTATATATATTTTAAAGTAACCTTAAGGTCCATTTGATTCAAACATCCTTTTTGTATTTGAACTTGCCATAGTATCTGAACTCCCAAGTAACTGCTAATATTCTATTTCAATGCATAGAGTGATAGGACTCCATTAGCTCCCTATGAAGAGTCCTTGTTATTTATGCAACTATAGATGTTAGAAAGATTATCTCAAGTCTGAGAGGAATTTGGCCTCCTATCCATGTCCACATTTTAGTCCTACTTCTGTAATCAATGCTATGGATATTTACTGAGAGAAAACATGGTTAGGTTCTCTCTAGCTCTTTGGGGTTTGTTTAATTTCCTTTCCCAAGGGACAGAGCAACACCAGAATTCAAGAGTATTAGTGCAGGGCCAGAGAAATGGCTCAGCAGGCAAAGGTTCTTTCTGCCAAGCCTGACAACCTAGGAACCACATACTGGAAGGAAAACACCAACAACCTACAAAGTGTCCTCTAACCTCCACATATGCACCAGAACATGAATGTACCCCAACCCTCCACACAAATAAGAAAATGTAACAAAAACATCAGTGCACTATATTATGAGATCTCAGTCCAAATTTTCTTCTTATATTTTCCAATCATTTTTTTTAATTAGAAATACAAATTAAGCCTAAGTCCTTTTATCCCCATTCTGGATATGATAAAGAACATTTACCAGGTACATTCTATGCATTTTATAAATGTGTTAGGGACTATATTGATATAACTCATTTATTCCTCACAATAATCCTCTGAGATAAGTTCTGCCATTATTCTCATTGCCTGGGGGACAGAGCTGAAAAACATAAGACCTGTCACGCATGAGCTTCTCAACAATGAACAGTGTAGCTGGAATACAAACTCAGGACATCTGGCTCCAGAGTTCATGCTCCTAACCTCTATAGTAGAAGACAATATAGAAAAGCATTAAGGAATCTTGCAAAAAGAGAACCAGGTGAGGTGGCACAGACCTTTAATCCTAGCACTCGGGAGGCAAAAGCAGGCAGATGTCTGTGATATCAAGACCAACCTTCAAAGTAGCAAGTTTCAGGTCAACTACAGGAAGACTTTGTCTCAAAAACAAAGAAACAGACAAAAAACTTCAAAAAAGGAATGATGAACCACACCCAGTTAACAATGGCGAAAGGTCATCAAATGTGTAATATAATCTAGGGAATTACTTGTTCTGGTTCTTAGTCTCCTCAGCAACTCCATCATATGCCCTTCAATTCTTTCTAGTCTTGAAATGCATAGAGCTCTGCCAATGCTAATTTGGATGAGAGTTTAGTACAAAGGTTTCTGGAAGTACAAGCATGTGTCCAGCACTGACCCTAGTTCAACAATATAGGAGGTGACATTCATAAAGGCAAACAAGTACAAGACCATGTTGTAGATAATATAACAAAAGTGTGAGCACACAGAATGGCAAAGTTTATTTGGAAGTGAGGGTGGAAACCAGCAAAGACTGAAGATGAGTTGACAGTTGGGAAGGGTTTTAAATAATGACTAAGTTTGTGAGAAGATAAGCACTGAAGAACATCCCACACAGAAGAGCTCTCACACTGAGAAGGGAGAGAAGTATATTTGGGACCTGATGAGTAGTTCAATAGAACTGGAGGGTAAAAACTGAGGAGGAGGACAGAGTAGGACTGGAATTATGAGTAAGAGCCAGGTGACAAGGCCACGTTGCAAAGTAAAGGAGAATAGAAGTTTAGAAGAGAAGTGATAAAATAAAACCCAATAACTTCTGTTGTTATTGTTATTGTTGTGTACATGTGTGTATTTCAACTAAGTGTGATGAGTTCTATGGATGCTATTTTGGAATAGCTACACATCAGATATGGCATTCCTGACACTGAAATTGCTTTTAATTTAATAACAAATTTTATGGGTAAAAGATGATGCAGATAGCAGCCTCCTAGACAGCTAAGGAGAGGAGGCTGAGAACAGTCTGTTCTGTCGGGCTTCGATGTGGCCAGGGCTTCCAAGCTGAGAGCTGCTTGAAGGGAAAGAAGAACACACAGGCTCCAGGAGAGCTACTCAGCATGGACAGAGGCTGGTAAGAGTTTACAGACAGGTGTCCCACAGGGGACGTCTGGACTTTGTTTTGTTGTTGTTGTTTTATTTTAGTATTAAACAAAATTGTTATGCCATGAAACACAGCAAAATTGTGGTGGGAGCATGCTTAATTTCTGTCAAGTAAAAACCAGTGGCAGTCTAGTAAATTTATGCTAATTTAACAAATGCATTCACTTACTTATTCATTCGATTAGAAAGCAGGAAGCCAGTGTAGTAGAACATAGGTACTGGTCATGGTTCAGTCATTTATTAGCTGTCAGTTCCTGGGCAAATAAATTAAGTCTCTTTGCTCTAGTTTCTTCAACTATAATAAGAAAAGGAGTAATAATAACACTTATATTTTCAGGAGTAGAAAACAAGAAGGCTAGTTAAAAAGATACGAAGAGGACAGAAGCAAGCAGAACCACATCACTAACTACGTTAAGTGAGGAATGATGGAGAAAGAAGGTGCAGGCAGTACCCAGAGTTCTGATCTGAAGACAGTTATGAAACTGGAAAATACAGCAAGGAAAGACTAAAGACTCTGTAATGGGCCGAGCAAGACAGAAAAGGCTATAGTCCAAAACTGAGGCAGGACGTTTGAACCTGGGTCATTAAAGAAAAGAATGTAAAAGATAGTGGTGAAATGAGTTCTGAGAGGCTGTAGGAATTCACTAAAGAAACACCACAAGGAAGGCTGATGTAATCATGGCAGGTAGTAGAGGAGGAGGAGACTGATAAAAAACTGAGTTTTGAAAGTTTGATCTCTACCACTTTCAAGATGTATAAAGATTCAGACTGAGAAAGTCACTTGAACAAGGTCACACAATGAACTAGAGTGAGGGCCAGTGCTAGAGGTCTTCTTTCTGTTATATTGCATCCCATGGTTCCATGTTCCCATGGAGAGGTGGACAGGGAAGGTCTCTGGCACAGACCAGTCTACCCATCGACAAGCTACAAGTAGCATATTTTTATCTTACAAAAAGGAGTCCTGGAGGCTGAAGTTCAGTGAAATTCTAGGCTACACAGACAGAGCCTCTCTCAAAAGCAATTTACATAAGACTCAGTTTTCTCAAGAATTATTGTCTTACTTCTTTGAGACTCATAATGCACTTGGATTCTAAAAAAGACTTAAAGTAATAAAATTATTTAATATAGCTTAGGGTAATTTCCAAATAGTTCCACATCATCTTATAATGCATATCCACACTCCCATCAAACACAGGAAGAAAGAGTTCTTACATTGAGTTGTAAGACTCATGACCTGACTGACCTAGGAGCAGAAGGCTGAACAAGTAAAGGAGAATTTACTGATGCTGAAGATGAGTAGGAACTAGTCAGAAGAAGGTGATAACAAATGGGTGCAAACTTTATGAAAGAAGAAAGCAGCACTGTGCCATGAGATGGTGTTTGCCGTATTCCAGGATGAAAAGGAGTAGGAGAGAGTAGAAGGAGGAAGTCAGAGTTCCCATCAGGAGGGGTTATAATGCCATGATAGAAAATTTAGAAAGCATTCTACTTATGACTAAGATATAATCAAACCTATCTCTTTCATTTTAAACATCTAAACATAGCACAACCAAAAGAACAACAACAACCTCTCTAAACCCCACAAAAACCAAAAACCAAAAGAGAAAGATATAGAAAACTGTTTTGTAAAACATTGGTTATAAGGCAGTAGAGGACAATGATTACTATAAGACAGAAACAAGTATGCTAAGCTCTAAGATTTCCTCACCTGATGCCACGAGAGTTTCCAGGCTGGACCATGGGGCCAAAAGCCCGTACAGAAGCTAGCACACTCTCCAAGTTGAGGAGATAATCCAAAAGTGTGGAGTCACTGGAGTTTGCAGTTCATAGAGTTGGGAAGAAAGAATGGCAGAGAAAACACCAAAAATGCAACAACATGACAGTAAAAACTGCTTGAAAAATATAGAAAGAAATACTAACTAGCCAAACATTAGTGGGTTCTGTGACAACTTTTAATATCATAATGGTCACTGAACTTGAGTCTCTGAAAGGGAGTTGGGGGTATCAAGAAAAAATGTTCAAAGAAAAACTAAGTGTAATTTTTCCCATTTGGGGGAAATCCATAAGCTTGATCATCCAAGGAAGTCAATGAACCCTAAACACAAGAAACATAAAAAAATTTATACTGAGGCACATCAGAAGGAAATTGCTTAACACTAGTTGGTTTCTTTAAAACCTGAAAATACCCAGAGCGAGGAAAAGACATTATATATAGAAAATCAAAGATAAGAACGAGAACAGGTCTCCCTTTGGAAATAATACAAGAGTGAATATAATAAGAAAAAGTCTTTGAAGTACTTAAAGAAAAACTTTAAAGTTTTTAATTCTATACCTAGTAAAAAAAAATTCAACACCAAATTATAATTAACTTTCTTTAATGCTTAACATTGTAAAATTCATTGCTAACAGACATAGACTCTTAGAAATATTAAAGGAAGTTCTTCAGGTAAAAGAAAATCATACTAGATGGGAGAATAAAAATATGAATCTACAGCATGGAAATTAAGCCCATCATAAAAGAATAAGACTCTTGTCATTTAAGTAGATGAAAAATATATCGGAAAATGCTTTACTACTTAAATAACCTTCAAAGATATTCCATTCCTCAATAATAATGATGATGATGATGTAGCATAGGATTTATAAGACACGTGACAGTTAAACACATGTCAATAGGAGCAAAAAGCAAGGGGAAAGATAGGGAAGAACAATACTATATGCTCCCGATACTGTACGTGAGGTAGTATAATGCCAGAATTGTGATACAGAAACAGAATACAAAACTTAAATAAAATACAAAGTAATACAACACTAAGTTATAGCTAATCAAGCAGCAAAGAAAATAAGCGAACACACAAATGCACTCAAAAAGAATATTCCAGGCTGCATATGGTGGTACACACAGAAATCAAAGGACTCAGAAGACATGAGGACTACGTGCTTGATGTTAGTCTGTTATTTAGTGAGACCCTGCATACACACAAACAAAACAAATCAGAAAGACAGCCAAAGAAGGTAGAAAGTTATTTTTTTTAAAAGGAACAACAATAACAATAAAGTTGGGGCAAACAGAACACAAACAGTAAATGCTAGATTTAAAGTTAATCACATCAATAATTATGCTAAATGTTACCAGAGTAAACACTATCAGGAAAACTAGACTGTTACACTGGTTTAAATATACTAGTTATAACAAATATATTTAACAGAAAAGACAAAAAATTGAAAGTGAAACTGTGGGAAAGAAATACTATTTTAACATAAATATTTTAAATATTTTAACACAAATTATTTTGGGTGGTTATTAATATAACCATTGAACTCCATAGACTTAGCGCACAGAATAGTACAAAAAAGGGAATGATGTCATAATGGCAAAAATATTCATTAATTTGAAATTCATAATGTTCCTGAATGTTTATGCTTCTTACATTAGAACTTGAACATCCATGGAGAAGAAACTAAAGAACTTTAATAAGCTCATTATTATTATTACTGTCTGTGATTTTTAAAAAATGCCTCTCTCAATGATTGATAAGAATGCACACAGAGAAGCTTCCTCATGAATCAGATAGTGATGAACACAGAGACCTACAAGTGACCATCATGCAGAGAATGAGAGACTACAGAGTGCTTATCCCTGAATAGGACTCCTGTATCAAACCTCTGCCTCCAAAGGCTCAATGATCATTGCAAAGAGTGGATAGATTAATTTTAAGAGCCAGAGGGAGTGTATGACCACAAGAAACCAGCTTTTTAGACAGTTGGGCAGTTGTTCATATGAACTTACAGCAGGTAACAGTATACACAAGACTACATAACCAAACAGACTCCTGGCATGCAAGTGGGGAAGTAGGTAAGATGCCCCAGCCATAGCTGAGGAACTATTGTCAACCAGTGGCTGGGAGAGAGAGAGTCAGTTTCTTTAAGGGTGTGATACTGAGTAGGCTGTCCAGGCTCCGGTGGATGGACCTACAAACAAGGGAATTTGGGGACACAGGTTTAACCGTGTGTGTGTGTGTGTGTATGTGTAAGAGAGAGAGAGAGACAGAGACAGAGAGAGAATAGATAATAGATGAAATCAGGAAAGGGATCTCGAAGAGACTGCAGATTATTTGGGGGTATGTGTAAATATGATAAAATATATGGTATTAAATTTGCTAAAATTCAATAAAAAATAAAAAACAAATATGCACATAGAAAATATAAAAGGAGGAGGCTGCTGGATACTGTGGAGCATCCTTGTAATTCCAGGATTTGGCAGGCTGAAAAAGGAGGAGCAAAGGTTCAAAGCCAATATCAGTTACATTGTGAGTTCCAAACTAACTGAGGCATAGTTGACAGTGTTTCAAAAAACAAAATAAACAAGAAACAGAAAACCCAAGAAGGACAGAGAAGATTTGAATGATTTGGTGAACCAATTTCCCCTAATTGACATGTACACATCATGTATACAACAACTGAACAACTGCGTGTATATAGAAATTAAGATAGACCATAAGCTGTGTTGTGCTGTAAGTCTCATATATGTGAAAACTTGATGAGATCTACAATAAGGAAATAATAAATGCATTTTAAAAGTTTATAAGATGCAAGATAAAAATCACCGCCTTCAGGGGATCCTAATGTTGTTCCTAAACACAGCAGCCTTTTTCCCAGTTTGAGTTCCTCACATGCTGAGTGCTCTTTCTAGAAAGCTTATTTTCTTTCTTGTTTTTCTATTTTCCACTTTGCACACAAAACATCTTTGTAAAAAGCCTGCTTATTTTCCAAGATTAAACTAAACTATCACATTGCCCGTAGAGGCTTCACTGACCAACTTCACTTTCCTATTCCAGATGATAAACTTGTACATCTGAATACCAGACATTCTAAAATGTAGCCTCTTTCTAGCATTTAAAAATACTAGAGTTCATGAGCTACTTGAGGTCAGGGGCTTTTCTTGTGCATTCAGGGAGTGACTACCATCTCTACTCTAGTAAATGAAAGCTGATGCCTATGCATTTATGCTTTTGTAATCTTCACCAAAATCAAAATTTCTAACAAGTGGGGATTATGTATGGCTTCTCTCTTAGATTTATCATCCAGCATAATGTCTGATACATAGAAAGTCCTTCATGCACCTGTGTGAACTTTAAGCTTGTATAAACAGACAAATGACAATTTTAGCAAGAGAATGTTTCAAAGATCATAGGATAAGGAGGATAACCCAGGAAAACATGGAAGGAAAAAAAAAAAAAACCTCTCTCCTAAGACAGTAGGCAAGTAGATAGCCTTGAGTCACCTATCTGCAGTGGCAAATGTTCTACCTTTGGTACCAACCATTGGTCAATACCGGTTGGGACAAACAAAGCTGTACTGTCTTTTCCTTGCAAGTTACAAAATCTCCAGCATCTCAAGGAAGTGTGAGATTCATAACTCTTCACAGAGACTCTTTCAGGCAGGGGAGGGGAGGAAACATCCATTTGTCATTATTGCTGGCTTCACTGGTCTGAGAACGTAGGCCTCCTGACCACTCTCCACTCTGAATTTGGAGCATTTCATTGACGACTGTTGGGTAACTGTATGGGTATGTCCTTAAGACATTTCAGTCTTCATCTTAATCCCCTCCCCCCACACTGTCATTTTCTACCTCTTCATTGACCATATTCCAGGTACAGTGTGCACAAACTCCTAGTACCTGGAATATTTCATGTACTTTCATGAAGTACTTCTTTGCTTTTGTGGCATTCATACTTCCTAAATAACATTCCCTTTTGAAAAATCATCTGGAAAATTCTAACCAGGCCTTCAAAGCCTAGTTCAAATGCTGCTGCTTCTTTGAAGGCCCCTTGGACGCTCCATGCTTTCAGCAGTTCCCGTGTATATCTGTTTAACCATTTTATTCTACATCAACATTTGCTGTGATCATATAATTACACACCATAGGCAGGTTGTATTGTTTAGAGATATTATCTCTAGTTTAAAGTATCAGGGTATACAAAAAGCAAGTATCTTACTCAAGAAGCTTTTTATGTGAACCTACATATGGTCATGTAATAAGTACGCAAAATATCACTGCACCAAGATAGAATTACTCAAGTCCAAAATCAGAGTCATAAACATCTATTTATACCAGAAACATTAGGATATATGCAAATATGTGGCTTTTTAAAAAACCTGAAACACTGTGAATCTTGTATTTTAATTAATTTATTATATATATATTCATTCATTTAGATAACTAATGGACAATGGGGAATTTACTATAGAAATTCAGTTCTGTAGTATGTAATAGATTTCATATCCAAAATTAGATTGCATGCATGCATTAATTCCAAAATTTACGTAATCCATGTTCTGTAGCATCACTAGTGGAAACCCCTTATACAAATATGCAGATAATCTTGATATTAAAAAGTTGAAAGAAAATAAAAAATTTAAACATCACTGAGCCACAAACATCAAATGATGAGACCTGTTTACTTGGCTGCTTCTTTGGATCTCTCCTTAAATCTAAATTTCAAAGTCCTGAGCACAACACATAAACCCTTTTATAATCTGTTGGCTATGCTCCTCTCGCTGTTCTCCAGTCCTGATGAACTGGCACCACATAGTTCTACTGTAGCTCTTTGCATGTTCTTTTACCACTCTTCTTCACTAATTAAAATCAACTAAAGAAAAAAAAAACCTCAAAATTTATACTCCAGATTGTTTGATGCTTCCACTGGGTGTGCTGGTATATGCCTGCACCCACACATAGGAAGAATTAAGAGTTCAAGGCCAGGCTGGGCTGTGGAGAATCTATCTAAACAAAATGAAAAATGGAAAGGAAAAAAACCTCCTTCAAACATTAGCCACAGTTTCACCTTGTCTTAGATCTATAGATTAGTGTGTTACCATTTTTGGCCTCTCCCTGAGCCCTGAGACTTCTTATGTTACAGTATAAATCATATAGTGTGATTGTTGTTCACATTTTACTTTTATTATACTAAAGAACTTCAAGCAGGTATCCGATTGGTTAGTCTAGAATTACTAAGTGTTTTACTAACTGATAGGCATTATTCTCAGTGCTGGCATATAGAAATGAACAAAATAAAGGCCTTTCTCCCAACAAACTTACATTATTGCAGGAATACATAAATGTCCTAAGGGTCGAGCCATTCTGAGCCAGGATTGGTGTGGCTCTCAGGTCTTATCAAAGAAGTTTCTTTGTGTAGTGGATGGTGGTTAATACAGTAAATACAGACACTTACAATTGGCCAAAGTGCCGAAACTAAGTGACTGTAGTGTGCTCAGTCACAAATGGGACATCTATATCACACCTCCTCTTGAAGGCTCAGGTGCCTGAAAGAAAGAGGGTGTGTGGTCAAGGAGGACCAGACAACACTGAGATTTTTGGACATGACAGGACCATTGCATTCACAAACTCACAGAAGTTGTGGTTGCCTGCACAAGACCTGTACAAGATCAAGCCTGTCAACATTCTAGTCTGGAATGGGAAGGGGTTCATGAGCCCCCACTCCTAACTGAGGAGCCAGGGAGTTGATGGCTTCTGGTGGAGGGACAGTCAGTTTTCATTAAGGATGTGGTCCCTAGTAGATCAACCATGCTGCAGTGGATGGCTCCACACCAACAAGCATAGGAACACGACAAATTAGAATGGGTGAGTTTGCTAAATTAAAAAAACTAGGATACAAAGCTGAAGGATAGGGAGGTGGGGTGAACTGAGGAGAGGTTAAGGGAAGAATTTGGGGATGAATATTATGAGAATACATTGTATGAAATTATCAAAAACTTGATAAAATATTTATTTAAAACATAAATGATATAACTTCAGTTATTAATAGACAATATGAATGAAATTAAATGACATAATGCAATAGTGACTAGGGAGAAGGCAATGTATTCTAACTAGAATGACCAGAAAAATTTTCTTAGAGAAAAAAACTTGACTGAGATCTCAGTGAGAAGAATATCAACCCTTTCAGAAAAGAGCAAGCTTTCTGTGTTTGAATGACAGAAACAAGGCTATATTGGCTAGATTATCCTAACTAAGTAAAGGGAAAGAGGTCAGAAAATAAGAAAAAAGCCAGGTTCTACAGGGCTTTGCTGGCCATACAAATGATTGTATTACTATTTTCTGAAGTTATTTTAAATTCATTTTTAAAGTTATCATACAAAATAATGGGTTTCAATGTGACAAATTATAGTTTGTTCTTATTTGTCCCCCCAAAATACTAAACTCTCCCATCCCTCCTTTTGCTGGTTCATTTCCTTATCCCAAATAGTCATGTTTTTTATCTAGGTTGGAATAAAAGCCACTAAGGCTTTAAGCAGACAGTGGTACTATCAAGTAGACTTTATGGAGCAAAAATTACAGAGACTGACTAGTCAAGGACTGTTTGAGTAGTCTGAAAAATTTCATACTGACTTGAATTGGGATTATGGATGTAGGAGGGAGTGTTTTGACTGGAGATATGTATTAGAAATAGAGATAGTGAGATGCATCAATAGACTCGATATGAGATGTGAGAGAAAGAGAAATTAATGATTATTTCCAGGTTTTTACCTGAGGCTATTTACTGCAATGGAAAACACCTGAATTTTCATTCTGGATGTGTTCATTTTGACACACCCTTTAGATATAGCAGCAAAGGTGCTGTGGAGGCAATTTGATTGTATTAGTCTGGGGTTTAGAAGTTAAAGCTGGAAATGTGGTTATGGAACTCATTAGCATATAGTTGACATTTAAAGCTTTGGAACAGATTAGATTTTCTCAAGAATATGTGTGTGCTGGAGAAAAAGAAAAAGAAAGAGTGATTAGGGTCATCTAGGATTTAAAGTGTAATAGAGAAGATTACAGTAGAAGAGATTATCAAATGGTCTTGAGCGCAGTGCCACGGAGGACAGTGACAAGGGGTGTGTGGTTATTTAAAAGTCTAAAGAAAGCACTTAAGAAGTAGGTCACAATTTAACTAGTTGAAGGGCTGCTATGGAATTTAATACTAAGAAAACAGAGAAGTTAGGAGTAATTAGAATTGTCAGGGCATTGGTTTAGTGTCTACGATAATCTTGATACAGGATATTTTACAGGAATGTTGGAGACCAAGGCTCAACCAAAGTGGACTGAGAAGAGTGAGACATAAGGAAAAAGTTAAAAAAGAACAAACATTTCATTAGAGAAGTTCTGCTATGAAATTAAGCAAAGAAATATGTGCAGACAGGACAGGACAATGTAGAGTCATGCTCTCTCTTCTGTCTCTCTCTCTCATCCTTCTTCCCTCCATACCTCCCTCCCCCCTTATTCCTCTTTTGTCTCTGTCTTATAAAAAATAATATGAAGAGATGGCTCAACAGTTAAGACAACTGGCTGCTGTAGTGGAAGACTTGGGTTCGGTTCCCAATATCCTCACAGTGGCTAATAACTATCTGTAACTCTAGTTCCAGGGTATCTGAGGCCCTCTTTTGACCTCTATGGGTATTGCATGATGTAAGTGTACTTACACACACACACACACACACACACACATGCACACATACTCACTCATGCATACTCAGGCAATATACTCATACACATAAAAATAAAAATAACAAAATATTTAATAAAGAATCATATAAAATATCATGCCTCATTGGCTTGCATTTAGAGAACTACAGATAGTGATAAATTTAAGAGACAGGGACAATTGTAATAAGATCAAATGGGGTCTCAAGTATAGGTGATTGACCTAAGAGAGAAGCAAAGGCACACTTGAATATACTGGAATAAAAAGAAAAGCAGTTTGTGAGAATATGTTCAAGGACACTGGTAAATTTCAAGGTTGTTATTATATGGTTTCTGTTTATTCTATTAAGAACTAGATAAGGTCATCAGCTAAGGTAACCTATATTTGTAGTTTTCACAACAGTTCTTAGGATACAACATGTACTCAATATATGCTTGCTGAGTAAGCTGTCCACACAAAATTGCACATGATCTGACCTCTGACCTCATGAATTGAATTGAATTTTTAAAATGTTTTTATTTATTCACTTTAATTTTATGTGCATGACTGTTATGCCTGCATGAATGTAAATGTATGTAAGTGCACCCATGTCATGCAGTGCCCTTGGAGAACAGAAGAAGTCATCATATCCCTTGGAATTGGAATTTGCATGGTTGTTAGCCACCATGTGGGTGCTGGGAATCAAACCTGGGTCCTCTGCAAGTACAGACAGTGCTCTTAACCACTAAGCCATCTCTCTAGCCACATGAATTGAATTTTTTAATTCAGAAGAAAGGAAGAAGAGGGAGGGAGAGGGATGGAGAGGAAAGAAAGGGAGGGAGAGGGAAGGAGAGGGAGGATGAGAGGGAGAAAGGAGAGTATGTCTCACCAAATGACATCAATGCTCTGAGCCCAAGAGTCTCATGCATAAAACTGAGGTGAAGTGCTTACCCTACAGGAATCTATAAAAATCAACATGATGTGCTATATACTTGGTACAGCTTGGCACATAACTGCTTAGTAAATGGATACTGCCACCTGCAATGCATAATGACATTATTGCTGTTACTTCTGCTACCAATAGTTCCCACCACACTTTTTGGATTGTTTCCTCATATAGATTATAAATGCCTATGATATTCTGTCTTATGAGACTTTTACAGTAGGTTTCACTTTGGGATGACAGAAAATACAATTGCTTTTAGTATTCCAAATGCATAAAAATATCTTTCATCTTCAGATAAATATTGAAGTCAACAGTTTGAAGAATGAAGCCAAAGCCATGTTCACTAACATTGAAATAACTGAAATTGCATTCATTACGCAATTTTACCTTTTTAAGAAGATTTTTTGTTAAATTTTTGTGTATTTCATACAAACCTTTTAATTATCTTCATACCCCTCCTCCGCCTTCCCACAGCCCCCGCTGCCCAACCCGATTTCACGCATTCTGTCATTTATGTTAAGGTCTATGGAGTCAAGTTATTGTACCCAGATATCTCTCATCCGCTGGGTTCTAGTCAGCCTATCTAGCTTCCCTCTCTTCAAAAAGATAAGCTCTCCCTCACCCAGTAGTAATAAGCTGCAAAGAGTTCTTTGACTAAGGTTGGGCCTGTTGCCATCTTTTCCAGTTCTATACTGGGTTTTTGACTACTTGAATTGGCCTGGATCTTGTGCATGTTGACACCATTGTTGCATGTTCATATGAGCAAGGTCTCAGGAGCCTGTAAGACTGTTTCCATATGGTCAAGCACCACCTCCCCTGGCTCTTACAATCTTTCCACCCCTTCTTCTACAATGGTACCTGAGCCCTGCATGGGTGGAGTTTAAATACAAAAGTCCTGTCCAAGGATCCAAACTCTGAAGACTTATTCTCTATGCTGTGGCCATTTATGCAATTATTCCTTTTTATCTTCACCAGAGTTCGTGGATGGGATTTTTTCCTAACTTTGTAAATAGAGAGAGAATTGAAGAGACATGTTTAGCAACATGGCTTATGTGTGGGGCTAGATGTCTATATATAAGTGCTCAGTGCCTTTGACTGCTCCTATTTTTCAAAATGTGTCACAAGAACAGTCAAACTAAGGAAAATAACACTGGCACTAGAAATTAGGAGCCCATCTGAACTATAGCTTGCCTACCTACTTCCCAGGGCACAGTGAAGCTGATTAATGACCCCAAATCTCTTCTGATCCTTCTGAACATATAGCTAATTCATTTTCCTATGAGCATTCTTATTGCAGTGAAGCCCAGTCATGTCACTGTGTTCTCACCAGTGGTGAACATAGTGACTGAACCAGACATTTGCCACCTGGAGCCCAAGCTTTAAGTCACTGAACTGATGTTCTCTATTCTCTTTTTTCTCTTCTAACCAATTAGACTTTGATGGGACCTGAACTTGACTGTGCAGATAACACAATACTCAGGTAAAGGTGATTCAAGGCATTGGAAGGAATATGGGTTTCTAGTAACCTTGGGAAGCATAGCTGGCTATAAGAAGCAACAAGGTCACGCAATTCAGAACCATTCTGTGAGAAAGACATGAACTTCATTGGTTTTTCAGTCACTGTACTGTTCAGGTTTTTTTTTCTTTTTGTTACAGGAACACAAACTTGAGATGACCATTGTAGGAGAAGAGGCACATTGTAGGAGAAGATGACATTGTAGGAGAAGAGCCTGTGACAGATTAGAGTCTCTGCATAAAAGCAAGAACAGGTAAGTTCCAGAGCTCCATAGAAGCAGAACCAGAGAAGATGCATGATATACTGGACCAAGAGAGAGAGAGAGAGAGTTCATTTCCATAAAAGGGGGAAACTTCATTCAGAATACTTCAGCAAGAGATGTTTAAAGGCAACGAGTTCCGTATCAGTTCAGGTGTGGTGGCTGAGCCTGAATGACCTACTGAAGAGAGTGCTGTAGCCAGGGGTCAAGATTTGCTGTGAGGTTGAACTACATGATCTTTAAGGCCTCTTCCATTGCTGAGAGTCTAGCCTGCAGAGGAAAACAAATCTCATTCAATTAAGGACTTTGGAAAAGCAAGCAATGACTCACTGATGTGGAGACTGGCTGTGCCTGGAGTTCAACAGCCCTAATCATTATCATCATCATCATCATCATCGAAGAAGTTCTATTGTCCTCCCCCACTTTGATTCTTCAGAAATACCTTTAGGCTCCCTTCCAAACAAATGGCCCATTAGAGGAACTCAATTTTAATCTGATCTCTCCTTCAGTAATTACACTCTTGGTCAGGGGAACAGGACATTCACTTAATGAAGGAGATTCAGTTAGATTCAGCTCAAAGGATAAGCACTACAAACATCCAGAAGTGGAGAGAAAGTATTTCCCAGGACATGCCTCCATCAAAGCACATCAGAAAAATGCTGTGCAGCATGGGAAAAGTCCTGACTGGGAATGCAGAATGCCTTCATCCTGTTTTGCCCTTGATCCTGACTCACTTTCCTTTTTTGGGTCACTGCAACCAGTTCAGATTTCACCCAGCAATCTCAAGGACTTCAAAACCACAAATGTGATTAAGGCTACTTGTGCTTTAAATCTTTCCACTAATCTTCACTGTTTGGGGATAAAATATAATACGCTCTCCAAGTCCCTTGACTTCATTATCAAGACCCTTCATGCCTCTTTCCAGCATCAACATGTTCCATTCTATCTAAGCGATTCTTGTCTTCTTTC